>OY294070.1:112599067-113254502 GCA_958510875.1 Endomychus coccineus | reverse complement strand
GTTCATGAAACGACAACTTTTAAGCAAGCTTATGTTCGTATTTGGGTGATTTGTACGGTGTGGTCGTGACTTGTGATGTGATAGTGATTTACAAATTACAAGTTACAAACAACTGTTTTAATTTTATCTATGAAGTGTGTTCGTTTCGTAATGTGGTAAGTCGTGAACATTAAAAATAATCCGCTTGTTCTATATTTGTTTGTTTGATCCGGACGTTGAAGTTATATGTTAAAATGATACATCAAACACCCGTTATCATTGTAAATTGAATTAATTAAACAGGATAACAAACTAACAAGCATATTTTACCTTTCAGGTCTTTATTCCGGCAACCCAAGATGTTGTTATGATTGCATAACGAAATTTAAGGAAATAAATACATCAATTTAAATGTATGTGGTGAAATAATACTAAATTGAAGTTGCATTTTGTGACAAACTTTTTGTTAATTAAGTGAACTTTGATATCTTCTGTCAGCTGTCAGTGTGCTTTTGGCCTATAATGTCTGAAGATGGGTTTTCTGATTCCTTCGAAGAACCCAACATGGAAATTCAAATCGAAACTCTTATGGCGAGCTCATTTGAAATGAGAGTGTCTTCAACAGATACCATTAGAGAAATTAAACAGAGGATTCAACGTGTGGAAGGTAAGTGCATAACAGACTGGATAGTTGTTTATATTATTTCAACTCTGAGAAAACTGGTTTGCTGTTATACAAACAATATTATAATTTGTCCACATGATTTGTGAAAGTAATTTTGAAGTGACACAGCTGTCTTTATCAGTCATCACTGGTTATGATGGTCATTATCAATAAATTTCATCTCACTAACAATTACTCATTTTCTGTCTTAGGACATGAAGGTGAGAAAACATGTCTATGGATTTGAAAGCTTTATGCGATTAGATCCATAGTTATCATTTCTAATTTATATTGTTATTGTTTCATTTAGGGATCCCCGTGAGTCATCAAAATCTTATCTTTCAATCAAAAGAGCTGAGGGATACAAATAGACTTTGTGATGCTGGCATCAAGGATGGATCCAAAATAAAACTTGTTCTTTCCATGAGAGGTGGTCCAATATCTACCAGAAGAATATCAGCTGCCTGTGAGCATCACATGATGCTTAAAGAGCTTAAAGAATTATTAGAAAACACAAGGTTAGTTTACATTCCAAAAATATCTTACTAGTCTATTAAACATGACATTATGGTTTTATGTGCTCATGTTATATACCTACTAAGCAAAATGTATCAAGGACAGTTGGTAAATGTTGTATATTGGCAATAGATGCACTAAATTCTATTGTTTGGAAATGGAAAAGTAGGAGTAACATGTCAGTCTTGAAAACTAAGTTCATTTGAGTACATGTCTGAAAATAATAGTACATTATCATTCAGTTGAGGATGTATTAACTGATATGATGAATCTTGAAATAGGTTCTTTGTATTATTTGAGTGCTATCCATTCTTGTTTGGCGCTTATAAAATGAAGTATTGAACGAATGTTAACTGTAATAGAAAAGCAATACAAATTTTATTTCTACTAATTTCCTCAAAACATAAGTCAGTGAGTATGTTGAATTTCATCTGCTTCTATCATACCAATGTTAACTGTTTTCTTTCTTATTCTACTATGTCAGTTAGGTTATGTATGACACTAGAAATAACCTCAAAAAACTTGGAACATGAAAATCAAAACAAAACCTGCTTGAAAAGTTAACTGTTTTGTTTCTTATTCTACTATGTCAGTTGAGTTATGTTTGACACTAGAAATAATCTCAAAAAACTTGGAACATGAAAATCAAAACAAAATATGCTTGAAAAGTTAACTGTTTTCTTTCTTATTCTACTATGTCAGTTAGGTTATGTTTGACACTAGAAATAACCTCAAAAAGCTTGGAACATGAAAATCAAAACAGAATATGCTTGAAAAGTTAACTGTTTTCTTTCTAATGTCAGTTAGGTTATGTTTGACACTAGAAATAACGTCAAAAAACTTGGAACATGAAAATCAAAACAAAACATGCTTGAAAAGTTAACTGTTTTCTTTCTTATTCTACTATGTCAGTTAGGTTATGTTTGACACTAGAAATAACCTAAAAAAACTTGGAACATGAAAATCAAAACAGAATATGCTTGAAAAGTTAACTTTTTTCTTTCTTATTCTACTATGTCAGTTAGGTTATGTTTGAACTAGAAATAACCTCAAAAAACTTGGAACCTGAAAATCAAAACAAAACATGCTTGAAAAGTTAACTGTTTACTGTTTTCTTTCTTATTCTACTATGTCAGTTAGGTTATGTTTGACACTAGAAATAACGTCAAAAAACTTGGAACATGAAAATCAAAACAAAACATGCTTGAAAAGTTAACTGTTTTCTTTCTTATTCTACTATGTCAGTTAGGTTATGTTTGACTCTAGAAATAACCTCAAAAAACTTGGAACATGAAAATCAAAACAAAACATGCTTGAAAACTGTTTTCTTTCTTATTCTACTATGTCAGTTAGGTTATGTTTGACACTAGAAATAACGTCAAAAAACTTGGAACATGAAAATCAAAACAAAACATGCTTGAAAAGTTGACTGTTTTCTTTCTTATTCTACTATGTCAGTTAGGTTATGTTTGACACTAGAAATAACCTCAAAAAACTTGGAACATGAAAATAAAAACAAAATATGCTTGAAAAGTTAACTGTTTTTTTTTCTTATTCTACCGGGATATCAAAAATTATCTTGGTCAAGGGTGGTTGTGGAATCTAAAACGTGTGTCTTACTTTACGTTTGAAATAATTATGTCATAATTAATTTGAAGTTTCTAAATGTGCGAAGTCTCGCAATTTTATACGAATATTGTAACACTCAGAAGTCTTTAGCGCTTTGGACTCCGGGAAATTCACGTGGCCTATCGAAATTAGAGGATTCGAATTATCTAAAAACATAATTGCATGAACGCCAGACGTCCTATGTAATTAGCTACGAACGAAATCATTTTGACATATGTCTCGAGGAGCTCACTGCGCGTAAGTTAGAGTTTATACATTTTACCTCGGTCTTGTTTGGGGCCGTTTCTTGCCCTGTGCGACCGACGCCAGTTGTAATAAAGTGTTTTTGGCTATGGGCCGCTAGCTTTTACCCGCTTCGTGTATATTTTAGTCGCGAGAAAATTCCCTTTGGTACGTCGCACGTTAGACGCGCGTAGCTGAGATTTGAGAATAGATCAAACTGTTTTAATTAAATTTTCCTATTTAATGGATATTTATCGAAAAAAGAAAGGCCGTTAGGCACGGTCCGATACTAAATCTAACTACATGGAGCGAAAACGGCACGCGAAAAGTCGTCGTAACTCGCGTGCTACGGGCTTAACTATTTCAAAACAGTTTTTGACCCGGATTGTGGCTATCACGACCTCTGAAAAGGTTCTAAGTTCACATAATTATTTCATAATTTGTAGTTCATTATTGTTTTACAACTGAAATAAATAGGTATGAAATTTGTAGGTTATTGATGATGTCAGTGTGACAGTGACATAATTATTTCAAACGTAAAGTAAGACACACGTTTTAGATTCCACAACCACCCTTGACCAAGATAATTTTTGATATCCTGGTACTATGTCAGTTAGGTTATGTTTGACACTAGAAATAACCTCAAAAAACTTGGATCATGAAAATCAAAACATGTTTGAAAATTCGATGGCTTGATAATATCATGAAAGATAATTTTAAAACCAAGAACATTAATCAATTGAGTTTGATGCTTAAATATGGAAATTTCTAATATTCCAAGTGTTTGTGTACATTTTATATTATGCTGCAAACACATAGGAGTTTCCTAGAGCTTAAAAGAACCCTAGGGATTTTATTAGATATTGGTTTAAAATATGCTGTCGTTCATCAGGATTTTTTTTCTTAATTTCATCAGAATCTGCATTAAAATATTTTATTATTCAAGCTTTAGCATCAATTATACTATTATTTTCAATAATTTCAATTTTAATAAGAAAAGAATTTATTTTAAATAATTTATTTATTATTACAATAAATTCTTCCTTTCTCACTAAAATAGGAGCTGCTCCTTTTCATTTTTGATTCCCTGAAGTAATAGAAGGATTAAATCGACTTAATTGTATTGTTATATTACTGCTGCAGAAGAGGGCAAACATTTCATTTCTGATCGAGTTTCAGCTGTAATATATTTTCTATTAATGTAACAACATTGTTTAGCAAGAATATCTGAAAACTGAAAGAAATGATAATTACATTTTCCTAGAGATCTAGAAGAGATGATTTAAACAATACACATTTGTGTATGACACTAATATTTCTTTGAAAGCATCATTCTCCTTTAGGGGCCATCTATTGGATCTATGAAAGAGGAGATAGGAGAACCAGCAACATATTATTAACAAAAGCCACAGTGTTCTTTATTAAATTTCGAATATTTAAATTTAATATAATTAATAAAATTAGTTAGGACACATGTGTTTATTGCATAAATATAATCGTGTGTCAAACTTTTATGGGCAAATATAGATACTTAAGAAATTTATTTATAAACAGGTAAATTGAGAATTGAGTTTCTCAAACAATGGATTTTGATTTTTTTATTCATTCATATTGGAGAGAACTAACATGTATTAAAAATTCAGTTAATTGAACTGTTAATTTTTCCTTCAAGGATTGTGCTTATTAATAAATTAGATTTTTCTATTCGCAGTGCATCCAAAAGGAATTCTATAAAAACCAGATGAATATTAGTTTATTTAATGATGGTAACTTTTTCATTTCCTGTTTTCGAATGTAAAATTTTAAATTATTCATTCAAAAAGAGCAGGGTAAATGTGTGACATGCAAATGCCTGTACATCATTAAAAATAATAGCATAGATCAAATCGATAATTTTTGAGTTTTCAATTTCAATTATTGAATGTTTACAACTCTATATGTATGTTAATTATTCAAAGAATTCATAATATGCATTGAATATACATAATATTAAAGTATTGTTACATAATTATTTTGAATATTGATTGATTCATTTGAATCTGATTAATCTTGAAAACAGTACTGAGATGATTGTTATATTTAGACATGAGAATAAGCATAGTGTAATATGGGACATGATGTAGAATCATTTCAAAACATACATATTGAAACAATCTTTCGATATATAAAAAAGGCACTCCGATATCAATCAGGATTTTAGGAATTGAAGTAGGAAGCTGGAGCAAATAGTCATTTATTTATTCTTTATAGTCTAAGCTCCCACGGTACAAATAGTATCCCATAAACACCTGAAATGAAAATGGGGAAATTGTTGAAGAAAAAAAAACTCATTATGCTCGCCAGACTAATAAAAATTTGTTAACTTATTTTATGCCTTATTCTGTACAAGAAGTACTAGACTTCTTGATTCTGTGGTACATTTTGATAATTCATGTGACAGCAAGTGTCAGTAAAAAGGGAGGTTATACCTGAACACGGTCGTACATACAAGTCTGGCGACTCGTATGTTTGACATGAGTCTCTTACGCGTCGCCAAACTCGTAGTCCCTCGCTCAGCCACTAGCTAGCGCTTGGATCGGTAAAACGATTTATTTCCGGAATCGCAAGCAGTGTTACTAAGTATTCTGATTTGAGAGAGGAATAGAACTGTTACTCTTGTCAAAATGTATTACTCACCTTAAAAATAACTTCCCCTTTTTCGTTATACATGACGCACACAAAAGACCTCGTTAAAACGATTTCTATCCGGAATCGCAAGCATCCACTTTCAACGCATTTCCGCATCTTTCGGCACTTTAAAAACAGAAGTTTGTTGCTTTACACTTTTGTACCTCGTTTTGCATTCGGCACAATGCACGATTTCGTAATTTGTTTCTAAAAACGCAGGTATTCCTTGTGTTTACAAGTCAACTGACAGTTGTCAGAGAATATTCCTACGTGACTACTTTTGGTACTACGCGACAGTCGACGCTTAGCGGACTCATTTCTCACATAGGAAACAGCCCCGAGTTTCCAGACCTGTATGTACGACCATGTAGGTATTATAGTGTGAATAGTAGCAAAAGTCAACCTGACAGCAGGTGTCAATATGAAACAAAGTTGTGAAATACAATATGTAGACCATTTGGATAAAATTTCAATGTAACATAGAGTATGATTTAACGTCTTCCATCAGCGGTTTCTAAATCATTTCCAATATTAGTACAGGCATTTAAGGAGGAAAATCGATGATTTTTCTAATTTTGGTATATTCTTATGTATTTTGACGCGCTGTAGATAATGGTGTAGTTTAAGTGAAGCTATCTTAATAAATATGTTTGGGCCTCTAGAGTCTAGAGGGCTCAATTTTGGACCCATCGACAATAACCTTTGATCAAATTACAGAGAAATACATCGACTATTTAAGTTTGAAACAGCATACGGCGATTCGTATACAATTCTAAGTTATAACGAATTTCATCATAAAAAATGGGGCGGAATTACATTTGGTGGCAATAAGCGAGCGTGGGTACAATTATCTACTGCAACTCAAAATCTGGGTTCCCGGAGATATCTTCTCAGATCTAGTTTTTCTGGCATGTTTTTTGAGAGAGAGGACAAATGACTTAGTGAAACGTCATCTTCCGCGCGCGAAATTATAGATTTTTAAATATTAATAATATTTAATATGCTTATAATCGTTTTGTATGAACGTGTGAACGTGTATATGTGACCGTTTTTTCATATTTATGAAATAATTGCCTAACGTGTGGCTTGGTTTAGAAGGTTCTGACCAACAGATACTATCCCAACTTTATATGCCATATTTATATACAATTGTCTAATAGATTCCGCCCGCGAAATAATAATTTTTTAAATATTTAAAATTTTGTATCTTCTATCAAAGACAAACCCGATGTATAAGTATATATTACAAAATTTCTACTCGTAAAAAAAAGTCAGGTAGACTCATTCGGCTATCCCAAAGGGGCATTATATATAGGTATGCGACTTATAATAATAATAGTAAAGTGAGTGGTCCGAATGAGCAGATGTTCATCGCATATTAGAGATCATATGTTGTGTACAGCACAGCATCATCAAACGATAACGTGTTCATTTCAGTTTTGTTCTCAGCTATATAAAATATTTAAAAATAAATTGAGTTGTTATTTTTATATTATTTAAAATATCGTATCAACTGTTGAAGAAGTGATTTTTTAGATTTTAACAATAATTTCAAATTCATATTATCTGTGGAATTTTGAAACTGTGCACCATAATATTATATATACTCATCAAGAGTGATGAGTGATTTTCTATCAAAGGGTGAGTCAGTCAAAATAAAATATAAATCTGAAAAAAATATATATATTTTTTGATCTTATTTTATTAAATATTGCAATTTGTTATGTAATACCCTATAAAAACATCATGTCACGGTCACATATACACGTTCACACGTGTCCATATACTCACACATTCACACAAAACGATTATAAGCATTCAGGTACTAAATGAAATTCCGCGGTAGTTTTTTATGATGAAATTCGTTATCACTTGGTATTGTAAACGAATCGACGTACGCTGTATCAAACTTAAATAGCCGATGTATTTCTCTTTTATTCAAGATTTTTGTCGATCGGCTTAAAATTGGGCCCTCTAGAGGTCCAAACACGTTTATTAGGATAGCTCCACTTTAACTGAACCCAAATCGATCGGCGGGGGTTTAAAATACTCATTATGAAAACCTCTAATAGAACCTAGAATTTGGATTTCGTAAAAAGTCTCCAACCTCAAAAAATGTGTATTTTTTCGGTGGTTCAAAATTTTCAAAATGGCGCCAAAAATATGTGTTTTGACCAAAATGCTTGTATTTTGGATATTAGATGCAGAATAATGAAATCTTTCGAATGAATCGGTTTTAGATCGATAACATGATACGGATTTTTCAAAATGGCCTATTTTGCCGCCAAAAAAGTAGGTAGGTCAAAATACCGAAAACCAAAAAAAAAGAGAAATAAAAATATCTTCTTTTCACCGAAAGAGAATATGAAAAAAACAAAAACTCGTGACATACTCAATTTTTCAATCTGCTAAAAAAACACTAAATGGGTCCTTGGGCCCACGACCTCGAATCGTCTTCGGACCGGAGCAAAAAATCGCTTATTAATTTTTCCAACCACTTTTGCTTCATACATTTTTTTCATACAACCCAGTTATCTCTCAAAACGCAAAAAAATTGCCATTGTTTTTCGAGCACAGGGTTAATCCGAATGTAAACTACACCATCGTGTTCAGCGCATCAAAATTCATAAGAATGGACCAAAATTAGAACTTGCCGAAATTCGGACAGAAAATTCCTTAAATGCCTAGACTATATATTTTCTGTTCATACAATCATTCACATTTGACCCGCAGGAGTGTGAAAGCTATTTTGCTAATAAAAGTGAGGGATGTCTCATTATCAATTGATCACACTTTTTTCAGTGAAAATTGATAATTGATTCACAAATATTGTTGGCCAAGCAAATTTGTTCAGAAATAGTAATTATTTATTATAAATGTTTAAATTTAGAGAAACTTTCAACAAATTGGTAAAATAAAGTTGATTGCTCATTTATTAGGCATATTAAATTTTGTTGTAAGTAACTAGAATATGTTCTCGTTGTCCTTCAACTTTTTACAATATTAGTTGAGAATATTCAACGTAAATATTTAGAATATCTCTGGTTTAGAACTTTCATTGTCCTTCCTAAAATAGGTTTCAATCAGTGGCGGCTCCTCGAAGGAGGCTAAGGAGGCTCAGCCTCCTCACCAATTTATCTTAATGATCATTCTCCATTTTATTTCCTGTTTCTCTGATAATTCTTTAAATTTTACAATTAATTCCCCGTTCTCAGTAGTTATTTTCAATCCGGCAACAGTGGTCAGAGGCTAGATTCTCTATATATCTCAAACGCTGACCATGTGTTGTTCAACACAGTTGCCGTTTTTCCGACCAGTCAATCGCCAAATAGCGTGAAACGGCGAAAACGGCAACAGGGTAGGGAGGCTAGCTTTTCGTACCCATTCGTCGGTCGAATGAAATACGATTACTTGCGCTCCCGCCTCCCGCTGCTAGAAGAATGCGGTTAGTTGTTGTTTTTATTCCACGAGGCGTAGTAAGGTTAAGTAGTTAATTTTTAAGTTATAATTTATCTAATCGGAATCGGTGAACGTTAAAATTATGAGTGACTTAGTTGCAGAGTTCTTAGAAAATCCATTTAGTGGATTAACATATGATAGAAAAGTGTTCTTCAAAAACAAACGGCCTTTACCGGATTTGAAAGGATTAGTGATGGCAGGGAAGTATCAAAATCGATCGTTTAATACTGATAATTATAAAAAATATGTATGGTTAACGGGATCTGATGTACACGATAAATTATATTGCTGGTATTGCTTGCTATTCACATCAGATACAACTTCATGTTGGGGGCACTTGGGTTATAATGATTTGAAAAATTTAGTTCGTGGCCTAGAAAGACATGAAAAATCGCGGGAACATATTACATCGTGTATTAAGTTTAAATTAACCGGTAAACAGAATATTGTTAATGCGATTGATTCTACACGAACACGCGAAATCGAAAATCATAATAATACAGTTAAAGAAAACCGCGAAGTTTAAAAAAAAATCATTGATTTCTTATTGTATTTATCATTTCAAGATTTAGCTTTTAGAGGGCATGATGAAACTGAAAATTCAGTTAATAAAGGTAATTTTAGGGAATTGTTAGATTTGTTTTGTAAATACGACAGTAAGCTTCGCGATTTTATGACTAACGCGTCAGTATTTGCAGGCATTTGTTTTGTTTTATGCGGGTATAATGGTTGAGTGACACCACGCGAAATAAGGTTAGATTAGAATTCGTCTGTTCGGTAAATTATTAATTGTAAAAATGGACAACTAGTGGAAAGATTTTTAGGGTTCTACGATGTTAGTTCGGGAAGAACAGCGGTCAATTTATTCAATTTTTCAATGGAAACATTTCAACGATTCGACTTTGCGAATAAATCAGACTTACGACGGCATCTGTAATGGCGGGACATTTAAACGGTCTTCAAACAAACGTAAGTTTTAAATAACATAGTAGGAAACAGAATTCCCTGTAATGCTCGAACTCGATGGAATTTTACATCACATGCAATGTTTAGTTTACCATCCATAAAAATAAAGACAAATTAATTGAAATATTTGATTTTATATTAAACAGTGATGACTTTTCAACAGATCAGGTTTCATTGAATGCTGCTGTTGGTTTAAAATCTTATTTAGAAAATGAAGAATTTTTGTTATTTCTTGATACTTTTAAATTAATATTTGAACAAACTGATCTTATTTTTCGAATTTTACAACATAAATTCACTAATATAATTCATTCAAGAGATCGTTTAACACATCTCATTGATAAAATTCAAGTTTCCGTTATACAGAATTTCATTTTAATATTTTATTTGGAAATTATTCAACTGATGAGGCTTCTCCCGTGAAAAGGAGGAAAACATATAATTTGGTAGACAAGAAACTACATTATAAACAACTTTTTTATGAAATTGTAGATACTATTAAAGGTCAAATATTGAGATTCGATTTTCCGATTTACATGAATTGAAGTTTTTCGATTTGACGAATAGAAGATTTTTCGAATCTTTTTCAAAAGAGTTTCTCAATACACTTTCAGATAACTTAGTTCTAAAATATAATTTTTTTGATAAAATAGCGCGCTGCACAATGAATTATGCGTTGTATACTGGGATAAAGATATTTTAGGCCAGTACGACAGTCACGCCGATATGATAAAATATATGATAGATAATGATTTGCAACAAGTCTTACCTCAGTTTTATAAACTACTTTGTTTGACAGTCACCATTCCTGTCACGTCGGCATCGATGGAGAGATCATTTTCTACTCTCAAACGAATTAAAACATACATGCGAAATACAATGGGCCAAAATCGTTTATACAATGTTAGTTTAATATCTATTGAAAAAGATTTAGTAAAACACTTAAAACATAATGATACATTTTATGATAATATTATTGATCATTTTTCGTAAATTAAAGACCGTAGAATTTCGTTAATATATAGAAAAGTTGATAGAATTAATAACAAAAAACAAAATATGAAAAATTCCAAAAAAAAAAGAAAAAAAATTAAAAATCCAAAATAAAATAAAAAACAAAAAACGAACGAAAAAAAAATTTGTGGGCAAGAGAAACTCTATACCTCCACGTTGGTTCTTGCTGGGTAACAATCAATTTTGTCACTGAAGGTTAAATTAATTGGCTGAATAGAGTATATTTTTACAAAAACGTTTTATGTCCAGCCTCCTCTCTCAAAAAGTTCACGAGCCGCCACTGGTTTCAATCATCAATTATTACTGTCAACTGTTAATTATCAGACACTAGAACTGAAAAGAAAAATGCAGAGCGCAATATTTCTTCAGAAATTGCTAAATAATAAAATTGACTGATGTTATTTATTAGGTATATTAAATTTTGTTTTAAGTAACTAGAATATGTTCTTGTTGTCCTTCAACTTTTTGCAACATTAATTGAGAATATTCAACGTAAATATTTAAAATATCTCTGGTTTCAATGCCTTTCCTAAAATAGGTTTCAATCATCAATTATTACTGTCAACTATTAATTATCAGACATGAGAACTGGAAAGAAAAATGCAGAGCGAAATATTTTTCCAGAAATTGCTAAATAATAAAATTGACTGCTGTTATTTATTACGCAAATTAAATTTTGTATCTAGAATTTTTATAGTAGTCCTTTAAATTTTAAAAAATATTATTCTCCCTATATTCCTTGTTATTCTAATATTATGCTCAATTTGTATTAATTGTCCTTTCATTAGGTTAAGCTTGTTGGGCAATAAATAAATAAATGAATTAATCTAACTCTTCTTTGCAGAGACGAAATAGGTGATAAATTGGCTCCCGGGTCCAAAGTGTCAGTTTTAGTTTTCAAAGAGGGCGACATAATCAATTTACTGCGCGTGATCGAGAACGAAGACGGTTCCTATTCACCATATAACGAGAAACCGATTTCACCACCAACGAAAAGCAACCGAATATCGTGCAGAATGGCTCTCTTCGAAAAATTGGTAGAGGATAATAAGATGATGACGAACATTTCTAGTTTGAGACGAAAAATGGAGGACGCACAAGCCCGCAAACAGGCGAAAACCAGCAAAAACGAATTGGAAAAGTGCAATACAGAATGTTTGGTGAAGCTGTGCGCTACCGATCCTGCGAGCGAGTTGCCGTACAAATTGTTGGGCGATTACGAAGGCGATTTGTTGGACAATGTGGATTTGAAAATATTCGAGCGCCATCACGAAGAAGGCGGTCGAGATTCGGAAACGGAAGAGATCGCGTTAAAAGATAAGCATAGGACCAAAGTGAACAGATCCCCGAAAGCTAAAATCTTTACGAACAAATCGTTGTACAGCGAGTCGAAGGGTGCGTTCAGTCACACCAAGCAAACGTACGCTAGAATGCACAAAAAATCGAAGGATCTGAAGGCCATCGAGGCTTCGTCGAGTAGGGAACGGAGATCTTCGGAGGAATTGTTGAACGGTTCGTTGCTGTCGCCGTTGTGTTTGCAGAGCGACGACAAGTTGAGCGAGATCGATCGGGCCATAACGCCCACGCTGGTCGAAGAAATGGCCGTGGCTGGGGCGACGAGTCGAGTTCACGTGACTCGATTGGTGATATCGGACAACGCGGAACGTCCGAAGAGTACGCCGGGTCCCGATACCATCGAATTGGAGGAGAACGCGCGCCAGGACTTGTGGGAGATTCACGAACCGACCGCGCAACGACTGAAACACAGCGCCACGTGCAAGGTGGGCGTGATGAAACGAAGACAGTCGCTCGATTACGGTTACGACGGTCTCGATAACGCCCCTCCGAACGTCCAGCAAGATCTGGGCGAGTTCAATTATTGCAAGAATTCCGATTTCGAAGTGTGTTCGGGTAATTTTTATCACGTGCCGCAATTCATGTCGTCTCCTAGCGCGATACCGCCGCAATACGCGCCCAAGGATCAGGGAGTGTGTAATTATTATTTCAGGAATAGTCCGAGGTCGCCGTTGTACGGTCGTAAAACGATCAACGACGGTCTAAACGCGAATTTAAATTACAGTAGAAACGGCGAAGAGTTCAATAAGAGTCTTCCGAAATTGCCGGAAATCAAATCGTCTGCGACGAATACGGACAAGTTCAACTATTTGGGCGATTGTTCTAGCATCCAACGGTTGAAGAACGATTGTGCAGAAACGACGACAGGTGGCGATCGGTTTTTTACCGAACACGACGAAACCATCGACGAACTTTACGGTTACTATAATATCGGTTGTGCGACGGATTTTCTGAGTGAAAAGAAACTGATCGAATCGACGACGACCGTGTTGGATAGGAAAGATATCGATTTACCGCCTGTGATGAAAAAAAAAGCGCGTTGTAGTTATTGTAATAAGAGATTGAACATTACGAACATTTATAGCTGCAGATGTGGCAAGATATTCTGTTCGCAACATAGGTACTCTGAGGTGCATCAGTGCAATTACGATTATAAGACGGATGGTCGGCGATTTTTAGAACAACAAAATCCTTTAGTCACCGCAGAAAAAATTAACAGAATTTAAAATAACGAGTGCCTGCAATTTTATTTTATTTTTTCAACATGCTGTATTGTCGATAAATATATACTGTTTACAATTCGCCTCTCTTGCTTTGGTTTTTCAAATTTGTTTGGATTTTTTTGTTAATTGATGATGAAACGACGACTGAAATTTCGTTATAAGTAGTGGGTGTGCGTTTTATCTTTGGATGTTTTAAGAGTGATATTAGGAAATATGGTTATTTTGAGATGTTGTAAATGTCAAGATCCATGGCGACGGTGTTTTCGAAATATTAGGATGGATAAGGTAAGATTTTCTGAGATTTTTATTAGTTTTGTAATGTTGATTAATTGAAATCGGGGCGAAAAGAAAAGTATACGATGTTAAAGAACACCACAAATTTTTGTCTGAGTCGCAATCAAGTTCCTTATTGACGAAAAAAGTTTGTAGTTGAAGAACTGTTATAGTTACTGAATGTTTCCAAAAAACGTGTTTTTTTTTGAGAATTTCTGGGACCAAAACTCAAAAATAATTAATAATTAGTTTTTCGGCCAAAAACACGTAGGTTCTCGGGATTTTGGGGGTCATGAAACGCTCTATTGATAGGAAAAAATTCGTCCAAAAAGGTTAGAAGTTGATCGGGTTAGACAACTTTTAAAATTATGCAATTTTGCAACAAGTGTTTTTTTTGGGAATTTCGAGGGCCCAATAAAATAATTAGTCCACAAAACATGGAAGTTGGCCCTAAAATTATACCTTCTTGCAACAAGTGTTTTTTTGATAATTTCGGGAACCATAAACTTATTTAAGTCTCCCTATCGATAGAAAAAATAATTAGTCCATAAAGGATGGAAGAAAGAATTTTGAAATTATGCGTAAAACAGGTTTTCAGAATTTCGGGGGTCAAAACGCATTTAAGTGTCCCTATTGATAGGAAAAATAATTAATATCAGTTTTTTTGCAAAAACACGTTTGTTGTAGGAATTTTGGGGATCATGAAACGCACTATTGATAGGAAAAAATCGTCCAAAAAGGTTAGAAGTTGGATTGGGTTAGAAAACTTTTTAAAACATGAATTTTTGCAACAAACTGCAATTTCGGGGGTTTGAATAGGATTGAAATAATTAGTCCAAAAAAGTTAGGTGTTGGCCGAGTTACTGAACTTTTAAAATTATGCATAAAATGCGATTTATGGCAAAAAAACGTTTGAATCGAATTTTAGTCCCCTATTGATTGAAAAATTACTTCAAAAGGGTTAGAAGTTGATCGAGTGACAAAACTTTTAAAATTATGCATTTTTGCAACAAAGGCGTTTTTTGGGAATTACGGGGGCCCAAAACGCGTTCAAATCTCCCTATTGATAGGAAATACAATTAGTCCACAAAGGATAGAAGTTGGCCCAGTTACAGAATTTTGAAATTATATATATAACGGGTTTTCGAAATTTTGGGGGTCATTTTAGTCTCTATTGATAGGAAAGAACTAGTCCAAAAAGGTTTGAAGTTAATCGGGTTAGAAAACTTTTAAAATTATGCATTTTTGTAACAAACCTGGAATTTCGGGGGTCTGAATATCATTTTAGTCTCCCTATTGAAATAATTAGTCCATAAAAGTTAAATGTTGACCGTGTTACTGAACTTTCAAAATTATGCATAAAACGCGATTTATGGCAAAATATTGTGTATTTATCGGTTTTTCACAATTTGGACGTTTCAATCGAATTTTAATCCCCTATTGATTCAAAAATTAGTTGAAAAAGGTTAGATGTTGATCCGGTTACAATACTTTTAAAATTATGCATTTTTACAATAAACCTGGAATTTTGGGGGTCTGCATAGCATTGCTTCCCTAATGAAATAATTTGTCCAAAACGGTTAGAAGTTGATCGAGTTACAAAACTTAAAGAATGCATTTTTTCAACAAACGTGTTTTTTTGTGAATTTTGGGGGCCTAGAATGCATTTAAGTCTCCCTATTCATAGGGACAACAATCAATTCACAATGGATAGGAGTGGCCCTGTTATTTTGGGGGGTCTGAAACGTAATTTAGTCTCTATTGATAGGAAAAATTAGTCCAAAAAGGTTAGAAAACTTTTTTAAAATGCATTTTTGCCATAAACCTGGAATTTCGGGGGTTTTATATTATTGTAGTCTCCGTATTGAAATAATTAGTCCAAACAAGTTAAGATGTTGGCCGAGTTTCTTTCGGTTTTTCACAATTTGGACGTTTAAATCGAAATTTAGTTCCCTATTCATTAAAAAATTAGTTCAAAAAGGTTAGAAGTTAATCGAGTACCAAAACTTTTAAAATCATGCATTTTTGCAACAAACGTGTTTTTTAGGAATTTCGGGGGCACAAAACACATTTAAGTCTCCTTATTAGAAACAATTAGTTCACAAAGGATACAGAAATTTGAAATTATGGGTTTAAGAAAATTTGGGGATCTGAAACGCATTTTAGTCTCTATTGATAGGAAAAATTAGTCCAAAAAGGTTAGAAGAAATTGATCGGGTTAGAAAACTTTTAAAATTATGCATTTTTGCAACAAACTTGGAATTTCGGGGGTCTGAATAGCATTGTACTCTTCCTATTAAAATAATTAGTCCAAAAAAGTTAGATGTTGGCCACTCCTGAATTTTTAAAATTATGCATAAAACGCAATATTTTGCAAAAAAAATTGTGTATCTTTCGGTTTTTCACAATTTGGGCGTCTAAATCGAATTTTATTCCCCTATTGATTAAAAAATTAGCTCAAAAAGGTTAAAAGTAGTTCGTGTTACAAAACTTGAAATTATTGCATAAAACATTTTATTTTCGAAAAAAATGGGAATCTAAATTGCAATTTAGTCTTCATATTGATAGGAAAAATAATTAGCCCAAAAAGGTTACAGTTGGTAGACTATTTTGGAGATCTGAAACGCATTTTGGCCCCTTATTGATAGAAAAAAAATTCAAAATGTTTAGAACTTGAATTTAACACGATTTTTTGGATCTGCTTTATACAGATAGATAGAGAGAAATCAAATGAATTGACTCATTTTAAAAGACACCTTATTATTTCTAGGTGTTCTCATTTCTTGAGAGATTCCGCTGTAAAACTATTTCTTATAATACTTTCGACTTTGGTGTTTCTCAAACAATATGAGATTTAAATGCTCAATTGTTCGTCGGCTTTTAATTGATATATCCTCGTACATAACTCAAAATGGATGCATTTGTGACTTATAGGGCTTCTGAAATAAATGATTCAACTATGTATTAATATAAATTGTTAATATGCCATCGGCGTGCATGACTAGAGCTTGTGATCGGGATGACGTTACGGACAATATTTGGGCATCATTTGGCTGCATCGCAACCAAAAACTGCTTTAGATAAGTTGTAATTTAAGTGACAAAAGGGCGAATTAGTGTAACCTAAATTGAATTATATTACATTCCACAGTCCTAGCTCATAAGTATGTTTCAAAATATTTTTAAAATAATTTTTATAATTCTAAAAACCTTACAAATCAGATTCCGAGATATTCTGTACATGTTCACTACTGTATATCCTCTAAAACTCCAGCCATTTTTTGTCACAAAGAGCTTGTCTACATCAATGGCTTTGTGCTTTTAACGACTTCAAATGTCCAAAGCAACGTAAATAATTTGAAAAACCATGCAAGATGTTTTACTTCATGTTCAAACTAATATCAGCCAAATTAAGGTTATGTATAGCAGCTAATTCATTTTGTTTTATTTTTTATTTCTGAAATACCAATTTAAGCGTCTTCAGTACATTTGTCCAGCAAACTCATATTAAGTCGGTAAGCTGATGTAAGCATTGAAATACCTAAGCTATTATTCTGGACCGTGTTTATTTTGGTCATCGAGTTACGTAGGTTTATGAAAGATATCTTGTAAGAATCCACGACTAAAAACAAAAAGACCCTGTAAAAAATTGAACTAATCCTAGAGCTATTTTGTGAATTGTGATCTTGCCTTTTACCTTGGGAAGTTTTGGCAATACTCGCTCATGTTCAGTGAACTTCGACAATACTATATAGCTATGTTGGATTATATTTAGCTTTCGATTTTTAGTGTAGATGAGAGGAGTTTTTTAAGAGTACGCGATGCCAGGGGACGCAATGACGAGAGGAGGAAGTTAACCTTCCACATATTATCATGTAAACAAATGCTCCATATCTGAGATGATGAGAAAGTTTTATTTTTTATTTTTAAAAACAGTATTGGTTAATTTGCGGAAATTGTAGTGAAATGCTATTGGTGGCAATTGTCAGTGAGTTTGTTGGTTAGTGAGTTTGTTGACGTTTAAAACATATGATCGAGTCGGGCTGACCGAACCCCATACGTTCAACATATTAGCATATTGCAGTCGGTCTGAGTTCCAATGCAATGAAGTATTCGTCAGTCGGTGAATCTATTCTACTTACAGAATATTCAATAATAGAATAAAGAACTAATGTTTTATCTGAGCTGCAAACAATCAACAAAAGTATAGTTAAAGAGATGAGTCAAGTGATAACTGACAATAATATAACTTGTTGTTCGTTAGGTACCTAGTGTCTTAGATGACCATTTTGATTTCATTAGACCGGTAGATCGATCGTTCGGAAGATTTTATCAGTTTTCTTGATGTCGGTGTGGAAATTTATTATTTTTATCTTGTATTATCTTACATCAGAATGCCAGTAATCCAGATAAGACTTATTATTCAACATTTGCATGAGACGAGAGTTTGAAGCAAAAATTTGGAAGAATCTCTTGACAGTTTGGCACATTACATTCAAATCGGAATGGGGAGTTTTAACTTTGGCAAATTGGCTTGTAGGAAATTAGGAACTTTGTTCAAAGTGGTCTTAATTTTGTTCTATTATTAGTCATATGTGAATACATTCAATCCAATTTCCTGGCGCTTGTAACTGTATTAGTAGTTTGGAGATCTAATTTTAATGGATTCCAAATATTTCAAATGTCTTCGGCAATTCTAAAGTCACAAATTATGTATAAATGTAATTTTAAACGTTATTCAAAGCCGAATTAAATGAGAATTGAGCCCGAATTGGTGATGTCACAAATTCTAAGTGATGAACTTACTTGAAACATATGGTCAAAATGATGGTTTTTGGTTAATAAATTGATAAAGTGAAAAAAAAAATTGCGCAACTTTTTCTTTTCACCTACAGTCATGAAAAATAAATGTTTTATTATTATTTCAATACTAGCAATAATCGATAAATTCCCTAGAAATAAAGTAATTGTGATACCATAAAATTCAATAGGAAAAAAACTAACAAAAAAGCATTAAATGTTTATTTATCAAATCATTTCTTCATCAATATATCTTAGATATTGCCAAACTGTAGGAACATTATATTGGCACTTTTTTACAAAGAATCCATGGGCGTAGTCAGATAATTTTTTTCTATTCCCATTCTTGAGGTATGTGCTAAACTTAATTTTCTTTAATGCGAATCATTTATTTCTGAACATACAATTTACAAACAAGTATATAGGTACCAGTGGACTATGTTTGTGGCCACCAAGATCACCGGACCTAACTCCATTGATTTATTTTTTCTGGGGATACATAAAAGATAAAATATATTTAAACCCCAGCAGAACAGTACTCCAACTAAAAGAAAGGTTCTAAATTGTTTTAAGAGAAATACCGAACATGAATTTATCTAACGCAATGAACGACCTACGGTGACGTTGCGAACTGTTTTGAGAGAGGTGGAAGCCAATTTGAACATGTCCGTTAGTTTGTTTTCGTCATTTTAATATTTAATATAGGTCTATTAAAAGAATGTTATTATTTGTTGAGTAAAGGTTTTGTATTTCAATGTTGTTATATTTTATTTTTAGAGAACTTCATTGGCAATGTCAATGTCAAAATAGATTTTAAGGCAACAAAATAAGATAATCTATCACATTTAATTTTTTCTCATGTTGGTAACTATTTTAGACGTATGTTACATACCGTTGAAACCAGAAAAACATCTTTTTAAAGAGGTCAAAGCCAACTATGATTTGCGTTAGAAAAAATATAGTTTTAGGTCATACCTCAAAAATGGGAATAGAAAAACAAAAAAGTATGGTCACTACACCAATGGATTCTTTGTAAAAAGTGCCAATATAATATTTCTACAGTTTTTTTCATTCAATCTGCAATGGAATAATAAATTGTGAATAAAGCATAAGCTGCCCTTTGATAACAATGCATTGACAAACTTTTTATCACAGAGTTACAAACTGAATACAACAACGATGCAACCCATAATGATATATTACACACCATTAAAGCTGGGAAGCTGGGAATAGACATACCTGTGATTGGGATGGGTTGCCAAAAAAATTTGAAATATCTTTTTTATGTTGAAAACTACGTGCGATTTGAATTTTGTTTTTATAGTCTATATACCTTCCCGCCACCGCACAATGAATCATTGCTTAATCTAACCTACTTCTGAATTACCTTTATAAATTATTTTTACAAGTAGAACTTATATGATCTTTTTTTTTTCAGAAGGTTAGACATATTTTCTGATGATTGGTGATTCGAGGATTTACTACTTTTAGATTTGTTATTGAGTTTTCGTTTGTTGTTTTGGTAGCTTATATCCTATAGAAAAATGAATTAATAAAAATGTAGGGAAAAACATTTTCTGTTACCGTCACATTCTATACATGTATCATGTATATTTTATACATGATACATTTATAGTAATTTGGATCTAATGGCTAGTACCCTTCTAGTAAATAAATAATAAATAATAAATTCTTTTTTTTCATTCATTACAAATAACTTTTTGTTCTTGGGGTTACTTAATACGCATAATATGGAAAAGGCTTCAATTTTATATTTATTATGAAAAACATTAAAATACATTAAAGAACTAAAATATGCCTACTGGAGTTAACTACAATTGTTAGGAATTCTAGTACTCACTTCTACACAATCTTTCAGCCAAATTTCCAGTATCTCCAAAATCTTGCTCATTTATTTCCTTTTTCGACATACCTTTTATATTTCAAAATTATAAGTAAACACCACCCAGGATTAATAATTCGTGTGTTCCATTTTAAGCCTTGGCTGTCATGTATTGTTTCAAACTATGTCTGCCTTTACTAGCACATATCTGCTGGTCTATTGATAGATGGTTCTCGAGAGTAACAGTTTGATATTTTGGTAGAATTCGGAATAATGGGATTTTTTTTGAATTCTTCTACTCATAACTTCTTTATGTGAGATTAACTCAGACTAGAAGTCCAGTATTACATGTAGATTCATATACCCAAAAACTTGCCGATGTCTTGTTCAGATATATTTGATGGCTTATTTGGACCTACCTATAGAGCATACAAATTTGATTTCTCGACGATTTTTTTACAAGTTCATCAGAATAAAACTATTTAGGCTCAAAATCTCAGAAGAAACTACTTATTTCCTTTGAGTGATTTCACGTCATCGTCCAAAACTAAATGTTTTTTCATCCAGATGTCATTTTTTACAATCCAATATTGTCGGAAATAATAAATACTCTGTTAAATATATTATCTCGGAATGAAACTCAATCTTGTACAATTTGGAGTTGTATAAGAATCAAGTAACAATGAGAACTAGAGATAACACTGGCGCACGGTCGTATACACAGTTCTGGAAATTCGAGGGTGTTTCCTATGTGAGAAGTGAGTCCGCTAAGCGTCAACTGTCGCGTAGTACCAACGGGTGGCGCATGAGTCGAGGGATGTTCTCTGGTAATCTTTGTATTGTGCGGCTTGAAATTTGAACGATATGGTGACTAATCCTGACAACATACTGTGTATACGACCGTGAAAAAAAACTATTTTCGTTGATTTTTGATCCTATATTGACTTGCCCACGGTCGTATACTCAAGTCTTGACAACATACTTCGATCCAAGCGCCAGCTGGTGGTTGAGCCAGGAACTACGAGAGCGACATGTAAGAGACAATAGAGTTTCCAGACCTGTGTATACGACCGTGCACTGGCGGCAATTTTACTCTTGACTGTAGACATAACCAAACTGATGACTGTGTTTCCGAATCCGATAACGATAGTCGTCACACTCCCATCACTCGTAAACATTTCAGTAAATTTGAAAGCAACCTTTTCGCATTAGTAAATAAAGGGTAGAATAAGCCTGTTCTTCTCTCTTCATTTATTTAACTTCAATTTTACTTGAGAACTCTCAATGCAAAGGTGGTACTTGAAAAATCTGGCAAATTGATGAACTAGTGTTGGTTCAATATTTTCTAAAATTGAAATTGAATACAAATTATAAAGTGAAACTTTGATGTCAAAATAAGAGTAGCTCAGTAATTAAAGTTCTTAAATAAATATCTACTTGAGTTATGATTCTTATGTACATAGAAATAAAAAGCGATAGATTGAGATTTAAAATACGAATTTGAATCTACGACAGTGATAAGTGGAGTTGTGACGTTTCAGTATCGGAGTATATTGAGTATATTGCGAAACATTTACATCTCGAAACTGGTAAATTTTCAGAAGTATTTTGGCATGTTCATCAATCCTTGAAGTTTGACAACTTAAACCTGAATCACACTATATTATCATTAAATTGCACTACTGATAAATAATAATAGTACCCTTATCTCCAAATTTTCAATTTGAATTCGAACTGAAAATAGATAATCGAAGCTAGTCAATTCTGTTCGAATATTTTTATCGAAGATCACAAGTCGACATGTACCTACTACACACTACACCTAGCGAGTATTGTCAAAGTTACCGACATTCTACAGTCAATTTTTTCGTTTCATAACTTGTCTTTGTCCCACTTGGAATTCTATGTATTTGCAGAACTCGATGGCCAAAGTGAAAGAGTCTCCAACTCTGAACCTGAATAAATAATCAAAACGTGCCAATATAACTCGTTCAATGCAAAAGTTACCACATTTTATCCTCATTGTAACCTGATGTTTAAAACAGTTTATATGTATTTTTAATCTATAAGATTCTCAAACTTTTTATTTTTCTGTATGTAATATACGGAATATAAGGACTGATATTTTTCTATTTTTATGTGTGTATATCCTTGTTAACTCCTTGAACCCGGTGACGCATCACTTGCATCATATTTGTAAATTCTAAGTCACGATTGTTATTCGATGATGCACTGTGTGCATCATTTTAGTCCCGGATATAGAAAAAATTGAAGTATTGTATTTTCTTCATGCACAATATATCGTATTTTTTTTACTACAACAATATAACATAGAAAAGCATCCCGGGTTCAAGGGGTAACTCCAAACTACATGATATATGTGTCTAAAAATCATTATGAATAAATATAAAGTTTTTTATTGTATGTTATACCAAATATGTTATTAATTTTATTTTATAGGCAACACAGTAGGTCCACCAAATCTTTTTGAATATTAGTTCGGTATAAGAAGGTCCTTCATAAACACAGCACAACGTAAAATCGTAGTAATTCCTCCAATATTTAACTTCAGCCATCTATCGGTGAATAATTTAATGAAATTGCAACTGCCATAACGTAGTATATTAAATTTAGAGGAATTTTAAGCTTTACCCTGAGTTGAACGGCATTGTTTATAAAAACTGTGAATTCCTCCCAAAATGTATCATTCATAATGAATAGAAACAGCCATCACATGATGAATCTAAACTTTAATAAAATAACTATAGTTTCACTAGTAGCTGCTTCAAACAAGTATTACAAAGTATTTTGTTTGAAGAAGTAATTTGAAATATTTGTTTGAAGCAGCAAAATTAGTTACATTTATTTATTAAATTAGTGAAAATCGATTTTTTATTTTATTCAAGTTTACAACATCGTGTATTTTGATTTTAGAACGATCAAAACTTATGCAATATATTTATGTTCATACTCAATTGCCATATTGGCGATGAATAATACTGTGACAGCCTATAAATCCCTAATGTATAAGTTATAAAATCCACACTGACTGCTAATTTAATTTTCGCTTTGAATAATACTGTGACAGCCTATAAATCCCTAATGTATAAGTTATAAAATCCACACTGACTGCTAATTTAATTTTCGCTTTGGCGGAAAAAAGCGCTGTATATGTGTAAATAAATGTGGGTAACTTGTACATAATTATTACTTTATTATAATTATTTTATCTACTAATTGGCACTACTAGTTTTAGGTATTATACAAACTTCATTATCAATTTTCATTTATTTTTTGTATTTATTCAACATTATTCCTTTGCTTTTAACCGTTATCTATGTATCTATATCGCTATTTTTTCAATATTGAATTGTTGCTTGAAGAATGTTCAAATGTTCCTACGTTGTAATATTTGAACCGTCCTATAAAAAATACATAACCCCCAAAATGTAAAAAAAAATATTGTACACTTTTGTGATTATACTGTGTTAATATTTTTAATCAATGTAAATAGATAGTTTAAGAATATAACTCATCTGGATCTGATGAATGTTTTTACTGAAAATCCTTTCCAAATTTCAGAATTCACATCCCTCCTCGGTTCATTTGATCAATAAGTGATAAAATGCGTAATAATTGGAATATCTAGCGAGTGCTGCCGACCTAAGGTACTGCAAGAATTTGATATCAAATTGGCGGCTGGTACTAAAGGGCACAACCCAACCGCCAAGATAAGCAGAAAGAAATTCGCATATAATTCAGTGCATTATTTTATTCCGCACATCAGGCGCATGCAATGCTAACGCTCAAAACTATGTTCCGGGGAACGTTCTGAAGTGTACCTATTTCAATTATGATTCGGCTGACTACGATTATAGTCGCCTTACGCGCTTATACCGTCGGTTTGGGGCACTATGCGGCGTATCTCCAGTAAACGTCTTGCCTTCATAGTGTACAATGTGTGAATCAATTCGAAACGTGAAGTTACATCTATTATCAATGATGGAAGTTGATTGTGTGCAAGATGTTTTAAAATCCCGAACTTACAATATCTATGAAAATTACGATTGCATTTGCGGATGTCCAGTAACAAATAAACATTTCCACATGCACATTATATTCACTGTTACGCGCATCAATTTAATTTATTTATTGAACGAGCAGCACAGTGCAATAAAAAAGTAAAAATTCTAATTGCAAATTTGCAGTCATTTTCAAGTTTTTTTTCTCGATCGCCAAAACGAACGGTAGTTCCTGATGAAATAGTCCAACGTGGATTACCACGCGCTGTTCCTACACGCTGGATTTTTAAAAGTCGAACTGTGAACACTATTTGAACAACAGGATTTTTTAAAGAATGTTTAGACAAAATTATAGACGAAGATGGGATGGATTCAGTTACTATTAGTGAAGCAAATGGCTTATTGAAACATTTGAATTGCCCGGAATTTCTCTACTGGTTTCATCATACCACATGTTGAAATATTATTTAATCAGACTCAAATGCCCGGGATTGACAGTGCTCAACTGCAAAATGCAATTGAAGAGCAAATTATTCGAATTAGAAATTCTACTGACAATAACAATCAAAAACGCAATAAAGAAGAACCTGCTAGGAAAAGAGAGCTGGAGATAACATATGTTATTGCCAAGGAAGTATGGGACACTATTTTAAGCTAAATTAGCGACAGATTCGATTTTAGGGATCACTTAAGCGCAGCAAAATTATTTGATTCTCAAAATTTTAAAACTTATACACGCTTTATTTGAATTACTGGTCTTTCAAATACTTCAAATAATATGTTGGTGCTTCAAATACTGCCAAACATTTTTATAGAAATGGGATAAAAAGTCATTGCTTTAAAGACTGAGTTTCAGTATTTGTTATATACTGTAAAATTCTGAAACCACATGCAACTGCATTTGAAAAGTAAGAAAAGATAACTTTACCTACGCTAATCTAATTTTAGGAGCTTGTTAAACTGGTACGTCACGGGTGGCGCATGAGTCGAGGGATGTTCTCTGGCAATATTTGTATTGTGGGACTTGAAATTTGAACGATATGGCGCAATCTGGACAACATACTTCGATCCATGCGCCAGCCGGTGGCTGAGCGAGGGACTACGAGTGTAGCGACATGTAAGAGACTCATGTCAAACAATAGAGTTTCCAGACCTGTGTATACGACCGTGGTGATAACTGATGAATACTAACAACAATCAATCTATCTTCCCGAGACGTCATTTCTAATCTTCATTTCTTATTGATTTGACAGGTATCCAGAGGTAATGAGACATCTGAGGATTGTATGTTCCATTCAGCAGACGAGGTGAGGTAAGAAATTGCTGAGATGAGATGAGTTGAGTACCCACATTGGTTGGAAATATAACGCGCCATATATCCACATAAAACAGTCTACAGAAAAACATTTTATGTTATTAGTTTTTACATAAGCAATAATAACTAACCTTTTTTCTGCTTGTTCTCATTTCTTACTTTATGTCGACCTCATCTCTTAAAAACTGCATAAGCAAATTGAGTCGCTCAATGGCATTCATCCTGAGGTAGAATTAGATATAGGAATAGCCCGATGACGCCCTTACGTTCGCAATAATTCCTCAGGTAAACGTGACTCGACTAAAGGACACAAAATAGCAGCAAACTTATCTTTGGTTACCTCTAAATACTCCTTAATTGTGTCTATAATTTGTCATATAATGTGGAGGAAACTACTTTTTTTAGCTGAATTCAAAGCATTAACCAGCACCAACTTCGATAACTCACGGTTACTTATAAAAGTACCTACGTTTGCGGATAAATGTAGGATGGATATGCCCCTAGTGGCGAGCAAATCAACAGTTGATATGCAGAATTCGATGTTGTACCTGCATCGGCGGTACTTTTGCCTCCAATAGCGTAGTTTCGAAACTGCAAGCGGATAGGTTAGTTTAATTTTTAGTTTTAGGGAATACTATGTTGATAGTTATTTGAAAGTTTCTTTTTGTAATTGATGGATTTTCCTTGCCATTGTGCACATGTATTATTAACGTTCATGTAAACTAAGGCATTTTCGACAACATTCGTGAGGTCTCATCCGACTTGTATCCGCAGACGCCAGTAAAAACTTGGCATGTCCCTTTTTAAAATATTTTCGAACATACAGTGTTGCCATTTCTACTAGACAATAGCAGATACTTTGAAATTTTAAATGGAACTTTACCTAATAAATTCTTATACATATGTTGCACTGTTTTTGAGATATCCATTACTTCATATATGTTTTCATTGACAAAACAAGACTGAAAAAAATATATATATTTTATAATTTTCAAAAGCTCGACTTATACCATAATTAAATCTGTTGCAGAAAGTGGTCCAAAAATGTGTACTAGGTCTTCTGGCCAGGTTTGGCCTTGTTGTTATATTGACTTTAATGTTGAAACCACTCATTGATATCCAGGTTAGTCTCAATTCAATTAAAGACAAAGATTGTGACAGGTTCAGAGGTCTGTCCACCCTTCCGGGTTAGGTTTAGTAAAATCCTTGTTAGGTTGCTTATAAAAATTGTTGAGTTTTAAAGATATTCATCAAAGCACACTCTGTTACGATTTGATTAAAAAAGCGAGTGCGAGTGGGTGTTATTGGACTTTTTTAGCCGAAATATCGAGGTATACGAATTTGAGATTTTGTTTTTGAAATTAGATATGCGTTGGCTGCCACGTACGCTTAAAGTAGATTTTTCAAACGGAAAATAAAAAAAAATCATAGATTCTGCATTTTCAATCGGATCGATGCGATTCTTTGTATGTTGTATTGTAACCCCCCTGTTTAATATTTGAATGCTCTAGATTATTCGCTTTCCCAGCAATAAAATATTATGTGGTGACGTGTTTGGTCACAACAAAAAAAAGTTTAAATTCAAGTCACCGTGTTTAAAAGGAATCATCATTTATAAATTGTCCTCTTATAAGGTTTTTGGCATAGATTTTCATCAAATAGTTTTGTTAAAAAAAATATGTTTCGAAAAAGAAACAACTTAATTTTTCGTACCTAGAAATGAACGTTTTTACATTTTCCCTCATTAGTCCATTTTCCCGACATTTTCGAAATATCTAGTTTTCTCCTCTAAATACCCCATGGAACTGGCATTTCTTCAATCTCCACTACTTTTTCGGCGCGACCCAAAGTGACCCCGTTTTCGAAAATATTAAATTAAATTAATAAATTCAAAGCCTTCTTGGAAAACTTCATATGGTTTGCCCTGTCTCAACTTTGTTGCTTACTATCGAGTTTCCTCTCAGATAGATAACTCGATGTGGTGGTTGACGAAGTATCCTCCAATACAATGACTATCAACGCTGGTGTTCCACAAGGACCGGTCTTGGTACCAACTTTGTTTCTGCTCCATATCAACGATCTGCTGGAAGTGACCACCTGCCCCGTCCACAGATTTAGAGACGATGGTACACTTCATACCGCTTTATCATCTAGAGCCCCTATACCATGCAATGGAGGCAGAGGAGCGAGACAGACATGTTGACGCAATTAATGGAGATCTGGCAAAAATTTTGAAATGGGGATCTGATAATCGAGTAGAGTTTAATGCAACCAAAACTCAAGCTTGCGTCTTCTCCAGAAAGGCGGATCCCACAATCCCTAGTATGATGATGTCAGGTACTATAAAGTCTTTCTCATAAACATGCTCGGGATCACCACTAACAGCACCCTCTTATGGAACGATCATGTGAGAGTCGATTGCGAAAACCGCAATCGCAACGTGATTTTTCAAGATCGAAATTGTTCCAATTACATTTTTTTTTAATTCCAATTAGTTTCTGACCTATTTTTTAAAAACAATTTGAACCTATTACGATAGGTACCCAACCCACTCCATTTAATTATTTTCCATTTTGATTTTTTCCAAAAATAGTGATGAAAATGGTACAGACAAATACGATAGTTTGAATATAAGCCGGAAAAGCCCGAAGTATTGCGAACGCGCTGTGACGTCTCTGTTCAACTCTTCTTAACGTCATTTATGTGATTTGATAGTTAGTGCAAAATTAGAAAATGATGTATATTCAATGCATCAAAAGTAATTCAAAGGCTTCGTGATCGTCATTAGCTACTTTTCAGTGAGGATATGATTCTCTGAACATGAAGAATTTGAATTGCCCGTACTTTGGGTACTCTATTTATTCCATGGATCGAGTCAACTCAACCAATCAGATTAACAAGCGAATGACGAACTCAATATAGTTTATTAACCAATGCAGGTCCACTAACTTCTTTTTGGAGATTTCTTTAAAATCCAAATTCAAAAACCATTTTCATTAGCTTCCCACCATTCAACCAATAACCCAGTTATAATAAAATTATAGCGTGTGAAAAATCAAATTTGCAACTCGGTTTCTATTCCGTGCCAACAGCTACTTTAAATCCCAGCACCACCTCATAATCTACAAAGCACATATTCGACCGGTCCTGGAGAATAGCTCTCAAATATATCCTGAAGCTCTTGGATTCTATCCAGAAGAGAATTATTCGTCTGATTGATGATGTCACTTACAAGTTCATTGACCTCTCTAAACATCATAGAAAGGTGGGATTTCTCCCTTTTCTATAGATACTTCCATGGTCGGTGTTCATCATAAATCTCGTATGTTGTTCCACCACGGGAGATTCTAGATAGACGGACTAGAATAGTTGAAACTAGTCGCCCTTTCATTGTCAAGCTCGAGACCTTGTAAGGGTACAAATTACTCTTACTTGTGGATAAACTATAATTATTTCTATTTTATCGCTTGGTTGCCGACAGCTACAGTGAAGACGGTCGTGAGTTATATTTTAGATGTTAAAATTTGGGCACCAGAGTATTTTAACCAACCAATAAATTATGTTTCTGAACTAGGGAATTCAAACACTCAAAAGTCCCCAGGTTAAATTACCCTGAAAGTATTAAAAAAATAATAAAAGACCTGTACCCAGAATGATTGAAATTTACTGGTAATTAAAATAATATTGTTGTTACAATTTATCACAGTTCCTAATATTAATGAGTTATGAAATGCATGAATTGAAGTATGAATAAAGTTAAATTTCTTAAACCACAGTGAACAGCAGTTAAATTTACATATATATAAATAAATACTCAAATGATTATTTCAAACGTTACCTGAACCAAAAGATGGGTATCCTGACCTGGTAACTACTGGGTAAGATGTTATACCTGCTCGATTATGAATTGGTACTTCCTACTTGATGTATGGATTCATGCAACAAGCCTAGTACAGCTTCCACGATTGTACATCACAAGTCAATTAGCAACTTCTAAATCAGATTTTCCACAACATAAAAAAAAAACTGATATCACGAAATGTTCAAACCTCTATTGCTCTATTGTCCTCAGAAGGCAGACATGAACAGAATACATAACGATTGTTGAACAAATTAGGACTAACCTATGTCCAGTCAGATATCACCTGGGAAGGCAAATTAATTCTTGAAGTCAGTGAAGAAATCAATGGAATTACAAAGATATTTACTTCTATCACGATAGGGTTTTTCCTTTCAATGAAACAAACTTTACTTCCGTCTAAAACCAGTCAGGTTGAAACTAAGTTTTAATCCCCTAAGGTGCATCTATTACACAAAACTTTCCAATTATACCACTCCAAATTGGTAATTGATGCTTTTGCTTTCAACGGAAGAATATTCCCAGAATTTGGTTCCTAACATAAGTTTCGTATCACCTCCCTGTTGAAATAACTTAGAAACACGACCTTCCACTTGGACGATTTGACAAAAAGTACGCCATTTCTCGGCCTTTTCCGGTGCTTCGATGTCTCACAGAACGACCTCGAAATAGAAGCGGTAACTACAGAATCTGACACTGAATAACCATGACTCGGTGTATATACGGTCTAGCATAGCTGACGTCACAGGAGTTAACCGATTGTAGTACAGCGGCCATTTCTAAGCCGTTAAGTGGAATTTACACGTTACAACCTGTCGAACTTCTTCCTGCCAGACTTCATTTTTCTATCGAACAGCGAAGTTGTGGAACTCTTTACCTAGTGAGGTATTTCCCTATACCTATAACCTCCAAACCTTCAAGAAAAATTCAAATGCTTACCTGCTCTCTCAACATTCCACTCAAAGTATAAAAAAAGTAAACGTATATGAAAAGATATTACTTACTTCTTTAAATTTCCTTTAAAAATTTCATTATTCCCTCAACACCCTTTAAATTTTTTTATTATTCCCTGAAAAAATGAACTAACGATTTTCCTCTCCTAGAATTCGCCGAGGAACTCCAAATTCTCAAAATTTGGAAGAGATTTCCCTGAGTTGTCAACACTGGCGGCTCGTTACTGTTGCAATAAAAAAAACAACGCTGCGATTTTACTCTTCATTTGTTTATATATTCAAATACAATATAAATACCAAAAGGGTTAAAAAATCCAGGTAACTCTATTCGCTGTCCATTAGAAACTCTTCCAATATCTTAACGAGATTCTCGATCCCCTGTAAGTAATTATTATCAATATCACATTTCTGAGCGGGATAGACACGAGCAAAATCGATCATCTTAACGGTGGCCCACAATTCCGACTTGTGTTCGCAACACAAATCTTCCAACATATCCGTATAATCCTGTCTTCGATTTTGTACGTTCTTATCGTAATTGTTTTGGAAGGAATGGGTACGTTTCAAGCTATGCATCGACTGTTGCCACACGTTGTTGCTGTTCTTTCTCGAAGGAAAATCCATGTACTTCTTTCGAAATGTCGGAGTTAAAATGGGTCCCTCTGTCGTGAGTTGTCCGCTAAATCCGGTCGATACTTTGTCCGGCATATTATTATTAAGTACGGCCAAGCTCAATGGTCTATATAAACTACAGGAACGTGTTAATTTGAGTTTGGGTTTAAGAATGCCGTTGAATCTAAGGCATTCTTTCAGTCTTCTGGCGTCGTAAGCGATCAAAATGGAACTGGCGAATAGGCGAATGCGTCTTTGATTTCTGGCCCAGTGCTGAATCCGCCATAACGGAGCCAGAATCTGAACCAACAAACTTCGACAGAATCCTCTCTCTCCATTCAGGAATAGTTGTAAGGCTGAAATTATGACCAAAATGTTTCAAAACATATATTCATATATAAATTCTCGGGAAATAGGTCACACTAACACATATTTATTTTCGTCTTTACGTACGTTTCGGTCTTACGACCATCATCAGAAGACGTATTAATGTATAAAACGTGATTTCTAAAACTAATTGTATCACCACAAAGCGTCTTTATCTTTATAGACCAGGGCTGAAGCCTTTGAGGATGGTAAAAAGTGAAAAAAAAAGAATAGTAGGATGAAACCCATTGAAAAAGGAAGAGAATATAACAAAAATGAAAGGAAATAATTTACGGGCGATCTGAGGTCGGGTAGTGGAAAGGGGCGAGTTTTTAAGGGTAAAAAACGGTTTATATCGATTTCCAGCAAAACTACAAGTCCTATGGAAAAAAGTTGTAGATCTTTATCTACAACTTTTGTATTTACACTTTTTTCACATAACTTCAAAATTTATGTGAAAAATTCAAATAAGTTTTTGGTTTTTTATTATCTTTTACAAAAAAAATAATTTTTTAACGAAATCTGGTGAAAACTCACCTTTTTATGTCCTTAACACACTGTAATTTTTTCGATTTAAAATATCTATTTTTTCACCTTATTTTGACTTAATATCGAAAAAGCACCCTAATTTTCAATCGAAAATTCTCACGTCAAAATATCTGCTTTTTTAAAAAAATCGGTAAGCTTTTTGTTCGTTGAAATCTCTACTTTCTGATGGTGTAAAAAAATATACATTACTATGGCAAATGTTCTCAAAAAATGCAAAGAAACGAAACAAATTCGAATCCGAAAATCAATATGTACAATTTTGAGCTATTTATTAAAATTTATATTTTAATTACTCGAAAAGCTTCAAACTTGGCTGGGTAACGAACTGACAGCAACAGATTGGGGCTGGAAGCAACATCAACGTGGCATTATGTCCAAATTTACAGAAAAGGAATTAATTCCGGAAATATTGCTCAAAAGTACCGGGATATCAAAAATTATCTTGGTCAAGGGTGGTTGTGGAATCTAAAACCTGCGTCTTACTTTACGTTTGAAATAATTACGTCACTGTCACACTGACATCATCAATAACCTACAAATTTCATACCTATTTATTTCAGTTGTAAAACAATAATGAACTACAAATTAAAAATTATCTTGGTCAAAGGTGGTTGTGGAATGTAAAACGAAATGTTAACTTTGAACCTTTTACAAGGTCGCAATAGCCACAAACGGGGTCGAAAACTGTTTTAAATTGGTTAATTTTCGATAAATCGGATGACGTTCACGTGAGGAACGCGTAGCTCGCGAGTTAGAAAAGTGCAAATCTTCGGAACATAGAACGTCTTTACGAGGACTTTTCGCATGCGGTTTTCGCTCCATGTCGTTAGTTTATGAACGGGGCCAACTAAATAGCATAATCTCGGGCCCCAAAATGTCGATTAAATAGGAAAATTTAATTAAAATAGAAACAGGTACTCTCAGGTCTCAGCTATGCGCGTCTAACGTTCGACGTACCAAAGGGAATTTTCTAGCTACTAAAATATACCCAAAAGCGGTTAAAAGCTAGCGGCCTATAGCCGAAAACACTTTATTACAACTGGCGCTGGCCGCACGGGGCATAAAACGGCCCCGAATTAACAAGATCGAGGTAAAAAGTATAAACTCTAACTGACGCGTAGCGAGCTCCTCGAGGCATATGTCAAAATGATTACGTTCGTAGCTAATTACATAGGACGTCTGGCGTTCATGCAATTGTGTTTTTATACAATTCGAACCTTCTAATTTCGATAGGCCACGTGAAAATTCCGGAGTCTAAAGCGCTAGAGACTTCTGAGTGTTATAACATTCGTATAAAATTGCGAAATTTCTCACTTTTAGAAACTTCAAATTAATTAATTTGACACAAGTTTTGATAACGTAAAGTAAGACACACGTTTTAGATTCCACAACCACCCTTGACCAAGATAATTTTTGATATCCCGGTATTTGCTGCAGCTGTGAAACTGAATGTAAAGTTTAAAATGTGGCTGCCGAAAACATTGTTTAAAATGCACAAATTTTTGCTCAAAAAGTCATGGTTCTGAAAAATGTGGAAGAAAAACGCTAAGAGGAAGTTAATGATCCAGATGAAATTGTGGATGAAGAACCAATGCAGACAGGAAATAATATTGGAGACGAAGACGGTGAGGTCTTGAAGAGTTCGAAGATCTACTAGAATCGGGAAGGTTTGTCGAATCTAACGATGAAGAAATGCCATCAAAGAGACAAAAACTAATAGATAAGTGATTATAAATCAAGATTAGGTATTTATAAATAACAAGATTAATGTTTTTTTAAATATTATAATGAATAACGCAATCAATGTAAAGTATCTAAATTCAATGGTACGATTTACATGTATATTTATATATTGAGATTTTCCATGACATAAATGTAATTAGAATTTAATAAATCAACTTTTTTAGTGAAAAAAATAGCAGCAGTCACATTTTTAGATGAAATCCCCTTTAAATCCTACCTACAAAATTGTACATAATGATTTTCGGATACGAGTTTTTTTCGTTACTTTGCATTTTTTGCCATAGAAATGTATATATTTTTTTAACACCATCAGAAAGTAGAGATTTCAACGAACAAAAAGCCCACCGACTTTTTTAAAAAAGCAGATATTTTGACACGAGAATTTTCGAATGAAAATTATGGTGCTTTTTCGATATTAAGTCAAAATAAGGTGAAAAAATGAATATTTTAAATCAAAAAAATTACAGTGTGTTTGGGACATAAAAAGATGAGCTTTCACCAAATTTCGTGAAAAAAATTTTTTTTTTGTAAAAGATAAAAATAAAAAACCAAAAGCTTGGTTATTTGAATTTTTCGGTTATGTGAAAAAAGTGTGGATACAAAAGTTGTAGATCTTCTTACCTACAACTTTGCCATTCAAATTTTTTCCATAGGACTTGTTTTGCCGGAAATCGAGATAAACCTTTTTTACCCTTAAAAACTCACCCCCTTCCACTTCCCCACCTCAGATCGCCCGTAAATTGTTTTTCCTTTCATTTGTGTTATATTCACTTCCTTTTTCAATGGGTTTCATCCTACTACTATTTTTTTTGTTTCAAAAATTATCGACTCTGGCCTATTATTGCACTAATTTCAGTTTAAAATGCCTACGTTGCCGAAACGAACAGAAACACGAGTACAGTTGGAAGATTATAATTTTGTTGTAATTTTTGATGGTATTTTCTGTAAAAATTTTTTAGGTACTAATTCGTAATTTATGGTTCATTTTTTGTTTTTGATGTAGCAACTATTAAAAATTGTCAACTCCAACTTTTGATTCTCCTTGAGCATGATACCCAAGTTCACAAATGTTTCTTCAAAATGTGGATGATGGTTGATCAACAACGACACGTGGAGATTTCGACAAAAAATTATAAATATTTGGTTTGAGGAAATTGTCTTATGTTGTTCCATCTCTGACGTAAGAGAAGAAAAAATAAAATAGGGAATAGGTTGTTTCAAAATTACTCAAAAATCGAAAATATTGGAAATTTTTATACTTCCATATGGATTGACCCCCGTTTACGCAGCTTTTTGCCCATTTTATATTTAACCAAAACTGTACCTATCAACGATTCCGATATCCTCATAATGGACATCATTATATTGGACCCTCTTTATAGTATAACCCAAAAAACTGCCCATTCGATATTACAATTCATTTGTTAATTTGATCACTATGACATGTAAGTATAAATAAAATGACAAAAGTTTTACTCACCATTGGGTGCGGTTTCTTTATTGAGATTTTTCCCATAATCTTTGTCGTATTTCACAAACTGGTTATTCTGAATTCTATAAACCTGCAAGCCAGGTATACAGAAACTCAAGTCCCTCTTACATTCTTGATATTTTCCCTGCAACATTATATTAATTTATCGATATTTGTGGTCAACAATTATCGTCAATAATATCCAGATTAGTGTCAATTCAATGATTAATTAAAACTACGTAATTAATAAGGGATTGACTAATTGATTTAAGAATCTGACAAAAACACAACTGGCTATTATAGTGCTGCACATAGGTGCCTGTAACCAAAAAACTCCGATAGCATTCTTTTCTCAGGTGCGTAGGAATTGGTGGAGCATCAATCGCGCGAATTTTAGATATATAAAGTAGCGTCACTGTCAAGCATTGTTCGGGACATAAGAAAAAGGCCATGGCACAAAATAAGGATTTGGTAGTACGGACTTGACCAGAACCTCGAAAAACATATAAAAGACAGCGGCAGACTGATCGAAAGGAGAATTGATAGTTATATAAAAGAGATTTTTATGATGTTAATTAAAAGAATTAATAGTTGTATTGATTATTAAAGTTAGTTACTTAGATAGAAATTTTTTTGACAGTTCTAACAACCATTCAAATTTTGTCATTTTGTGTCATATGAAACAATTTCACCCAATCATGTCAACATTACACTGATAATTGCATTCAGTGCAATTATCAATCACTATGACAACACGATTGAGTTTGACAACTTCATTCCGAATAGATTTCAAAATGTCACGTTTTGGCAATGCGATGTTCAAAGTATAAATGCGCTAATCAAAGAAAAAATTCCCAGAAATACAACCTACAGTCACAAATATATTTGGGGAATATTTATGGAATTTTGCTGCGAACGAGGATATGAATTAGATGAACATAGAAGCTTAGAAGAATTGGCGTTGATACTAAAAGATTGGGCGGTCAATATGAGAAAGAAAGACGGGACCGAATTTGAAGAAGCAACGGTGAAGACAATGTGGAACGTTTCGTGCAAACTTTTGCAAGAAAGGTACTATAATGACTATAGTATTATGATTGACCCGTTTAACAGTATAGTATTTAAACCAGCCCGAGATGCCCGCGATGCAATCAGGGAGAATCGGAAGATCCATGTAAACGTAAGTCCAGTTCAGTTCCGTTAAATTTGTCTGAAGTTAACAAAATAATATTGCTAATACCACTGAAGGTCTTATGCGTAAATTTTACCATATTGCTGCTGTAGAATTAGCGTGGCGAGGAAGAGAGGCAATTGCTTGTCTGGTGGAATTTTTTTCAAATCGAGAAAAATAACGATGACTCTCCAACAAATCGCATTGAATACAATCCGGTGTTCAGTAAAACGTGTCAAGGTGGTTCTAAAAGCTGTACAAGTAGTAAATGGTTGGTTTCCAATAGTAAAAGACAAATCTGCCCTTTACGTCTTTTTCAGAATGAAACTGACAATGGTACGATAATGTACCTGTTGGAAGAAATACAATAAATGGATGGACTAAATCTGCTGCTGAGGCAATTGGCTTGAATGTAAAGGACAAAAAGATAACAAATCACTCGAATAGATCAAGTGCTGTTAGCGAATTGGCACAAAGTGGTGTAGAAGAACAACAATTGCTGAAAATTACCGGTCATAGCAATCAAAATTTTATAAAACCATACTTAAATCTCGATAGAGATCATAAATTTAATATTATGCGTGGTAATAGATCTTCTATAGTAGAGAACAGCAACGAATCTAATGTTAAGTTAAATTTTAATAATTGTACTTTCACTAACTGTACTTTTAATAAATAAATAAATGTTTCGTTGTGTTGAGTTATAAACTTTATTGTAAAAAAAATTTCTGCCGAATATCCCTCGGACATTGACAAATTTCTCAAACTCGTTTCTTGGTAACAGCCCTCAGCCTTCGACTTCGGGCTGTTACCAAGCAACGAGCTTTCGATTGTCATAAAATTATCTCGCCTATTATCAATGTCCTAGGAAATTACTACTGATAATAACTTGATAGCGCCAAATTTGCAACGCCATTACCGCAGTAAGTAATTTAGCGCAAAAGTGACACGGCACGTCATAAGGCAAGATAGCTGTCCGTGATAGCCCATTACATAACATTTTATTTATACTTTGACTATACGAGAAGGAAACCTATAATGTCCGAAGAACATCGTATGAGCCAGGGGTGGAATGTTGGGGGAGGAGATAGGCATTAGAATTTTTCTTGAAGGTTTGGAGGTTATAGCCATAGAGTTCCACATCTTCGCTGTTCAATAGAAAAATGATGTCTGGAGGAAAATATTCGGCAGGTCTTGTGCTTGACAATGAAGGGGCGACTAGTTTTAGCTCGTCTAGTCTGTCTATATGGAATCTATCGTGGTGGAACAACATACGAGATTTCTGATGAACACCGACTATGGAAATATCTATAGAGAAGGGAGAGATTTCCCACCTTTCTAAGATGTTTTAGAATGGTCAATGAACTCGTAAGTGTGACATCATCAATCAGACGAATAGCTATCTTCTGTATAGAATCCAAGAGCTTCAGCGTATGTTTGGGAGCCGAACTCCAAACGTGTGAACAGTACTCCAGGACTGGTCGAATCTGTGCTTTGTAGATTATGAGGAGCTGCTGGGATGTAAAGTAGCTTTTGGCACGGAATAGGTAACCAAGTTTTTGTGAAGCGGTTCTCGCAATGGACCTCACATGATCATCCCGAAAACGGGTGCGGTTGGTGGTGATCCTGAGCATGGATATGGAAGACTTCATAGGAATAGTTGTACCTGACATCATCATATTAGGGATTGTGGAATCCGCCTTCCTGGAGAAGAACCAAGCTTGAGATTTGGTTGCATTAAACTCTACTAAATTATCAGATCCTCATTTTAAAATCTCCATTAATTGCGCCAAACTCTCTCTGTCTCGCTTCTCTGGCTTCATTGGATAATATAGGGGCTCTAGATGCGAAAGCAGTATGAAGTGTACCATCCTCTGCAAAGCTGTGGACGAGGCAGGTGATCACTTCCAGCAGATCGTTTCTATGGAGCAGAAACGTTGGTGCCAAGACAGATCCCTGTGAAACACATGCGTTGGTAGCCATTGCATCGGACGATACTCCGTTAACCATCACATGGAGTAATATATCTGAGAGAAAACTCGATAGTAAGCGACAAAGTTGAGGCGGCTAACCATCAGACGGATATTTCACAAGAAGGCTTTGTTGCTAGCCTCGGTCAAATGCTTTGGAGATATGCTACAGCTAGAGATTCCCCATGTTTTTCAACAGATTTCTGCCATACATGTGTTACGTAGACAAGCAGGTCTTCTGTTGACGAAAGCCTCACGATTTTGGAGCACTCTAGGTAATGGATGAGCTCGATGTTAATTGTTCTCTCCATTACTTTAGATATCACACATAATAGTGCAATGGGTCTACAATTATTGGGAAGGGTCTTACTTTCTTTTTTTTGGAATTGGTTGGACTCTAGCTGTCCTCCAGCTGGAAGGGAACACATCAAGTCTGTATGAAAGGGCAAACAACCTGCAGCAAACTGGTGTTAATTTAGGCGCACATTCCTTGAGAACGGTAGCCCCATAGACTTTTTGGTGTTAAGATCAAGCAGAATGCGCCTAATTGTGCTCAGACGAAAGACAATTTGAGGCATATGACTAACGATGGCAGCAATATTAGGAGGGGCCATCTCTTGTGAATCCAAAGTGGAATTTGCTGCACACGTTCCAGCAAAAAGATTGGCTTTTTCTTGCGGTGTAGTAGCCAGTGTGCCATCTTCTTTGGTTAGGGGAGGGAGTGATATCCGTGTCAATTCAAATAAATTTTCACATTTTCACGATATTAGCTGTGTTTCTACTAATTTGAAATATGCAAATTAAGACTTAAAACTTGGGTATTCACATCGATGACCGCAGACAGCAGCTCATACCAGTTCAGTGACTCACTGATCACGAAATTTCCGAAGCTATAAAGCGGACCGACTTGAAACGAGGTAAAAGAGATTCGATATATTTTGATGTCTTTCCACGGCTGTTTCTGTTTCTGCTCATTCGAAATAATAACATAGCGGCGGCGGAGCCGACTCTTAATGTTTCATTTTTCTCATTGCTATCCTTTTTGTCACATTAAGCGAACTGTTTCTAATATATTGTAGTAAAATATAATTAAAAGCAAATGAATAATTTCTACTAACCTCTTCCTTCACTATTTTGTCATAAACAGCTTCAGGATCCCAAGTTCTCCTTCCGATCTTTATATCGATAATGCAAGGTTCTGCAAAATCGGCAGTGATGTCTTCTAACACGATACATTTTAGTAGATCACCGTTAATTGGCACAGTTTTGGTTCCGTAATATTTTGGCACGAATTCTTTCAGCTCCGCCAGCTGACTGTCATCACAGTTCTCCATTTTTTCGTAAAAGTCTATTTCGCGTTCGCCACACTGGTATTTCCGTACCATTATCGGTTTTAATATGGTCTCCTTATCCTTGATCATTCCTGTGTGCAAACATAGTTCTACAGATAACGGACAATATTCTTTACATTAAAAAAAAGAACAATCACATCGCTCGATTTCATTCTCAACGTAATTGTTCTACATTTATAAATTCAGACTAATCGAGAGGTGTGTAATCTCTGACTAACGTTTTTTGATGTTACTCAATGCTATTTATATTGGTACATTTGTAGATAAAGAAACAACATCTATGGAACTTAATTGATGATCTATGGGTACGCATTTATTTTTAATAAATTCATTAAAATGCCATTAGTCCTTTACAAAAAATTATTTTTTTTTCTATTATATTATTACTAGATTTGGATAATAATTTTGACAAATTATAGATAGGCGCGCTAATATTGCTTTCAATAGGTCTTAAAACTATGACTTTTATGCAGTTTCGGAAGCCCATAGATACGAGGGCAAGGTGAAAATTAAACATGAAATGATTTATTTGGTCAAAACTCATTTTATTTCTGAACATAATCTCCTTGTAGCCCGATACAGTTAGTCCAAAGTTTTTCTAATTTTTCGATCCCTTCCAAATAATACGATTTCGGAAATCCTTCAAAATAGGCGTTTGTTTCAGCGATGACTTCATCGTTGGAGCCAAATCTCTTTCCGCCGAGCCAAGTTCGGAAATAGATAAAAATCGCAGGGGGCCAAATCCGGAGAATATGAGGGATGACGAACTAATTCGTAGCGCAGTTCATGCAATTTTGACATTGCGATTGCGGGTCTGTGCGCCGGTGCGTTGTCCTGGTGGAAGAGCACTTTTTCTTTGCCAAATGCGGTCGCTTTCGCTTCAAATCAGGGTCGAATCGACCTCTGCATAATATAAGCCGGTGATCGTTTTTCCCTTTTCAATGTAATCGATATGTACGACACCGTGTGCATCCCTAAAAACTGTAGCGTAGCCATGACTTTGTTGGCCAATGAACCCACTTTGGCCTTTTTCGGCTTCGATTCGCTAGGAGAAGTCTACTGTTTTGACTGTTCTTTGGTCTCTGATGTGTTGTAATGGATCCACGGTCGCGCTTGACTACCACAACGAAAATCAGTAAACCACTTGTGAATGATTTCAATCGATGGTGAAGAGGTTTTAAAATGTTTAACAAGCGATGCTCTTTGGTTGAGTAATATATTTTCCAAGCAAGAAATAATGTTTAATCAAGACGCGAAATTCACTTTTTTCCATGTTTACAAAAATCTTCAAGGTTGCTTGCTTTCGATGGGTGTCAAAACAGAACTCAATGACATATCAGTCTGAAAATTTTAATGCATTCTAGATAAAGATGGTACATCACAAACGCCACATTGAAATTTCGATTGAGGCGCCATCTGTTTTAGTTTTCAGGGACTTTTCACATTGCCCTCGTATATGGTGCATGCCCATTATGGCAAATTAATTTATTTTTCATGTCAATAAAACATTTTTGTCCATTTATTTATTAATTTATTCATATCATTTTGTAACGATAATGTAGGATCAGATTTTCTATTTTGTTTTCGTTGTCATCTTTAATTATGACGGTTTTATTATATTTATCCGTTCAATATTAATATTTGTGTTAAAATGATTTTTTGTTATGCTTATTTCTGCTTTTTGTTCATTCTTTTATTTGTTAAGATGTTACATATTTTACTTTCATTAATTTTTTGTTCTTAATTTTGAGTTCTAATTCCGTATTCTAAACTAGCAATTATATTGTCAATAGGTAACTTTTTGGTACCAGGCAATGCAAATTTAATACCTAAATGTAACATATGTTGCACCTCATACGGAATATTCGTGTTTGCAAGGTTTTTTTAACCACTGTTTATTCATTTTTTGTTTTTCGTTAGTTACACATTTCATTAAACTATTTTTCTTTCTTGACACTGAATGGCTTTGATTTTAGTAAAAATTTGTTCGAAATTGTATTGTTGTTTTTGAAAAAATTGGGTGATAAAGTTCCTATCAAATTTCTGATAACGGGATTGTTTAACGCGTTTAAAAGATTTTAACAATTTTGCGTAGCTACGCATTTTTGTTTTGCACCTTGCTCAACATATTGTCCTTTGATTTAGATTTAATGAAATTTGGAAGAGGCTGAGAAATCTTACTGTGACTACAGCTACTCGGAAAATAGGTAAGAAACATGGTAGATCCTGTCGAAAATTAATTTCCTCTCAATACGATCGGGTACATTTATTACTCATGTTTAATCGTTAAACAATATATTAAAAAAATACTAGATGTTTCTGTAATCTCACGGGCATTTTCTACAATGTTTTACACTTTCTTGTGTTTTTGACGTTATCAAAGTCCTTGCAAACGGAATGTTCTGTTAAGGTATTTTATAAACGGGATAAATCTTCCAAAAATAATGTCTACATGTACACCGAACAAAATAATTGATGGCAGACTTGTATTAATCATCAATCAGCAGAGGATATTTTTCTCTGTAGATTTCTAAAAAATAATATTTTACATGCGTGAATTTTGCTATATAGAAATAGAAATATTATATGTTACTATAGATAAAAATCACCCTTATCTACTGAAATACTATTAAAGTACAGAGGACCTTTCGGCTACCAAGTAGCCATCATCAGACAAACAAAATTATAAATCAAAATGTGCCTGTTTTAATACTATTTGGGAATAATAATGTAAACAAAGCGTTACCCACAGCTTGAGATAAATCGGAATTTGGCGGGGCAATTTTTTTCCGTTTCTACATCATATTTGAACTCGTTCACCGGCATTTAGAGATTAAAATACCCTTCAAAAAGTTTTCTATAGATTTTTTCCAATTTTTGTTTTTTTTTCAACGAAAATGCCAAAAAACTGTTTTTGACCCCAGAAATCGTTATTTTATAATAAATAAACGTCCAAGAAGTCATTTCCGATCGCAAATTGGCCGTTGAATCCAAAAATGGAGTCAGTATCCTTCCATAATCCATCATTTTCTATCCATTGGCTGATTTTCGGCAAAATACCTTTTTTTTTGACGGCGTCATATCGGTGTGAGCAGCCATTAAAAAAAAATTTTTTTTCAGCGAAATCTGCGTGTTTTTACCTCAGCTTTACGATCAAATAACCGTTTTTCAACATTTTCGTTGGAAAACAACCCACAAAATTGGAAAAATTCATAAAAAAACTTTTTAAAAGGTATTTTAATCTCTAAATGCCGGTAAACTAGTTCAAATACGATGTAGAAACGGAAAAAAATTGCCCCGGCAAGTTCTGCAGAGCCCCCCCCCCTCTGCCGTCTCTTTAATTTAGAATTGCCCATTTATTAATCATCATATTGATTTGAAACATGTTTGATAAGAAAAAATTTATTAATTCAACTTTATGACTAAACGGTTCAAATCTTTTACAAGGTTTATTCCAAATTCTAAAGAACACATTCATTAATCCTCATATTGATTTGAAACACGTGTGATAAGAACATGTGAATTGGATTTATAACAAAGGTTAAACATCTTTTCCAGGATTTATTTCAAATTCTGATACTCCGTAAAAATGCAATAAGATAATGTGTCCTTGATTATTCGAGACGAAGTTAAAGCTTCGTGATTTTATTTCGACTGAATTTTTGTTGGCCGGTCTACGAGATTAAAATTGGAACGTGACAAAGGTCATTGTCAACTGAAGCACTGCTTCACTATGAGTACACTAACCGCAAACTCGGTAACATATCATTAAGCTAGACATTTGGTTATTTTTATCACAATCTACAATGTCATGCTGCATGCCCATGCATCATTATCAAGGAAGGGAATATGAATATGCAAAAATGCAGAATAAACGGACACACCGAATTCTTGAATTATGACTTCCGTTATCATAAAATATTCATTGGCAAGCATTTCTAACAAATACATATGTACTAAATTGAATAAGCTAATCTTCTACAAAGCTGGGGAAGTGAAAATAGTGAAGGTTTGATGTCTCTAAATCATTTGCTCGCCTTTGGTATTTTTTTTAAGTTATAGTCCTTAACAAGACTCTCAGATAAATCTCATCGCCGGACGTGCATGTCCCTGATGAGTAATGATTTTTTTTATGGATAAACATTCAAATGATATTCTTTTTAATGACATATACACGAATTGTAAACTAGGCTATAAACAACAAGAAAACAATAGTCCGACATCTTATTTTTACTGCGATAATGAGGAGAGAATATTCAAAATTGCAAAAAACGGACTATTAAATTATATGCTTCTGTCTGGCTCTAGGCTAAATTGTTCTATTGTATCTTAAAACTAGACATTAGTGTCAACGCTTTTTCCACAGTCAGAAGATTTATATTAATCATTATTGATGGAAATAATCATATTGCATAATTTATCGTGGAATTTTTTACATTTTCAGACAATTATTACCATACACTTTCGCGACCGTCACGTAAAAGCTCTCCTTAACAAGACCTTCAGATAAATCTTATCGATGATGGGAATGATTTTTTTTTGTGTATAAAAATCTAAATGATATGCTCTTCAATGACATATACACCAATTGTTAATTACGCTATAAACAAAAAGAAAACAATCCGCCATCTTATTTTTACTTCTACCGGGATACCATATCAAAAATTATCTTGGTCAAGGGTGGTTGTGGAATCTAAAACGTGTGTCTTACTTTACGTTTGAAATAATTATGTCACTGTCACACTGACATCATCAATAACCTACAAATTTCATACCTATTTATTTCAGTTGTAAAACAATAATGAACTACAAATTAAAAATTATCTTGGTCAAGGGTGGTTGTGGAATGTAAAACGTGTGTCTTACTTTAAATTTTTGAATATATTTTGTTGTGTCAGAATCTGTTAATAGTAAATATTGCTTTTCTCCGCGAGTTTTTTGATGACCGGCTGATAAGTTTGCATACAGAAGTTGAGTTTCCTCCGAGATCACCTTGTTTGACAATTATGGACTAATTTATATTTCCTTACTTAAAAAACAAGATTTTCGCAACTCCGGTAAATAATTTGCAAGAACTTCAACAAAGAATAGTTCAGCAATGTGCAACCATATCGCCAGAAATGCTGCAAAACGGTTTTCACAGCATGAGGATGCGCGTCAACTTGTGCATCGAACAAAACGGGGGACATTTCCAACAATTACTGTAATTTAGTTTTTCTTGTTACTAAAACCGTTATTTCATAATTTGTAGTTCATTATTGTTTTACATCTGAAATAAATAGGTATGAAATTTGTAGGTTATTGATGATGTCAGTGTGACAGTGACATAATTAATTCAAACGTAAAGTAAGACACACGTTTTAGATTCCACAACCACCCTTGACCAAGATAATTTTTGATATCCCGGTATAACGAGTGGCGAATATTCCAAATTGCAAAAAAACGGACTATTAAATTATTTGCTGGTGCCTGGTTCTACGCTAAATTGTTTTATTGTTTCTTAAAACTAGACATTAGTGTCCATGATTTTCCAGTCAGAAGATATTTATTAATAATTATTGATGGAAATAATCATATTGCAAATCAAAAGTAATGTATAGTTTCCGTGTCATACCGTCTATTATGACCAGCAATTTTTAATAATTGACTTACCAAAAATGTTCTATAAATTAATGGTAATTATAGTATTTATTATATGTAGTTACAATATATTTTTTCTACAACTATTTAAATATGACATTTATTAAATTTTTTTTCGTGAAAAATAGTAGCTATACTTAGTGAATTTTGGTTTCATAATTCAAGATATCTGCCCAATCACAAATACAAAAATTACACAGTTACGCTGAACCAATTTTATTTTAAATCACCCGCCTGCGGCTGACAATCGACTCGCCTGACGGCGGACGGCCATGTATATCGCTATATTGATTGTTTAGATTTAATGTGCCTCTATTTTGTATTAAAACTTATAAATAAACGTTGAAATGGATCTATTAGGAGCGACGACGAAAATTGTACTCCAACGGAAATACTTAAAATGACTCAAACAACAACCGAGAATCAACCACTTGCAAAATCCAAAAATGCATACAAATCATTTATGGAATAGCGTTATCGTAAGAAAACCATTTCTTCATCTGTGATATTATCGGAAAATATAAAGCATCTTCACTATGGACGCAGTATTCAATGCTAAGAAGTACACAACATTAAGCAAGACACGTATGGAGAGTTAAGAGCAAGCAAAAAATGCACCTTCACTACCGAACAAATAAATAGTTTCATTGAAAATGCCAAAAACCAGAAACATCTTGCCACAAAAGTAGGTAGAAATTAAATTTTGCTTAATATTACGGATAGCTTAACATTTTCTTTTATTAGTGGCACTAATTATGGATATTAATTATGGGAGCCTGTAGGTGCAATGAAAAGAAAGAAATTAATGTATGTATATTGAAAATCTTCAAGATCTTACATCAGCAATATTAAAAAATGTTCACTATGTAATAAGGGTTTAGTACAGGTTATTTCCAATATTAAAAAAACAAAATCATATTTAGAAAAATAAAATTGCATGTATAATTAAAATATCTCAAAGCAAAGTAACAAAAGCATATAGGGGTTGCCAAATGTTTTCTGTTTAGTGTGAATATCAAATGTTATTCATGTTTCTAAAATGAACACAAATTAGTTCACACCCGCTTCAAGGATGGTGATATGATACCACGGTCAAGAGGGTTTCAATAATTTCACATAAGTTTCTTGTTTTAAAGGAAATAATAAGCCTGTCAAGATCAATAACCAACATAGGACGGGAAACGAATGCTAGCTATGATAAATGTTAATGTTAACAATCTGGAGATGTTTAGTAGTGGGCTTTTTCCAGACGCACTGTAGGTCTTATATGGAACTTTTAAACGTCTTTCTTTCATAACTTACATAATTAATCAAAATGTATCACACGTAAATCGGGACGTAACGTAGTATCTAATCATCAAAATTGTAATTATTAGTCTCTATTATAGTTGAAATAATATGTACATTCAAATCAGTTTGTAATATTTAGAAAAGGACAGATAGATTTAGATATCCCCACCGAAAACATTCTGAACTAGAGACCTCAAGAGAGGAATCGTACTGATTATTATTGATTAAAAAATTCAGGGATCTTTTCCTAATTGTAGATTGGTTCTTGAGAAAACAGGTGCAGAAAAAATAGTATCACATTCGCGATTATGACTATTGTTCACTGAAATGATTTGGGCTCAAACGTCATCTTCGTGAATAATGGCTCTATAATAATAAAATATAACTGTTCATTTTTAATTTCATATGAGCCGATCGGTAGCGAAGGTGTTAAATCGGTTAGCTACGTATAATATGTAGATATCTGTGTGTATCTGAAGAAAGTGATAATAGTAAATATTTAATAATAATTAATTGCTGTAACTTGCAATTTTATAGAATTATTGTACCACGCTTCTGCAGTTGACCCCCTGGGTTATTTTCTGTGGTGATATGTATATGATGTATGCCGTTGAACCATCACGAAGCGAATTAGGCGACCAATGCTTGATAAATGATCAAAAATTGTAGCTCCAGGATGCAATTTAAATTTCTATCACGGTCAAAAAAAGCACCAGTTATAATAAAAATGGGTTTACACATTAAGGTTGAACTGATAATTTATGGGTTAGAACGGAAAAACTTTTAAAGTGAAATAATTTCTACTTACCAACAGAATTATTACTCCAAGTATGCCCTCCTACTTGATTCGTCAATAATTCCATATCTTCCGGAATAGCGATATGTAATCTGTTCTCCGGTTTTGAAGGCGTTGTTTTCTCATTAGTTGACATATTGTAGGTGCCATTGCAAGTTGAAGACTTGCATATATCTAATGAGTTTTCCCTTTGAATAGGAAGAGCTGCAATCTCGGATTTTCCCATATTCTCTAAGCTTCTTTAATACCAACAGGAATCGACCTTAGTTTATTAGGGATCGTCTCTGAAATCTGCAAAAAAACTCAATATAAACAGGCTGTGTAAACTGTGGTTAACACAATTTAATGCATCTATTATTCTCTTCGCTCAAGGGAAAGTTTAATAGAGGGGCATATAGCTTCTGTCCCTTTATATGTGAACACATAGTTTCAACAACATATATCAATACAATAGCAGAGATTGCCTACCATATTGGCATGTGTACAACATTTTTCGACAAAAATCGATTGTGAAGTAGAAACTCGCCTAAAAACTACTTTCTTTTGATTCAGAGCCTCGTTGAAATAAAGGTTACTCGATGAAATTTGTAAAAGATATTTTTACAAGGATTAAAAAGATATCTCCTTTAAATTTCCGCTAATTAGTTTCCCTTTACATCTTCTATCGAATATCAGGAAAATCAATGGAATAAGGGTACAAAATAATAGAAATGAATGAAATGATAGAAATTAATCGAAATAATTTGTCATAAAATTAAACAAGAATTTACTTTATCGATAACCAGAGTTTATAAAAATAAATTGAAATAAACACAATATCGATAACTCGGAAGATCATCAAATGCTTTTATTATGATTTTTACCAAATTATTTTACCAGGTTAAAAATACTGTGAATATTTGGTTGAAAGTCAGACAAAAATCGACAAAATTAAGAGTGTTAAACAAAATTTCTGAAATCCATTATTGAATTATAAGAAGCTCCATAAAAAAACAAGATAATATGTTTGCAAGGAAAGTGGTATGTTTGAGGTTTTATAAGTTTTGTCCCCTTTATATTTTGAACAATCACTAATCTAATTTTCTTTCTTTACCTACTCCTAACATTTCTCAAGAAAATTTGACAATTTCTAGGAGTACTACTACACTAAACTTGATTGGTTCTGTTAATTATGTATTAAATGTTTTTTATTCAAAAAGAAAATGTATCTGTGAAGACATTTATTATGTTGCATTCAAGGATCAAAGGCAATTACTAAAAATTAAAAAAAATTAACACCGTCAAATAGAGAAATCACTTGTTATACATTATAAATAAGAAAACTCTGAAGCTATGGTTTCAGCCTACTTCTGATGAAGCACTTTATTCCCTACAATTTATGTTAATTAATCGATGAAAATAATAATATGAATGTTTTTAAATGATGAACAAGAATAATTAAAGAGTAATGAGCCGAAAAAGGATTTTAATGTCATGAATTCAAAAGATTTCAAAAAGTTTCAGACAAATTTATTCCTCATGAACAGGTTTTGAAATAAAACCTAATTGATCTCCAATATAAACGACTTAAATATTCGAAAGCATGTTTGCCTAGAAGATCTAACAGGATTTACCAAAATACCTCAAATACACCATTCAAAAAGGAAACGATTTCATTTCAATCACGCGATTCAAACGTTTCAACGATGTTATAAGCACACTCATGAATTACATTACTATTTACTACGACTTATACTTTGTAACAAATAGAAATAGATAACTGATAATTGAAGACCTCATAAATTGAATTAGGCCGAATATTATTAGTTTTCAAATTATTGAATCCCTTAAAGACTATTTCATCATTCTTTTGATATGAAATTTGTAAATGTGAAGGTCAATCTGTTTTACATTGATGTATCTCAATATTATGAATGTTATCATCATTATTACATTGAATAGGAATGAGTCAATTATATTTTTATACGCAAATAAAATAAAAACGTGGAGTTATAATAATATCAAGTCCGATTATTTTTCAATAAACAAGTACATACCGTGTGTTTTCGAAAACCTCAACAGCCTATACCTTTTTTCTTATGGGATGTATAGATTTGAAACTTTAATAAGGTATTTGTGATCACTTATGCTATTCTTTGCATTAGTCATGAAGCTGTTTTCACTTCCGGAAGTAACCGAAAGTCATATCAACTTTTGATTTTCAAATGAAACCCTCTGTATACTATAAGTATTCTTTATTACGTAACCATCAGTCGAACGTCAAATATGAAATTAAACAATTAAGTAGGTACTTATTATTAGAATTATAGAACAACAAGAATTATTATGATTTTCATCGATATGGCTCAAATTGCGCACCGTTTTGTTCAATGCAGGCTGCACATTTTTTGATTACTGTATTGGTCACTTTGAGAATTGTTTGCCTTGGAATGTAAGCGATTTCGTTTTGGATTCGGTCCTTCAAGTCTTCCAAGTTCTCCCGCAGAGTAATAAAAACTTAATCTTTTAAATAAGCCCATAAAAAAAAATCGCAGGGGGTCATATCCGGTGATCTGGCAGGATATCTAATTGGTTGGTAATTACCCATCCATCTTTCAAAACGAACGTTTAAATTATTGGTATTGATTTGAGCATTGTGGGCATCATCTTGGTGGAATATAATATTTGCATACTCATTAACTGGCAGATCTTCCAAAAAAAGTTCAAGATCTTCTCGTAATAGTCGAGTATCCTGAGAACTCTGTTAGGGATGGAACTCTTATGAGAAATCTCCTATAGCGCAACCAGTATGCTTACCAAACCGGGAAATCACCCATTATCGTGAATAGAAATACGATATTCTTTATTGCGTTTTATTAGGGGCAAGTCAAATATATGAGTTTTTTCTTAGTACGACCGTCCCATCATAAACTAATACAGGTTGTTCTTTGTATCTGTGGGACGGAAACGAAATATACAGTTGCTGTATCCTTGTGAAGGAAGGATCATTGTAATTTGTAAAATACCGACAAAGTTCGGTTTCTCAGTTTCAATAGAAAATCATAAATTACGAAGTTAATAGAAATGGTCTTGTCGAAACGTGAAGGTTAAACAGTCGGTATGAGGTAACATAAAACGAACAAGGATTGGTACTAAAACATTTGTAACAAAACCCTCCTGTATTTTTCGAAAACATTTTTAACATATCTATGATTTTAATGGGAAAAGGCAAAATCTATTCTAGTTTATAAATGAAACAAGCATTTTCATGAATTGAAACTATGAAAAATCTATGACAGAGCATTTTATCTATTAACTGGTAAATAAATGAAATAGATTATGTTTGCATGAATATGCAACTATGAAAAGTTCTTCTTTTTCTGCCTCATGAAACTATTGTGACCTAAATACGATCTCAACGTTTGATGAACATGTTGCAGATGGATGTTAATGTAATTTTCAAACACCAAGACATTCTTTAATTATACTCGACGCCATTTTTGTTCAAGAAAATAAATTGCGCCAAAAGAAAACTAGGTATATATTTATTATGACATGCTACAAAAGGAGTGAAGATGGTTAATTGGCGGTCAGAGAATTATAAGGTGAAAGTCAACCAATTGCCACCAACTGTTCAGTTATTACCAACTTAAATATAAAAAAATTCCTTATACGACGTAAGCATCCGGTAAGAACGGATTTTATGAATCTCAATCCCAAACAGGATAAAAGGGATTCGATATATTTTAACGTTTTTGACAACTAATATAATCACATACAATTCACATGACAGACAGATCCATAGATCAATGGATCAATATCGCAGTTCAGACTGTCTATGCTATGACCAACAGCACATAACCCGTCAAAAAAACAGGTAACGTTTTCATGACAGACAGATAATTCGTAGACAATCATAATTTCCGTAACAGACTATTCCTTATAGTCTAGTCAAAAATGTACAAACCTAGGAACAATGAAGATACAACATTTTTTTTTGAACCTTTTGCAATGTCTTGAGTTAGCCCTACATAATATAATGCCCTCAGATATGGGGCAAATGTCCTTCCCCATGATAAACAATAAATAAACAAAATAAACAAATTGAATAATTCGAAAACTATTAACAAATTGAATAATTCGATAACTATTTGTGATTTTTTGTCAAAACTCACACCCTGGCCGTTTTTGGGATGGCTTATTACGAATTTAATGTATAAAATGCATATCATAGATGACACTTGCGTAGAAGCACTAGATTCAAAAAGATGTATGTTTAACAACAACACATATTCGTGATTTATTAGTGAAAATTAAGGCTCTGGGGTTTTCAACTTCACTGATTATGAATATAAACTCAAAAAATTGCAAATCATAGATGGCGCTACTAAATTAGTAAAATATAGGTTATTTTATGGAAAAATATTAAGTTATATAAAAATTGTTGAATATCAAAAATCAAATCCATAGGTTTTAATTTTGTCTAGAAAACAGCTAAATTGATATGCTTTATATCTTACTAGTGAAACTTTTTAGAACGAACTTTGCAGCATTTTCAAGAATAAAAACAGGATAACTAAATTGGTTAAAACCTTCTAATGAACATTCGAACGACGCGACTTTCAAACTTTCAATTATTATGCAGCAATAGATTTACAGATAACATATTTCTAAAATTAAAAAAAGAACATTTTAAAAGTCATTTTTGTCTATTCATTTTCGTTTACTCGAAAAACATCATGTAAAAATTTAAATGATTATTATATTTTATGAAAAATGGAGTACGCGTGTCTCATGATTTTCTGAGATACGATTTCATGGTTCAGTTTACTACATAGATACGGCCATAGATACATAGGTACAGTGCTGTCTATACGAGACAAGAATAACGAATTGATTATTGAGGCGGCAATATCTTCAAAACCGTTTTTAAAGGAATCGGACTATTGTATCAGACTCGACTACCTGCATCAATTATTTTAAAAAGCTCCTGGGTGTGGTTTTGGCCAAAAAAGGTCCAATATTCTTCTAGTTATTCAATTTGTTTATTAAATTGTTTATTACCACTCACTGACTCACCTGACCACTGACGGATTAGTCGGAACCAAATCCCAAACGGGGTAAAGGGGATACGATTAATTTTGAGGTTTGTGAATGCTAATATAATCACGTACAATTTACATGACAAATCCATAGATTAATGGAATATTATCACAGTTCATACTGACTATGCTACGACAAACAACACATAACATAGCTATTTCTATTCTTTAGAAATATTTTTATTCAGTGTTGAAACTTAGGGAATGACAGCGCGGCGGCGCAGCCGACTCTATCTTCTACGGGTATTAGCTGTTTATGTGGGAGTAGTCCGCGAACAACAGCTAGCTTATAATATTAGTTATGCATCTGACAAGAAACTGATATAGCCTGAAATATTATTTTCGCTCATATATTTAAATGGTCCACCAAGAACTGGATGTACCCTGAATGCTGCCCTTGAGCATCGGCAAATATGCTAATTACGTATTTTGTGCAATATTGATATACCAAAAATATAAAATTTTAAATCAGTGGAATAGAATAAATTGAAATAAAACATACATATCTCTCTTGAGATATTATGAACTGTTCATAGTATTCGCGCAAATTATATTGTTTGTCTATATTCAAAATAAATTGCGTAAATAACCAAAAAGGCATAAATTCATTTTATGTAATTAAACCTTCTTCTCAGTATGGAAATGTGCTATTGCAATATTTATTCGTTGAAATTGTTGCTATCAAAGCATAAATTTATGAGAGTAAATTATGTGGATTATAGAACAGTAAATAAATACGGAATTTGAATTTGCGAACAAAGTTAATGTATTAACTGTTTTTTCCCAACACAAGTTATCTAAATATATATATTACCGTAATTCATTGAACAGTGAAATATTTATGGAATCAAAGATTGTTGTATTTCATCAATGATAAAATATCTAACCCACATAAAATTCGATAATTCACGTGTAAGAAATATTCATTAAATAAACTGCTGTTACAGAATTTAGAATTGGAAGTTCCGAATTGAATTTTTGTAACTGTTTCTTCACATTTGAGCACATCTTGAAAAGTTCTGCGTCTACAATTCACTGCCCCGTGTAAATTCTGGTCTTGAAACGCCTGACAACAGAAAACGACCCAATGCCTTGAAAACCCATCTTAAATTTTCCTTACCACTGTCAATCAGGAAGATTCCTCAATCTGCAGTTATTTTTATTATTTTTCCATCGTTACCATGACCATGAGCTGAAAGAGCGTATTTGGCGCCCAGATTATCGACAATTGAAATTATTCACTGGAATACAATGGGGTAAAAAAATTCGCGAAAGTAATGGATGCTTTCAAGTTACTTTCCAACTGTTTCCAGCACTAAAGTACAATATTTTCGAACAATAGTTCAGCTTTCACAACGAAATTATGCCTCATTAAATTCCGGGCATGCTCACATTGGAATATTTGTACACAGTCTTCCTAATACCTTGCATGTGAAAACGTATGAAAGGTGTTTGATTGAAATGGAATAATGTTTCACATTAACTTGATTTCAACTGAAATGTTTCCTTATTTGTTTCAAAACCTTTAAAAAATAAAACACCAGTCGAAGTCTTTAGCAAAAATTCATTTTTGTTTAGACACCTATTCTTGATATTTTTTCAACATTATGTCTAACAAAATCTCCACCAACTTTTGAATTAACTCCGATTCCGAAATAGCGTAAAATTATATTCAATAATTGCCAATAACACTGTCTAAATTCTTTTGGGAAAATACCCATGTTATATGTATCATAAATAGAGGTATATTGATTTTTATTGATTCCAAAATCATATAATAATTGCCGATTTTGATGGAAAATTGCTCAATATTTTCGCAAATCGAATATAACGTTTCACGATCGAAATGACAGGTGTGTATTTCCCTATTTCATTAAATGCTTGAACAAATTATATAGTATAGTATAGCATCAGGTGAAGGATAACCATTTATGTTATTTAAATCAAAAATCAGCTTCATAAGTTGTTAGTCAACTGACTGAAATTGAATATTGATAGTTCAGAATAGATTTTTTTTTAGGTTCATGGTTCTTATAAATCATGTTGATTAGTGGAAATCATCTTCACATATATTTATGCATATAATTCAAGTAATAATAATACTTTTTGAATCAACCAGCAATTACATTGAACTATCTTGAATAAAACAATGAATAAATGAACAATTTACAAGTTAGATGTTAACCTCACATTATTAGGTTTCTCTTGATCGACCAGTAATACTGCAGATAATATTTACGGACAGCTGTTTTGCTCTCTCTGGCTCATCAGCGAAACGTAGAGTCTGCAGTGCTACCGGTCGATATCTCTGTCGAGGTAGAAATATCCATTTCTAGAGATACCAGAGTTGAAATCACATTAAGTTAACCCAAAGAATTGTGAATCATTCAATCATTCAAAACGGGGGCGAACAAGTCCGGAGCACTTAAACTGCTTGATTGGGTTCATTGTGTGCCCCTTGATACAAGAATCAGTAAAGCAGGCCTAAGGCAGTACCGAATACTAAGAGTTTGCCTGGACTGATATCTCTTATGGCTTCAAGCGGCATATATGTACTGTCGAGGTGTTGTAGCTGGTATGTTTGAGGTTTTATAAGTTTTGTTCACTTTATATTTTGAACAATCACTTCTAATTTTCTTTCTTTTCCTAATCTCATAACATTTCATGAAAATTTGACAATTTCTAGGAGTACTACTACATTAAACTTGATTGGTTCTGTTAATTATGTATTAAATTTTTTTTATTTAAAAAGAAAATGTATCTGTGAAGACATTTATTATGTTGCATTTAAGGATCAATGACAATTACTAAAAATAAAGAATAGTTAACACCGTCAGATAGAGAAATCACTTGTTATACATTATAAATAAGAAAACTCTGAAGCTATGGTTTCAGCCTACTTTTGATGAAGCACATTATTCCCTACAATTTATGTTAATTAATCGATGAAAATAATAATATGAATGTTTTTAAATGATAAACAAGAATAATTAAAGAATAATAAGCCGAAAAAGGATTTTAATGTCAAGAATTCAAAAGATTTCAAAAAATTTCAGACAAATTTATTCCTCATGAACTGGTTTTGAAATAAAACCTAATTGATCTCCAATATAAACGACTTAAATATTCCAAAGCATGTTTGCCTAGAAGATTTAACAAGATTTACCAAAATACCTTAAATACACCATTCAAAAAGGAAACGATTTCATTTAAAACACACAATTCAAACGTTTCAACGATTTTATAAGCACACTGCTGAATTACATTACTATTTACTACGAGTTATACTTTGTACAAACAGAAATAGATAACTGATAATTGAAGACCTTATAAATTCAATTAGGGCAAATATTATTAGTTTTCAAATTATTGAATCCCTTAAAGACAACTATTTCATCATTCTTTTGATATGAGATTTGTAAATGTGAAGGTCAATCTGTTTTACATTGATGTATCTCAATATTATGAATGTTATCATCATTATTACATTGAATAGGAACGAGTCAATTATATTTTTATACGCAAATAAAATAAAAATGTGGAGTTATAATAATATCAAGTCCGATTATTTTTCAATAAACAAGTACATACCGTGTGTTTTTCGAAAACCGCATCAGCCTATAACTTTTTTCTTATGGGATGTATAGATTTGAAACTTTAATAAGGTATTTGTGATCACTTATGCTATTCTTTGCATTAGTCATGAAGCTGTTCTTACTTCCGGAAGTAACCGAAAGTCATATCAACTTTTGATTTTCAAATGAAACCCTCTGTATACTATAAGTATTCTTTATTACGTAACCATCAGTCGAACGTCAAATATGAAATTAAACAATTAAGTAGGTACTTATTATTAGAATTATAGAACAACAAGAATTATTATGATTTTCATCGATATGGCTCAAATTGCGCACCGTTTTGTTCAATGCAGGCTGCACATTTTTTGATTACTGTATTGGTCACTTTGAGAATTGTTTGCCTTGGAATGTAAGCGATTTCGTTTTGGATTCGGTCCTTCAAGTCTTCCAAGTTCTCCCGCAGAGTAATAAAAACTTAATCTTTTAAATAAGCCCATAAAAAAAAATCGCAGGGGGTCATATCCGGTGATCTGGCAGGATATCTAATTGGTTGGTAATTACCCATCCATCTTTCAAAACGAACGTTTAAATTATTGGTATTGATTTGAGCATTGTGGGCATCATCTTGGTGGAATATAATATTTGCATACTCATTAACTGGCAGATCTTCCAAAAAAAGTTCAAGATCTTCTCGTAATAGTCGAGTATCCTGAGAACTCTGTTAGGGATGGAACTCTTATGAGAAATCTCCTATAGCGCAACCAGTATGCTTACCAAACCGGGAAATCACCCATTATCGTGAATAGAAATACGATATTCTTTATTGCGTTTTATTAGGGGCAAGTCAAATATATGAGTTTTTTCTTAGTACGACCGTCCCATCATAAACTAATACAGGTTGTTCTTTGTATCTGTGGGACGGAAACGAAATATACAGTTGCTGTATCCTTGTGAAGGAAGGATCATTGTAATTTGTAAAATACCGACAAAGTTCGGTTTCTCACAGTTTCAATAGAAAATCATAAATTACGAAGTTAATAGAAATGGTTCTAAAGAAAACAAGTGCTTTACAGTATATTGGTAGTTAAGACAAATGTTTATGAACTAATTTGTAACGGCAGGTTGATCGCTTGCTATGGTTTAAACAAAGCTTTTTTTACCCTGTCTTTTCCTTTAAAGCTACAATCTATTAACGTAACCATAACATAAGACGTGCAGGACGCAGCCATTTCTTATTAAATATGTAATTAGAATATTAAGTTGATATAATTTTCATTCATACCTAAATTCAAGGAAGTCTAAATAAGGTCATAAAATCCAGGTCCCTGTCAACGAAAATAGAAGAGTTTTTTATATTCAGCTCACTAGACTGGGGCAAGTCTCTCTCTTATTGGGTAAAAGTTACTACCCCCAAACATATTACTCAAATAGGAGTGGTTATCCAAGATTATAAAAATCCAAACTCACCACACTAAAGTCACTTATATTTTTACTTCTTGAGTTAAATCTTACTTTACCTATTTCACGATTCAATTAAATCATATTTTAGAAAACTTGAAAGTTTTCCAAAACCAAATAGGCGGTTGCTTATATACTTATAGTGTTTTTGCCATGTTTTGAACGCCGAAGGACTTTTCCTATTCTTTAGCCGCATTTTGCAACCGTACTAGTTTGTTTATACACTTTAGCCAACGACGTTTCCCGATATTTCTGATAATGTTGTTTATGGCAGCGTTCCTACTCGATCCATTGTCAACATGTTCTTGCGATTAGCCACCACTCGTCATAATTTTATAACATTGAAGGTTTTAATAATTCAGGGATATAAAAGTAAAACGATAGGACGTTGTTATCGGACGGAACTAACTGAGCCGCGTTGGCGGTCAGCAAAACCCATAGCATGTGTTCAAATTGCGACATTGTAATTGGATAATAAATCTGATTCTGACATATTTTTTATATACCTAGCGACCAGGAACCAATTTACCCCCGTGTATTTTCGTTATTTTGTTTAGACATTCAAAATTTGGTACATCGATTTGATGTCATGAATGTACTACCTATTTACCAAACATCAGACCAAATGTGACTGACATGGTTTGACCGAAAGTGCAGCCAACTTTTTTATTTCACATGGAAAGTACAATTTTTTTTCGAAAAATTAACGATTCAGTATAAATTGCCTCTCCAGCGATATATATTTCACAATCATACTTTTAATCCACAAACTACTTATACAGGGTGTATCAGGATATATGTAAAAAAATGTGATTCTATGTCAATTTCCAACAAAATTTCATATAATACCGGGATATCAAAAATTATCTTGGTCAAGGGTGGTTGTGGAATCTAAAACGTGTGTCTTACTTTACGTTATCAAAACTTGTGTCAAATTAATTAATTTGAAGTTTCTAAAAGTGAGAAATTCCGCAATTTTATACGAATGTTATAACACTCAGAAGTCTCTAGCGCTTTAGACTCCGGGATTTTCACGTGGCCTATCGAAATTAGAAGGTTCGTATTGTATAAAAACACAATTGCATGAACGCCAGACGTCCTATGTAATTAATAAAGTGTTTTCGGCTATAGGCCGCTAGCTTTTAATCACTTTTGGGCATATTTTAGTAGCTAGAAAATTCCCTTTGGTACGTCGCACGTTAGACGCGCGTAGCTGAGACCTGAGAGTACCTGTTTCTATTTTAATTAAATTTTCCTATTTAATTGACATTTTGGGGCCCGAGACTATGCTATTTAGTTGGCCCCGTTCATAAACTAACGACATAGAGCGAAAACCGCATGAGAAAAGTCCTCGTAAAGACGTTCTATGTTCCGAAGATTGGCACTTTTCTAACTCGGGAGCTACGCGCTCCTCACGTGAACGTCATTCGATTTATCGAAAATTAACCAATTTAAAACAGTTTTCGACCACGTTTGTGGCTGTTGCGACCTTGTAAAAGGTTCAAAGTTAACATTTCGTTTTACATTACACAACCACCCTTGACCAAGATAATTTTTAATTTGTAGTTCATTATTGTTTTACAACTGAAATAAATAGATATGAAATTTGTAGGTTATTGATGTGACAGTGACATCATTATTTCAAACGTAAAGTAAGACACATGTTTTAGATTCCACAACCACCCTTGACCAAGAAAATTTTTGATATCCCGGTACATATTCCGATTTTCAATGGTCAACAAGTAATTCGCTATTTTCTATTTTTTTATGAAAATATCACATTTCCATTCAATTGACCTCTTCCTACTATCAACAACGAATGTAGAAAAAATTAAGTCAATGCAAATTGAAGAGCAATAAATAAGCTTTCATATGATACCATATTTATCCCCGAAATGTTATTATTTTTAGGTCATAACTTTTGGGTGTCGCCTGTTATTTGATGAAGTCGTGAAAATTCTAACGTCAAATACTCAATATTTTCCCAAGACAAATATGAACGATAGCTTTTGTCAAAATATCGCCAAAGATCAAGCTTCAGAATAGTATAAAAAATGTTTTCATCGCACATGCAATGGCGAAGAAATTGTGTTAAATGTAACTCAACATCAAGGTTTGTGAAATACTAAGTTTACTGTTATTCCTAATTTTGCTTGTAGAGAAGTTGTAGACTGGAAATTTTCCAAAGAATCTGAAAAACCTATCTACAGCTTCCTATGATCAACCGTTCGACCGCTATTCCATGGCATACTAGATTTCCTCTAGTTTCCTTAATTTTCATCCGATAATTATGAAATTCAACAATTCGAATAGGAGTGAGTTTATTCATACTATTTTAACAATAACAAGAACAATACAACAAGTAGTACAACATTTGCTCTGGATGATCCGCTGTTTCTCCGTGTTAATTTGGATTTGAATTTTTTTTTCTAAGATACATGGGTGAGTGGGGGGCATGTCTAACTGCCGTTGCAATTCTAGAATTTATAGAAACACTACTAAAAGAGAGAACAAATGCATGGATGCAACTGGATAGCCACCCTGTCCATTTTGGAAGACAAGAGAATGGCTAAATAAGGAGTTCGGTGAAAGATGGATTTGGCCTCCTCAATCACCTGACCTTAATTCTCTGGACTGTTTTCTTGGGGTTGTTTGGAAGATAAAGCTTCTGCCCTGCCGGTTCATAATAGGGAAGATCTACTAAATCGTTATCATAGACCTTGTGGTGAAATAAATTATATCAGGCTAAGTCGAACAAGAAGGTGGTTAAGAAATCGATGTCGCCGTTACACTTTCAACATTTATTATAAATTTTTATTTTTTATCGTTACCCAAAAAAAAAAGTATTAAAATATTTTTTTACATTTAAAATAGCCTATCAAAAGAAATTCCATAACATAAGAGATACGAATACTTTTTTATAGAAAATAAGTCAGTTTTTAAATTCAATAACAATTTCTGACAATTGGCATAGAAGTTTGAAGGAGCTTAAATATATACAAAACCCTCTTTTTGTCACCAAAAAAATTTTTGATTCAGTAAAACGAAAGTGTACCAAGCTTGAACTGAAAACATCCATTTATTTAGAAGATAATGAAGAAAATATGATAATTTTTCAGAACTTAAACCTGAATATCGGAAACGAAATGTTTTAGAAAAAATTTTTATTTTCAGTTGTTCTTTCATACAAGTTTATTCATTTAAAAATAAATCACAATGTATATCAATCAACTTTGTTGAGTAATTATACTTTGTTGAGTAAGCATACTTTATTATAAATTATTGATTTTTCAAATTACTAGTACATGTAGATATCAATGGTTAAACTACAAATATCTCAAGTCCCACTTATCACCTGATAAAATCTGTCCCATAATTAGCTGGGGTACTTCAGCAAGCTCGAAATTCAAATTTACCAGAAATAATATTTTTTTTAATACGATATCAAATCGGTATACCAAAAACATTATTTCATGTGATCGAAAGATTATAGTATTTAGAAGTAGAAAATTATGTTTTATCAGATTATCACAGTAGATGATTGGAAGCACTTTAAATTCAATTTTCGAAGCTAGAAATTATTAAATGAATGATTTAAGTGCTCTAGCTAGTTGCATCTGCCAAATTCACTAATTAATCAATGTATCAACATTATGTTTTTTATATCCTGCATTTGAAAGTTTTTTTTTGAGACAAAAAATATACTCCTTTGACTTGATATTTTGTTACTAAATATGAATAAAGAGGCACCTGATATATTGAATAAATATTTGATCTTTACTCTTAAGTGGGAAAGTATATTGAGAAAATGAAAGTTCGATTAGCAGAACTACTTTCTAAAAAAATCAATAAGTTTTGCTTTTAATTCAAGTAGGTACTTACATAGACAGGTACCTATGTAGCTTCTCTTTCTAAAATACTGAATGGTTACTTGTTATGTCACTAAGTCCTAAGCGTGTTTAGGACAATGAGGTATCATTACCACTTCAAAATAGATTGATACTTGATGTACTGCCTTCAATTTAAAAAAGTAGCTCGAGTATTGTTCCTAAAATAAGACTGTCCTCCAATATCACTGCAATGAACCTATTTATAATATATGTACTTCAATACAATGGTAATGTAAAGTGCAACATTGACAAAGACAAGCATTTTTATATCACAAACGTGTTGTTGATGTTTTAATTCACTCTGAAAGTATCAGCAAAACACTGTTGCTTACCTATTCTACTTCAAAACATATTCCTTTTGTTAGATATTCCTTATAGTATATTTCACTTTTCAACGTAAACATTTTCCACCTTAGGCTGCTTTATGAAACACGTCTGTGTTATATGTGAATGCAGTATACCCGTGTCCGTATGGTCTTGCCACTCTTGCCTTGCTTATCTCACCTCTACTTTCACAGCTCGAACACTATCTACCCCCACTTCCACATAACTTTGAATTATACCGACACAAAAGAAATTTGAAATAATTTGTACATAATAATTTTATCGAGCAAAACGTCAAAGAGAAAGAGAAAGAGAACGAGAAGCAACGATGAACGAAGAACTACAGAAAAATAATAAAATAATATTGATCTAAGAGGCTCTTAGTGTAGGAATGAGCCATCGCTTATATGGAAATATGTTTAATGTTTATAAAATGGGGATTTTGTTGCAAATTATATTCGTCCTTTAATTGGTCGATCGTAAATCATTAGGTAATTTTCATGTCGAAAGGAGTATAAACGAAACGTTATTTGCACTTCCGTAACGGTTTTCCAACATTAGAATTGTATTCTGATATATAATAATTTATGGGTAAGTACGTGAATGACGGAAATAGACGTGCTTGCTAAACATTCATGTTTATATAACGTGTCAGTCGTCACTCCTCAAAAATTTTCTTTGAATTATTGTATTACCGGTCTACATACACGTTCGAAAATAAAGCAAATTCAACACGTAAATAAAATGTATGCGACTTACAAATACAAATGTGAATGCGTAAATTCAAATTTAATATTTCAAAAAACATTTTGATGGTGTTAGTCATAATAATCCGAGTAATAATCACGAATGTAATTTGGATTGCTGGGTGTTTCATAATAATTCGCTATGTCTGTGGAACGTAGAATTCCACGCCAAAGTTGTGAATGTCTGACGAGCCTCCTAATGTAATCTTAGCAAAATAAGTACTAGTATTTTCATGAATTGCGTCTATACCCATGCAAAATGAAGAATGAAGATTCAATATACATATATTGGCTCACGCAAAATACATCATACCAATACAATGTTAAATTTCAAATTATTATTATAAAATTAAATTCTGCTTCACGCTAGAGAAATGTATGAGTACACGAGAAGATATATAGCAAGATTCGTACCTCCCACCATGCAAGGGCAAGGCAAGTCAAATATGTACAAAGGAACATCAAAAAATCAATCATATTCGCATTTCAAAAAACCTGTAACCTAATATTACCAAAAATATATAAAATTTTGAAGAATGACCTTGATGATTGGATTTTCGTGAAGCAGAATGCATTATCGCTGGCTTTACCACCTCGGCCAGCACAGCCTATGCAGGTTAAACATTGAATTCGTTATTTCAATAGTTAATTCGCACTCCGCATAATATTAATTTTATGGGTGGGAGGTACGAATCTTGCTTAAATCTAATAGTCACTCACATAGTCACATAACGTATTTTTTACTTTTTAGATATTATATACTGGTCACACATATGAGTACGTATATAGATATGGTGCATTGGTAAATAAAAATAATAAAAAGGAGCTAATCGAAACCAGTGCTTCTGTACGGCAACGAGGTTTTACATATGTTTGTATCCACTAGTTTTACTGAATGTTACATTCCCGAAATATTTTTTCATTATTTATATCCATAACTAATAGCATAAGGACCACTGAGAATATATAGGCGAATATCCTATGTTATTACTTATGATTTAAGATAATTTCTTTTAATATACCTATATACTATAAAAAAAAATTTCTAATATAATAATTGATATTGAAAATTGAATACAGTTACCAACATCAAATGAATGTGTTGTTTTTGAGTATTTGAGTTACCAATTATGTTTGAGAAAATTTCAGGACAAGAAGTTGGGTTAAATTATGTAGAAGAGAGGACTTGATAAAAGAAAGTAAAAACATATATTTCAATAGATAGCATTTCGAAGGAAATTGTTTTGTGAATGTTCACATTTGACACAGACTTGTGCATTTTGCAAATACAAGTTTTTTACTTTTGCCGATATTGAGGGAACAACATTCCAATTAAATTATGTTGGTAACCTTCATATTTCTGGTAGTACAAGAACAACATTGGACAATATTCCAAGTACTACCTCATGAATGGATATTATTCTAGCTCGTACCTCAACAGAAGATATTCTATTGGCTCGTACTATGGGGTTTGTAATTTTTTGTTTGTTTGTTTACTTTAATTACATGAACAATATTTAAAGTAAATAATTATGGGAACACCACTCCATTATGCTCAACAGTGGCCATACAAACTACAAGTTCTGTTCAAATAAGTTCTCCTAAAAAGAGGAAATCGAAGCATGTGGTGAAAAAAGAGAAAAGCAGATTCAAGAGCAAATTAGAATTTGTGAAAAATCAGAACAACCATCAACAGATTTTAAGAGTTTATATGACAAGTTTGTAGAATTTTTACTAAAACTCAAGTAGAATTACAAAAGATAGTACCTTGTGTAAGGAGATATCCTGATAAATTTTAAACATTTTGTCTGTGTTTATTTCATAAGCCCAAAGGCATATCAGTTCTTATCAAAAACATTTCATTTTACAACAAAAAGAACATTAAATAGAATGACACAAAATGTAGTAATTCATGTTTAGATAATCCAGTTTTGTTCCAAAATTTGAAGAATTCACTAAAACGAAGAAAATGGCTCTGAAGTCTCACCTGTTTTAAAATATTAAATAATAGGATTTGAAGATTTGAGTGGTGATAAAAGAAAATATGTTGAACAAAATCCATGTGTGTTAATGATCAAAGGTATATAATATACCAATTGGAAACCCATTAACATACTTCTTTCTAAATACAACTTGTAACCCTAACGACTTGCTGAAAATTATAATAGATACTGTATTGCAGTGCCAAGAAGTTATAGGTATTGTGAATGATTTTAGTTATCTAAAATCTTAGAAATTCCACCTGAAAAAAAATATTTTGTATGCAATGAAAAGATTCATTATTTTTTTCAATCCACCACCACATATGTTGGAAGCAGCTAGAAATAATTTAATGAATGATGTATTTATATATGAAAATGGAAGAACTTGAAGTTTTTCAGAAACATTTTATCATACAGATAAAAAGTTGAACAACAGGGTTGCTGTAAATTTAAATGATACACATCACATAAGGCCTACTTTTGAAAGAATAAAAGTTAAATTAGCCAATCAAGTACTACTTGCTACTGTAGCAGTTGCTTGATCTACTATAGCTTTAGGAGGATAGCATGTAGAAGCAGAGTCTACTGTAAAATTTATCATGTTCTTTGATAAATTGTTTGATTTGTTTAACTCTAGCCGCACTTCTGATTCAAAAAACAATAATTAAATTAAATTTAAAGGACTCTACTAACAAATTTATTTATATTACTTGAATACATTTCAGTATTAACTGGTAAAGGAAGAGATATTCAAGAACAGTTAGATTCCTGAACTACTATTTTTCAGACAATCAATTTTTAGCATTGAAAATAATTCCAAAAAATATTGTCCTGGAAAGTTTTTACAAGGGTGGTTATATTTTCCCAAAGACTACAATGATTCTTACAGAAATAATAATCAGTAGTGTGACAGTTAATTTCCTCATGTCTGATTTACTCCAATAAAGTGCTTTGTTTATAAATTTATTTTTTAAGTTCCATACACAACTATAATTTAACTAAATAAGATGAAAGAGAATTTTTACATGGATGTTCTAATTTGATGTCCTTCAACAATGCTATGAAATTAAGAGAACACTTATTCAATGCTAGTTGGTCAAAGTTAGAATGAAATAAGTAATAACATCTTATAATTTCTGCATAAATTGAATAAAGCTTATAATTGGCATATATAAGATTATTAAATGTGGTTTGTTCCCTATATGGGTATGCACGAAATTTAAAATAAACTCATTATTTCACTATCTTGGTCTTTGGCATATTTTTCACATAGGTAACTCACATGAATGTATTTTTACACCAATTTTCTGTAAGTTTCCAGATATATAGGGTAATATTATTATACTCAAGTTGCCTTTCTACACTGCTGTTGGCTTGATAATGCACACTTAAATTTTCTTTTTCCTTTAATGAATCATTTACTCATCCCCAGAAAGAACCTTATTTTTCATTTATGTATTATGTATGCCAATAATTATGAGAAATCTGTACAGCTTTGAGATTCACTTCTTAAAAATTCCATACAAAAGTGTTTTTTGAAAGCTCTTTCAAACTAAATAGGAGAAGGATTGACACAATTCCTTTCTTGCTTTCTTATAGTTCCTAAGAAAATTTCCAAAGGGTCTTGGTTTATGTGCCTAGTGAATACATATTCAAATCCATCTTTATTCAAAAAACCCTAAGAACTTGAGAACAAATATTAGTGAATTTGAAATTTTCTAAATTGATTTTATTCTATTGCCTTTTTTTTATAATTGACTACACGAGAGGGAAACCTGTAATGTTCGAAGAGCATCGTGTGAGCCAGCAGTGAAATGTAGGGAGCGGAGATAGGTTTAAAGGTTATAGGCCTATGCCTATAGGAAAGAATTTACTAGGTAAAGAGTCCCACAACTTCGCTGTTCGATAAAAAAAAATTTACTATTTTTATTGGATAAAAACGAATAACATAGAACATGTTTCTTCCCAACAAATAAAAAAGAATTAATTGATAATTCTGAACAAGGCTGAGTCAGAATTACAATGTAATCTAAACTGAAAACACAATTATATTTAATAAACTTTTATTGTGTCCTAAGTAGACTGTCTTATATGAATGTGGTCACAGTCACGTATACACTCCTCTAGAATCGGTTGTTTCCGCGCTCGCTCGGCGCTGGTATAAGATAAGGAGGAGCCTATTGGTGATTTCGACCAATCAGACCTGTTACGGGTCCACGTAACGGCTCTCGCGTAACGCTTTCCATCAATTAGGTCCTCCGTAAAAACATATTCTATGTTAAAATGAAGTCTGGTAGGAAGAAGTTGGGCAGGTCTTGAGTTTGACAATGAAGGGGTGACTACCTTGAGCTCGTCTAGTCCCCCTATCTAGAATCTCTCATGGTGGAACAACATACGAGATTTCGGATGAACAGCGACCATGGAAATATCTATAGAAAAGGGAGCCATCTCCCACTTTTCTACGATGTTCTAGAGATCTCCATCAATTGCGTCAACCTGTCCTTGTCTCGCTCCTCTGGTTTCAATGGATGGTATAGGGGATCTAGATGAGAAAGCAGTATGAAGTGTACCATCATCTGCAAAGCTGTGGACGTAACAGGTGGTCACTTTCAGCAGATCGTTGATATGGAGCAAAAAAAGTTAGTAAGTTGGTTCCAAGGCAGATCCCTGTGGAACACCATCGTTGGTAGTCATTGTATCGGAGGATACTCCGTCAACCACCACATGGAGTAATCTAACTGAGAGAAAACTCGATAGTAGGCGGCAAACCATATGACGGAAGTTTCCCAAGAAGGCTTTGGTGCCAGACTCGGTCAAATACTTTGGAGATGTTCAATGATACAGCTAGAGATTCACCATGTTTTTCAATAGATTTCTGCCATACACGTGTTACGTAGGCAAGCAGGTCTTCTGCCGATCTCTGCTGACGAAAGCCATAGTGCCGGTCATTCACAATTTCGTAGCTCTGTAGGTAGTTGATGAGCTCGATGTTGATTGCTTTCTCCATCACAGATGAAGATACTGAGAATACCGCATATAAAAAACGCGCCCAGTACTCAACACTCGCGGTGGTGTGAAAAAAAGTTCGGAAGATCGAACAAATCTAGTTGTTAATTTTAATTCACAATGCATTTACAGAGAGTGACATCTGTAGAGATAAGGTACCTAATCTGTTTAATTTTTTAACAGTAAATAAAATTGTATATTGCAATTATTTGTTGTATTTCAAACAATTATTGCAAACTTTGCAAATATGTTTATTCCCAGATGCATGCTACAATGTAGGAGGTAAGTGAGAAACAATATAATAATTTTTGAAAACGCAATCTAAACAAACTATTAAAAATACTTTTTTTACTTTAAAAAAGCAAATGCGGTGTAACTAAGGACTCAGTTAACTACTTAGGTGTATCGATATATCCAAATATGAAAAGTGGTCACGACAAAACAATTCCAGAGAATTGAATAATTATTACTTAAACATCACAAAGCTCTAGTGTCCACTCTATTCCTTTTCACGGAAACCATAACAGCAAGGTCGAAGGTGGATTTCCCAAAACGGCGAATTATGTCATTTTCATCAATAATGCAATTGACATTTGAATAGTTTAGTGGAAAATGGAGAAGATGTACATGATGCTCGACCGTGCGTACACGATCTTAAAATATTGAAGCAATAATATTTAAGATCTACTTTCCAATCTGGTACATCCGGTTGAGAGAAATAGGTTAAAGTCACGCTCTTTGACGTAAACACTTTGAAAACTAACGAGTGCTAAATTGATTAGTAATAACTCCCACATGAGAATATTTGTATATTGCTTTAAGTAAATGATATCTACCTACATAGTAAAATATATAAATAGAATAAACATGATAAAAGCTATACTTCCTTTTTTGAAAGGTCTTGTTCGTACATATGGATAAATCGAACAATCTCTACCTAAGAGTACATAGTAGTAATAATAATAAACTTAAATAAAATAACTGTTAAAAGTTCGATTTTCACTAGTTTAATAAATATATGTGACCTTATAGTTTCGCTAACACTGTAGCTTCTTCAAACACTTTGTATATCTGTTTGAAGAAGCTACTGTGTTAGCGAAACTATAGTCACATTTGTTGTTTCCACATTTTTACTTCCCTAATTATATATAGTATAAGGGTAAGTACCTATTGGTCTTTTACTTTTTTGGAAATATCCATTTTAAACCTTTCTGAATTGATCTAGAATCTAGACTATTTTCGAGATGATGTCTTTGTGACAGAGGATCTCCCTTACTTAATTTTCATTTCTTCTTACTTTATTCTAGGACTTTGGATTAATACTTTGCTCGTTTTACAGTTGTGGCCAACATGAAGAAACCCTTCTGTACATGTAAATGAATCACTATAGCAATCACAAGTATAAGAAAGATATAATTAATACTTACCCTTAAATTTCACTTATAACCTTGATACACTGGACTGGAGATAGGTAAAAGGGTACATACTTTGAAAATTAATTAAATCTAATTAAACTTACACAACAATAACAAGATAAATTTAATGATAATAAGAATTAATTAACGAGAATAAAATATATACAAAGAAAATTAATTAATATTCCAAGATATTAAAAGAATCATAAACTAAAATTACATCGGATATAATAAGCTAATTAACTTGTTCATTTTAAGATTTTACATAATGAACTTGAATGTGCCTAGAAGTGACCTGTAAACTGAATTGACTTTACCATTAAGTATTAAACTTGATAAAATCAAAATTTCTATTGAAACTTGCCCCTTTGCCTATCTACCTTCTCTACCAGAACTCTTTTAATAAAGTATTTAGAATAGAAAACTCAATTGTCTTTAATTAAATGACTTGTGAACATTTAAAGGACTAACATAAAGATTGAAATATAAATTCTGAAACTTGTCTTTACTATTTATGTAACTTAAAAATACTTTATTTTATATTAGAAGGAGTGCAGAACACAAATAACTTGTGTTTAAAGCCAATCATAACATAAGTCAGCCTGTGCTTTTCATTTAGTGATGGAAATAATCGAGATATTTGAGCAATGGATTATTAGTAATAAGGATATTTCAGTAATAACTAATTTAGTAGTTAAAATTAGTAGTATTAGGTAGTAATCATTGCATTCTATGCTACCTACATTCAGAATTTGGATAACTACATTACCTATTCAATCATTTCTACAAATTTTCTACCAATATTTCAACTATTTTTTCAATACACGTGATTTATTGGCTTCAAATTTGGCATACACAATGCAACGAACAAATATTTAATTTTTACTGCAGGTTTACATTATGTCTTTTGCCGCGTCGTGATTTATATGGCTTGTTATCTCGATATTGGCGTCTCCCACCCTTCGTCAAAGCTTTAAGCTCATATTTTAGATTTTGATTTTTTTTTCTTACTTGAACCAAACTCATAATATACATTGGTATTCAATATAAGCATAGATATGGTACGGCTGATAGATTCTTTTGCAACATTTTTACTTTGTGTTTTTTTGGGGGGTTATTTAGATAATTATAAACAAATGATTTGATTTAAAAAAGCCCATCATCATGATATGTTATGCAATAAATTACTATTTGGACTTATTTTCTCAATTTTCCGTCAACATTTTTATATTTTATTCAGATTTAATTTTAATTTATCTATTCTAATTTTCAACCATGTTATCTATGTTAAGTGCAAAATGGAAAGGGTTACGTGTGATCGATAACTATAGATCTAGAAAAGACCGTGCAATTAATGCAGGCCAACGTAGGAGGTATGTATATATAAGTTGCAATGTCGCCGTCGAATCATTCACACAAGAAGATTCCAGCCATTCCAAGTGATATTGCAGAAACTCATGAACGTATTGATTGGATGATCCAGAATGATCAGATTTCTACTCCAGACAATGAAAGTATGATCCTTATCAACGATCCTGTCAACCAAAAAATAGTGCTTGGAACTATTCAAAGTCTACAGTTTTTATGCCAAATGAGAACGATCTATATGGACGGCACATTTGAGTATTGTGTCCAACATTTCCAGCAACTTTTTATCATTCATGGAGTGAAAAATAACAACTAAATACCGCTGTTGTTTTGTTTGTCGAAAACAACTTACGACATTTGATTTCAATCAATAACTGATAAATGTTGGGAATATCCGTGGATATTTTTTCCAATACAAGGTTATTGTGGATTTTGAATAGGCAATTCAAGATTAGTTGAGATCACGTTGGCCTGGGTTGATAAACCATGGCTGTTTATTCCGCCTCACCCAGGTGTGGTTCAGGAAAATTCATGAATTTGGTCTTGTTCGAGAATACAAGAATAACCAAGCTGTAATTGGAATGTGGCTCAGATGGACATTTGGCATACCTTTTCTACGACCAGTCGAGGTACAAGAAGCCTATCGTATCATGGAACCGTACGTTGGTTATTTGTCACAATTGAAAAGATTTTACGGTTATTTGAAGACAAATTACATGTATAACGACGAAAAAAATTCACCACAGATATGGGCAACAGACAATATTTGGAATTGCGAAACAACAAATGCATGCAAATCATTTCATTCGCACTTTAACGTATGCTTTTCCAGTGCGCATCCAAAAATTTATGAATTCGTCGGAGATTTAAAAGAGTTTATTGTGGAAACACAAATATGTATACCGCAGGTAGCTCGCGCGCTAGTCGTATACTGACCCTAGCGGCTTTAAGAGGCTTTGTGTGCTAGTCGTCGAACTTTAGCTATACTTTATCATATGATTTATGAACGTACTTTGAATATTTGTGCATCTGTTTTATCCTATACTTACCAATATGGTTCAGTAAGTTTCAGTAGTTGTTCAATATATCATACATCTCGATCTTGAATCGATTACTAGTTCATTCGTCTTGATAATCCTATGTTGATTCTATATCTCTTAATGGACTTACACGAAATTAAGGCCAATTAGGCAAAGAAACCTTAAACTTGTTTATACTTACCCAGAACATTTCTGAGTCAGTTCTATTGAAATATATACAAACCGGTTTATTGTCATTGAATGAGTACTGTCAGAGTAATAACTAACCATATTAATACTCACACCTAAACTCCTCAATTCAAACCGATTAAACTTTAGATGGATGTGCGTGAATAGTTGACATATAGCGGGGCATTGTGTCTTCGGAACTTGCCGAGGCAATTTATTTCCGTTTCTACATCGTATTTGAACTCGGCATTTAGAGATTAAAATACCATTTAAAATGTTTTTTATGACTTTTTTCAATTTTTTGGGTTGTTTTTCAACGAAATTGCCATAAAACTGTTTTTGATCCCAGAAATCGACATTTTATAGTACCTACCTAAATAAACGTCCACGAAGTCATTTCTGATCGAAAATTGGCCGCTGAATCCGAAAATGGTGTCAGTTTCCTTCCGTAATCCTTACATAACGCATCATTTTCTATCCATTGGCTGATTTTCGGCAAAATTAATTTTTTTTACGGCGTCATATGGGTGTGAGCAGGCACTTAAAAAAAAATTTTTTTTTCGCGAAATCTGCGTGTTTTTACCTCAGCCTTACAATAAAATAAGAATTCTTCTGACTAAATAGATTTTAGAAGTCGGAAAATCGAAAAAACTAAAAAAAAAACGACAAAAAACCGATATTACTGTACAAAAATCTGCCGTCAGGTCGCTGACAAGTCTCTTTTTGGGACCTCGGAATCGGATTCAGCGGGAAATTTTACGATAAGAAAACAGTTCCCGAACGTCATCCAACAGTTTTTACACTCCAGTATACCAGTAATTTTACGCCAAAAAACCAGGTAAACGTAATTTTCTTCCAGATTTTGACCTTTTTCGATCTCAAAGTTGCAGAATTTAGAATCGTATTAAGATATTTGGATTCCTTGGACAATTTTCGATCGAAAACATGCTATTACATTATTTTTTTTTTAATTTTGGTGCTTTGGAAAAGCAGTTTGAAAAAAGCTTTTCCGCAGCTGCAAATCTAGAGACTTCGTTTTTTTGTAATTTTTGAAGTTTGTGTCTTAAAACTTTTAATCGACTAAAATCGCGATCAAAATGACTGATTTGTAAAATTTCCCAAGCAATCTGATTCTGATCATTTTTCTATTCTACATGATGACCCAGAGTCACAAAATTCAACAAAGAGCAAAAAATAGGAGGCAAAACAACGAAACCGAATATAAATTAGTGTAATTTAGTAATTTTGTGGCTCTGGGTTATGTGGGATTGAAAAATTGTCAAAATCAGAATGCTTGGGAAACTGATTGGACCAGAGCCAACCTGTGGCATTTCTCATGCGAAATCTGTAATCCAAAAATGGTTCGAGACAAAGCATCGTGGATACTGGAGGGAACTGCCCCGTATGTCACACTCCAAGCGACTAATTGGAGATATCCAGCAGCAACGAGTGAAAAATCTGCTGATGTTCAGCAGGCAGGAAATACGGAATCTTATTGCATTCCTGACCGGAAATGCCCCATGCAACAAACATCTCTGTACGATGGGTCTGGTAGATCAGCCAACTTGCAGGTCGTAGAAGAAGAGACACCCATGCATGTGCTGTCAGTGCACGGCATACAGTCGTCGGACATACCTCGGAGACGATAAAACTACACCCGAGGAAATCAGAAGTATCCCCTATATCAGGCTACTGAATGGGACACTAATGACCGCAATGCAGTGGGGCTCCCGCTGGGAAGTAGAACCAACCTCACGGGGAGCGGCTTTAGTCGGTAAGAATACGGCACACCCGGGGGCACGGACTCCCGAGGCGTCTATGCAAGATTCCCCCTCTCCACAACAAAAAGTATATTTATTTACATATGTTAGTAACAATAATAAAGATTCTTGACCCAGTATGAATTTATAAAAAAATTCTCGGGAAATAGGTCACATTAACACTGTTTTAAAATTTTCGTCTTTACGTACGTTTCGGTCTCACGACCATCAGAAGACTTATTATGTCTAAAACTTGATTACTTAAAACTAATTGTATTACACAAAGCGTCCAAATCACACCAATTTCAATTAAAATGCCCACGTCGCCGAAACGAACAGATTAACACGATTAAACGAAATTGTAAACCTCGATGCTATAGTAAAAATCCACTGGAAAGAAGATTTCTTACTAAAAGCGTACTCATGTCAACACAGTAAGTGATCGACTAGAGACCAGACAAATAAAATTTGATTTTTAAGTATATAACTTTCGAACCAGATGTTAGATTTACGAGCTAATAGAAAAGATTTTGTCGTGACAGGAGGTATACTTGACATTCTACCTAAATATATACTATTACATTATACGTGGCATGTAGGAATTTGCAAGAGATATTATTTGATCAAATTTGTATAGATATGACTTAGATTTTGCGTGTCTGTCCTATGATTTACAGAATTGGAGTCACGTTTTATGTGAATCATCTCCAAAATAGATTATTTAGAATATTAACGTTATTGTAGTCGAACTGATGGTTATAATCAAAGCAGTGTTTAGCAAGGGCGGTGGAATTTTCTAAGTTTTGTTTTTTGTGCTATACCTATGGCCGTACATTCTTTTTTGTAAATGTTGTTTAGAGATTCCAGTATAAGTTCCATCACAATCTAAACAATTTGATTTGTATACTGTGTGGGTTTGTTTATCTTTAGGTATTAAAGGCTTTAGATTTGATAAATATTATCCAACACAGTTAGTAGGTCTATGCGCGACATTTATATCGTATTCCTTCAAACATTTCTTAATTTTCTCTGAGGTCTCCGGAATGTATGGTAAGGTTATATAATTGTCTGTATTATCTTTTATGTTATTTCCATATGAAGAACCATTATAGATTCTGTTTATTCTCTCTTTAATGATCGGATTGAAGAATGTTTTTGGGTAGCCATTCATTTCCAGTGTATTACGAACAATTTTTAAATTCTTGGGACGGTCCTCTGCGTGGGACAATTTTACCGCGCGGTCTGTAAGGCTGTTTATGACACTTTTTTTATAACAAGCCAGTGCAACGGAATTGAAGTGAAGATAACGTTGAGACCAAACTTCTTTAGTAAACCAAGAAGTTTTTATTTTTCTATCTGCATCATGCCTAATGTTCATATCTAGGAAATTTATGTTTTTGTTCACTTCTATTTCACAAGTGAATTGAAGTTTACAGTGGAAACTGTTAAATTTATTAATCACATATTGAATGTTATCGTTGGGTACACACATAAGGCAATCATCTACATACCGTTTAAAAAATACAGGCTGAAAATCTAATGAACTTATAACAGATTCCTCTAGGCATTCCATAACGAGGTTAGCAATGGTAGCTGAAATAGGAGATCCCATTGCTGTGCCGAATATTTGTCCAAAATATTGCTCACCATACTGAAAATAAGTGCATTCTAAACAAAATTTCACAGCATTTATAAAATCCGATTGATCTAGAGGTGTGTGGTTCTTAATCTCTGCCCAACGTTTTTTGATGCTATTCAATGCCAAAACGACAGGTATATTTGTGAATAAAGAAACAACGTCCAAGGAAATTAGTTGATGGTTTACGGGTACGGATTGATTTTTTATAAATTCATTAAAATGCCATGAGTCTTTCACATAAAATTAATTTTTTCCTTAATTAATTATTATTATCCTTTTCCTAAAGATAAACAAACCCACACAGTATACAAATTAAATTGTTTAGATTGTGATGGAACTTATACTGGAATCTCTAAACAATATTTACAAAAAAGAATGTACGGCCATAGGTATAGCACAAAAAACAAAAACTTAGAAAATTCCACCGCCCTTGCTAAACACTGCTTCGATTATAACCATCAGGTCGATTACAATAACGTTAATATTCTAACTAAGGAAACCAATTATTATGAAAGATCTATTTTGGAGATGATTCACATAAAACGTGACTCCAATTCTGTAAATCATAGGACAGACACGCAAAATCTATGTCACATCTATGCAAATTTGATGAAATAATATCTCTTGCAAATTCCTACATGCCTCGTTATAATGTTAATAGTATATATTTAGGTGGAATGTCAAGTATACCTTCTGTCACGACAAAACCTTTTCTATTAGCTCGTAAATCTAACATCTGGTTCGAAAGTTGTATACTTAAAAATCAAATTTTATTTGTCTGGTCTCTAGTCGATCACTTACTGTGTTGACATGAGTACGCTTTTATTAAGAAATCTTCATTCCGGTGGATTTTTGATAATTTTACTATAGCATCGAGGTTTACAATTTCGTTTAATCGTGTTTCTGTTCGTTTCGGCGACGTGGGCATTTTAATTGAAATTAATACAATTAGTTTTAAGTAATCAAGTTTTAGACATAATAAGTCTTCTGATGATGGTCGTGAGACCGAAACGTACGTAAAGACGAAAATTTTAAAACAGAGTGTTAATGTGACCTATTTCCCGAGAATGTTAGTAACTTTTTTCGTTACGTAATATTCAGACGTGATGACTTCGTCACTTGCAATAGATTTGATGGGTAATAGGGTATTTGCTGCAACGGAGTAGAAAAAATCCATTTGAATACAATTTCAATGAAACACAGTATAATTTGACGTCTTTCCTTAGTTGTTTCTGAATCATTTCCATAATATTTTATATTCCAATAATCATACATTTGACCCGCAGAAGGGTCCGAAAGCTATTTTGCCAACAAATGTTAGGGAAGTCAGTGATCGATAGATCTAACTTAATTTCCGTATGAAATAATATTTTGTCAACGACTATTGTATAAAATATGCATAATGCATGTGTTTCCTCCAGCATAATGATATCCATTAATCACTAGTGATTAATTAATTATTCACTACCATCAATATGACAAACATGATAGAAACGTATAGACAAATACGATAAAAATAGAGCGTGCTATGAAACGTCAAGCCAGATCGAATTTAATTTGAAACGTCAACAATTTATTGGTTCGACTTGTTTCAACAGCAAAGTTTATTAGTATCAAATTATTATTTATGGGTCGTGGACAAAGTATAGTATTCTACTTGCATATTATGGCTATTATTCACTTGGCTGATTTACGACACTCGCCTGCGGCTCGTGCCGTAAACTTCATCCACGTGAATAACAGCCACCATAATATGCTCGTTGAATAATATACTATTAGATAATTACGTGAATTACAAATTGGACACGGAAAATTATGAATTTTCTACTGCCATAGATAGTTCGTGACAATTCAAGTATTATGTAATTTTTTTACTAGATTATGTCACAATGTCACAAATGTGAAATTTGGATGTGCATGTTTGTATGGAAATTTAAGCAGTAATTAAGTATAATATAAGTCTATAATAAAATGGATAACGCTGCTGTAGTAGGGGGAGAATCTGCCATGGCATTCAAGTCGGACTTCTTCTATAAGATGGGATTGATTGCATTCACTATAGGTCTGTTGAATACTAGGCTGTTATTCAGACATATGCGAGAACTGAAAGGAGCATTTATTGGGCCTTACATAATTCAAGTAATCGTGGTTGCGTTACCTCTAATACTTGTTGAAACATGTCTTAGTCAGTATGGACAAAAGGACATGATCCAAATATGGGATGCCATACCGATTTTCCGAGGATTGGGATATGCTTGCTTTGGAGTTATGTTTTTCATGCTAGTAGAATATAACGTAGTACTTACTTACATATTGAGGTATATGACGACGTCTTTTTCCATCACAACGGGTTGGGACTCCTGTTACAACCAATGGAATACTGTCAATTGTTATACTCTGGAAACAAACATTTCAAGGAGACATGAATGTGCCACCACCCTTGGAAAGATTTATTGTGAAAATATTGAATGGCAAAGTAGTTTTCACCAATATTGGATGATACACATTTTGAAATATGACCCTGAGGGGACAGCTATTGGTAAGATTGAATTAACTTGTTCGTTTCTGTGTTATTTTATTTTATGCATGTTTTGGAAATTAACTGAGATTCTAAATTGCAACCAAAGGTTTTAATATTTTATTCGTAAGATCATCAAATAAATTATAAGGCGTACTGAGATATTATATAATACAAAATAAAAATAATAAATATTTCAAGAAAACAGATAACCTTGTAATCGATGGACTCTTGGAGGAACTGGAAGAGACTGGGTTTTATGCCCAAGCCTATGCCGAACACTTGGCTGGCGTCACCTTAGAGCTGCAAAACACGATGCTCAGCATAGTGGACGGCTGGTGCCGCACGGAGGGGCTCAGGGTATATCCAAAACGGAAATTGTTCTGTTTACAAGAAAACGCAAGCTGGGCACACTGCCAGAGATAAGTTTTTCTGGCAAGGTCCTGCAATGCAAAGGCGTGAACACCTCGAATATCGAGTGAGGAAGGCCTCTGCGTCATTTTGGGTATGCAGAAGTGCTTTCAGTAGCACATGGTGATCACAGTCAAGATTCTTTATTGGATCTATACCGCTATGATCAGGCCTATGGTTACCTTAAAGCTCTCGCAGGATTGCCACCTCTACACTTATACATAAAAACTGAGGCCATGAGAACGGCGTATAAGTTAAAGGGCCTAGGTCACTGGTACAAAATGCACTACTCTCGAGGACACACTTCTAGCTTAAGTGAGGCAATCTCTAAATACCCCATACTAGAAATGAAGCAAGATAGCATGATCCCAGCTTCTCCCGAAATCCTCATCCCGGATAGAGGAGATTGGAGTAACGAAACTCTCACCCTACTGCCACCAGACGGGCTCGTATGTTTCACAAATGGTACCAAGGTAGGTCAGGCTTCTGGGGCGGGAGTGTACCTAAAAAAGCCAAGCATCACTATCTCAGTGACTCTAGGCGCTTATTGCACGGTTTTTCAGGCGGAGATCTATGCAATATTGACTTGTGCCATGGAATACCTGCGAAGAAACTATGTAAATAGGCGCTAATATATTTGCACAGACAGTCGGTCGGCTTCGGGAGCTCCCAAATCACTCAGTAACATCAAGGCTTGTCAAAGAATGCAAGGATACACTGACTGAACTAGCCAGGAGAAATAAAGTTCAATTCATCTGGGGCACTGGACCCAGTGGAGTTGTAGGAAACGATATGGCCTCCCTGGCCAGGCGAGGGTCGTCTAGCGCTCTCGCCCTTCTGGGCCAACTGGTCTGAACTGTGGAGAGAATCACCACGTATGAGGCAGGTCAAGCTCTTCATCAAAAAGCCTGTGCCAAGGCTGTCAAAGAAACTCCTTCCTCTGAACAGAAGGGACATCAGAGAGATGACTGGAATCCTAACCGGTCACTGTCGTCTTAACAAACACCTCCACACTATGGGTATCACAGATGGCCCAATATGTATGAAATGCAGAGGGGCGGATGAAACTGCCTCTCACATTCTGTTGAAATGTCCAGCATTATTATCCCTCAGGCACCGACACTTCGGAGAATCAAGACTGCTCCCAGAAGAACCTATGGAAGCCAGTACTGGCAATATTCTGGGTTTCTGGCAAACCACGCACCTGCTAGAATAGAATAGGTTTCTGATCACGGGGCTCACAATGGGCCCAACCAAGTGGCCTAAGTGCATTTGGGACGAAGCCCCCTCCCCTCAAGATATGATGATGATGATAATGAAACAGATAGAAAAAAATAACAATCTTTGGCAATTTCCGAACTAGTTTTTAGATGTACCAAAGGGTTATAAAATAAACTACTGTATCTCATAAAAGCATTCAACATGTACGTTTAATGCAATAATGTAATAACAGCTTCGCTAACAACCGAAAATTGCAAATTTGGAAATCAGCTCTTCATTTTCACTGTAATAAGCAAGAAAATATTCACTGGCTTTGACAGCATGGAGTTCCCCATTGAGTTTCGGTCGATTGAAATATGCCTGAATAATATATAGGGGAGGCTAGCACATGACTAATTGAAGGCCTAACAAGATGACTATTTCCGCCACCATCCTTAAACCATTACAAATTAGTGCATCTGTTCCTGTGTCTCTTTATTCAACGTGAATAAAGCATGATGAAAAACTTCGCTAAAAGAATGGTATCATCTAAGCGGGGAAATCAAAAACTTTAACGTTGTCCAATACCACATACAGACAGACAAACCCGACATTCCGGCAGTTCAACTCTTCAACCAACATGACCTATATCTGATGTCACCGAGAGGAGAATCTAGAACCACAAGAATTCGATGTAATCTTTCTTTCTCAAACAAACTAAATTTCTCTGTTGTCTTAATTTATCACCAAACGAACCCGCTCATGGTGACCTCTTTGAATTTCTTCCTCGGAAACTATACTTATCATTACTATCCACCAGCTGAAATTTATCATCATGGAGAACTTCAAAATTCTTATCTTCACTTGGCTCAAGTTTTCAAACTAAACGGACCATGTAGGACAACAGGCTGAGGCCTTTTCCAATACCTAGTGCCTCGAGCAGCTGATCAATGAAACCACACGGATCCCTGAAATCAACTATCATTACGCCAATACCCTTGACTTATTCCTCACTAACAATCCTGGTCACTGTGAAGTAAAAGTCCTTGCACGATTAGGAAACTCTGACCACGACATGTCCAATCCGACATCTCTATGCACAGTTTACAGTTTGGCATTACAACTTACAACTCAGCTGACTGGGATGGTGTTCGCATGTCTTTATCCTAGTTTCCATGGAGAAGAGTATATATTTAGAATCTGGAGACCCTAAGAAATGTACGGAAGAGATTTTGGAGACCATTATATATTATACAGCTGAAATTTATCATCATGGAGAACTTTAAAGTTCTTATCTCCACTTGGCTCAAGTTTTCAACCAAAACGGACGACGTAGGACAACAGGCTAAGGCCTTTTCCATTACCTAGTGTCTCGAGCAGCTGATCAATGAAACCACACAGATCCCTGAGATCAACTATCATTACGCCAATACCCTTGACTTATTCCTCACTAACAATCTTGGTCAGTATGAAGTAGAAGTCCTTGCACGATTAAGAAACTGACTACGACATGTCTAGTCTGACACCTCTAAGCACGGTTTACAGTTTGGAATTACAACAGCTGACTGGGATGTGGGATGGTCGCATGTTTTTATCCTAGTTTCCATGGAGAAGAGTATATTTAGAATCGGAAGACCCTACGAAATGTATGGAAAAGATTTTGGAGACCATTATACTCGGAATGGAAATCCCAAACATACACTAAAGCTGATAATATCACTTACAAATTCAATGACCACTCTAGAATATTTTCATGGTCGGTGCTTATCAGAAATCTCGTCTGTTATTCCTCCACAAGCGATTCTAGTAAGGCAGACTAGAGAACTTCTCTCTTCCAGACTACATTTTTCTATCGAACGGCAAACCTTTGAAAGAAATTACTCCATACATTACACCGCTGGTTCATACGTTCTACAGACATTGTAGTTGAAACATTAAAAAAACGGCGGGCATGTCACATCATATTTACGCTGATAAATGAAGTTTTTTTATTATAAAACAATGACCTATTGAGAAATGATGATAATTTTCATGCAACAAATAAACAAGAATTGAGACTAATTTGTAAATCAATAAATATGTTCCTTTCAGGTACCCTCAACTTCGCCTCAGTGATTTCAAGTTTATGTATTGCTGTCGCGGTATTTGTCATTACATCGAAAGGAACTAAAATACTACAAATTTTCGTCACAATGTCAATAGTGACTTGTTGCTGCGAATATATTATTCTGCTTTATTTATCCTTCTTGAGTCCGGGTTCCGCGGATGGATTGAAGTATTTTTTCGATTGGGAATTTCCTAAATGGGGAGAAATAACAACTTGGACCACCACACTGAAGCATGCTGTTGTCTCTCTAGGGGCAGGTTTAGGTAATGGAATGAAATAATAATACTATATATCAGAATTAAATTATAGGTAATTCCTGTGATTGCTAGATTAGAGCCATAGAAAACGTTGATGAAAATCGATTCATGTTACAACTGCAATCCGTATAAATATTTACTATCGATTCTTATCCATACAGGGGGGGTATTTATATATTTTACCTATGCTTATATTCTTCTCTGGCTTTTATTAAAGCTAGCACCTGGCACAGAAAGAATCTGTAATCAATCTGAATACCTTAGTAAAGTTGGCCGAACGTTAATTTTAAATATAAAAGTATCAACAAACAAACAATTGCGTCAAATAAATATGATTATTCTCAACTTTTCTAACCGATTTTCATAGTTTTCTAACTTCCTGATTTTCTACAATTTCCATATGGAAATCGGGTTCAAGTAACTTTTTTGAAGTGCCTATTATCGCTTTTAAATAACGTATTTTCGGTTAGAACAGTGTTGACTTTATAAATTTTAGCCCTCTGGACTTTTCTAACCCCTTCAAAAAGTTTTCTAATTCTTAGTTTGGAAAATATGAGCGGAAAATGTGGTTTATTTTCATAGCGCTGAACGCGCATGCGTAAATTTTTGAATGCTGGGGAATACCGACAGTGCGATACTCTCTGAAGGTAAATGTTGGTTATTGCCTTTTCAATTACATATTCCTTGTATTTATAATAATAATAATAATGTACACCTTATAGCTATTCATTATATAGGATAAAATAAACACTTTCAGAAAATTCAGTATTTATGATGTGCTTCCAACAATAATTATATTGATGTTATAATAAAAATCAAACCATTGAAAATGTACATCATGATAACAAATTTATTAGATCAATTATACGACAAGTAGCATCAGGGCCGGATTAAACTATGAGGGGCCCTAAGCACAACAGATTTTGGGGGCTCCTCCCCCCCCCTTTTTTTAAATTACTCTTTATTCATAGAATAAAATAATTTGTAGAGTAATATAATGTTCTAAATCGTAGAGAAGGTTATTGCCAGGAAAATAAGTACATAAATGAACTATTAGTACTTACGTCTTCTTAATTTGACATAATATACAATGCGTAACTACATTAATCACTTTTACAATTGCACTTTTGGAAACTTATCCGCTGAATTATTCGCCTTTAATACAAAATCAACTAATTCTTGACTACTTTTAGATATTACCAGTCGTTAGGCATACGCAAACATTTATATTCGAGTAATTTCTTTACTTCGTTATTTTTTCCCAGAAAAATTGTCATTATTAGTTTTTTAATTATAATAATAATATAATTATAGCTTAGTCAAGCTTATGTTATAATCCAGCACTGAGCTACATTATGAAACAGTTCATTAACTGACAAGCATAAAACTGGTCCAACTCTTCTCTCCATATAAGCAGATACATTTCTACAAAATATAACAAAGAGACTAAAGTTTTGTGAATTTTGTGGCAACCGCCTTTTAAGAATTTTAATTTTTAACGACTAAATTTTTTACAATCCGTATGAGACGGTATTATACATATCGGAGAATTAATAGTTTATGTTATGTTCTTACGGAGTGTGGGAAGGGAAGTCTGGATTTTTAATTAAAGATGTTAGTTGTTAATTGAACTTTATTTAATATACACTTATATGAGTTGCATGTGCATGTGGTGCACGCTTCACGCTATATTGCTGCAACCAACTGCCCACACTATCTTGAAGTTAGTCTTGCTTTATGTCACTCTATGCTGAAGGCACTTAGACTATAGACTACTACATCTAACAGTTTATTTAGACTATATTTGCTTGGCTAGGTAACGCATTAGGTCTGTTTGTTTGTGTTGCTAGAGATGCATAGAGTAAGTTTAGTAGAAAAACGTTCGTTCGTTTGTCTCGATCATTTGATCTAATTGTGTTGAGCAAATTGCTCTAGATTGAAAAGATCAGACTAAATCTACTCGACGAAAAACGACGGAGCAGGAAGAGCAGATCATTTTATAAGTAGTTTACATAACCTGAAACCAGAGTTCTTTATAGTTCGGACTTTTCGAGTACCTAGATAAAATTAAAGTTAACTAATTCAAAAATGTCAACAGCTTCACAAGATCCTGTCGTTTTACGGTCTCCAACCTCTCTATATGGGGGTTTGAATGGTTTGATGACTCGCAAACCATAGGAACACCAGAATCGACTTCTTATTGTCAATATTTAATATTATGTTAGCTAACAAACAAATAATTTACCACAAGGATGAAGTAATTATGATATTCAACTCATTTCAACAAGTAGACTTAGAATTCTTCTGAAGATTTTCGTATATATTAAACTAGAAATTCGTTTGAAAGAGTTTGAAATTTATCACGACTAAGTCAGAAATGCATTTTGAATTATTGTTCGTTGTACATGGATATGACCTAAAATATGGATATAGAGACAGTTCAAAGAAACATTTGTTATTGTTTCTGCAATACTCTTACTTCAAAATAATTTTGAATACAATTTCTATTAGTTAAAATGGCTTCTTAGATCTTCAAATCGTCTATTTCTTCATCTTCAGCTGAACTAGAAGAGAATGTATCATCTGTTGCAAGGCAAAAAATAGCATTTTTGATATTTTCATTTGTGCACATTTTTGAAAATTTTCTAGGCTATGTTGTCTGTGTCGAAAAGTGTTTGTTTGCAGTCAATCTTCTTTGCTAATCTAAGCTACTACTATCTGCTTTGTGATGACATTAACTGATTTGATCAGCTTGCTCTAGGCATTAGCAAGGACACAAATGAACAGACCTATTGTGTGTTCCCTGACGTGCCGTGGATTAGGCACAGAGATGAAGACTGTGGGATTAGGACTCGAGCTACATTCGTTGCGATTGAAAGTTTAGGGGAATTACCTGCTTATGAAAAGAGTAGGAAGGGAATTGGTGAGAAAGGAAGTAAGCAGTGTGAATCAGGAGATTGAGAGAGATCTACGGATGCGTCCGCCATCCTAACGAGTTTATGTTCTTAGTTTAAGTGATTATATAATAATTGTATGTATTGTTATTTGACTTAGTAAAAATAAGTGATCCAAACAATTCGATATACATATTATACATAGATACTTATAAGATTATGGGTTTTTTGCCGTAGGTGCCCTGAGAACACTAGGCTCCTTATGTACATTCAGAGGGAACGGGTATAATAATGCCTTAGCGATAACATTGATAGACGTGGGCGTCACGGGTGGATATGTTATATTGTATCTAAGTCTCTGTGGAAATTTACGTTACTTCACATCTGAAGATATAACACATATTCTTCAAGAAAGAGAGTCAGAGTTGTTTGTCAAACTTCCCAGAATTATGGTTCGACTTCCCGGTCAAAACAGATTTTGGCGCACACTCTTTTTCTCCAAGTTGTTTTTAACATGTAAGTATCTCTCTTGAATTAGGAGACGTTGAATATTGACGTCGTGTCCTAACTGTCGTCCTTTTAGGGTGGACGGCCGAACTTCGGTCAAAACTTCTCTCACTACCTGATAGATTATTTAAAGAAATTGCTATCAAATAATCAAATTGTATGTAAGGGTTGAAGGGATGGCAGATAGTTTCATCCAGCCGCATTATTTAATTAGTCCACCGGAATTAGAATTTTTGGTCAAAATGTTTAAATCTTTTCATGATTTACAAAAAAATGGAAAAAATAAAAGATATACAAGCATAAGTAAACAGTCATTTTAAATTTTAATTAATTTTTAGTATCAAAGGATAAGAACAATAATTAAAAATAAACAAGTTGGAGGTAGGAAAATTATTTGAATAATTTTTTTTATAGTATAAAGTATTATCACGTTTTTTTAATTTTTATCATTAATTACATAATTATATTATTTAAAATATTCAAAACAATTAGATCAATTAGGTCACTTCTTGTTTTTTTTTGTGTACATTCATTATCATCACTATCGGACGGCTGTTCCTCCTGAAAATTATTATATATACCTATTCTTGTCTATTTCAGGGATAACTTCAATTACTTCTTCCTGTACATGTGCGAAATCAATATTACATTAATTTTTCTTACATATATGAGGTCATACTTATGGCGCGCAAAGGTCTTCTGCTACAGTATGGACCAGTTTCTTTTTTCCAGATATTTGTGATAATTCAAACTGAATTCAGAGCCAACTCACTTGGCTCAAATGTAAACAATAAATAAATTCCTGAAGAATGCGAAAGCCGAAACGGGTCGAATGAAAAGATTGTTACATTAAGATACTTCATTTAAATTGCTGAAAAACCCAAGAAAACCCACAACTTACTTTAGATAAACCAGCAAAAGAAAACCACGACGAATTTATAATATCTACGATATTAGTCGTCTCCTCCATAGAACTCCGTGACTCGAAAGCAGTTATTTAAAATGACCTCAGTTACCCACAGTCTTTTGAGTCACACGCTTTTTGTAAAATTAGAAATTCGTTATAATAGTGGAGTAAATCTGGCGAGAAAAAAGGCAAGGTTGGCGAAAATTTTACGATGCTTAGCGACCCTGTGGAAAGTGTTTGTTAGGGTACCAATAAGAACCCCCTGAAATTTCTATTTCCCAAAGTGGGTGCAACCCCCTTTTTTTGGCCAAAAAGGTTTTTTTTTACATTTTTAAGGATAGTTTAGCAAAAAAAAATAATATCTCTGGTTGTATTGAAAATTAAGAAACCAAAGTAGAACTCTTTTATTGTCAATGTCCAAGGAAATTCCAGTCCAAATTTCAAGTTGATCCGACCTCCCCCCTCCCCGTAATAGATATATTTATACTCATATATGCAAGGAATCTTGCGTAACGGCTAACTCGGTCATTTTTCTATCGATTTGGCTGAAGATAGGAGTTATGGTCTTGAAACTACCCTATAAATTTAAAGTGAAAATATTGAATAGTTTTTCAGAAATTCAACTTTAAGTGAATTTTTTAGTTATTTTTCAAATTAAGGTATCTCATGTCATTTACATCCGATCTGGATCTGCTTTGCGGGAAAATGTAGGTATTCGCATATAGTCTTATGTCATGAAACTCATTTTATATTTATTTTTTTTCTAGCCTATATTGGCCATTTTATTTTCGGTATTAATATCCCCAAAACTTGTGTCAAATTAATTAATTTGAAGTTTCTAAAAGTGCGAAATTTCGCAATTTTATACGAATATTGTGAGACTCAGAAGTTGATAGCGCTTTAGGCTCCGGAATTTTCACGTGGCCTATCGAAATTAGAAGGTTCAAATTGTATAAAAACACAATTGCATGAACGCCAGACGTCCTATGTATTTAGCTACGAACGTAATCATTTTGATGTTTCCGCGTCAGTTAGAGTTTATACATTTTACCTCGGTCTTGTTATGTTGGGGCCGTTTCGTGCCCCGTGCGGGCGGCACCGGTTGCAATAAAGTATTTTCGGGTGTGGGCCGCTAGCTTTCACCCGCTTCGGGTATATTTTAGTAGCTAGAAAATTCCCTTTGGTACGTCGCACGTTAACGCGCGTAGCTGAGACCTGAGAGTACCTGTTTCTATTTTAATTAAAGTTTTCTATTTAATGGACATTTATCGAAAAAAGAAGGGCCGTCGGGCACGGTCCGATACCTTATCTACTACATGGAGCGAAAACGGCACGCGAAAAATCGCCGTAAAGCCGTATTAGGCACAACCAGTTTGCACTTTTCTAACTCGCCAGCTACGCGCTCCTCACGTGAACGTCATTCGATTTATCTCATATTAACCAAAATGGCCAATATAGACCGGAAAAAAAATTATTAAAAAATGAGTTCCATGACATAAAACTATATGCGAATACCTACATTTTCTCGCAAAGCAGATCCCAATCGGATGTAAATGACATGAGATATCTTAATTCGAGAAATAGCTAAAAAATTGACTTAAAGTTGAATTTCTGAAAAACTATCCAATATTTTCACTTGCCATTCAGAGGGTAGTTTTGAGACCATAGCACCTATCTTCAGTTTGAATTACGCAAGATTCCTTGCATATATGAGTATATATATATATATATATTATATATATATATATATATATATATATATATATATATATATATATATATATATATATTTATTACGAGGAGGGGGGAGGTCGGATCAACTTGATATTTGGACTGGAAGTTCCTTGGACATTGACAATGAAAGGGTTCTACTTTGGTTCCTCAATTTTCAATACAACCAGAGATATTATTTTTTTTTGCTAAACTACCCTTAAAAATGCCAAGAAACCTCTTTCTGGCCAAAAAAAAGGGGTTGCACCCACTTTGAGAAATAGAAATTTCAGGGGGTTGTTATTGGTACCACAATAAACATTTTCCACCGGGTCTCTAAGCATCGTAAGATTTTCGCCAACCATTTGCCAGATTTACTCCACTATAAGTCTAGTTCGAATGGTCTCCCATTATAGGTAGTTTTCATGTGTAAACGAAAAATGCGCACTGATACTTTTCTGCATATTTTAGACCATACTATATCAATTGTGCAGTATGTATGATGATAGATCAACATTTTTTTATTTTCAGCTTTGGCGAAATCATCTATGATGTGTTACATTTTGATGCAAACCATCTTCAACAGGTTCCCAGTGGTTGACAAATTTGTCACCCTCGTATCAGCTGGATTGAATTTAGCGGTGTTTTCGGCAACTTTACCTCTATTTACTTCTATGGGATACACTGTTTTCCGTTTTTGTATAGAGGAAGCCATGATTGGTCCAGTGATTTTGTTGTTAAATTTTCTCCAATCGTCAGCGTTTCATTATATCTATGGACTCGGCACTATAGTGGATGACTGTCATTTCATGTTGGGTTTCAGATTTTCATTCATTTTACAATTATTTCTATACCTTAGCCCTCCTTATCTTGGTATTATCTGGTATTACTCCTTGGTACATTTCTATACCGTCTCATATGATTTACAGACTCACATCCAAGTTTTTCGAAATGTTATTCTATACGCGCCTTTCGCCATAGGCTTTGGTTATATGACGTACTACACAATTGTCACAAAGTGCCAATTCCACAAATTCTTCAAACCACACGATAGGTGGGCCTTGAAGGATCTCACTTTGAGGAAAAGCAGGCAAATGTTCTCAGCCCACAGCATGACCAAAGAATATTTATATCGACAAAGCAGACGAAAAGATATGGCCAGTTATAATTTTGATGAAGATGATATTAGTGAAGATATATAGTTGATCCAACAATGATTCCGACTGAAAATTATAGATACTTAGAATAAATAACCATATCCTGTATACATTATATCAGAGATGAGAAGAGATAGCTAAAACCTCATATACAAAACTCGGCTCAAGAATTTCACACTGACAACAGCGCCCTCTCTGACAAATGTTGCGAACCCCAACACGCCCCCTATCAGCGTTCCATGAAAACATTCCCCGGATCCACAGCTGTAATCGAACGTTGGCAAATGTAGTCTAAAAATTGATAATGAATGAACCAAAGGAAAGTAATAAGAGACTTTCAGTTCTGCAATCTCCCAACGTACGTTCGAAATGAGGTTAGCGTTCTCTTCTCATCTCTGATAATATTATGTCCGAACCATAATATATTCCTTGAATCAAAATAATGACTTTTATTTGCAATTTTTCATTTTAGACCCCCAGTTTTTTAATAACACGAATAATACCTTTTAGAATAATGCTTTTAATAATATATTAATTCCAAATTTTGTACAGTACTTAAAAATTAAACTAAACGCTTCGAAAGAGGCATATAATGTAAAAATAAGATCATATAGCTTATAGAATGCCCGAATGACTGCCATTCGATGTGGACTTTCGCCAAAGTAATTGGTAGAAATTTCACTTCCAGTTCATCCCCTTCCCTAACCAAAGATGGTGGCATAATGGCTACTACAACACAAGAAACAGTCAACCTTTTTATTGGAATGTTTGCAGCAAATTCCACTTTGGATCCAGAAGGGAAGGACTCTCCTAATATTGCTGCCATCGATAGTCATATGCCTGAAATTGTCACACAATTAGACACATTCTGCTTGATCTCAATACCAAAAAGTGCATGGGACCAGACCTGTCGTTCTCAAGGAATATAGTCTAAATTACCACCAGTTTCCTGCAGTTGTTTACCCTTTCATACAAACTCGGTGTGTCCAGCTGGAAGACAGCTTCCAAGAGAAGGAAAGAAGACCCTTCCTAATTAAATTATAGACCTATTGCCCTATTATCTGTGATCTTTAAAGTGATGGAGGAAGCAAGTAACATCGAGCTCATCCAATACCTAGAGAGCCCCAAAATCGTGAATGACTGGCAATATGGCTTTCGTCAGCAGAGATCAACACGAGACCCGCTTGCCTACGTAACACATGTTCTGCAGAAATATATTGATAAACATGGGGAATTTCGAGCTGTAGCATTGGATATCTCCAAAACATTTGACCGAGTCTGGCACCAAAGCCTTCTTGGGAAACTTACGTCATATGGTTTACCGCCTCAACTTTGTCTCTTATTATCGAGTTTGCTCTCAGAGAGATCACTCTATGTGGTGGTTGACGGAATATCCTTCGATACAATGACTATCAACTCTGGTGTTCCACAGGGCTCTGTCTTGGCACCAACTTTGTTTTCGCTCCATTTAAACGATCCTCTGGAAGTGACCACAGCTTTGCAGATGATGGTACACTTCATACCGCTTTCTCATCTAGAGCCCATATACTGGGGATGTATATGTTCAGGTTGAAGCTAAACATTTTTTTAATAATGATAAACTGATGTTATAAAGTTGATTGTCGAATAGTTAATTTAGTCATTAATTTTAATTTTATGTTAAAATTGTGCAGTATGTACCTCTTGTTTGTATGAGCACCAATAAGTGATTTATTACATTGCAGGTGTACTTTATATGATCTTCATTTGATATCTTTTTTGCCTCAAGAACAGTAACCTTTTTTAAATAGTTGCAATATCCTGACGATTTAGCATTGAACAATACAGAGCTTTTTGTTTTAATGAAAGCTTTATCTTTTGTAAGCCAATAAGTTAATAAATAATACAAAGATTTATTTAATTTTTGTTTTGTTTATGTTGTAAATATGATTACTGTAATTATTTTCATTATAAAATATGTCGCCCCAAGTTTCAGTTTCAATACATTCTCTGAATTGCAATAATTTATTTTCTGTTATTAATCTTTTTTTATTTTAGAATTGTAAATATTTTTTGTTTTGGGAATATTTATTCTTATTCAGTTTATAATTATTGTGGGTTTAAGAACTATTTTTTTATATAAATTATTATCCATAATTAGTAATTGTAGAAATTTGTTGGTTTTGATATTTGTCCTCTAAAAGATTAATATTGAAATCTCTACATCATTTTTTGTAGGTTTTGAATATCGTTTGTAAATCATTCAGCATTTTGACAAATCTATCATAAAAGATGTCAAGATCCCCATTTGTAGATAAATAGATACATATGATAACAATTTTATGACGTGGTTGAAATTTACAGTTACAGCCGTGGTGTAACTGTTGTCTGGTATATAGGATCAGATCATCACATAGCCTGCAATGTTTTAATCATTCTTATTACATCAAGTTCACTAGTAAACAATTCAATTTGAAGATTTATTTGTAAGACGCATCAAATGTTTGGTGTCTTAAACAAAAACTTTTTAAATTTAAGTTTATTTGGGGTATATCACAGATTTACGCCATTTTGGAGGGTAGTGTATCAGAGCATAGAGATCATATAGTATAGAGGAGTAAAGTCCCGTCTTAACACGAGGTTTCAAAAACTTATCCTTTCCCCACTCCGCACATTATATAGTTACACGCGGTTGAAGGAGAGTTAAACGAGTTAAAATACCGCGTTCCCCACTCCGCACATTATATAGTTACACGCGGTTGAAGGAGAGTTAAACGAGTTAAAATACCGCAGAGTGGGGTACGGATAACTCATCGCATAAGATCGAGCATGGTACACAACGAATACATAGGCTATATTATAGGGGCTTTACTCCTCTATACTATACGATCTCTATGTATCAGAGTGGAGTACATACTTCAGTTATCTTCAACTTAGGCCATAGATAACTCTACTCAAGTAGAGTTATTGATGACTTAGCGGAAGAACTACTAGTTGCAAAATAATATATAAAAACTACTTTAATTAGGCATGTCTTTAGCGCACAATTTCAAGTAACTGCCCAATGAGTTTTTTATATTATTTTTTCTATTTCGTTTTCAAAATGCATTACAACAAACTAACTTAGCGAATCTTTAATTTGGAGTTTTATTCTTTAATTGAAAACATATTACATTTGAATTATCCATTTGAAATTTTTATTAGTTACCCTTCTTTTGAAGTTATAGAGCAGTCAAATGGGTATTGGACCCGTAAATCCTTGGGAAATGTATCGATTTTGATGGGACAAAGTCACATGAATGTCATCAGAAAAAAGTTGAACACAAGTAAAGTTGCGCAAATTGTTTATGAACAATAAATAAGCAATTTAATTACCTTATTTTTTAGATTGCATAAAAATTTCTAAGAAATGCAAAATTTGACCGTTCTTGATCGGATAAAGACTATTTTTTGTTGTAAACAATTTATTTATTAAGAAAATACATGAATTCGACCAAAACTCCGACTTTAGGGTCATTTTCGGATAATTTTGGTATTCTGAGTATCGTCGAATGTATACAGTAATTTGTTATAAACAAATCATATTTATCATTAAATATACGAATTTGATCAAAATGTCAAGTTTATAGTCGTTGTCGGATAATTTTGGCCTCCTAAGGACGATTTCATTGCTATTATGGTCTTTAAATAAATACGTAAATTTTTGAATTGTTATAAACAATTGTTTATTAATAAAAATAATAATTTGACCAACATCGAGTTTATAGTTGTTTTCGAATAATTTTGGCTTCCAGAGTACGACTTCATTGCAGTGGCGGCTCCTCGAAGGAGGCTAAGGAGGCTCAGCCTCCTCACCAATTTATCTTAATGATCATTCTCCATTTTATTCCCTGTTTCTCTGATAATTCTTTAAATTTTACAATTAATTCCCCGTTCTCAGTAGTTATTTTTAATCTGGCAACAGTGGCCAGAGGCTAGATTCTCTATATATCTCAAACGCTGAATACGTGTGGTCAACACAGTTGCCGTTTTTCCAACCAGTTCAATTGCCAAGTATGGTAAAACAGCGAATATGGCAACACCCTATGTAGGCTAGCTTCTCGTACGCACTCGTCGTTCGAATGAAATACGAATACTTGCTACCACCCTACCGCTGCTAGAAGAATGCGAATCGTGTTCCGTTAGTTATTGTTCCACGAGGCGAAGTAAGGTTAAGTAGTTAAGTTATAATTTATCTAATCGGTGAACGTTAAAATGATGAGTGACTTAGCTGCTGAGTTCTTAGAAAATCCATTTAGTGGATTAACATATGATAGAAAAGTATTTTGTTAAAAATAAACGGCCTTTACCGGATTTGAAAGGATTAGTGACGACAGGTATGTTTCAAAATCGAAATACACAATAAATTATATTGCTTGCTATTTACATCTGATACAACTTCATGTTGGGGGCACTCGGGTTATGATGATTTGGAAAATTTAGCTCGTGGTATAGACAAACATGAAAAATCGCAGGAACATATTACATCGAGTATTAATTTTAAATTAACCGGTAAACAGAATATTGTTAAAGGAGGAAAACATATAATTTGGTAGACAAGAAACTACATTATAAACAACTTTTTTTATGGAATTTTAGATACTATTAAAGGTCATATTGAGATTCGATTTTCCGATTTACATGAATTGAAGTTTTTCGACGAATAGAAGATTTTTCGAATCTTTTTCAAAAGAGTTTCCCAATACACTTTTAGATAGGTAACTCAGTTCTAAAATATACATTTTTTGATAAAATAGCACTGCACAATGAATTATGGGTTATATACCTACTCGGATAAAGATATTTTAGGCCAGTACGACATTCACGCCGATATGATAAAATATATGATAGACAATGATTTGCAACAAGTTTTACCTCAGTTTTATAAACTACTTTGTTTGACAGTCACCATTCCTGTCACGTCGGCATCGGTTGAGAGATCATTTTCTACTCTCATTGAAAAAGATTTAGTAAAACACTTAAAACAAAATGATTCATTTTTTGATAATATTATTGATCATTTTTCGCAAACTTAAGACCGTAGAATTCCGTTAATATATAAAAAAAGTTAATAAAAATAATAAAAAAAACAAAATAAGAAAAATTTCAAAAAAAAATAAAAAATATCAAAAATCCAAAGAAAAAAAAACGAACAAAAAAATTGTTTGCCAAGAGAAACTCTACACCTCCACGTTGGTTCTTGCTTGGCAATTATTAATTTTGTCACTGAAGTAGCTGGTACGGTCACTGTGCAAAGGTTAAATTTATTGGCTGAATAGAGTATATTTTTACAAGAAAGTTTTATGTCCAGCCTCCTCTCTTAAAAAGTTCACGAGCCGCCACTGCTTCATTGCTATTATGGTCTTTAAATGCACATGCATTTTTGAATTGTTTTAAACAAATTATTTATTAACGAATGAAGAAAAAAATAAATGTGACATTTTTATATAATATGCACTCAGAACTTGATTTTTTTGAAAAAAACAATTCAAAATATGTTTGCATTTAAAGACCATAATAGCAACACAATTGTACTCAGAAAGCCAAAATTAACCGACTATAAACTCGACATTTTGGTCAAATTCGTATATTTAATAATAAATATAATTTATTTATAACAAATTGGCAAATTTGTGGGTCTACATTCAATGATATTGACGATAAAATCGAACTCTGAATACCAAAATTATCCGAAAACGACTCTAAAGTCGGAATTTTGGTCGAATTCATCTATTTTGTTAATAAATAAATTGTTTATAACAAAAATTAGTCTTTATCGGATCAAAAACGGTTAAATTTTGCATTTTTTTAGAAATTTTTGTTATCTCAAAAATAAGCTAACTAAATTGTTTAGAAACAATTTGGGTAACTTTATTTGGGGTCAACTTTTTTTTCTTTTCTGATGACATCCCATCAAAATCGATCCATTTCCCAAGGATTTATGGGTTTGGCCTATTTTTATACCCATTTCACTGCACTATTAGGTTATTTAACATTTTTTTTTGATAAAACGAACCATGTTCCGGTGGGTACTCCTCCCAAATTGAGGAAAATAGTTGAAGGCCCTTACCTAATATTTTTATTTGCATAAGGTATTAATTCTATGTTACTTAATACGCGTATCATTATAGGTCATAAGTGTCGCGGAATATAAAAATTATTTTATTAAACAAATGATTGACTGAGGAAATTGGAATATTTTTTTTTCATTGTATTGCTGTATTATTTGATATATTTATTTTGTAGTGTAATATGGGTACATGCAATCAAGAAATAAAAAATATTATGTCTTGTTTTGAAATTAAATGTGTACACTCTAGGAGTAGATGACTTTGCCTGAACTTCCCATACAATAAGCTCAACAAATTACATGGACATTTTGCAAAATAAGAGGCAGTTTAAGAAATTATATAGTTTAATGCATTTTTGCTAACAAGAATAAATAACAACAAAATAATTTAAAATTTATACTCACTACAACTTGATTTGTAAAATTAGTAAATAATTTAAAATTTTCCTAGTTTGTACAAGTATTTCACCAGTTTACAGAACAAAATATAAAACCTGTCTTCACTGTGGCGAAACGTTTACTAATACATTTGGTATACTTCACCGAGATAAAAATTATGTCACCAATATTGATATAATATAAAATATATCGATGGCATTTATCACAAGTGTCATGAATTTTATATAGATGAAGTGCACTTCAATAGATATCTTAAGCTTTGGATGCTTCTTCTAGATATGCAATCAAATCTGCCCTGTCTTTATCTTTCTTTAGTCCTGCGAACACCATTTTTGTGCCAGGAATATATTTTTTCGGGTTCTCAAGGTATACAAACAGTGTGTCTTTATTCCACGTTATTCCTGTAAAATTGAGGTGAAATTAATAAAATATTTTGAAAAAAAAAATAATATAAATTAGCTTTCATTTCAACATATTGTCTCCTGAAATTGTACCAATAAAATATTGCAGACTGCTAAAAGAGAGAAATTACAGAAATGACCTAAGGATTCATTCATTACCATAAAATGGCAGATTTAATTTTCACAATATTTAAATAATACACTTCAGTAAAACAATAACAGAATTTCAAAAAAATTCAATGTCAATAATTAAATGGAACCAGAACACTAACTTCAACTGATATATATTCAACAATAAGCAAATAATGAAAACAAGGTCAACCCCGATCAAAAAATTATAATTCTATAGCATCTCATATTCGCACTTCATCCCAGGTGAGGTCTTTGGATTGCGCTGAAATTTTGCAGGTGGTTTCTGTCTCAGGAAATATTGAATTACCCAAAATTTCAAGCCATATACTTCAATAAAGCGCCGCCCAGAATATTTTTAATTTTTTTTTGGAATTTTATAGATTGAAAATGAAAAAACGGCATTTCTTCTGTAGAAACGTTTTACTCCGATCGGGCTGAAATTTTGTGTGAGAGCAGTTAAAAGTGGATACTTCAAAGTGGTGTATGAATGGTCATGCATAAATTATGAAACAAAGCCGCTAGAGTCAATTATCTGTATTTTTTAAAATGCCTAGCCCATTTCTTTCAAGTTCATGCTGATTGATGGGTGAATATTAATCTCAAATCTGACCCCAGATTCGGATTCCTCGGAAAATTGCCGATCGATTATGTACTTTCTGAATTTTTTTTAAGTCGATTCAATCGATATTTTACTGGGGCGCTTTAAAGGGTCCCGCAAGCAGGTTTTTTTTCAATATTAAAATTTTTTTGAAAGCGCAATGTACATTTCTTGATAAAAATATAATTTCTTCTTAGAAAAAAAATAATGAAATAAAATGAGTTTTAATACTAAAATTTATTATTTAAAAAAAATATAATAATGAAATAAAATAAGTTATATAATAAAAATTATTAAATAATAATTAAAGAAAATAATGATAATTTTTATTATAACTAATTTTATTTAATTATTATTTTTTTTTTTAATCATTACTCAATAATAATTTTTATTATATAACTCATTTTATTTAATCATTATATTTTTAAAAATATTAATTTTTCTTTAAAAAAAATAATAAATTTTAGTATTAAAACAAATTTTGATCGTTTATTTTTTTTTAAGAAGAAATTAAATTTTTATCAAGAAATGTACACTGCACTTTCAAACAAATTTGAATATTGATAAAATCATGCTCGCGGGACGCTTTAAAGCGTCCCATCGATTAAATCGACTTAAATTTTTTTTTTAAAAGTACATAATCGAACGGAAAATTTCCGAGGAATCCGAATTTGGGGTCAGATTTGAGCTTAATATTCACCCATCAGCATGAACTTGAAAGAAATGAGCTAGGAATTTTTGAAAATACAGATAATTGACTGACTAGCGGCTTTGTTTCATAATTTATGCATGACTATTCATACACCACTTCGAAGTATTCACTTTCAACTGCCTTCACACAATATTTCAGCCCGATCGGAGCAGCAACACCTGAGATATGAATTTTTGAAGAACAAATTAGTTTTTTGTTTGCGCGCATGCGCGATACGATAGACCAATTCTGAAGATGGCATTGGATTCCTTGGAAAATTTCCCACCAAATCCATGGCTCGGAATATTATTTAGTCTCAGTAATGCGTTTCTACAGAAGAAATGCAGTTTTTTCATTTTCAATCAATAAAAAAAAAATATTCTAGGCAGCGCATTATTGAAGCATTATAGCTTGAAATTTTCGAAAACCCAATATACCCTGAGGCAGAAACCACCTGCAAGATTCCAGCGCAATCCAAAGACCTGGAATGAAGTGCGAATATGACCTGGAATGCGCCATCTATCAATAGAAGTTGAATGAGATAAAAATAATGAATTGGGATTCCATGTCTACTAGTTTAGGACAAACATAATCTAATCAATAAACCATCTTTGGTTAATTGAAGTTTAAATACATCTACATTATCTTTAAATTGGTTAAAAATGTATGGCATTCGAACCAGGTTTATGGTCATAAGAAATCATAAACCAACGATGCAGCTATCCGTAATTTATCTAGCACTTTTTTCGACCTGAACGAATATAATTAAATAGGTGCAGGAGATACCATAGTGCATAACAATAGAATACAATAATTGTAGAGCACATGCAATCAGTTATTGATAATTAATTACCTTTTGCTTTATTAGCATCAGTGTACACATATCCTGGAGCTTGTCCTGTTTTCCTGCCAATAAGTCCGTAGAGGTTGGGTCCTTGCTTATGTTTACCATTGGCTTCTATGTTATGACATTGAAAACATCTTTGAACGAATATCTTTTTGCCAATTTCTGCATTACCACCAGGAGGTACACCCATTTTCTCTTAGGTTGATCTGGAAAATAACTAATCAAGTTAGGCAGAGTTGCGTGAGTGGTGTAAATATGAATGTGTAAAAAATAATAAAATCTCAGAGATTGCGACACTGAGATATACTTAGAGCACGGATGATCTTATTCTATTTGGAAGGTTGGAACCCTTGAAATCACGTGTCATTAGATAACACGTGTAACTAAAAACATTTGAAGGTTAAAGAAATTCCGCCATAAGTCACTCCTCGTCATGAGCATGCCCACATCATGCACTTTGCACTTTGGGTGGCTGGGTAAGCGGAATATTGCGTCATTCCGCGTGATTCCTTATCGAAAGTACTTTCCAATTATATCTATATCTAATCTTTCACGAATTTTTTTGTAACAATCAATCAATGTTACCGTTACATGACAATTGCTTGATTATTACGAAAATGAGAATTCTCCATGTTATTGGCAAAAATCCAATATTACACAACCAACAATAAAAACCATTGATTCTTTCGAATATTAACAATTAGCATTCCTCTACAGAAAATAAGAAGCACGAAATTTTCACCTATTATTCTTAGAAATAGGTACTTCAACGGACATTATGGTATTGATATGATTAAACTAGTTATTTTCAGTTATAATTCGGAGAAATTTTATTTCCAATTTATCATCAGGAAGTATTTTAAAAATTATAAGATAGCTCACCTTTGGCAGGAAGAGTTTCAACTTTCAATAATATAATTTAGTCACAGTCGGAACTCACAACGTGTAACTCGAAAGAAGCTTATGAAACTAACTAAACGAAACGATCGATTTGCGGATTCGCCTGGCAATTGTAGTAGAATAGAGAAAGGGTGCACAGCGGCGCAGAATCGTAGAATTCAGGATTCCGCGAGGGGAGACTTGGAATTTCCCCTCATTTTTAAAGCTGATCTTTGTTCCCATATAACCTTTGTTCGTCAACCAAAACTTATCCAAAGAGTTCTACCTATATAAACTATTTGTACTTATCATTTTATTCTTACATTATATAATCAAAGACTTCATGATATTGTAATAGTCTGTGTCCTAGCATAGAATAATGACTGCTCCATAGATAACTCTACTAGTTAGATTGTTAAAATAAAGTGTCTACGTTCACGTCCGAACGGAGATATTAATATCACTATTTACACGTTCGAACGGGGATATAAATATTTCTATCTAGACGTCCGACGGCGGGTGAGTTCAATATTCAACTTGTATCGGCGGTTGTAGCTAATGTTCTCTGGTTGTAGCCGACGTGGTTGATTGGCTGGGTATTGATTTTGCTACCCGATTTCGAAACTCAAAGCAGCAATATTTTACGGGTTACTTTTTTAAATTTCTATATATTTTTGGTAATAGTAGGGTTTACTAGAGCGAATGTTTTAGTTTGATATTGCTTTTGCATAATATTAAAGTGGTTGATATTCCATACAAAAAATACACATTGCCATTCCCGATTTCGAATCTCCAAAGCACAATATATTTGGAGTAATCTCCATTTTTGGGCTATCAATTGGAGTATTGTCCATTGTTATGCTTGTAACAGGAATTGAAATTTTGCCAGCATGAAGTAATTGAAATATTGTTTAGAAATGTTGAAATCTTTTTCTGTTCTGCCCTGAATAAGTAGATATTACGTAAAACCAGAATTCATCAATTCAACATCACACATTAATCAAAATCCAATTAATCTCGGAAAATAGGTCACATTAACACATGTTTACTATATTTTCGCCTTTACATTCCTTTCGGTCTCACTACCATCATCAGAATAATTGAAAATGTAACACATAAATGTGCAAATAATAAATATTCACATACGATTCATACCTGGGCCAAGAATCATTTTTAGGTTCTCAGTTGTCACTTGTAGTTGTTTCCAGACGCAAATGCGCACGTGCACCAAGGGCCTACAATCTTCTCTCGACCATAATGATTTGCTATATTATAGAATCACTATACATCGCTGCGCTAATATAAACTCAATATGTATCGCTGATGTTGCTTAGGTCATCCTAAAGCATGCCTTCAACCTCGACTTCAAGAATTGGGAACTTAGAGTGTCGTTTCAGTTTTCGTTTTGATTGAAGAAGAAACATGTAAAACACTCTCGCTTATATAATTTTAAGATTGAACTGGTCTTTACTTGTTGGAGATCCATCATATTACAAATGAATACTATACTGAATAATACGCTATAGTAAAATTCAAAAATAAAGTTTTATATAAAAATAAAAGAAAACCAGTACCATTGTTGTTGAAGATGTGTTTCCTATTATGTTTATAATAACAGTTTATTTTGGAATTTTCCTCGCTCATACACTTATTAATATTACGTGCTAGTTATTAGCATGATGAAATTGAAATTAGGAGATATCAATTTGGAAATTTTGAATTCAACAATTGGGAATGTAGAAAAATGATTTATTGAATATGCAGTTATTTTATGGACATCATTATTCATATTAAACAATGGCAGGAAATACTATTTATCACGTTCTATTGATTCTACATAGGGTATAGTAAATGGCGTAAGCATAATCGATTGAAACTTTTTTTTCTTAGAAAACAATTTGCCCTCAGCTTTTGTCAATGTAGAAATAGTAGCATGTACTTGTGCATTATGGTGATACATTGCAGTGGAGAAAGACCGTTCTTCGATATGAAACTCAATCAAAAGGAGATTACTTACGAGAACAGGACAGGATAGTCTTACCAGTCAGATAACTTTGATCATTGAAAGCAAAATTCTCAGCAATTACAAGAACCAAGTGCCATTTTATTCAATATTGAGTTGTTGAGCGAAAAGGTCATAGTTAAAAGTTCCATGCTTTGTCTTGTGGAAGGTCGTAAGTGCCAAAGTTGATATTTAAGTTCAGGCTCTGATAGATGGCGGTTAACGTATATGCACAAGCATGTTATTAATTTGAAAAATCTTTCCGTCCGATCAGTCTAACATCGTTTCTCCTGAAAACTGTAAAGAAACTGATCGACAGATATGTCAGGGATGGAACTCTTATTAGAAATCCCCTACATCGTACGTAACCAGTATGCCTACCAAACCGGGAAATCCTGCGAAATGGCGGTATACATACAGAGGAGAAATCGCTGGACCGCAAAGAAATTTCGCTAGCGAGCTTTCGGGACATAGAGGGAGCATTTGATAACACCTCTTTCGAATCAATGGCCCGAGCAACGCGAGAGCGAGGGATGTAGGGTCTGCTGTGCACATGGATCCACAACTTGCTCCGATACAGGACTCAATGAGGTTGAGAAGGAGTTACGGGTTCCCGGAGGATGTCTGCAGGGAGGTGTACTGTACCTCTGCTGTGGAGTCTGGTGGTGGTAATACTTCTTGAGAGTAAAGGATTTTGCGTAATCGAATATGCTGATGATATCGTAATTATAGTACAAAGGAAGTTCGGGAGCACAATAGTATCTCTGATGCAGCAAGCACTGAACACCGTGGAAAAATGGTGCAACAAGGAAGGATTCTGAGTGAATCCCTCGAAAATAACCATTGTACTCTTCACGAGCTGAAAGGACATTGGAAACATACAAAACTTAGTTTTGTATGGGGAAAACATACAGAAGATGGACGCGGTCAAGTACCTTGGGGTAAGCCTAGATAAAAGGCTGACCTTTGGGGAGCATCTGGAGAAAACCACTAATAAGGCGATAAGGGCCCGTGGACCTGTCGTCGTAAAGTCGGATGAACCTGGGCACTCACACCACGGATGGTACACTATGGGTATACACCCCATAGTGAGACCCTTTGTAACATACCCCGCAATCGTGTGGTGGCCAAAAACAAAAGTATAGCATTCCCTGACAGAGTTCAGAGGCTGGCGTGCAAAGGAATAACACGTGCAATGGCCGCGATGGAAAGGCTGTTGGGATTGGAGCCACTCAGACAGAAGCCATAAGAGGAGCGTATCGCTTCGATCTTATTGGACAAGGAAAGGCCGACCAAACGACTGAAGCATTCTTGGATTGCTTGGCCATTGGGGATGAGATTCGACAGGATCAAGGTTCACAGCGCTTCTGTACCGTTCACGATTAAAAGCTTGAATAGGCGGGAGAACGTTGGGGGCAATGCTTATATGATACCAGGGGAGTCCGTATGGTATACCGAAGGAAGGCACCAAAACCGAAAAAAGAACAGGTGCTGGAATAGTCTAGACAAAGGACCAAGGAGAACTGAAATATTAACAATTACTTACTTAATAACCTCAATCAATTTAGTTTCAATCGATAATGTCAAAATTATGTTTTAGGGACATATGCTGTTCAAATTATTTTTCTATCGCATCTATCTGTTTTCACTTCGAAAATCGGAGAAAAGTTCCCTTGTTAAACATGATTCATGACGAATTTCGTTGAAAAACTTCAAACGCTTAAAGTTAACCCAGGCGATTTGCTCGTCAGCTTCGCCGTCGAATCACTTTTTACCAATTTCCCCATTCCAAATACCCTTTCCATAATTTCTCAATTGTTACCTGTCAAAAACATTTCAATGGACTTGCTACCGTTACAGTCCTCGGGAGCTGCCATGAGTTTCCTACTTTCTCCGGTCATAGCAAATATCTTCATTGAAATTTTTGAGCAAAATGCTATTGATTCATCTGTTTTCAGGCCGAAATGTTGGTTTGGATATGTCGACGACACTTTTGTTATTTGGTAACATGGTCGCGAAAAGCTTGTTACTCAATGATTTAAATTCATTACATCCCAATATCCTTTACACCATGGAAGTCGAATCGCAAGGTCCCGTTCCTAAGATGTATTGGTTAGTCGACAGACGGTACTTTAGGACATTCTGTGTATCGCAAACCCACTCATACTGATAGATACCTCAATGGTCTTTCCCACCACCACCCTGCCCAAAAGCAATCTGTCATAAACCCCTTGGTTCACAGAGCTGTCAACTTATTTTTACCTCAATCCTTAAAATCAGAATTAAAACATCTTTTATCTGCCTTATTATCAAACAGTTTCTCCCATTACAACATTTCATAGATTGAATCCTTAAAAAACATAATATTTCTACTCGGTTTCCAACACTTCCAAAATTATCTCAGTTTTACAAACTTATCAAAGATCCCCTTCCTCCTCTTCACTTAGGAGGTTATAGCATTCCCTGTTCTTGCGGTAAAGTCTACATTGGTGAAACAGGTCGTACAGTAGCTACTCGTGTGAAAGAACATGAGCGCTGTACAAGGCTTCGTGACGCCAGTAGATCTGTACTTGCGGAACACAAGTTGGACACTAATCATCAAATCCTTTTCGAAAATACTGAATACTAAAATCCTAGCCCGAGCCCAAAACTTCTATTGGCGAAAATTTCTTGAAACTATAGAAATCCTAAAACATTCAATTAATCTGCACCGTGACTCAGGATATTACCTTCCCAACATTTGGAAACCCATCCTCGAAAATTCCACTTCGCACTGGATCACACAACGGCTGGGTCAGGTGCCGGAACGGAGTTAACCACCTGTAATGGTTGGCGAAACGTCGTTTGCATCAAGTCGAGCTATTGTGACGCGGAATCCATCCGAAAGGCAAGATTTTTCAAGATTAGCTATCCGCGGAAGTCTACTATTCAAGATATAAAAACAATTACTTTTGGTTGAAAATTTCATTACCTGCTCTTTAACGTTTGAAAAAGGTTCTCCACCATCCTTTGGTCGAAAGTCCGCATTATTCTGAACCAGCCATTTTTGATAAAATAAACCCTTCCTGGTCTAAATTTAATATCCAACATAAAAACATTCGATTTTCAATAATTTTATTATGTTAATTAATTACAATCCAATGTTCCACCATAAACTGGTATTACCACTCATGATAAGATTAATTGCTTTGAATTGCACAGAATTGATTTTAATTGAAACACTGCAATCTTGCGTTCTATTAATACTCAATATCAGCACTTTTGAATATAAATTACTTATATGTTAAAACTATAAAATATAGCATCTAATTTTAAGGACGCAGACATTAAATTCCTTGCTAGATTAGAACTTATCTATTTTACCTTTGCACACAATCTTATAAGAATTTGGAAGTTTTAATTCTGCAAATATTGTCAGAAAAATATGGAGAACCTAGCATTGCAATTTTTTCATACCAGAACTGTCTATATTATACTAGTCCAACTCTGTGTTTTCAATCAACTGTGTTCTTATTGTATTTGAAGTTGAAGCTTTGGGCGTATCGTCGTCACTATCATCGTCTAAACCACTAAGGAAGGTTTCAAAAAAGTTCCCAAATAGGCCAACTTGTTTCTGCTGTGGTGGCTTCAAACCAAAAAATATCTGTCCAATTTTATCCAAGTACTCTATGTAGCAGGGATCTCTTTTGATGGACGGTTCATATTGTTCACATAGTACCGCAAATGTTTGTATTTTCCGACTAGAAAACAACAATTCTTACTATCCTCAATATTCAGATGTCGTGGAAGATATTTAAACACTAGGAATGAGATTCAAAAATACTACAAGCGAACATTCTATGATTATCTCTATGATAATATACTTTAATTTTATAGTAGAGGAAATGAATGCATAAAAAGACCTCTCATCATTTTTGGACCAATAAACTGTGTTAACCTTTAGATTTTGGCGGTCGCACCCCCTTTTTTGCTAGAGGGGTTGTTAGCAACCCCATTTTCTATCTCGCGTAGTTCTTAACCGAATTCCTTTAAATTTACATACAGGGGTTACGTGAAAATTATATTTGAAGAATATTCCTTCATTCTGCACCCTATCAGATAGATCTCCAAGGAGTGGGGGTGAAGTCACATGCTGAATCGCTATATACAAGACGAAATAAAATGCCTATTTTTTCATATTTTATCACGAAAAAATCATCATAAATTATAAGGTTCATATATAATACAAATTATTGTGTCTTGAGTTATTTGTACAATATAAATGAGTATGTCACTTACATACCTCTTAACACACTAAGGGGGTGAATCCCTCTGTACTAGTAGGATTTTTGCGTGGCTGGGGGGGGGGGAAGGGGGCTTGTAAATATTTTATTTGAAATAAATACTATCAAGACACAAAAAGTGTTCAGAATTAAATTTTACACAATAAAAGTATATTTATATGGTTACTTTTCAACCCTTTTTCACCCTGAACATCCCTGCTTCGTAGGTTGATAAGCAGTATATCTGCATGAAAATACGAAAATGTTATATAAAAACATATGACTAATATTTGTCAAAAATATTTCTTCTCTTTGCACCTGAGGAGATTGGGTGTGGAAGGAGTCGATAAGTATCGACGTCTCACCATTTGTATATTCATAAACTGGGTTGCTATACATGATGGTAAGTGAATTTAATTTTTTTTACATCTTTAAAATACATACTTCATAATATTCTGTACATTTCACGTGTTTTTATATAACATTTCCCTATTTACATGGAAAAATCCGGCACTTTTACGAAATAAGTAGAGATGTTCACCCTATCAAGGTAAAAAGGGGTTGAAAGTGAACATATGAATATACTTTTAATACGTAAAATCGAATTCTAAACACTTTTTGTGTCTTGTCAATTGTGCCTAAAACCAATAGAATGGCCCGAAAATGCATTTCAAATTTTAGGGGTAGGAGAAAGTGGAGGGGGTAGTAAATGACAATAAAAATGGCCAATTCCTACAAAAATCTGAATTTAGAACATTTTTTGTATCTTGAAATTATTCTCTAAAATGGAAATCATGACTGCAAATGGCAATTTTAGATTTGCAGCGTGGGGGTAACTAAGAGGTCGGCTAAGAGGTGGTTGATGAATGGTGATACATGAGTCATACAAATAAGGTATTCTTATGCAAAATTGTATTCTTAACACTTTTGGACTCTTGGTATTTTTGTCTAATATCATCTGTTAGGTTACAAAATGCATTTTTATATTTTAACCAGCCATTTTGTAGCAGTCATTTGGAATTTTCAAATTTTCTCGTAATCGCTGACCCCTCAAAACCCCTGCATGCAAATTTGAAGGAATTCGGTTAAGAACTCAGCGAGATAAAAAATGGGTTTGCTAACAACCCCTCTAATGGGCCAGGTAGCTCAGTGGTAGAAGCATCGATCTTCTAATCACTGTGGCTGCCGGTCGCGGGTTCGAATCCAGCGACTGCGGAATTTTTCCGATGTAACAGGACCATAAGGTGCCCATAAAGGGTTTCAACCACCTCGCCCCCCACCCCCCAAAAAGAAAAAACCTCTAGTAAAAAGAGGGGGTACGACCGCCAAAATCTAAAGGTTAACAAAGTTTATTGGTCCAAAAATGAATCAAATGCAAAAGGTTTCATTCAAATCCATCCCATTACAAAAAAATAAGAGGTTCTTGCATTCATTTCCTCTACTATTATAGATAAGACATAAATGACACTCTATAAAGGAGTGTCAAAGAGTTTGTTTTTTCACATTCTGTTTCAGAAAAAGGATAGTATTTTTATTTCTCTTCTTCCGGTTTCTGATATTTTGACCTACCTCATTTTTTGGCGCCAAAATCGGCCATTTTGAAAAATCCATATTCTACGAATTTCAGATGAAATACTTATGTTATCGATCTAAAACTGAATTCATTCGGAAGATTTTATTATTTCGCATCTAATATCTAAAATTCAAGCATTTTGGTTCGAAGACATAGCCTTGGCGCCATTTTGAAACACCGAAAAATTCAAATTTTTCGAGGTTAGAAATTTTTTGCGGAATCCAAATTCTAGGTTCTATTAGAGGTATTAGAAGTCCAACATTTTCAAAATGGCGCCAAAATTATGTCTTTGAACCAAAATGCTTGAATTTTAGACAATAGGTACAGAATAATGAAATCTTTCGAATGAAGTTATGTTTAGATCGAAGAAGTAAGTATTTCGTCTGAAATTCGTAAATTACGGATTTTTCAAAATGGCCTATTTTGACGCCAAAGAATAAGGTAGGTCAAAACACCAGAAACCGAAAGAAGAGGATTAAAAATACTATTTTTTCACCGAAACAGAATAGCAAAACAACAAAAACTATTTGACATATACTCAATTTTTCAATGTGCTAAAAAACTTACTAAATGGACCCTTATCTTGGACCCACGACCTCGAATAGACTTCGGACCAGAGCCGTATTTATTTTTACAACAACTTTTGTGTTTGTGTTTTGCGTTCAAAACGCAAAAAATCGGAAAATGGCCATTTTGAGTTCAAAATGGTCATTTTGAGTCCAAAAATGGCCATTTAGAGTCCAAAAAATGTCCATTGTTTTGCGAGCACAGGGTTAATCCAAATTTAAGATACACCATCGTGTTCAGCGTGTCAAAATACATAAGAATAGACTAAAATTAGATTTCGTGAAAATTCGGACAAAAAAATCCCTTAAATGACTAGACTATTAGAACACATTGTTAAGATAATTTAATCATTCATTTCTTGTACATCCACAAGACAGTGGTACATATAAAGGACAATATTATATCCTACAGTTATTTACAAAAATGTAAATCGAAAGAAAGTTATAATCGTGATTTTAACTTTGTAACAAAGCCATTCAGAATATAGCTTCGAGGAAACATAGCACCTGCAATATACAAACTAACAAAGCTTGTTAATACAGGCTGAACAACCAAGACAAAAATATCTTCAGTTTCTTAGTAGCAATGTTGTCTCTAAAAAATATTATTGGTAGGGTTATTGTTGACACATCGTTTTTATATTGAATACAGTTCAAGAGATAATAATGGTTTAATAGAATCTTCCCCATTTGTCGATAAATTGTCATTTCTTTTAATTGAGTAATATTTATATGTATAGTTTTGATCTACAAAACATTTTTATGATAATGTCAACTTTAATTATGCTAACTGTTAATCGAAGTATCTACTGGTATACATACCTGTCGATTGCTTGTAATAAGAACCATATAAAATTCAGTAATGGAAGGAGATACGGTGGACCTGATTTTTTTATGGTGGGATGCTGTTCTGTGTATGTTGTGAATGTCTGACTTGCAGTATTCTTATTACTGAGACATAGGTACTGTAAAACTGTTTGTGCTATAAATAGGTCAGATTCACATTTAAATCCTTGTACACTCTGAAATTCTATAAGTAATTTTGCACAATTCAAGCCATCTTTCGAATGAATATAGTGGTGCCTCGCTTGTAAATAATTTTTTTCATTCCAATATACTTGAGCTATACACTGAAGATAAAACAAACAAGGTAAGTAATACATTATTAGTAAATTGGATCTAAAAATTTGAGCGTTCATTTCAAATGATTTATTGAAATTGGTAATTGTCTAGAACAGCAACTATGTTTTTTTTCACTTTTAGCGACATAGTCCCTATTCTAGACAATGACCTAATCCAATTTTGTATAGTAGTTTGCAGTAAGGTTGTCCTAAAGTTACCTGGTGCAGGAAGAAATCTCCATGTGAACTACCCCGAGCAGACCAACGAATAGCATTTGCCAAATATGTTTCCCTCTCTGGTGTTGTGGTATCGATCTTTGAGAATATACAACATAATTTGGGTGTCCAAAATTGAGCATCTCTTTCTTCTGATTTGACTAGAACGTCTACTAATAATATTGCTAAGTCTGCACCACTAATTTGCTGAAAACAAACTGCCACTCAATTAATATTAACAAGGAACGTTCTCAATACCTGATCACGGTCTAAGAATAAAACTGCTCCATTGTATAGCATATCCAATAAGTCCTTATATTTTTTTTGTCCCAAATATCTGAAATAATAGGTTATGTCACAAAACGTCAGACGAAATGTTTAAGCCAGCACATATGATAAGTACCTGAAATAAAGTGTTCGGTACATTTGATGTGCTTCATAATAATTTCCATCTTTAACAGAAGTTTCTAATTTTTCCAATACTCTCGAAACTCCACGAATTCCTTGTGACGCCATATTTTCTGTGACGGGAGATGTAGATGTAGCTGTCAAAACCTCAAAACTAGGATCGCGTGTCATGTCATGTCTGTCAAGCGTCATTTTCAAATTGCGCACCGAACAAAAGACGAACGCGCGAAAAATCGGGAAAAGCAATAAGATATTGAAAAATATAGAAGACCTTTAGGTTGAATCCAGAACAGAAGACAGGTTAAAGAACTTCAAATTTGGTATGATTAATTACATTTACAAATTTCATTTGAAAACTTTCGAGAAACGTCATTCCATTAATTAATACGTTGACACCTCTCATTTTTTCCGTACTACTAGATTAGGATAAGGTAAGACAAGAATTCATCAATTTCGTGAACTCTTGTCTATTTGATTTTAGTTATTTAAATTCATTTTGCTTTAAGCAGATGAAGAATAATTATTTTATGCTTTATGTAATGTAGCAGTTCGCTCAGTATTTCTATCTTTATCACTTATATTTATTTCGTATCTATGCCACTTCTTCTATATGAAGCTAATTCATTATTTGGTGATCAGATGGCGAACGGTGATTTCTTTACAGATTAAACAGAATTTAGAATGTAAAAGCGGAATATTTTAGGCAATGGTGTCTCCCAGAATTCAAAACAAAATTTTTTACTTCGTTAAAAACTAAATTTTCTTTTAATGTATCATTCAACACTATAGATTATTAATATTGAATTATAATTATTAGTATCTTTCGAACTAATCATCGACAATTTTCTATGATATTATTCGTTACTGATTGTGCCCGTTAACGATTAGGAATAATGATTTTCTCAGAATGCACTGTGCAATTATTAAGAACTTCAATTAAACTTTTCAATAGAAGTATCTACCCAATGTCTTATTGTCAGCGTTTAAACACATTTTATTCATCTTTAACTGTTCAGCTGGTACCAACGACATTAAGCATTTAATGTCCTTGGTCTTTGGGCCGGTACCTTTAGTATCTCCTATCTCTCTGATTCGGTTTCATTGTCAGCATCATAATTGATTACAGAGTTACTGGTAATGTTTCGAGAACTTAATTATTATAGTACATTTTATTACCATTACCAAACATCTTTTATCAACCATAAAGGGCAACAGAAAACCCGTTTTTATTTCAACTGAATTAATACAAAAACATCCAATAATATCATATTCATAATTACTTATTATTCATTTTCCCGTTTTAGTGTAGGAAGAAAACAAAGAATAGGGTATCATCAGACAGCGGTTTTTGTTCTTCAGAATACAGGTTCTGGGCTAATAATTATATGGGACTGATCAGCTCGGGCTAGTTTATCAATATTTATCGTTGCTCTCGATGCCACGAGTCCTGGGACCCTCATCAAAGTTATTTTGTTGTGTTCGGCCAGAACTTCGAGTTGTTCTAGGTATGTCCATACCAGTGACAGTGACAATCAATATACAGCGGCCTCCAAGCACGCCTAAAATCCAACAACAATCTTTTACGTGTCCTGTTCAACATATTCTTTAAATTCAATTGGAGAGTCGGCGGCGGAATGCTGCATACAAGCAACTAAATCCATTTTTACTTCTACAATTTTCTTTGCCGCGTCAACATCAAGATGCAAAATTTTGAAAGATACGCTAGCAGCATAAAACAAAGCTCCCAAAATTTAAGCGATACTCGTGGGTACGCAATAGCTAATTCAGTGAAGGCAGTGGTTTCCGGTTATAAACATTTTAAAGATGCTTTGAATAAAATTTACGAAGATAATTGTCAAAACTCTGCAACATAAGTAAAAGCTGAGGAGTTCCAACTCACTGGAAACGTATGGTAGCATTTTGAAGCGAAATATAAGAAATCGTAGGTAAAGCTAATATATCACTTAAAAGAGTTGATAATACAATTGAAAGCATTACTGGATTATACACTTCTTTGGAAAAATGTGTACAGTCGAAATTAAATATCAACCTTCACAAATCTGCGGATGTGATGAGTACAAAAAAATTCGTAACAAAAATATTACGACGAAAATACGTCGGAAGAAGTGAAATTTTATGCCAATAATGCATATTATGCTATTATTGATAAGCTTCTAGCAGAAGAACCAAATAGGAAGCATCGAGATTTACTCAAAATTTGGGTTTCTGTTCAATTTAAAATTTAAATGAAGACAAATTTAGAAAGAATGATGCAAAATTATGCGAAACGTATATGGACGATTTGGAATATAATTTTATTGAAGAATTCCTTCATTTTAATCTCGTATATTTAATAGAAAATAAAGAAAGTATATCTGCTAGAGACAATAATTGACTCGAAAATTGAGATCCTAACGTGAAAACAGCACTGCGCATTTTTTAAGTATTGCCACTACAAATTGCAGCTGCGAAAGATCTTTTTCAGTACTGAAAAGGATAAAAAATTATTTACGGTCTTCTTTGGGACAGAGCAAATTAAATGATTGAGTATTTTATCTGTACAGAGTGACTTATCTAATAATTTAAATACGTGTGATATTCTTAATCAATTTGCAAAAGAAAAAGCTAGGAAATCACTTTTGTTTTTTGTTCACTGTGAATTTTTTTTTTCATATAGTTATTTTAAATTTTATATGAATTTAATGTTTTTGTTTAGTGTAATGGTAATAAATTGACTTTTTCTAGTTCTGAAACTTTGGTATAATTTTGCCAAATAAACGTTCGACGAATCATTTGGGCTGGAATAAAGTTTGTGCAAGGTGGGTTCCCAAAACACTCTCACCAGTTCAACGCCAGCGTAGTGTTGAATGTTCTCGGTCCTTTTTGTAGCTCTGTGAAGAAAACTCTGTGAAATTGTTGAAGTCACAGGAGAAGAGATCATGGTTCTCTACTACTTTGATCCTTCATCCAAAAGGAAGTCGATAGAATGGCGGCGACCACACAGAAAGATTAGGGTCCATCTGTTGACAAAAAACTGATGTCTACAATCTTTTGGGATTGTGAGGGCATTTTTCTTATCGGCTTGAGAGAACGTAATGTGATTATTATACAACATATTATACAACACTCCTGCACAAATTACCATAAAATATTCGTGAGAAAATACGTGACGAGAGACGTGCGGCTGTTAGTTTAGATTAGATTTGATGGAGCTTATGGGCCAGAAACCTCTCCACGGCGACCTTTACAGATTTATTGTGTGTGCTCTCATGTTATATTCTCTGTCTAGATTCGTCTTTATTACTAGACTTCATAGGGCAGACCTTAGGTCCCCCATATATTGGAAGGGTTGTGATTTGTCTTCCTCCTACCTTCGAAAACCTTAGTCTTATCATACCTTCGCACTAGCAAAGTATGTGTGCTGCGTTTTCCTCATCTTCTTGGCAGAATCTACATATGGTTATATCTGCCAGCCCGATGTTATTCATGTGTTTGTTGAGTCTGGAGAAGCTCAACCATAATCCTGGTTGATCTTCTATTCCGGCTTAGTAGGTACGCCATGCATTTTGGCGTGATTCTTTAGTGCCTTTGCCTGTCCCTTTTCCGGCGCCTTGTTACACCTATCTCGAGATTGCTTTTTTTATCCAAGTACTGTTATATAGTTTTCGCAGCACATTTGCTATATCACAGAAAGCTTCTGGACCAATTTGGGCAGAACGTGTTCCTTCTCAGGCTAGTGAATCTTCCTCTTCATTGCCTTTGTAACCTGTGTGACCTGGTATCCAGGCAAAAGACAGTCTGTTTTGATTGCCCAACTCTTGTAGTGTTTCTAAGCAATCCCAGACAAGTTTGGAGTTAACATATATGAAGCTTTTATAGCAGCTTAGGTGTCAGAGTATATGGCGATGGTCGTTTCCCTAAACTCTTGCCTTAGTAACTCTTCAGCACAGTGATGTGCTGCTCCTACACTTTCCTCGGTTTTTGAGCCATCTCTGCAATAATTGGGGTCCTCCCTTCCTTCGGTTGTTGCACGACAGACTTAAATTTACTGTGAAAGTTTTGAATTCAACTTTGGGAGTTAAGATTAAAAAATGTTCAACACTTTAAAAAGGACAATATATCGCTGAAAATAGTAAAAACTGCACCGACCAGCAAACAATTTTTCGTCAAAATTTTGATATGATAGGACCTTTCGTTTTTGAGTTATCGTGTATACAAGATTTCGTGATATCCAGACAGCCAGACAGATTTTTTCAAAGTTGCTTAAAATTCGATGAAAAATACTATGGTATAAGAAGTTTTGCTCTGGAACTTTTATTTATCTATTTTTGAAATAGCTTGAGTAAACACATTTGTATAGAGCAGTCAAATATGCTTCTACAATATGATAACAAAGATTTTTGAGAATTGTCTCAATACATGGATGCAAGCTCAACTACCTCGTCACCACATGGTGTAACTTCATTATAAACTCTACTTTCAAAATTCTGAAAACTCACTTTCATTTTTGCAAATTGATGTGAGAAATGATCATAAAGCTTTAAAACTAATGTTTTGAATAGTATAATCTTAATCTCAATTGAATGTTTACAACATTGTTTAGAATATGACAATTTGCCTTTTTAATGAATTTATTTATCAACAAAATTTCAGAGTACAAGGATTGTATGGGGACAAAATTGGCACTGCAACTAATCAGCACTTTTTTTTTGTTGTTGTTGTGGAGGTGAAGAAAACCCTTTATGGGGAGGTTATGAGCCTTTAAATCTCAAGGTCTACTGTGAGAGTCACCATTCCAGGCATACTCACTAAAAACTTCACCCTCTTTGTAGGCTTGTCTGGCTATTGCCTCCGGTGACACTTAGGCCTACTGGCCCATTGTATCTCGCCTATGTTTCGTTTGTTTACGGTATCCACTCAAGTATTTTTGTACCTTGTACGAGTTTGTACAAGTCCTTTACAGGGTGGGAACTGTATAATTCTGGTTCGCCGTTAGGCTTACCAAAAATTGACTGTCGTTTGCGATCAAGCTCCTCGCATTTACACAGTATGTGTGTCACTGTTTCTGTATCCTTACCGCAAAGTCTGCTTGTCAGGTCGCCATTGTACAGTCCCATTTTGTTTAGGTGCCCTTTTACTGGCGCATGACCAGTCATGAGCCCTATTACGACTTTTAGTTTTTCCCTATTTAGTGCTAATAGTTCTGTCGTTCTTTTGTTACACGGGGCATTGATGTATTTCTTCCCATGTGCGTTTTCTGGGATTTTTTCCCAGTATTCTTTGTGGTTTTCCATGATCAAGTCTTCTACAGACCTTCGTGCTGTACGTTTTGGTACCCCCGTGGTCTGATCGGTCTGCCAGTATGTCAAGTTCTTTTTTGCATATCCATACCAGACGGGATGTCACTTCCTGACTTTTCATTGCCTTAAGTGCAGCCTGACTGTCTGTCAATATGTGGATCTGCTCATCATCGATGGCTCTCCGATTGTTTTCCTTCACACATTGTAGGATTGCATATACCTCTGCTTGGAAGACAGAGGTGTGTTTACCCAATGAATAGCTCAAGCCGGTCTTTGGGTTTCTTGAGTATACTCCTGCACCTGCACCTTTTTCAGTCTTAGACCCGTCTGTATACCAGATCTTTCCCTGTAGAATGTTGCCCAGGTTTGTATGTTCCCATTCAGTATTTTCTGGTATTGATACCCTGAATGTGTTGTTGAAAGAGTATCGCTTTGGGATGTGATCTGTTCTCATGCCTAGCCCGTCCCTGGTCACGATTTTAACGATACTCATGTGTCCTGGCATGTGAACATACTCCAGTGTATTTTGTGTTCTGAAAGCACCAAACCTGGCCTCTCCTTGGATTACCAATTGGTGGGGAGGCAATCCCAGTAGTGTTTCCATTGCTACAGTGGGCGTAGATTTCATAGCCCCTGTGATTCCAAGACATGCAAGTCTCTGGACCTTGGTCAGTCTTGTCATGGTCCCTCTTTGTTGTGTTTTAGGCCACCATACCAGAGAGGCGTATGTTATTGCGTGTTTAACCACCATGTTGTACAACCAGTAGAGCATGTTCGGTCGTAACCCCCATTTTTTCCCGAAGCACTTAAAAACTGTCTAAAATATATGAGAATTTCAGGTATTACGTATGAGATTTTATTCAAATTTTTGAGTCTCATACCAAATATATGAGATCTGGCAACCCTATATAAGCCACTGAAAAATACGATGGTACCAGTGAAGTAACCACATGTATATTATCTTCCAAATCATCTACTATATTTTTAAACGGCCAAATAAGAAATCTGCCTAAAAAACATTATCTAATTCCTTGACGTTTGTACCGAATCCATCTCAAGAAATCAAAATTGCACTTTAATTCCAACAATGCACAAATCAATACATTACTCTATTGTTTTATATCAGCAACAATTATTATTGTATCCGAATCCCGATTGCTGTTCAATCGTAGTTCAACTACTCGTTGAGAGATGGCGAGAGACACAAACTGCACACAAAACAGCCGGGTCCGCCATTGTTACGAGTCTGCTGGTTTATGACCGTGCCTACTAGATAATCGTAAACTTGTGTTTGGACCATTCGACACAACAATCTAGGTGTGTTTTTATGATTTAAAAATATTATGCTCTGTACTGTTCTACTTCCGAGTTAAGTGTGGTTTCTTATAATGGCAATAGTGACTCTACATCGATTATGTTTAAAATGGCTTTCGTAGCAAGTAATAATTTACTTCTATCCGCATGTAACATTTCTTGTATTGTCTTTCATAACAGAGATTCATTCATCTAACATTAGACTTATCATACTTCTCGCTTTATTGGGAGAAGGGTGTTTCATTGAAGGGTATCTTTTTGCATATTGCATTCGTCGACGGATTGGGACATACATTTAAATCTGATATAATTTTTTTCATGTAATGTTCGTCTTCATATAATTCTGCTTCCACGTAGAAATTTCGATAACTGGCATACCTAAAAGGTTTTTACTATGTTTATAGTAATTTGCTTATTATTTCAATTCCTTTAATACACATGTTTGTGTCGGATCTAATTACTTTTAGTAGATACCTGTACAATCTTCTAATGATTTCAGTTTGATTCTTTCCTTTCACATTTTATTTTTAGAAATCATGAATTAGTGAAACAAATAGGGTATGAAGGTAGTAGTTCCAATAAGATTCAACCTTTAGTTTTGTTTAGAAGTAGTTACCAATAAGCTTGTACAGTCGTTTTTTGAAATCTGAATTTACATTGAGGTATTATATGCAAATACCTATAATTATTGTCCCAATTTCAAATTAATTCAATGTAAGTTACTTAACCTCACTGTTGATTGGTAGAGTTCTAGTGTACATAAATGAGTGAACTTTAAGTAAGTATACATTTAAATTTTTTTGAAACAGCTGATTTTCTCTATTATGAAATGGAAATGTTATCAACTAAGAAAACATATTTTCCTGAGATCGTGTTGCCGTCGGATAAAGAACGAACCAGTCTACTAGTTTCTTTTCTTCATGCGAGTTCACGACCCTCGACACTCGTTAATATATTGAGTCGTAGTTGAAATTGAATAGAAAAATTCACATGGATTAAGAATAGTCATAGCTAACACTCTAAATGGTAATAATAATTATTAATTTGACCTGATCATTCTAATTTAGTTAGAGATAATAAAATATTAGCTGAATATTATCAGCATTAGACGAGAGACTATTTTATTGATACTTATATTTCCAAGGTTGTCTCTAGCTGATATTAAAAAGATATTCTTTATTTCGTGAATGATAGAAATGAAGTAAAAGTCAGTATTCGCAATAAAATAATAATTATGTTTTAAAATGTTCGAAACTGTGTATATTTCACAGAATTTGCTTCAATGTAATAGACCATCCTAAAAGAATAAATACGAATAGGTCAAATAACCAGTAACTAGGACATTTACGTCTACTACCTTGAATCGGCAATAATTGGAGTGAATTGATAAATATGTTCGCAAATAGAGATTCATATCACGACGCTTGAATATTGGACAATCCAATTATATAATTTTTTCAACAAATTAGATATTTTATGTAAATGTAAATTATTGTAGGACGTATTACAGAATATCATAGAAATAAAAACATATATGAAAGGTATCGAGGAGCAATTACTAAATTATGAGCAATGAACGCAAATTGAATGAAATTATAGTTTTTTTTTAAGATTAAATTAACGTTCACGTTCAATAATGTAAAATTAAATGTAGCTAGATACTGCAATAATTATTCAGAAACCTAATTGTCATCTTCATCTGAAAATTGATGTAAACAGATAAAAAAAATCTTCGATTTTTCTTATTTATTTATGTTGTCTGGGTGCGGCCGTTCAGCCACAGAAGATAAAAGATGGCGGGAGGGGGGATGGGATCGGAATGTCCTGGGAGGGAGAGAGTGTTGGTCATTCATTGCGTGAACCCAAATATGCGGAAGTGCATCATCTACTCGGTATGCCATAAACCATCTGAAATATGCGACGGCAAGTCAGTCGGCACCGGAATATAATATCGTTAATGATTGTGTATAATTTTTATACGTGCAGATAAAGGAAATACAGTTGCTATCAACAGAAACATTAATAACTACAATACTATTAATTTTGTAAATATCGGTAATTACGTAAAGTTAAAATCAGACATAACTGATAAGAATAAGTCTCTGCTACATAGTAATAGCATTTTTTGCCAGATAAAAATAAGTCTCTGCTACATAGTAATAGCATTTTTTGCCAGATAAAAATATACTTTAACTATTATGAATCCACAACCCCCTTAATTATACTGTTTTATCAATATTCATAAGGAAAATATTACCATCACGCCAGTAGTATCATTCGGAACAGCCCCATCCCTTATAATATCCGAGAAATAAAACAGCTACGACCTGAATTTTCTCCGAAATATAGTATCAGAAATTTTTATGATTTAATTGATAAAATCCAAAATATTTCAGTCAGAGACAATGGTTCTTTCGACTTACAGAACTAATTCCCCAGATAACCCCCTCAGCCAATTTAACAGTTTAAGTTGAAGTAAAAGTAAATTTATTGCCTCAATAATAATTGTTGCAAAATAATAACAAGATTATGAGAAACAAGTCAAACAATACAGAAGAAATTTAAAATAAAATAGAAAGACAAAAACTGTAAACCGTGTATGGTTCACACTTCAAATTGCACAATAATATTGCATATTTTATTTTTAAACTCACAGAAATTCTTTATACGTTGAATATCAATTGGCAAGCTGTTGAAAAATTTGATGCACAATTTTTCATTTCAGTTAATATAGTAGATAAAAATAATACCAACCCTTGCATTGAGCAAGAAATAACTTATTTAATGCTGAAGCTCTTGGATTCTATTCTGATTGATGATTGATGACACTTACGAATTCAATGACCAGTCTAGAACAGCGGTCTCCAAACCACGGCCCGCGGGCCTAATCCGCCCCGCCAGTGTCATCAATCCGGCCCGCAATATAAAAAGACACAGTATGATAATAAATCGGTTTTATTTACTTTCTGGGTAAAGGTAAAGGTTGACATTAAGACAAGTATAATACGTAGAAAATTGCTAACATTATAAACATTATAACTAAACACATAACATATAAACATTATAACATATGGTTTTGAACCACCATAATTTTCTACAGCCTTTGACACAAGAGCAACCACTCCTTTATTTTTACCACACATGTTTTGGCCTCCATTCATAGTAATAGATCTTCCCCAGTAGTCGTGCCGTGAATACTATCAATATCAAGTAGTTCTTCATACACTTCATACCTTTCATCTACTCCTCGAATGAAAATCAACACCCGAGCAGTATCTGACACGTCCGTTGACTCATCCAAGGCCAGAGAAAACCACTCAAGATTTTATTTTTGTCAGACAGTTGAGATGATATATTTTCTGCGATGTCTTCTACCCTCTGAGCTACGGTGTTGCTGACAAACTAACAGTTTTAAATAAAATAAATTTCCTTTTCGGGGCACATTTCTTCGGCAACTGCAATTACGCATTCTTTGATCATTTCTTCATCAGTGAATGGCTTTCCACGTTTCGCAATTTCAAGAGCTACACCAAAACTGGCACGAGTTGCAGCCTCTTGTTCCTGTATATTTTGAGTAATTTTGAAAATGTATCGTTTCATAATGAAGTTTAATGTTATATTCTTTGAGAAGGGCTGTGGTTTCATTGCAAATCAAACATAGTGCGTTTTTACTGGACTCAATTACGAAATATTGAAAGATCCATTGATCTTTGAATGTTCTGCATTTACAGTCTACTTTTCGCTTCTTTTCCACACTAGTAAATCACACACAATAACAACAATTCAAATCAAAATACTGTTACGAAGATGTCTTTTGAACACGCACAAACACGTTTTAAGGAGTTACGCACTACTTCATTCCACAACATACGGTTTCGCTTCCTTCGCCTTCCCTAGGCGGACAGACTGGCGGTCGCGCCGCTAGCCTTTTGATACACCAATTACTGAATTGACTTTATTAAGAGGTTCATAGTTTGGTCTATATACGTTGACGACATAATGTTTCATTGGAACTAATGGACAGTCGGCAGTGATGAAAATATTTTAGAAATGTTATGTGCAACTTTATTCATCAAACCAAAGATATATGGTACAGTATGCACAATATATGAAATTTAAAATCTATAAATAAGGACAAAACAGTAGTAAATAAGTAAAAAAAATAGGTAACAAATTGTTCACAAATATACTATTATCATTTTGTTTCAATTTCAATTTGTAGGTTTCATATCATTATAAGAACATGTTGAAAATTAAAGACCAAATGCAGGTAGTCGATTCGTTGAACAATACTCGACAAATTCTTGTAAGGAATAAAAACATTGTTTCGAAGTTAGCAATGTTACGTCAAACAAAAAGGGGGAACGGTGTCAAATGTAGGTTCTTTTCGAAAAATCATTCTACTTTGAAGTCTGGAGATATGTCTAAGGGGTAGGTGAAAACGAACATCCTGTATATATTCTACTCTTCTCTTCTAGATACAAGCTATATACAGTAGGACTTCGATTATCCGTCTCTCTAATAACCGTCACGTTCCATTTATAGTGAGGCCACTGGGAGTCCAAGGTCAGTTTAGCAGCACATGTCTGCAGTTCTCCCATTCCCTTCAGTATTGTTTTTCAACCCGTGCAGTTTTGTTCTGTGGTGTTGCAGAACTTTTTCTCGCAACTGCTATAAAATATTGATAAATGAGTCAGTCCTTGTTTGATTGGAAAGTGACCTGTAAATAAGCGTGTATAAAAGTGTTAAGACTTAATAAAGTGCGTTGCAAAATGGCTTCCTAAGTGAATGTTTAGTTGAAGATGAAAATTTAAAATTTCATTTTCTATCCGAACAGATTTCACTGCAGACAATTTGCAAGGAAAGGTATAATAGATATTCTGCGAATACTATGATTTTATCCTCACTTTTAAATACAATTAATCCATACGCATATATTAGTTTTAAGAAGTTCAAATGTATTAATTTTGCCGCATCGAACAACTATAAAGACAGCTTCTAATTTATACATTATATAGTTGAAGGAAGACAAATTCCTTACATAAGACCAAAGTCAATTTAAATTGTCAATAAAGATGAAGATAACGTGATACTTTTATTTGATGAGATCAATATTAGGCCATTTTTGGATTGTAAAGCTGGCAATATTGTTGGTACTACTTGCAATAACACGCTATTTGCAACATCAGTATTTGTGTTAATGATATTTTAGTGTCAGCTTAAAATTCAAAGAGGTTGTCCATATTTGATCTGTATCAAATATAAATTACTAGTTAAATTATTAGTTTATATCATCATTATCGAAAAATAAAGGTAGTTTGTATAATAAACTATGGTCGAATTTTGTTTCCTTTTTGACGTACAGGGTGTTAAAGAAAATGAATTATTTTAAATAATTTGTTATAAATTAATAATGAAAAAAGGTAGCCTCCTGAAATTTTGCACATAACTTTTTTTTTGTATTCTTCATTGGATAGGGGTTGTAATTATTTCATTTACAACACAGAGCCGTGCGAACGGGTTTCCTCAAAAATACATTATTCAATAAAACGTACGCCAGCTTTTTATTTTTTTAATTAATTTCGGTTATTAAAAAAATAAATAATAATTAAACATAGTAGATTAACAAATCCAAACAACAACATACATTTTACTTCTAAATCAGCCTTTGACAGTTTGCAATTTGCATTTTGGCTTAACTTGTTACTGTCAATCCATGAGTGATCTGTGTTATAAGAAAATAAGTTACGTTTGAATTATAAACATTGTGCACGTAAGTTTAAATATTAAAATGCCTTTTCGTTTTTCTAATCAAGAATATGCTGACATGCATTACGTTTACGGATTTTGCGATGGAAACTGGGCTGCTGCAGCTCGACAATATCGAGCGTTTCGAGAACTCTTAGAATTCTAAAAACAACTATTTTACGAGTATTAAGAAGAAATCATAAACGACCTTTCCATCTTCAACCAGTTCAGGGATTGCATCCAGAGGATGAAAATCGCAGAATGAGATTTTGTCAATGGCTTTTCGACTCTGATCAAAATGATGAGAATATCAAATAATTTTCAAAACGAGTTTAGTATTTATGATTGGATCGGGATTTACAATGGCAATCTCTTTGGCCCTTACATACTACCGGACCGCCTTAATTCCCTAAACTTCTTAGAATTTTCGGAGACAGAGAGTCTCAATATGTGGGATGAAATTCCTCTTGTTATGCGAAGGCAAGATTGGTTTCAACTTGATGGATGTCCAGCTCATTTTGGCCGAAATGTTCGTCAGTGGCTTGATAGACATTTTGTGGGACGATGGATTGGTCGTGGGGGTCCCGTTGCTTGACCTCCGCGATCACTAGATTTAACTCCATTAGATTTTTATCCATGGAGTTATCTTAAAGATACCGTCTATGCGACCCCAGTGCCTACCCGGGAGGAACTACTCCTTAGAATTCAGAATGCTTACGCAAATATTAATAATAATTATTTACTAAATTTAAACCATTCCATCATAAGACGCTGTCGATTATGCATCCAGCAAAATGGTTCCCATTTCGAATAGCTCTTACATTACTTAATTTAATTGTGAATCTTGTCTAGTTGATATTTGAAGTATGTTTAATATTGTTCTCCCTTTGAGCAAAATAAATTTATTTTGAACTCGGTGGATAAGTTTTTTATTCACAAATTCAGTAATTGGCCACATGATTCTTTTTCAAGTTTTTTTTTGTTTTGAGTTCAGTTATCAAAAAATTGTAAGATACAAAAAAGGTTCTAAATTGAATGGCAAATCCTCTCTGCAGTTGATGTTCTAAAAAAAGTCAGTGGCGTACGTTTTATTGAATTATGTATTTTTGAGGAAACCCGTTCGCACGCCTCTGTGTTGTAAAAGAAATAATTACAACCCCTATTCAATGAAGAATACAAAGAAAAAAATCTGTACAAAATTTCAGGAGGTTACCTTTTTCCATTATTAATTTATAACAAATTATTTAAAATAATTCATTTTCTTTAACACCCTGTACATCAAAAAGGAAACAAAATTCGACCATAGTTATACAAACTACTTTTATTTTTCGATGAACTATTGGCTGATGAAATCCTGATGATATAAACTGGACCAGCCTGTATATATTATATGTTTATAAAGATCGTTTAACAGTTCGCAATTCTTGTTGCAACACGCAATACTCTTGATCAAAAGCATGTGCAGTACAGAATTTGCGTGCATGTCTCTTGCCATTTCAAGATATTGCACAGAATCGGTTAATTGCGATTTGCGTGCAATTATGGGGGGAAATTTTGGGGACGCTTATTAATTAATAATTATAAATAAAAGCTCAAAGGGGAGATCATCAGAATCTGAATAACGTCTTGAGCTCAACCAGTCGCCACCAAACGACCCTCGCTCAAGTAAGTTTGGGTATAATTGACTTCCAAAGTGAGAACTTACATAATAAAACTATGCCATTTAAAAGAAACGTAATTCATCGAAATATCTTACAGATGTTACCAATTAATTATTAAAAAGGTAAGGTGAAAAGTTCCTGAAAAATTGAACAAGAAATGATTTATTTGGTCAAAACTCATTTTATTTCTCAACATAATCTCCTTGTAGCCGATACACCTCGTCCAAAGTTACCTAATTTTTGATCCCTTCCAAATAATACGATTTCGGTAATTCTTCAAAATATACGTTTCTTTCAGCGATGAACTCATCGATGGGAAATAGATAAAAATCGCAGGGAGCCAAGTTCGTAGCGCAATTCATGCAATTTTGCCATTGCGACTGCGGACCTCTGCTCTCGTGCGTTATCCTGGTCATATAGCCCTTTTTTTTTGCCAACTGCGGTCGCTTTCCCTTCAAATCGGCGTCGAATCGATCCAACAGCTCTGCATTATATACGCCGGTGATCGTTTTGCCCTTTTCAAGGCAATCGATATGGACGATATCGTGTGCATCCCAAAAACTGTCCCCATGACTTTGTTGGCCGATAAACCCACTTTGGCCTTTTTCGGCTTCGATTCGCCAGTACATGTCCACTGTTTCGACTGTTTTTTGGTCTCTGGTGTGTTGTGATGGCTCCATGTTTAGTCCATGGTTACGAAACGGCGCAAAAAGTCCTTCTTATCGCGCTTGAACATCTCCTTTGAAGTTGTCACACGGTCGCGCTTGTTGTCAACACAGAGCAAATGCGGCACCCATCTGGCAGATAGATTTTTCATATTCAAAAATTTATGCAAAATGTACCGTACCCGTTCGGTTGAGGTTGAGAGGCCCATGCTTCAGCAATCTCATGCACTTTAACTCGCCGATCGTCTAATATCATACTATGGAGTTTATCAACGATTTCTGGCGGTGTAACCTCAGTTGCACGACCAAAACATTCGGCGTCCTTTGTGTCATACTACCACAATGAAAATCAGTACACCACTAGTGAATCGTTCCAATCGATGGTGAAGAGTTCCCATAATGCTTAACAAGCGATGCTTTGGTTGCGTAATATTTTTTCCACGCAAGAAATAATTTTTAATCAATACGCGAAATTCACTTTTTTCCACGTTTACAAAATCTTCAAGGTTGTTTGCTTTCGATGGGTGTCAAAAGAGAACTGAATGACATAACAGTCTGAAACATTTATTGCGTTCTAATTAAAATGTCACATGGGATTTTCGATTGTGGCGCCATCACCTTTTCACCTTGCCCTCGTATGTCTTTCACGTTCTGGTGTTGCGATTCCAATGAGTCAACAAAAAGTTAAGTAATTCTCATTTTCATGGGAAAGTATGCGAAAATTAATTTCCCTCAATGTCAACAAAATGTCATCATAACTTGAAAATAGTTATATGTACTTGAACTTGCCCAAATTTAAAGGATTTTTAATTGTTTTTCCCCAATAATAAATGCACCAAAAGAAAAATACATCTTTTTTTCTTCCTCATGCTCGGAAACGATTCTGAAATATTCAAGTTTTAAAGAGAATACTTCAAACAAACGTTTTCCAAAATAGTTTGAATATTTCGAAAACGGCTGGACTTAAGTATAGGAAAGACTGATAGAAATTGTCTCAAAAACTAAGAGAATCTGACAACGGAATAAAAAATATTTATAGGTTTCCGATTTAAAAAAAATTAATGTTCACTTCCGGTGTAACCGGAAGTACCACCATCTTGAAATTGAGCAGCAAATAGATTATGGCTGCGTACAACATTCATTACAACTCAAAATACTTCCAATGTGGCCTTTAGACAGAACATCTTGTATAAAACTAACGGTTAACTACATATTAAAATGTGAATAAAACAAATTTACACTTTAATAACTATTTATTAAATATTGTTACACCGCACAGTGCCATCCTGTGAATTACTTAATAACTATTTCAACAATTGTTTTACCACACAGTGGAATCCTGGAAATGACTTAAGACTTGATAACTTTATTAACTTGTTTCACCACATAGTGACATCATGAGAATAAGTTGCTGTGTGGTGGAACAATAATTGTTTTTAAAGTGTAAATCTGTATTTTATTCACATTTTACTACCCATTTTGAATGAATTTAAACTTGGTAAACGCCGAAACTCTTGAATTATTTTAGTCTAAGCTGCCATAGATCAAAGTGTAACCCCTTCCATTGAACAAGTGAAATCAAAAAGGTGAGAAACCTGTGAAAAACAAATTAGTCTACTTCTCAGACTGCTTGAAATTCGTACAATGTATGGTAAATAATGTATCATTCTTGAAAACAAGTTGCTACCAGCTTAACGCCTCGATTTTTGTTTTAAAATGCAGTTTGAGGTCGCCTATATATTAAAACTTGCCTAGCTTATTAACCCCCACAGCATATAAATTAAATTGTTTAGATTGCTATGGGACTCATACAGGAATCTCTAAACAATATTTACAAAAAAGAATGTATGGACATAAGTAAATTGATAAAAGCAAAAACGTAGAAAATTCCACCGCGCTTGCTAAACATTGTTTTGATTATAACCATCAATTCTATTAAAAAAATGTTAATATTTTAAATAAAGAAATCAATTGTTACAAAAGATCTATCCTGGACATGATTCACATAAAACGTGACTCTTAGTCTGTAAATCATAGAACGGATTTTCAATCATCAAGTCAAATTTATACAAATTTAATTAATGAAACCCTGCAAATTCCTACGTACTTCTTTATATTGTTGAAAGTATAGTTTAGTTAGAATGCAGAAACAATCCATATTTCTTAGTACGAGTAAGGTCTGGCAACCTTTTCCTATTACCTCATAAATCTTTAACTTCTGGTTTAAAACTGGATAGAGTTGTTTTGTCAGTCTTATTCTCACAATTCATGAGATGACTTCAATCACTATAGAAAGATTGCTTTGCAGTGGTTTTTTATACATATTCATATACTTAGAACATCAATGGGTTACATGTTTTTGTTCGTTTCGGCGACGTAGGCATTTTTAATTGAAATTAATGCGATAAGGACGCTTTGGGCTTGATACAATTAGTTTTAAGAAATCCCGTTTCAGACTGATTATTTTTGATAATCGTGAGACCGAAACATACGTAAAGACGAAAATAGTAGTGTATATAATTCATACCTGGCTCAAGAATCATTATTAATAATAAGTTTTATAACTTCTCTTTGTTTCTTTAATGCAGTTTGAGATCTCTATCTATAAAAATGGAAATTTTAGTTATTTATTACCTAAAAGTCAATGACATTCCATAAAATATCCACTTCTTAGGGGTGGATTGGGGACCGCAATGTCCAAACCGTAATGTCCAAACCGTAATGTCCAAGCCGTAATGTCCAAGGAATAATGTCCACCAGAAATAATGTCCACCAGTATTTTATGTCCAATAAATATGATATCCAATAACATATTGTTTTGTTACATATTTATGTAATTTCCAAGGGTACGTAGATATTTCAAAATTGAACCCCCGTCGAGATGTTCTTGATACGTATTGACAATGTTATAGATGCGGTCTTCATTTTGCATTGAGGCCTTGCTTTTCTTCTTTCGTATGGGCTGCCCCAGGTTCAGCTGTTGCAACATGGTCTCTGTGTCGCCTTGCTCCTTCTGGACCTCCTTGAAGAAGGCGAATAGACCAGGGTGGCTTCGTCCTACGACCTTCTGGAACCTGTTGTGCCACCCTTCCGACAGGTTGTTGGTTCGCTGAAACCGTTGTAGAACAGCGTTGTACTGGTTCCACAACTTTGGATGGTAGCGGGGTGGCTTGGCACGTCTTCTTCCTCGGGCTTTAACACCGCGAACGTAGTTGACCTCGAAGTATTCGGCGACAGGCAGGAACTCTTCTGGAACTTCGTCGAGCATTAAATCAAAGTGTTCCACGACGTGATCCACGGGAACGAACGTCAGAGCACACAGCATGTGTGCTGCATTCCTGATCTCCTCGTTCTCATTGTAGGCCACAGCCAATTTTTCGCTTTGCACATGCCGATAAACGCTCTGGGATAAGTGGAAGAGACATGTGGTCACATTGGCTTCACCGATCTGCTCCGAGATCGCGTTGATTATGGCCAACTCAAAATCAGTCATAGTTTTCTGAGGGAGAGAAGTTCTAATCCGCATCCGCTCACATTCGCTCTTGACGACCTCCAGAACTTTTTCATATGCTGCCTGCGCTTTATTTGTCATGAGAGCGTATACGAGGGGCAAAGCAACACTTTGTTCAACGCCAGAAGTAATTTGAGAAAAGGATCCCAATATGGTGAAAAGTTGAAAAAACAGAGTCGGCACAACCTGGAAGTTGAAAAAACCGTGAGAGAAAGTCGAAGAAGAAGTCGAAGAAGTCGAAAAGTCGAAAGAAGCTTACAAACCTTAAAAGTTCCGTCCAGATACCAGTAATGACTTTGCATTAACTTTGTCAGGTTTTGCTTCGTTGCAAATATTATGATTCGACCGACCTCCTCATCCACGTCATCGTCGTATGAGTCATACAAGAAGAAGGATTCACCGGCTCGTGTTAACTTGTATTCGTCCGGAATTTCAGCAAGGTCTTCAAGGTTGGTTGGATTGGTTGGGAAATTGCGTGTTCGTACTCGCTTGATTGCTCTTCTAATATTGTCGCGATCTGGCAGTCTTGCAAGAACAGCATCAGACGTGCCCTGCAGACCCCGCAGAACCTGTACCGGTGGAGCCTCTGGATGCTCTTCAGCGGTCCGTTTGAGCGAATTTAACTTTTTTTCAGCGTCCACTTCGGCAGGGTTGGGTGCGTGATTTGGGTGACCGGACTCGTTTGGACCTTGCAGAACAATGATGTTGCCGCCAACGCCTGTTGTCCGAGCCAGAGCAGAGCATTCGGAACGTCTTCGGCACGTCCAATAAATTTTGCCACCTTTTTCGTCCTTTTTTGTGTACAAATAGTTGTCAATGTTCAGGAACAGACCTCCCTTTCTTGTTGGAATGACCTCAACTGTATTGTATTCCGAATTCTCAGACATTTTTGCAGATAATTTTGACGCGACTGAATAACAGGAGGTAACCAAGGAAATAACCAAATGAATGACAGGTCGTGAACAAGGAACTCGTCAATTTAAATTTGAAATAAAATGGAAAATGGAATCAATTTTATTAATAATTTGGACATGGAATTAGGTGGACATAAAAATTGGTGGACATTACGGTTTGGACATTGTGGTCTCCTACGAAGTTTGAGATCTCTGTCATGCATAAAAATTGGCCTGTCAACGGAAGAATCTTATTCACTTTGTTAGATGTGGCAGTTATTAAAAAAAGCATTGGCAGGGTACTTAAAATTTAATTGTTTTAATGAGGCTTTTTTGTGATGCCATGTCATATGCATGGTTATCGCACATTCAAGTATGACAAGGTAATTCAACAAAAAATTCCAGTTACACAAGTTTTAATCGATATGCGAAACCTCAAACTTGATTTTAAAACTAAATTCAAAGGTGTATTTTCGTAAAAAAAAATTCAAAACTCATTTAAAGTATGGTATGGGGATATTTGAAACAAATTCCATTTGATTTTGTTTGTTTCCTAACTTATTTACATATGCACCCACAGAGACATACATTTTCTAAAAACGATTAATTTACCTTTCCGGGATCATGTAACATACCTTGAATCTCCATTTAGATTTCTCCTGCGGACACAATAGTTCCTCCAAGTTTTTATTTGTATACTAAACGGCTATGTCGTCAACGCTACAGAACAGAGCTCAAGGGTTAAGTTTCGAAAAAAATTTGGAAGTGGCTGTTTCTCGGAAAATAATAAAAATGTAGCAAATATAAAGTACGTGAAATTCTGAACAAAAAAGGTCCACAGATTTTTCCGTAAATGTTGAACTTTCCGCCGCGTAAACCAATGCTAGTGGCTTCAAACGCCCGACATTTCAAATCCCAGGTTGGCGGTGAGATTACTCGGGGTGGATCGGATTAGAAAAAAACAAAGTGCGTTTAAAGGGGAAATACCTAAGCTTTAAAACTTTTGCATCAGAATACCGATATATGTAGCCAGAAGAGGAAATTTGTTTTTGAGCACATAATGATATAAACGTTCATATTGGTGAACGATTTATTGTTAGATGTATCCCTTGAAAGTACTTGTGGTTTATACAAGAGACTGCATTATGAAATTGCGTCCAATTGCTTGCGATGGGACTTATATATGAATCTTTAAACAATATTTGCAAAAAAGAATGTATGGCCATAAGTATACAAGAAACAAAAAACTCCACCGCCCTTGCTTTATTGTAATAGATCTATCCAGGGGATGATTCACATACAACATGATGCCAAATCTGTGAATCATAGAATCGATGTACAATCATTGGGTCAAATTCATATACATTTAATTAATTAAATACACGTTCTACGTAATTCTTTATAAAGTTCAAAATAGTGTATATTTAGAAAGCTAATTCAATAAATCAGTAATATTAGTACAGCAAAGACCTTTTCTATCGTAGTCATAAAATGTTAAAAACATCTGTTTAAAATTGTACCTGCCTGGCGCAAAGGAATTTTTGTTGTCAGACCGTTTTGCCTCGTCCTCAAGATCTTCAACTATAGAAATATTACTGGGTAGTGGTTTTCTGATACATATTCATATATTTTGCACAACTCATTTTTAAACTTTTCTCCTACCAAAATACTACCCCATGCAAAATTTCATCCATTTTTTATCAGATTTAGTGAATATTTGTATATATTTATATATGTGGGCGCTGGATCCAAATCAAAATATTCAGTTTGTAAAGTTTTTGTCGGATGGAAGCCGCTCGCGACTCTCCTATCGTTATTAACGAGATCTGTTATCATTCTGATAACAGGGTTAATATTACTAATTGGCTTAGTTATATTATATAGTACCTAATTGAAGTTGCTTTATAAGTTCAGAAATTATCTCAGATACAACGCTATGATTTTTAGATTCGATTAAGTAAGTTAAGAAAATATCTAGAATATGTAATAGTAGCCTAATGCATCTGATTTGATGTATCTTAAAAAATATTTATAAATTAGCACTATTTAATAAATATTGTCAAAATAATTAATTGATAATAACAATCTGCATTGATCTATCCAAGCAAGTTCATTTGTAGCTCGATTTTGACAGTCGCTTATATCTATACTGTATAAAGGGTATTGTTATTTCTCATGCGAGAAATTCTGCGTTTGAATAAAGTTTAGAGCCGAGATGTTAAGGTGAATGTTCCCAAATTTTGTTCAATCCTTATTTTCAAATTTTCAATAGATAATTTATAGATAGTTATGGTACTCACTGTGTAACGTAGAATTTACACTGATGTTTTCTTCTGGTCTCTTCATATCTAAACATCATTTCTTCCTCATCTTCCCATTATTAGGCAATTTAATGAATTGTTTATTGGGGCAGTTATTATTGTGGATCTTCTTATGAACACTAAATTGATATTCATGTTCAGGCACTGTTATTTTTATGTATTTCACGTTCTGATGGTGTTCTGAAGCTGAAGCCATCACGCACTAAACTAGATTAAGATTAACAAAACTTATGTAAAACTACTCAAAATTGCTCTGAATTCCTTGCAAACACAAGCGAAAAGAAGACTATAATAAATGGCTACGCCTGCGTCTCAGACGTTGTTATGTTCAATATTTGAATAATTAATTATGTATTTTTGCTGAACATTAATACATTTTGCGTCGTACTTTGGGCCAATATTCAGTAAAGTATCTAGCAATCGTGCGAAACACAATGTGATTTTCAGAAAAATATTTTTACAAAGCGAAAACAAAAAGAAACAACAAGGAGTTAATAACTCAACCTGGGGAGAATGCAATGCGTTGTATATTGGTTAAACAGATAGATCATATGAAGTTAGACATTAAGTCCAGTTTAAATTATGATTTGCACTATAATTCTCAGTGAAACTTTCCTGCTCTTGAAAATAAAGTTATATGTATTTTATTTTTTGTCTTAAAATCAATAGAAGAAATACTTCGAAAAATTTAATAAATGTTACATTTCTGAAGCTTCCAATATCACAAGGTAAGGTTCGTCGCTGTGTTTTAAGAGATGAAGTCCCGATTTTATGATTGTATGTCCGGTTTGTTAGAGATCGTTTGCTACGCCGTACTTATCATTTTGATTGTTTTTTTTATTCTCTACACTTTATGAAGGTAGTTTATTTCGTTGTATTACAGCGAATGTGTTAAATCTTTATTATTTAAGAAAATAAATTTCAAAGAGTATTTTAAAGAAGGTCGAACAACCGAAACGTACGTAATAACAATTTTAATAATCAGTATTAGTGATTACTTACTTTTCGGAAATATATACTGAAAAACTATGCGGTTTTTCTTGATTGAATTTCTTTTAAATTATTCATGTTCGTGGTTTCATTGATTTTCCACCTTTTACATGATGCTTATGATTATTTGATGTCCCAGAAATCAATACACTTATTTTACTTTCTGTGTTTTGTCATTAAACGTACCTGAAGGTTTATATCGACTTGCAAAGAAGTGATGTTATAATTTATGTACTATTTTTACATAAATATCTTTTTGTTACAGGTACCTACTTGAAGCGTCAAATCTCATATCAGGAAAAGCCGTTGCCAAATCATACATCTGTAATATTCAATTTCCAAGTACCTACATGCTATCTGATATAGTTGCATGAAACTCAATATGATGCCGAGTTAATAATAAAAATGAACTAGATCTACGGATTCGCTTGGAAGAGATCTGGAAAAGTTAACCCACAAAATGTCTGGTGAACCACCCCATCATCCTCATAACATACAGATGCCACCGTGGGATTTTATGGGGGTAATATTCGGATTTATTATTTCATTGTATTTTTTTAACCACGTTTTATGTTGGTGTATTATTTGTGCTGTTTATTTGCCGCTATTTGTCAGTACAAAACATAAATCAGGAGTTCCTTGAACTAATAAATTCTGACGGAATTCACTTCTTATGTTTGCTGAAATTTTTTCTTATTTAAAAATATTTAATCAAGATAATATGAAAATTTTAGTTGCCTAAATTACGTGATTTTATTAAATTAATTTACTAACAAATTCAAAACAGGTTTTAGCGGACGAAAAGTTTTGTTTTACACTTTGAGAAAACATCGACGAAAAGCATAAATATAATTTGAAAAATCGGTGGTAGAAGCCGTTACTCTATGGCAGGGGTCTCCAAACTACGACCCGCGGGCCAAATCCGGCTCGCCAGTGTCATCAATCCGGCCCGCGATAATATTATTCCTGAACTATATAGATGTAGTATATATCTTACTTTTTACGTTTTTCGCCTTTTTTCGCATTTTCTTGGAAAATATGCGTTTTAGAGAAAAAATACAGAAGTCAAAAATTATAGAGCGGAAAATTTCCAATCGATATAGGTCTTTCACCTTTCACATTTTCATTTAGTTTGCGATTCTCTCGCTAGAGTGCACCAATGCCGATATGTTTATTTGTATATATATACTTTTTTCAACCAAAAAATTTGCAATTTGAGAAAAAATCTCTTGTGAAGTATACCAAATTGACAATTGTTATAAAAAAAGTAAACCTGACACAACTCAAAGTAAAAAAAAAAGAAAATTTCCAAGTCTATAATTTCAGACTTTTGTATTTTTTCTCTAAAACGCATATTTTCCGAGGAAACTGCGAAAAAAGACGAAAACGCGAAAAAACGATATATATTTATTCCTCGGAAATAACCCTTTCTTTGAATTTTGGATTGCCACAGATTTATCTCTTTTATCGAAACTTTCAATTCGGTATAACTTATAATGTATTTTTCTACAACGAGGAGAATTATTAATTTTCATAACATGAAAAAATGCAAAAAACATATATTTTTACTTTAGCTCGCTCTTGTAATCTAAATGAAAATTTAAATGACTCATATCGATCTGATTTTCCGCTCTACAATTTTTCACTTCTGTTTTTTCTCTAAAATGCATTTTTTCAGAGAAAAATACGAAAAAAGACAAAAACATGTGAATTTTTTTGATATACATATATACGTATATATCACGAAAATCACCCCTTTTTTTTACTTCCGGTTTTCACATGTAATTACCTTAAATCTGGTATAGGTCGCATTGCTGTACTATTTACTTCGACCTCAAATGCTAATTCCGGTGAACTAGTATGTTCATTTTAGACTTTAACTGATAAGAGCTTGCCCCTAATTAATTCATAATTCAACCACGAAGATGTTATAAAGTTTATGACATTACAGAAATGCATTTTTTGAATATGAATTAAGTCAAGCCAAATTTTACCAAAAATCAACTCATGAATTGTATTACCTTCTCGCAAACATTTATATAATAGTCTTTTTCCGTTTCAGATACCCAATCATTTACAAAGAAGGCCTCAGCATGCACACATGTCAAACGAACATTCCGTTCTCCATCAACCATTGTGGCACACGCCGAGCACAGAATCCATAAAACCTTTGACCCATTCGCATGCTTTTCCCTTGCATCGAATGTTCGACAACCGACCGTTACCACAGACTCAGTCTCCGGGAGTTGATCTCTCGGTCACAAGCCAAAACGGGGAAGTATCACCAATACCTATAAGTCTAAGTGTACGAGATACGAAAAAAATTAACAGCCTACCTCCCAGCGCTCTAGAAATAGAAGCTGTAGAAATATCAAAGTGTCCGGTCCCCGCTCGCGTTAAAACCGTGGTCACTGACTTGTGTGACACTACGATTTCCAGCGTCAGTGGCGCCCCCATATCGCAAACTATTGATAATAAATTCAACAAGCGATTAAAACCCTTAGATTCAGTGTTAGAAAGACTCAATCCTAATTTGACTAGAATTAATAGTTTGACAGATAAAATTGTGGAACCAAGTGTAAATAGAGATAAAGCGGTGGAAAAATCCATTGACATAAAAAGTACTAATGTTAATAATGTGTGTCCGTTGGATAATGTACAGAGCGTAATAGTCCAAGCAAATAGTTCTCAGGACGATAGCAGTGATTCAAGTAGTATTTTGAACGTGCCAGTCATCCAGAGAATAGATGAGGAATGTATATCGATTAACAGTAACGACGACAGTTCAGATAGTAAGTCGAGACGTAAAAGGAAACCTAGCAAAACGGTTCGTTGCTCAAAAGATGCAGAAAGCACATTCGTCCCTGATGGAGAAACACCCCAAATTGATGTAACTACTGGAAATCCTATAGAATACTGTGATGTTGGCCAAGAAAAGAAAACTAATACTAATAAAGTAACTATAATAGAAAAACGTATACCAGAAAGAAGAAGATCGTCAGACGACGCCGAAATAGAAATCGTTCCCGCCAAGAGTAGAAGAAAAACATCCTCCGAATCTGAAACTATCGACAACATTGCTGCTATGGTACAAGAAGGACTTAAAGAGAAACAACTTGCCAATAGTTTAGACAATACAAATACAGTTGATGTTCCTACTAAAAAAGATAACGTAATATCATCTGTTTCGGTGAGTGTTATCAAAACAAAAGATCATCTGCAAGAAACTGTCATACCATCACCAGCGATACCGTTAAAACCAATGGTAACAAATTCAAATACTCCAGTTTTCAATACTTTGATAACACCAGCTCAAAAGAAAGAAACTCATTTCGTGGAAGTAGAAAACAAACTTGAAGAAATGTTCGCAGGGATCGAAGATGTAAGCGATCCCTTAAAAACGGATAACCTAGATTTAGACAGCACAAGATTCGAAGATCCCCTTCCGAAATTCAATGAATCGGTAGCATCTACGAGTCAGGATAACGTGACGTCTACGTCGAACGAGGTTACGTCTGCAAAAAAGTCGAACAAGAAGAAGACGAAAAACAAAATTAAAACACCGTCAAGGAGAAGCAGCGATGCGAATACTTTGGATTCAACGCATAAAGCGAAAGCTTCGAAAATACTTAAAGGTGCCGATTCCAAAACAAAGAATCAAAATAAGAGCAAAAAGCAAGTCAATGGTTCCAAACAAGGTCCTTCGAAAACAGATTTCATCAAAGAATCGTTCGGTTACGATTCGGGGAGTAATGCAAGCTCGAGTAAATCTAGAGGTCCGTTTATTCACATAAGAGGCCATAGGGATTCCCCGATTTCGGTGAATGTTATCAATACACCCACGAATGACGATGATGTGGATAAAAAGAGTTACAAAGCGAAGAAATTCCACGACGATAGTGAATATCGACATAAGGTTCGTTCCAAAGGTTTGCATTGCAGCACTTTGAGTAACAAATACGACGCGCAAACTAGAGACATCAGTTGGATATGCGTTTTTTGTAAAAAAGGGCCCCACACAAGCGAAATTCCCGGCGTGGCGATAAGGGATTGCAGTTTTCCTACTGGCGACCTTTTCGGTCCGTATTTTGTCACCACGGAGACACCGGAATTCGCGAGACGCTTGGACGATCCGTACGACAAACAGTTCAAGAGCAAAAAAATAGCTAGATTATTAGAAATTCCGAATTTGAAACCGTCGAGCAAAAAGTCCAAGAGGAAACATTTGGAAAGTTCAGATGGGGATATGGCAGATCCTTATGTTGGTATCACGGAAACGGACAATAAGTTATACGAAATTTGGGCCCACGAAGATTGCATCGTTTGGTCGCCCGGTATCTATTTGATCGGTCCCAAAATAATCGGCTTGGAGGAGGCTGTGTGGACTTCTTGTAATATAGTATGCCTCAGATGTAATTTAAAGGGTGCGAATATTTGTTGCGTCAAACGGGGATGCCTTAAGGTTGCCCATATTTGGTGCGCCAAATCATTGAATTGGCAGTTCGATGAGGATAATTTCAAAGCGTTTTGTCCTCAACATCAAAAAATTGAAGCGTAATGGGTATTTTACTTTTTACCTTGATGAGATATATTGTGATCATTTTGTTATATGATTAATTTAATATTTTTATATTTAATTCATCATTACTTTGTACATACTTATTGCTATTAGGGAATGATACATTTGAATGGTATGATGGATTTTGATGAAATTATTTTTAATTTGAGATTGGCGTTGCTTTAAATCTTTTTTTTAAATAGTTATTTCAAATAATTGTACTATGGCACCTTGGAGGAAGATCAGTTGATTAGCGACCGATAAACAATGCGGATTGTAATGGGTGGCTCGAAGGACCAACTGCTTATTTTGACTGAAACATATCTTCATCGATTCAAAGAAAACACCCGGCCCTTTCTAATTTCATTCTTCAATTTAATCTCGAAGCAAAACTCTTAAATTTTACGAATAGAATGCTGGTTTCTCAAAACTAATAATTTGAACCAAAAGTAAGTCTTGATCTATTTCTAAATTCTGCAAGTGCAAAATTACACAGGGTTCCATTTGAAAATAAGTACAATTTTTTTCAAATAGCGCATGATGAAAAACCTCTATATACATATTGCATTGAATCCGTGAATAAAAAATGGCGGAGATATAAACGTCAAATAATGGTCAAAAACTCATGTTCAGCGCGAGTTCTAAAATCGTTAATTTTTAAATGTTCTCAAAAATTTCTTCTATTTTCAAAACATGTTTACAACATTGTTCTGTTTCTTCACTTATAGTTTACATCTTCAATGTTGTGAAACTAGTTTTCATCAAAAGAAGTAAACTAGTAAGAATTTTGGAAACTATTGGAATTGTATATAAGAAAAACTTATTTGAAAATTAATATTTTCAAAATATTGAAGACGAGATAATTTCGGGTTATCACATACGTGTCTGGTACTCAAAATATTCAAGAAATATGATAAAAAATTTACAATAGGTTCCGAAATAAATTAATAATTGCTATCTTCCTTTTGAATATGTCTATTTTACATAATGGCTATGCTGGTAGGTACTGTCACCTTTTATCAGGGAAAATCAAAATGTCAAAAATATTTAACATACTGTAGAAAGATAATGACCAGCGTAATCGCGGGCATTTATTCTGATCATCTTTAATAATACAATGAATTATAAAATATTACATAAAAAATTTATTTGACCTGCTATTCTTGCAATCTCGTAGATATAAAATAAAAGTGAGGAAATATTACATTCGGGTTAGTTTAAAATTTTTTTAATTACATTTAAAAATAATTTTTGACCTTTCAATCCAAGATTTGAAGGATCATCTGCTTTCAATTATTGTTCGTTAGCTTCAAAGCTCAATTTCTTTGAAAAAAATAAGCATAATAAAAAAAAAATTGGAGTCAATTTGATTTTGGAACATGCCACATTTAATTTTCTGTAGGAATTTGCTAAAATTCTCAATAATTATTTAAATAATTAGTTTTGAGTGACTAGTAACTTTATTAGAGCAATTTTCATTCAACTACAAAATTTATGGTTATCCTGAAAGTATAGCGATAAAAAATAATAAATCAACGTTTTGAGACACAAACCTAATTTAATTCTTAATGAAATGACATTTTATTATATTACCATCTTGAAAGCATCTGGTTCTTAATTTATAATAATTTTTTTTTAAATGATAATAATTCTCGCTATTTTATATTTTGACAATGCCGGTGAAACATTCATAAATACATAACCTAATATTCATTCCGAATAAACGATAATTGTTCAGTTCTAAATTTATTAATTCCTAATTTAAATAATTTTAATATTAGTTTCTGGAACCGCTGCAATCCAATCCAGTCTATTAGAAATTATTAATTAAATCAACAATCTGATTTGATTATTAGTTTTTAATCTTAGAACTCATTTTCGTTACATTATGATTTTCTTTTTTGTGAAATGATTTACATAATTATTACATAGTTATCGTTACCTCCTAACCTTTACAATTCTCACATATTGTGCATTGCAGTTATAATAAATTGATTTATATGAATAAATTTCTAAATAGTAATTATTAGTGTTATTTAATTTTGTATGATGTATGTAAATAGAGAATTTGTAAAATTTGTTTGTGAGAGAAGCATTGTATTAAGAATGTAGCTGATAGTAGTATTAGAATTTAGTCCCTTAGAATGTAAAAAATTTTTAAAATACGCTTATTTTTTGTATAAAAATTATGGAGTTCTCTCGATTTTAAATGTATACTGATTCGATATTGCTGGTAAAATTTTGTTAACCATGTATATTATGTAAATAACGAAATTTTGTCTGGGTTAAAGTGTAACAAACCAAAAGTAACTATCTAATAAAATGTTTTTTATACAAATTGCACATTCATTTCAAATAATTTGTTGTTTCATATAATAATATATAAATGCAGGATGTTATTGATTTAAGTATTTGTTATGAAGTATTTATTAAATTCAGTATGTGATTAATAAATTTAAGAATGTCCACTGTAAACTTTAATTTACTTGTGAAATAGAAGCGAACAAAAACATAAATTTCCTAGTCATGAACATTAGGCATGTGGCATTAGGCAGTGCAGTGTCTATTGCTCCACAATATACGCATTTATCGTCATCGGATATTTTAAATCGGTATAAATACTTCCTAAAGCATCCATGGCCCAGTATCTGTGTTAGGTAATAATCCACGTGCCCATATTTCCGTTTACACCACGTTTCAATGTTTGGGATAAGCTCTCGTGTATGAGCGGCTTTTAAGGTGGTATCCCACCTTTCCTGCCACCTACTCATCAATGTCTTGTTAGCCTCCTTCTTAGTTTTCCTTACGTTCCAACGCCTTTAGGTGTAATAGGGGGGAGTCCTATAATACCTCTAGCGCTTCATTAGATGTGGTACGGTAAACACTACAAGCTCTTCCTAACGAGTTTAATTTGTTCTTGGTATATTCAAACCTCAGAATTGGATACCATATTGGCGCAGCATATAAGGCCCTGGATAGAGCCACTGAATTTATCAGCTTTCTCTTGCTGCTAGACGGACCCCCAACATTTGGCATAAGATTATTAAACCCTGCAACTGTTAGATGTTTTTTCTAAAGCATAATTTAAATGGCTTTTATAGGAATTCTTTGTGTCTAACCATACTCCGAGATATTTAATCGAATCTTGCTGAGTTATAAACTCCCCTTTAAGGTCACCAAAGGAGTTATCCTCTTGGTCGAGATTGTTCCTGTCTCTGTTTTACTACCGGCCAGTATAAGGCCTCTCACTTCCAGCCACTGGTTAGGATTCCTTACCGCTCCGTAATTCTTCGTGATTTCTGGCTATCGCTACGACAACCAGGTCGTCAGCGAATGCCGCCGTGGTTACCCTTTCGGGAAGTTCAACTTCTAGAATGCCATTATAATGTAAGTTCCAGAGTGTAGAACCTAGAATGGACCCTTGCGGGACTCCACTGTTTATGGATCTATCCGAGGAGATACCCTCGAATTCGATCCTATTTTGTAGATAACTTCCTATTAATCTACGAATATCTAGATCTAACCCGATGTCTTCTAGTTTATCTAATATATGCTTCCAGGATGCTGTATCAAAAGCATTCTGGATATCCAAAGTGACTATGCAGCCAACCTTTCTTCGGTTGCTTAGTCCCTTTAGGACCTTTCTCAACTTTTTATTGATTAGACCTATCGCGTCGATTGTAGACATGCCTTTACGGAAGCCAAATGCTTGTCCGAAATTGCACTTTTTTCTTCTACACAGCTTTGAAGTCTAGTCAATATCAAATGTTCTAGGGTTTTCCCCAGAACGTTTAGTAGGTATATTTGTCTATACGATGCTGGGGACTTTTCTGGTTTATTCGGTTTTCTTAGTAGAATAACCTTGGCCATTTTCCAACTATCAGGAAATTCGCCTTTATCCAATGCTAAATTCATGATTTTCAGAATTTCCTCGGGAAATTCTTTTATCGCAATCTTGACGATCTCCACTGGGATTTGATTAATCCCCGCAGCGCTTTTCTTCCATAACCTTCTTCTTGCAAATAATAATTCATCCTTCGTGAATGAATTGATTTCAGGCGGTCTTATGGTTTATCTATCGAATTCCTCGTGTATAGAAAATAATAGAGGAGGCCCAATGATTTCTTTGGCCATTTCAAAAAACCTTTAATACCTAATTCTATGAATGTGAGGAACAACATAAAACTAGCTAGATTCGAAGCTTCAATACAATGTTACTCTACTATAGAATAGGAGGAAAACACCATCCCTAGACTCAGTAAAAAGGTCATCAACCACAGAAGGAACTGGTATAGGAGTGTATGGGCCTGGAACCAAATACTTTGAAATCTTAGGCAAACTCCAGAGCATTTTCCAAGCGGAGATTCACGCGATAGGAAACGTGTCCAGTTCAATATAGAAAGAGACCACCGCAGACAGGAAATAGTCATCATTTCGGATAGTCAAGTGCTGAGCTTCCACGTAATCAGTTTCAAGATGATCTGGGAATGCTCAGAAAAACTAATTGAATTTGGCAAGAACAACGCAGCACACCGGAGTGGATGGTAATGAAAAAAGGCAGCAAAAAAAGGGGGCGAAACACCAGTTGTGGGACCTGAACCCTTTTGCGGGATAAGCGTCAGCACAATACTGGAAGAACTAAAAAAAAGAAGTAGACAACAAAAAATCCCACCACTGGATAAATGGGAAACTACAACCAAAAGCGATCTAATGACATCAATTAAGTAGAAATATACTCGAATACTAACGGGAATGCTAATAGGACACTGACGGTTGAAAGGTCACCTTAATAGGCTCGGATTAGTAGAAGAAGAACAGTGCAGTGCAACTCTAAGGAGAAGGACGAAACTTCCATCAACATCCTCGCATAAGTCAAGGGCACCATAGCTTGGGGTATACCAAATAGAAGAGCGAAGCCATCCGACATACTGAACTTTCTCAAAGCCACAGGCTTGGAGGAACTGCTATAGCCGATGGGATATCCTGAAGGGCTTAGCGTCAGGGGATTTTTTTGGTCGCAGTGTGCAAACATCTCCAACACAATACAGTAATCGAGGCTGTTAGTAATTTTTTGTGTCATGATTGGATTAGCTAGCCCAATTATATGATTTTGGTCTACTCTAGGTTCATGGTTATCTGAACTTCTTTAGAGCATGTTCTACGAAAAGTTTTTAACATTTTGTATTGAAACCAATTTCTACTTTAAGATACATTGAATTCTTGGTCTTCACCAACTTAATCTTGAACATGGTAGTTGTTCTTTGTAGAGATACAGACCTATACCTCCATTTGTGGAGCAGTTGATTCTAAAGCCGCGAATTCTACGTATTATAGAATGTGCAGAAAAATGGAGCACAATCACCTCTAAGTTCTGAATATCGAAATACTTTAAATAACAAAATCACGAATGTTTGTGAGTAAAATACAACAACAGTAAAACGAAGAAACGCAAGAAGTGCTGCCTTTCAAAGTTGAAAATATCAATTTGACCAGGGGATCAATGGAATGAGCCAGATATAGCAAATGGGGTGCAACTAAGGACTCGGTTCATGTCTGACATCCCCGTTTGAACAGGAAGTCCTTATATATGTCCTAAAAAATGAATCAAACTTGACATTGGGCTGTAACGTACGGGTAACCAGTTAATCTGACTTGTGACATCACCATCGAGCGCCCAGATCTTGTGTAAAGAGACACATTTTCATGGCGGCGTGCAAGAACCCGCTCTGGAGAGTCTCCAGATCAAATCTCTTCAACTCGAGTTTCCTATTCTGCTATATTTAGTATGTATGACTCGAACGTAAAATAAGTATGAAATTCAGAAATCTGACAGAAAAATCATAGACATTTACTTCATGATTTATATTTAATTTCAATTTTTGAAAAATAATCAAGCAAACCTATCTCATCAAATTCACAGATGTTCAAAGTACACCACCTCCGCATTGGAAGTTATTAAATAATTGTTGTAAGAGAGAAATTAAATGAAACTTTTGAAGGAAAAAATGAGCTTATTCCCCTGTGCAATAAAGGTCAATAGCAGAGCTTTCTATGGTACTGAAATTCTTATATGAGTAGTGGGGATTGACGACTATCTGTGTTAATCAATATTAAAGGTACAAAAAAAAGTATATTAATGATCAATAATTGTATTAAAATAATCTTCGCAAACAAAAATGTGTCGAATTTAGATTCATATCTTTTCGTCGATACAATTCGAACCATTTTTCCAGCTGTTATTTTATTATGGCACAGGAATAAAATTTTTGATTATTCCATTTTTTGATGGTCCAAATATTTGCAACTACTAATTTTCTAATTTTGCACTTTTTGCTGCAGTTGGCGTTGATTTCATGGTCCCTGTGATCCCAAGACATGCAAATCTCTGGACCTTGATTAGTCTTGTCGTGGTCCCTCTTTGTTATGTTTAAGGCCGCCATACCAAAGAGGCGTATGTTATTGTGGGCTCAACCACCATGTTGTAGAACCAGTATGTTCGGTTGTTGCCTTCATTTTTTTCCCGAAGGAGCGTCTGGTCACAAATAATAAGGTCTCCAGTTTTTTAATCACTTTTGCCAGATGTTGGTTCCAAGTCAGATTCAAGTCTAGTGTAACCCCCATATATTTGACTTCCCCTTTCATCTGTACAGTTTCTTCAGAGGTCTCAAGCCTTCTAATTTACGTGTACGTGTGAATGCTACTACCGTGGCTTTGTGGGGACTGATATTCAGTCCCTCTGAATCCGTCCATGTTATTACTAGGTTCAGAGCTTCTTGCATTTGATCTCTGACCGTGGAGTTGTATCTTCCTTGTACCATGGGAACTATGTCGTCGGCATATCCAAAGGTTCTGTATCTTTTGTCCTGGAGGGTTCTCAGTAGCCCATTCACGACCAGATTCCACAGGAGTGGAGAAAATACTCCCCCCTGCAGGCATCCTCTGGCCACTCGGGCCACTACGGTCTCCTCCATTATGGTTGCATGTATCATCCTGTTCCTCAGCATTGGGTCTATCCAGGCCACATATGGTTTCTCGATTCCTCTGTGTTCTTTTTTAAGGGTGTTGTTTTGGCTCTGTTCAATTCTTTTCTGGCTTGACTTTCCTGGTGGATTTCCTTGAGGACAATTTTTGTTGAGCTCAGAAATGATCGTGTCGTTGAGCTGTTCCACGACCATCTCGTGGTCCCTATTTGTTCTTATCTTTATTGGGTCCCCTGGAGTTTACGTTCTAGGCCTGCTTTGTAGGCTTCCCAGTCTGTTCTCCTTGGGCTCCGATAAGTTTGAGTATAGATTTCGCTTTATGTCTTGAATTTTATATGTCTGTGCTCTGAGTAGCTCACCTCATCGGGTACATGCCATTCTGTAACAAAATTACTCAAGTAGGTAAAGACTATTGTTACATCGAGTATCTCCTTCCTGTTTTTTTTTTAACAAAAGTTGGTTTGTCTTCTACATTCAATGTGTTCAGATTATTTGCCAGCATGAATTGTAGTAGCGATTCGTCTCTTTCATTGTTGTCATTGCTTCCCCATAGAGTGTGGTGTGCATTCGCGTCGCAACCAATGATCAGCTGCAATCCTTTTCTCCTGCAGTGAATCACCAGTTCCTCCACAGCCTTCGTGGGTGGTACTCCAAGTTCTATTTCCCTCGTACCACATCTCTCCCTGATCCTAATCTTTACCGTTGTCAGGTCTCTGGAGCGGAAATATGTCAGCGGCATCATTTCAATCTATTTGTTAATTAGTATACAGGACCGGGGGGTTTCAGCCGATCTGCTGTATATCAGCTCTCTGCTCGCCCCCGTAGACGTTTGCACTTAAAATACGTTTAGATTTTGGTTAATGCCTATTGAGTATATTTTCATACGGTGGAGAGTAGGTGGTATTTTTTTATTGACACTGATTTTGAAGATATATTTAAAGTAAAAACATTTGTTATATAAAGTGGGTATTTTCGATAATAATTATTTCGAAGAGGTAGATCAAAAGAGTACAGCAAATTTAAATGTTGTTTTTATTGTATTAGCAATAACAATTTACACCTAATTTCTGTTTTTATGACAGTTACTCTAGAAAGACCTATTTCAATTCCCATTGTCAATCGTATAATGTGAATGTGAACCGGACTTTGCAGCTCTGACCGTTTTACGACGTGAACAAATTTACTCAAAGGAGCAATAAACTTGTTCTGAAAGACTAGAAGTTAAACTTTCTATCGTTGAAACGTACCCGAAAGTTCGTCTTAATAAATCTCACACATTTTTTTGGTCCAATTTACAAAGTCCGTCTGGGAATCTTGTTCAGAAATCTCTTTCGTTTCAATCAATTGCGACACATTGATTATAGTTTGAGAAATGACGTTTTTTGCTTCCATTCAGGTAACAAAGATTACAGGCTGCTATTAAATAGAGAAGTAAGAACTATCAGAATACATTTCACCCTTGACTATTTCAAGATGCACATTTAGAAATATCTAATAGAGAAGTGAATTAGCATTTAAGTATTGAGAAGGAGAGATAACTTCTGATCATGTACATCGATTTATCAAACACAAAAACGACTCTACCCTATTTCCAAATAATTAACATTTTCATTCCCCAATGAAAAAATTAAAATCTCATGATTTAACTAGGATCTAAACAGTATAACATACATATACCAGATATTAGAAGCAAGCGATCTATCCAGTGGCGTAAATAATACCTCGCAACCCTAAGGGGCGCTAAGACAACAAGGAAACCCTAAAATGTGTTACTTGAATTTCCGATTTGATCAATAATTTATATTTTATAGTAAAACCAACATTTGTATAGAATCGTAGATTGTTAAAAAGATAGTTATGTTATGTCTTCTGATGATGGTCGTCAGACCGAAACATACGTAAAGACGAAAATAATAAGCATATGGGTTCGAGAAATTTATTAGTGGAACATTTATTCATAGATGGCGTTACATATTTTGGGTCTTTTTACCATGTTGTGGGCCGGTTATGACTGATGAGCGCTATGAGAAAAGCGAAACAGCTGTCTGGAACTATAAGTTTGTTACGTTATTGATCGATCTGAACTGTAAATACTTTATAATTATCTGGCAAATTCCACATGAAATAAATGATTATCTTCATATATTCATTTGCTTCTAATTCTTACAATAATTAAAGTAACATTCAAGGACTAAGCAAAATTCTTTACCTTTCTGTTAAATGATAATCGCTTATACAATCCTAAGTTGGAACGCATGTTTTGCTGGACGTATGTAAGATTTGTGTCCTTTCAAGGATGAAAATAATGTAAGCAATGCAATGAGCTAGAAATAACCCAATGAATTTTGTAAACAGCTCTGATGTCTAAAACATACTTTTCTCATTGTTTCTATGAATCATATCCGTAAAATAGATGAAATGGTACATCTGGATTGGGATAATGTTATTACCTAGAATTTGGAAATAAATATAATAGTCTGTACATAGCTCTTTATTACGTAATTAAGCAAGTTGATAATTAGTAAATTCTTAAGGAATACCAGAGAATAATCACTTTCCTAAATGAACTGTGATGAATCGATCTCTGACTTCCCTCACTTTTGTTAGCAAAATACCTTTCAGACATGTCTGCGAGTCAAATGTATGATTCTAGGAACAACAAATATTTTTGAAATGATTTAGAAACAGCTAATGAAAGACGTTAAATTATACTATATATTGTATTGAAATTATATACACATAATTAAGACCGAGTGAGCTTAGCGAACGAAGTCTTTCCTCAAATCGGCTCATACGGCACAGTTGGTTTCTACATATCGGTGGTTAACTCAAAATTTTCTTTCAGGCTGTTTACCCCGTCATACAAATATTTGTTGCATCCCACCAGCTGGAAGACGGCTAGAGTAAAACTAATTCCGAAAAAAAAGGAAAGAAGTACTTTCCTAATAACTATAGAACCATTGAACTACCATCTGTGATCTCTATAATAATCGTTTTGGTGACTTGTTGTGTAACTCACCAGGCAAGAAGCAGACCAAGCTCTTTATCTTTATCAAAGAGCATGTACCAAGACTTTGAAGAAAATTACTTCCTCTTAAAAGAAGCAGCCTTAGCGGGATGATTGGAATCCTCAAGGTTCACTGTTGTCTTAATAGATAAATGTCGAGTGGTGGAAGAAACTGCCTCTCACATCCTGTTGGAAAGCCCAACAACCTGCTAGAATAGCATAGACTACTGATCATGGAGTGCACAATGGGCCCAATCCGGCGGCGTATGTGCATCTAGGGGTTAAACCCTTTTTTGTTGTTGCGGAGGTGAAGAAAACCCTTTATGGGGAGGTTATGAGCCTTTGAGTCTCAAGGTCTACTGTGAGTGTATTCTGAAAGCACCAAGCCTGGCCTCTCCTTGGATTACCAATTGGAGGAGAGGCAATCCCAGTAGTGTCTCCATGGATGCAGTGGGCGTAGATTTCATGGCCCCTGTGATCCCAAGACAAGAAAGTCTCTGGACCTTGGTCAGTCTTGTTATGGTCCCTTTTTGTTGCGTTTTAGGCCACCATACCAAAGAGGTGTATGTTATTGCAGGTTTAACCACCATGTTGTAACCAACCAGTAGAGCATGTTCGGTCGTAGTCCCCATTTTTTCTCGAAGGAGCGTCTGGCCACATATAATGAGGTCTCCGCTTTTTTAATTACTTTTCCCAGATGTTGGTTCCAAGTCAGTTTCGAGTCTAGTATCACCTCGAGATATTTGACTTTCCCTTTTATCTGTACAGTTTCTCCTCGAATCTGCAGAGGTCCCAAGCCCTCTGTTTAGCGTTTACGAGTGAATGCTACTATGGCTTCGTGGGTTAAACCCCTATTCTACAATGATAATGATGATGAAAGGAGAAATCTAACAACATCGAGCTCATGCTTATATTTATGAAGAGCTTAAAAATCGTGAACTACCGACAGTATGGCTTTTGCCACCAGAAATCAACAGTCAGATCTGGCTTCTGCAAGGCATAATTCTTCTATGGAATGGCGAAGTTGTGGAACTGTTTGCCTAGTAAGTTTTCCTTATGCCTATAAACGCCAAACTTCAAAGAAAAATTCCAATACCTAGCTCCTCTCTCAACTTTCTACTCACGATGTTCCATGAACATTATACGAGGGCAAGGTGAAAAGTCCCTGAAAAATGAAACAGATGGCGCCACAAACGAAAATCCCATGTGACATTTGCGATGTACCATCTTTAACTAGAACGCATTAAAATTTTTAGACTGATATGTGTCGCATTTGGCAAAGAAAAAGGTGCTTTTCCACCAGGACAACGCCCCGGCATACAGGTCCGCAGTCGCAATGACAAAATTGCATGAATTGCGCTACGAATCCTCCAGATTTGGCCCCCTGAGATTTTTATCTACTTCCAAACTGGAAGAAATGACTCGGCGGTCCAACGATGAGGTCGTCACTAAAACAATTGCCTATTTTGAAGGATTGCCGAAATCGTATTATTTGGAAGGGATCGAAAAATTTTGAAAAAAAGTTTTGACCAAATAAATCATTTCTTGTTTAATTTTTCAGGGACTTTTCACCTTGTCCTTGTAGGTTATCCCCTCGTGAAGTCAAAAGATATAAAAAAAATAATTCATTATAATATACACTCAGTAATGAACACTTCTTATGGTCTTTTGAAAAAAATCAATAACATACACAAAATGTGTTAATAGCTTGGGAGAAATAACAACTGTTTGCCGTGAAAGTGAATAGAGAAATTGTAAGATTCGTACACAATTTGTGCTGGCGGTTCCGGCAATAATATGTATAACGAGCTCGTTTAAATAATATAGCGATGATAATGCATGCTTGTATTCCATTATAAGTAAAACCTTGGGAAATAGGTCATATTAATACTTACGTCTACTATATTTTCCTCTTTACGTACGTTTCGGTCTCACGACCAGCTTCAGAAAACGAAAACTAATTCACATCAACTAAGCGAGGGATTTCTTAAACTAATTGCACTAAGCAGTAAGCGTCTTTATCGCATTAATTTCAATTAAAAATGTCTACGTCACAACAACGAACAAAACACAAATAATTGAAATTGTAACACATTAATATTTAAAATATATGCATATGTATTGGAAAACCACTACCCAGTAATGTTTCCATAGTTAAAGACGTCAAATCTCGAGGACGAGGGTAAACAGTCTGACAATCAAAATCCTTTTGCGCCAAGTTCAATGTTAAACAGATGTGTTTAAAATGTGTAACTACTATAGTGAAGGTCTTTGCTCTACCAATATTACTGATTTATTGCATCAGTTTTGTACATATACACACTTTCAAGCATTATTTATAAAGAAGTACGTAAAAATTTGCAAATGTTTAATTAATTAAATTTGTATAAATTTGACTCAATGATTGTACATCGGTTCTACTATTTACAGACTTAGCATCACGTTTTATGCCCCCTTCACCCCCAGAACTTCAAAATTGGCCCATTTCTACCCTCCAATATTAGACGATATACGATTTATTCAAAAAATGAAAATTATGTTCCGAAAATGGTATCTAGGTGGTTTTAGGGTTGCTGATGACGAATCCGAGGTTAGTTATGCGGAAAACTAGACCAAAGACTGGAAAATTGGGAAAATTTGTCTATTTTCCACTTATATTTTTCAAACTTTATATTTTCGACTCCAAAAATGGCTTCTAATTTTTTTTTGAATATTGAAGCTGTGAGTAGAATTAAAACTTCAATTGTTTGAAAATAAAAAATTGATGAGATTTTTATTTTTCCGGCCTCTTGATAAAGTAACCGACCTCGGATTCGTGATCAGCGACCGAAAAAAATCCTCAGATACCAGTTTCGGAGTTCAATTATCATTTTTTCAATAAATCATATAACGTCTAATATTGGAGGGGTAGAAATGAGTCAATTTTCACGTTCTGGGGGTGAAGGGGGGCGATGGCATATCGTTATCGTATCACGAATTATCTTTGGGGTCATATAAACATCATGCAAAAAAAAAATTTCAGATTCCACCTTCTAAACAAAAGTTATTTATTTTCCCAGCTTATAGCCTAGACTATAAGGTCTCCTTTGTTACCGTTTATATTTCTTATATATGATGTACCATTATAGATTTTGTTTATTCTTTCTCTAATGATTTTTTTTTCACGAAGCTATACCTTTTTATCTTGGGACATGACTCAGGTTATAATACATATTGTTTGCTTGAGAAGAACAAGCTGCACTTTCCGAAAATAAATGCAAATTTCTAGAATCGGGGGGAATCCTTCTTTCCTCATCTTCTAAATTCACAGAGGTCTTGCCCTATCCATCACCTCACTATCTTTGGCTTTGTATCAAAGGTTTTGAAGGTAGGTCAAAGTCGTTTTCATTCCTAAGGATGGAAGAACTGACTTCATGCAAGCCAAATCTTTCCCCCCTATAAGCCTCACATTCTTTCTCTCGAGAGACTCTGGAGTAGCTGATCGATAGGTATATCAAAGACGGGTGTATTGACGGATTTTCTACTTCACCGTCGACAATTGCCTACCAGGCGAGCAAATCAACTGAGACAGCTCTTCATCATCTGGTTACCTAGATTGAAGGGACTCTTAGTCTCGGACAGTGCACTCTAGGCGTTTTCTTGGACATTGGACATCTCCCTCGAGTCCATATGCCATGCTGCGAAATCGATCATGTCTTGGTTAGGTGGACCATGCTCTCATAGAGATTGATGATGGCGTCGCATGTACACATGTTACCCGAGGATGTCCTCATGGAGCAGTACTGTCTCTTCTTCTTTGGTGACTGGTGGTGGACAGTTTGATAGTCAAGCTGAATGAGGCTGGGTTTTACCTTGTGTTAGCTGCAGAAATCTGCACTTCCATCGTAGCTCTCTGATGTCAGGTCGAGGGTCGAGAGTGAATCTTGAAAAGACTGGTTTTTTTCGAGATGAAACAGAAACTGGGACCTCTACTAGAGATTCGTCTGTTACGGAGGATCTTGTACCTAGAAGGCTCAGGGCCTTTGAGTTATACTCGATGCTAAACTTAGCTGGAAAAAACACCTGGAAACCCGTGGGAAAAAACTGTGCCTCACTATGGCGTAGGGTCCAGGCCCATGAGAGGAGGAATTCGAGCTTTTTATATCTCTGATACTAAAGATTATTTCGTCATTAATTGATTGAAGTTCTTCTGAAGAAGATAGTAACTAGAAAGGCTAAAAGGTAGGTTCATTCAAAATAATCAAGCAATAGTATTTTGAAAACACCCAACTTTCAAGAATTCATCATAAGATAATAATTAGATATAATTGGGAATTAAACAAAACTTCAAATTAAAGAACGTGAATACACATGAAAGGCTGGGAAGTCAAAAGGCTTAATTGACATTACCATCAATTATAATGATGAGAATTGAAGAAGCGTTGGTGTTAGTAGGAGCAACAGGTTCTTTGTTATATGCACGTGATCATTTCTTTACCTTTTCCTCGCTTAGGTCCGCCGCAGCCGAGTTATTCCTTTTGAACGCGATCTCTTGCTTACTCATTGCTCTTGATTTTAGTTTGGTAGTAGTCTGGGATATTCCGGAGTGTACGTATATTCGAACCGAAGGTAGCTGTCAATTTATAGTAGTCATTGGTGACGCGTGTTTGTCATGCCGCAGTGATTGTTAATTAAAAACGGCTGTCAGAAAATGTGATTAATTAATAAACTTGAAATGCATGTTATGGATACATCAATATGTGTTTAGATTTCATCACATTTTTTGCGATTATTTTGGTTCAATACGCCGATTGTTTGGGAAATGTTTCGACCGGTGAGTACCTTATAATTATGTTTTAATAATTATAGTTAATCGTTTGGCTGGGCTCCTCGATGTATTAGACTTCGAACACTTTGATTACTTTATGTTATTAAAATTATCTATTATAAGTACCTATTCGATAAAATTTTCAAATAGTGTTTTCGTTACATTTTGTAACTCCGGAGATTTACCTGTTTTATAGTTATTTATTAAACATATTTCTTGAACAAATTGGAATTTTATGTGTCATGTTTTGATTATTTATTATCTGACGGGGCATACATATAAACATAAGTTCATCAATAATTCCCTAAATATTATATTCACGAAAATATAAATTTTGATGTTGACCTAAAGTAGCGTAAATAGTAACGCTAACGGAATAACTCAGACCGCAAAACATGTGGGTTCGAAACTTCCTATCGTTGTATTTTTATATTATTTATTCATAGCTTTAAGTTGAATATTTAAAGTTGTCTCTAGATTCATTCAATCTAAATCTATAGTATATGTATAATTTCATGGTAACTTTATCATAGTATTTTTTAAATTTTTCACAATTTTTTCACATCTTTTTAGAATTTTAGATTGTTAAAACTAATTCATTTAGTTACGTATTTCATATTCATATGATTATTATTATTAAGTATTATTATGCTTATATAATTTCCAGTTTTAAATTTAAACAAGGAAATAACTATTGTTGCTCCTTAGAGAATAGATAAATAGTGTGCATGGCAAAATAACTCATCACACATCATTTGATTCGATTACTGATTTTTATATAATTATTTCACATTCTATAAGATACTCTTCGCATTTGCGTAACGATAATGAAATAAATTATTTATTTCATTCCCTCTACACAACGAAACAATATTCAAGTTAATAATGTTTTTAACAAAATGTTTAACAAAAATAAATTTTCCGTTCTTGGGAATCGAACCCTAGCCTACTTAGTGGGAGCCGAGTATCACAACTCCCATACCATATCTTTGATTCATCTCCGTTTGATAAAAACATTTAAAGTACGGTGTAAATTTAACTTTACGTTTGTTGTTGTTGCTGATTTTGTTAAAATTTGGGTGAAAGCAGTTAAATTTACTGTAAAAGCTATGAATCGATTTAATGTATACGTCCTGTGGGAGTTGATATTTTTTTAATTTTTAACTTTTCAGAAAACGGTGTGTTTATTACACGATTCCCCTCAAAATAGGTTTGAATATGATAGGACTTTTCTCGTTTTTGAGTTATCGTGTAGATAAACATATCGTGACGGACATCCAGACAAACAGACACACGGATTTTTTCGAACATTGAAAAATATTATGGTGAAGGACTTTTGCTCTTTAACGATTTCAGAAAAAGCTTGACCAAATGCAATATACTTTTCAGGCTTCGTCTGAGAAGATATACTAATTTAAATAAGACGTGAACGCAATGTGTGCTGTTCCCTTTTTCTAATTACTATAAACCAAATGCAACAATTATTTTAATAGGTAATGGATTACTTATCTTGGAATTCTGATTTTGTAATCTGGGTGGTCACCATATATGACCATATCAAGATACTTCATCTCTTTCCATCGGTCTATTAGACTATTCATCACTAAAATTGATAAAGGAAAATCATAGAACGAATATGCAATCAATAATTAAAAATGTAGCTTGTACAATCTACTTCATATATCAAGTTTCACCGCATCGGAACCATACCAATTAATTATAAAGTGTATTCTTCTTTTAACGAAGATACCAAAGTTGAACGTCGGTAAAATTTGCGTGCATATTTCAGCAGAAGTCAATATCCCAATTACTGGCTAATGAGGTGCCTCTACAATTTTTTTTTGTTTAAAAAATCTCTGCTACCTTTACCGTAATAGTAGCAGAAGTACGCAGAGAGCTGAGACATTCCCACAGAGTTCAATGAAAACTATATTATAATTACCGGATCATTATTGGGTAATTAAATGCTCAAAAATTTAAATTTTTTCTCTAAACACTTTGACCCCTAAGTATATAAAAGTCGTAGGTAATAATTTGGGCACCTGTTTTTACAATAGCCTCCGTGATAGATTTTGTGATTGCAGAAACAAACAAAAACTGTGAAAAGCTTAAGACGGAATTCCACTTGTCGTTCTCGAGGAACGTGCGTCTGAATTAACACCAGTTTTCTGCAGGTTGTTTTCATACAAACTTGGTGTGTTTCCTTCCAGCTAGAAGACAGCTAGAGTGCAACCAATTTAAAAAAAAGGAAAGAAGACCCTTCCTAATAATTATAGACCCACTGCACTATTATCGTGATCTCTAAAGTGATGGAGAAAGCAATCAACATCGAGCTCATAAGATACATAGAGAGCTACAAAATTGTGAATGACTGGAAATATGGCTTTCGTCAGCAGAGATCAAACGGAGACCTGTAACAACGTAACACATATGGCAGAAATCTATTGAAAAACATGGGGAATCTCTAGCTGTATCATTGGATATCTCCAAAGCATTTGACCGAGTCTAGCACCAAAGCCTTCTTGGGAAACTTCCGTCATATGGTTTGCCGCCTCAACTATCGAGTTTTCTCTCAGGTAGATCACTCCATGTGGTGGTTGACGGAGTATTCTCCGAACAGCACATTCATCTCATTTCACAAAGAGGAATGTATGCTCTTCAAGAATATGCACCAAAAATACACTTTCAATAACCTCAACCAACGCATTGCCGCTTGGAACTATAAAAAGAATGAAGGAAATAGGCAGTTCTACATAATGCATGTAACAAAAATTCACTTTTAATATCCTCAGCCCTACTGATTGCCGCTTTTCTCCATGTCTTCCAATCGGCAATCCATAGGTAGGAAAAGCGTATTTCCCTAATACTTCTTATAGGTCCAATGGGCAAGGTGTAGGTCTGAGGTTATTGAAAGGGTATTTTCAAAACAGTATATTTATCTCATTCCACCAAAAATGACATTCAATAACCTCAGACCTACGGATTGCCGCTTCGAACTATAAAAAGAAGAAAGGAAATAGGCAGTTCTACATAATACATGTAATCCTGACAAGACATTACTTGAAACTTTGGCAAGTTCAAATAGTTTGCAACAAAATAAAAAATGAATTTAGGGACTGGCAGAGAAGTACTGACACATTTATACAGTCACTATGAGTCTCCCGAACGGCCAAACATATCATAATACTGATATCTATGGAAATAAGATATCTATGACACCAATCTCTCAAACGAAACGAGAATAAATACCTTGTAGGGAGGCTACAATTAAATGGCAATGGCTATCAACGCTGGTGTTCTACAGGGATTATCTTGGTACCAACTTTGTTTCTGCTCCATATTAACGATCTGCTGGAAGTGAGCATCTGTCCCGTCCACAGCTTTGCAGATGATGGTACACTCCATACCGCTTTCTCATCTAGAGCCTTTATACCATTCAATGAAGCAAGAGGAGCGAGATAGGGACAGGTTGACGCAATTAATCAGCTTTTCAAATGGAGATCTGATAATCTAGTAGACTTTAATGCAACCACAACTCAAGCTAGCGTCTTCTCCAGGAAGGCGAATCTCACAATCTCTAATAAGATGATGTCAGGTATAATATTCCAATGAAGTCTTCCATAACATTGCTCGGGATCACCACCAACATCACCCTCTCATGGGACGATCATGTGAGGTCCATTGCGAAAACAGCTGCACAAAAACTTTGTTTTCTATTCAACCTGTCCTGGAGTACTGTTCACATGTTAGGAGTTCAGCTCCCAAACATACGCTGAAGCTCTTGGATTCTATACAGAAGAGAGCTATTCGTTTGATTGATGTCACACTTACGAGTTCTTGACCTCTCTAGAACATCGTAGAAAGGTGGGAGATCTCTCCCTCTTCTATAGATATTTCCATGGTCGGTGTTCATCAGAAATTTCGTCTGTTATTCTACTTCAAAAGATTCCAAATAGGCGGACTAGACGAGCTCAAACTAGTCACCACTTCACTGTCAAACTTGAGACCTGACGAACTTCTTCCTACCAGACCTAATTTCTTTATCGAACAGCGAAGTTGTGGAACTCTGGAACCTAGTGAGGTATTTCCCTATGCCTATAACCCCCAAACCTTCAAGAAAAATACAAAGTATGAAAAAAATGTCTACCTTTTTAACAGATTTATTTCATAAAGATTGATTGATCGTTGTAATTCATATTATTTAATCATCAAGACTATTCATATAGGTACATTATAAGCAAATTATTCCTGACATTGTTTCGATGTTTATTACATGAACATTCATTCCATTTACGCTTCAATAACTACACACACAGTGCCATCCTTACAATAATAACTCTTCAATAGCGGTTAAACTGTAATTTGTTTTCCTCCAACTTAGTCGAGTCAAATAGGTATTAAAACAGGCCGACTTACGAAAATCGAACGATATGGACCGATTTTGATGAAACAAAGTGCATTCGATTCGGGATGACGTCTAGCAAAAAGCTTACTGGTTGGTTTTTTGTGCAAATTTGTTATTTTTTTGTCAAACGAATAATTGACCAATTTTTGGCTAATTATTGGGAAAATTTAGTCGGGGGTTTTCGGGGTCGCTGATTGCGATTCTGAACTCAGATTGGTCAAAATCGAACTCCTCAGCTGGTAATTGGCAGGTTTAATTGGACAAAATTGACCAATTTCCAAAATTTCATCAAAACTAACAATTTGACTTCAGAATCGTACTCAGCGATTCCGAAAACCCCCGAGTAATTTTTCCTGTCTATTTGCGATGAAATTGAGAAAAAATGATCAATTTTGTCCAATTAAACTGGCCAATTACCAGCTGGGAAGATCGATTTTGGCCAATCTGAGTTCAGAATCGTAGTCAGCGACCCCAAAAACCCCCGAGTGATTTTTCCTGGTTATTTTTGTTATTTTTGATGAAATTTAAAAAAAGGTCACGTTGTCCAATTAAAGTGGCCAATTACCAGCTGGGGAGTTCGATTTTGGCCAATCTGGGTTCAGAATCGTAATCAGCGACCCCAAAAACCCCTCGAGTGATTTTTCCTGGCTATTTTTGATGAAATTTAAAAAAATGGTCACTTTGTCCAATTAAATTGGCCAATTACCAGCTGGGGAGTTCGATTTTGGCCATTCTGAGTTCAGAATCGTAATCAGCGACCCCGAAAACCCCCGACTAAATTTTCCGAATAATTAGCCAAAAATTGGTCAATTTTTCGTTTAAAAAAAATAACAAATTTGCACAAAAAACTAACCGGTAAGCTTTCTTCTAGACGTCATCCCGAATCGAATGCACTTTGTTTCATCAAAATCGGTTCATATCTTTCGATTTTCGTAATGAAATACCTATTTGACTCGACTAACTACCTTATCAAAATAAAATATGTTTACTCTTGGGTATGTTTGAGATCCTCGATATATCTCAAAATATTGCAATACTTATCAATAGAACGGCTGATAAAGTACTCAAATTTAAAGGTTGCCAATAATGTTAAGAAATATCAACCATGTGTGTAGATGCAGTGGCGTAACTACCGCCGGTCCAGTCGGTGCAACGGTTTGGGGCTCCCGGGTACAAGGGGCCCCCGATTGGTTATTTTTTGCTTGTTTGCAAAACTATGATTCGTTGTAATGTTCTGTAATTTCGGGGATATATTCTATCAGGGAGTTGGCTAACTTAATACTGATCGAGTATTTTAATCTTTCTGCTAGCTTTCCGGACGTCTGCTCAGTAATGTTACTGTTTTTAACAATTCCAGTGACCGTTGCAACTGCAGAGCGCTCCTTTTCAAAACTGAAAATGATACAAAATTATCACTTATAATATCCCATGTGCAAAATTATTATTATTATATTTTCTTAAAATATTCACCATCGAGAAAAAATTTCCGGAAATGAATTTGTGCACTCGGGATATTCGGTAAGAGAATTTCACACCGAAGAAAAAAAACACAAACATTTGGTAAATTTAGAGTCTTCTACACTATTCGCCATTACGAAGAGAGGATTTTCAAGAGAAATATAAAAAATATTTAAATGTTGTTATGAAATTAAATAAAATATAAATTTTAATAATTAATCGAATGAATTTAAATATTTAATTTATTTTTGTGAACGGTTGTTTTGTTATGTATTGTATCACGTTCAAACTCATTTGTTAAACGTCAAAAAATATCCACTATAATTTTGCTTCTCTACCCTAAAAGAAAAAATATCCGCTGAAATTTTTTCGTTGGCATGGCAACAAGTCAAAATAAAAGTATTTCATTGGTCGAAAATCGTCGGTGTGAAATTTTCTGCGAAATTCGATGGGGCAAGAGAGACTGGCGGATCTGAGTATATTGTCGATAGAGAGTAAGGTCACTAACTCGTTGAGGGCAAACCTGGATGAAATAGTCGATAACTTTGTGAAGGCGAAAGTCCGCAGGGCGAGATTTTACGGAGTGTTACGAAGATATAACAGTATCAATTGTATCGGAATATGGCTGTGACTATGGATTGTAAGATGGATTGTGAGATTGTACAATTACACATGGATAAAATATACAACCCAAAAAAGTATTCATTCGACCTTTTTTTTTTTGCCCTACGTTGCTGTTAGACTGGGACCCCGGTGGGGTTAGTTACGCCATTGTGTATTATTATGCACAGTTCTATTCAAGATGTATCTCATGGCATCATATTCTGGGGATCTGCATCTATATCGGACAGAGTTTTGATAATGCAGAAGCTTGCAGTAGTATGGTAGGAGCAAATGGAAGAACCTCGTGTAGAAACATCTTCCGACAATTGCTACTAGAGGCCGAGCAGACCTGTTAATACCTCAGCGTAAGATGACTCTGTAAGAAGAAAGTTCACGATATATGAGCATAAAGATGTTCAACAAACTTCCGCAAACGCTCAAAGATAATGCAATGTTAAAACCGTTTAAGAAAGTTCTAATAAAGATTCTTGACCCAGGTATGAATTACATATAAATTCTCGGGAAATAGGTCACATTAACACTCATGCTTAATATTTTCGTCTTTACGTACGTTTTGGTCTCACGACCATGATCAGAAGACTTTATGTCTAAAACGAGATTTCTTAAAACTAATTGTAATAGCACAAAGCGTCCTAACCGCATCAATTTCAATTTCGATTATTCGTGATTCTGTTCGTTTCTGCGAAGTGGGCATTTTTAATTGAAGGCAGCTCATAAACTTTTGCAAGAGCATGTATTTTACACTGTTTCTGAGTATTTGGCATCTGTAATAACAGATGATCCATAAAGTTTTGGTCATTTCCTTAAATTGCAATCCTAATTTTATGTTAATAAATAAGTATAGTAGGCTATAATTATTATTAGTTACTTTTCGAAAGGAAGTATTACCTTTGTGTATCTTTATATCATTTTTTCTTTTCTGTCTTATTTGTTGTATCAAAATAGTGTTTATCTATCTATTCAATTATTTGTTTACTTGCATACCTGTATATTCTTGACTTGTCTTATACCATGTTGTATCATTGGACTTATGGACAATAAAAATTATTAGTATTATTATTATTATTAATGAATGAAACTGCTACGAAATAAACACCAACATTGCTGAATGGTTTACCTCTTGATCTAAAGGAACTAACGTCGTAGTCGTCGTATGTATCAGTGAATACAGTAAATATAGAACGTAAACTTAATAGTGCAATGGTGGTAGTATGCAACAAACATAATGTTTGTTATAATTCTGGGAATGTTTGAAACATTCCCAGAATTATTGACAAAACCTGGAACCCCTACAGTTTCTTTTAACTTCGCTTTTAACAGTACCATCTTCACATCAAAAATTGACAAGAACACCGTCGGTATCATTTCCGAATTGTAAAGCACGTGTTTTTGCTGGAGATCTATTCTTTAGTGGAATTTCTTGGAAGGACGATACGGCTTATTGGAATAGCTCTGAAACGAAAGTGTAGAAGTTTGAATGCTTCGGTGCACCTAAATGAAACCTAATTAGTTGGAATACAAAGCAAATTTTACCTGCCTCATAATTTATATTGTCGTTTTGTGGGTGATGCCAACTTGGAACCTTTACGGAGCTGAGATGGCGGGTGGATAATGGAAAATGAGTTTGTATAATGTCTTCTAGTTGTTACAGGCGTGATGATGTGTAATTACAGAGAACTGCGTTGGAAGATAGCTTGCGTAGTTCTATGGAAATTTAGTAGTAGACATATCAATGAACATATTCCTCTTAAAAAATTACAATTTAGTATGTATCTGTCTAATTCTTCAAACCTAAATTTATGTTCATGCCTATATTAATAGGAAATCAGCAAAATCAGCGATGAAATCAATACGGACAGCAGAGCAATACTAGCTATAAGCAGAAACAACGCTTCAGAGGTAACGTCTGGGGTGCCACAGGGGTCGCTATTAGGCCCAACTCTATATCTCACATATGTCTTCGACATACAGTCTTCTGTTAAATATGTCAGTATACAGTCTTTTGCTGATGACACTCAGCTGTATCTTTCATATGATCCATCTAAATCTGAGGATGCATCTAATCTTATTAATGCGATCTCATGTCCTTAGAAAAGTACTCAAAAGCTCACAATCTGACTTTGAACCCGAGCAAATGCTGCCATATTATCTTTAATTCTAGTATGATGGCTGATGCGGAGGACGATACTGATATGCGGCTTAAGATTCAGAGCCAGGTTCTGAAAGCTTCAAAGGCGCTACCAATCTTGGAGTGATATTTGACTGCAAGCTACGCTTCGAGGAGTATCTAACGTTATTCGTTAAAGAGCCCTACCTTGTCTTAAGACAGTTATATAGGCATATTAAGTCTTAAATTGAATAAAAACTTTGTGAATGTTTAGTGTTATCTATCCTTAACTACGACTTAGTTTTGTATTTCCCTTGCTTGCTTCAAACTACTAAATATCGCCTTCAAGAAATTCAAAATTACTGTTGTAGATTTATTTTTGGACTCCGTAAATATGACAGAGTATCAGCTAAAAACAACAATCTAGGCTGGCTTAGGATCGAAAATTTGTTCAGATATCATATGTGCTCGTTGGTCTTTCGTGTACTTTTCATCTCCACTCCCCCGTACCTTTAAAGTAGACTAATATATAGAAGAAGTTTGCATGGCCGCTGCATACGTCATACTTGCAATTTAGACTTGCCTAAATTTCGTCTTGCTTGGTCAAATAGGTGTTTCACCTACAATGCAGTTAAAATATAATATATGTATATTCTATACCCCCTACGTTCAGAACAGGTTCAGAAGGTTTTCTCGATAGGAAACTTGAATCGACGCTACTGGACTTACTAAAAGAATAGTTGGCTATTTATTGCAGTTTGTGAAATATTTTATTTACTACTGCATAAATCTATTTCTTTTCTCTGTAACAAATTTTGGATAAGTAAGTTTATATTTTCTTTTAAGTCTTTCTCTCTCTTTTATTTTTAAGTTAAGTATGAGTAGCATAAGCTAAACTTCGCCTCTCTCTTTTTATATTGTATTTTCTTTTTACTTTGTACAAAATAAATGCAATTTATTATTATTATCATTATAAATCACCTCCAAACTATAGTCGATTAAATAAAGCAGAAAAGGTCGAAAAAAATAGGCTGAACCGATTTTGACGTTTTTTTAATCGATTCAGGAAGTCACTTAGAAAAAATATTGCCAGTTTGTTTTTGTATGACGTGTTTTTTTGCATTTCTTTGAATGCACTTTCAGGAGTTGAAATTCAATGTGAAAAAGAATGCCCAGATATAACCGAAATAGCCCAGAATTTCTTACTCAGGGGTTTTTGGGGTCGCTGATCACGATTCCGGTGCCAGATTCGAGTCGTCAAGTCGTCTCCAGGGGACTCATCAACATATCTTCTGCAATAGGGAGGTTCTCTTGAGGTTTCAGGTCATGACCATGACCCTCAATAGTGACCTGGTGATCAGAATATTCTGATTCCCTAGGTCTTCTCCAGGAACTATTTTCCAATTTACGTTTAAGTTGATGGACAACATTGAATAAAAAATACTGAAAAACTAACTAAATCGTCAATACTTTTCATACAAACCATGAATTAATTATTTGAATGGAGTCCGATATAGCAGTTTTTTGTGCATAATTTACAATATTTACACATTTTTCTCAACACCATGTAACATAAATGATTATATTTTGCTCATTCGCGAAGTTTCTACTTGGGACTTAAATGATAACTTCAAAAAATCATCTGAGAAACAAATTAGGCAAACCAATGATATATATTTAAAAGAACCAAAACCAGCTCTTCTACTAGGACAAGGCGAAAAGTCCCTGAAAAATAAAACAGATGGCATCACAATCGAAAATCACATGTGACATTTGTGATGTACCATCTTTAACTACAACGCATTAAAATTTTCAGACTGACATGTCATTCAGTTTTGTTTTGATACCCTTCGAAAGCATGCAATCTTGAAGATTTTTGTAAACACGGAAAAAAGTGAATTTCGCTAACCAAAGCATCGCTTGTTAATCATTATGGGAACTTTTCACCATCGATTGGAAGGATTCACAAGTGGTTTACTGGTTTGTTGTGATAGTATGACCACAAAGGACGCCAAACGTTCTGGTCGTCCAATTGAGGTTACAACGCCAGAAATCGTCGATAAAATCCATGGTATGATTTTGGACGATCAGCGAGTTAAAGTGCACGAGATTGCTGAGGCTATGGGCATCTCAACCGAACGGGTACGGAACATTTTGCAATATTTTTGAATATGAGAAAGCTTTCTGCCAGATGGGTGCCTCTGTTGACAACAAGCGTGACTGTTTGACTACTTCAAAGGAGTGTTTGGCCATGTTCTTGCGCCGTTTCGTTACCGTGGACGAAACATGGATCCATCACAACACACCAGATAAATCGTATTATTTGGAAAGGAATAGGACGGAATTATGGAACTGGTGGAGCATCATTCGCGCAAAAACGGGGTCGGCTGGACTGGTGTAGGTGACTTGACCAGAACTTCGATTGGTATAAAAGAACTACTCGCAAGTTAAATAAGTCAGTTAGTTCTGCAACATCATTTAAGTAGCCGAGAAGTAACCAAGTGGTAATTCCAATTAAAGCCTGCAATTCTAATACTATTCAGTCTGCCCTATCGACTTCTGGTTACTTACTCCACTGAGACTACCCTGGAACAAGGTTATCCATTGATAGCACTGTGATACGCTTTGTGGTGAGGGCCCTAGCAGAAGCCCTCAACGAGGAGTAAACCTCAACAAAAATCTGGTGTCAATTAGATTCGGATCTGATAGGCTTCAAGGAGTGTTGAAGCCGTCATAAGTAAAACTCACAAAACAGTAACAAGGTTCGTCACAGTTGATACAAAGAAATTTCAGTTCAACTTAACTTTACATAATACATATAATAAACATTTAAAACCAAATTCGTTCCTTGAACAAATGAGAACAATTGTTTTTACTCTTAACACGGAGATTCTTAACATTAACCTGGAGCCCTGGAGATACGATCTGATACCCGGAGAGGTGGCAACCCTGGATCAAGGATTTTATAGTTATCCTTGGTACTGGATGATCACGTTATTATCATCGCTGCAACAATCTATTTATCATCCACTCGTGCATGTCACTTGAACGGTTTTATTGACGTTCTCTACAGTGTGGGTAGTGTTACCCTAAAATTAAAGTTTATCTAAAAGCCATACATGGCATGTTCTCACGTAACGTATTGTTTATTCTTGTAATTCAAGTTCTACCTTCAATATTATTTACGGCTATGTCACGTACGTTTGAATTATATCGGTAAGAAATGAATCCAACTAGTTTAAATAAACGTAGAGGGCACTCGTGTTGGCTGGACTAAGGTATGTCCGTTCGTCGGTCCAACGCCTACTTATTTTTTCAAAATGCCTCGAATAAAAGTCTTATCTGATCTTACAGCTATCTGTGAACGGAATAATTATTAAATTCATGTCATACAATTCACACGACTATTAGATACCTTTCAGGCAGTGTTGTCTGATTGAAATAGAAATGATCCTAGAGAAACAAAAGGAACGAAAGTAAATTCAACAATTATGTTCTTTTCAGAAATAAATAGAATCAAGTATACGTAGCTATATAATTCTCATAATAAACAGAGGTTTATAATAGGTCATAAAAAACACAGTGATAATAAAACAAAAATAAAATAAACCATTCTCGTCGCCATTATCTTACTTTAATTAACGATTTCTCACAAATTTCAGTGAAAATATTGAATTTGTGTAAAATCTGTTTTATGAAATGCTTGAGAGATTTGTTTGTTCAGTTGGATATATCATCTTTGAAGCGAGATCTAAGAAAAATATGAGAGATATCTCATTCAAGATTCATAGTTTCGTTCTCAGTATTCGTAATACGTTGAAATATAATTCCATACTTACTGGGTTTTTTAATGGAATCGAAAACATAAACTTATACTCGCACATTCAATATCGAGATGTGATCAAGTGAATTATTGTAATTTTAATTCAAGTGATACTAAAAAAAAATTATAGACTTGTTCGTTACTTGTTGATATTCCATTTTTAAACAAGTATAAACCGTACTTAAACTTTGAGTTGACCATAATTCCTGTCTGTCATACGTTTTGTGGTTTAGTCGGTCTTATTTGACAGCTGTCTTGTAGTATTCCAAAGAATATGGCCCATATGGCACATCAAAATGTTACTTTTTCAGGATCTTCGAGAATTTTGTTTGCTGACGTAGCCGTTGAGGTGAAAGATGATTTTCTAATGGAATGCATCAAATCAAGTTCCTGTTGTTCCAAGATTCAGTTGGCGAAGATTCTGCATTGCCCATGGTTGGCTGGCTTCAGTTCTTGTGTCAACTGAATTTTATAAACATGAAGGTGCAAATCCTTAGTTAAAATTCGTCACAGAATGCTGTGATGGCTCATTTTCAATGAATGGGAACGGTCATTACCTTCTAAATAACAAGGCAAAAGTGCTCTGACGTCAGGAGGTAGGGAAGTACTATGCGATCAGGTGTACCCGCAGCATGACTGTTATGTTTACAATCTAGGTATTTGACGCCATTACGTTCTATTTCCAAATTTGTACTTTATCTACAACATAACATAGATTAATTATAAACAATCATATGTAAAATAATATTTTCATTTTAATGTATTGGGTATTGAAGTGTTTAATTGTTTCAAAAATTTATTAAATTTAAAAACACTATTTCCTTCAAGTTTAGAAAGACAAAATACTCAAATATATCTCAAAATTTTCACGTTGTTATTCAAAACCCTATTACAAGTTTGACTAAAACTAGACTATTCAGTAGAAACAACTGATTTTATTGGCATAATAAAATTGGAGAATTGTAACTGTGAAACCATCTTTTAAATGTAAACGTTTGAGAAATATTTATGAAGAGCCAATTTGTCTTACACACGGTTTTTGTTTAATTACTTCAGCCTCTATCAATTCTTCTATTATAGAGATTATCTCGTTATGATGGTTATTGTTACCAGCATACGAGGATGCGACAAGATGTCTCAGTCTATCTACAATTTCATTTACGTCATCCCAATAAACATATTCAATCGGTTTCTCGTTATATTCAAGCATACCATTTTTAATATATGCATTTCCAGTGAATGTTTTGGACCTTGGTCTTTTCATGAAAATAATCAAAGGTTTCAGTACATGTTTGTATTTTACAGTGTTTATTATTCGATCAGCTGGATCGTTATTACGTATATGGGTACTAGTAATTTCCATCATTTGACTGTAATTTTTCTCATCTTCCACGGTGTCAGGTAGAACATCTCTGTAAAATATCAAATTTAATAGATCCTAGTAGTAGAGTTGTTAGAGAATAGGCTAAATTGGTTTAACATTTGGAAAACTGGTCAATTTTCAAATAAGTAGGTACCTATTCATACAATGTTAGAAATAATAAAATAATGGTTATTTGGTTGGATTTTTAACCGATCCATTAGAACATAACTTCGGAAAATATCGGCATAACTGGCAGGTGTAATATCATATTACAGTAGGTTTCACTCAAGTGTGAGTTCATAATTGATATCAATATTGTAATGTTTAATTCTTACAATCCATTTTTTGTAGATTCATACTACCAGGTTTCGAGGTCAATTATTACACCTCATCCTCAGGTATATATAAAGCATGGATTCAATGTATAAAACTATTTATAATCATATGGCTTCATTTTCAGATAATTCAAGTTTATATGTAAACTGTCATTTTTGATTCATATAATATACATGTTCAACAGTTGAAATTGTGTAGCTTCCTGAATTTCAACTGTTGAACATGTACATTATATAAATCAAAAATGTTATTTTACATATAAACTTGAATTATCTGGAAATGAAGCCATATGATTATAAAAAATTTGATGTATTGAGTCCATGCTTTATATATACCTGAGAATGAGGTGTACTAATTGAACTCGAAACCGGCTAGTACGAATCTACAAAAAAATGGATTGTGAGTATTAAACATCACAATATTAATATCATATTACAATAGACGTTATATAAATCAGAAAAAAACTCATAATACAATCATAACTCAACTCGTAATTTTGGTAATATAGGTACTTATTGACATGTTTTTTGAAAACTTCAAAAACGGCGAAATCTATTCAGAATATTCGATCGTGAAAAACAGTCCATTGCAAAATGACGGATATGAAGTTGCATTTCATGGGTGGCACAAGCATTTATATTGAGGACTGTATAGAAATAGTTGTACATGACATCATCATATTATTAATGGAGGGATCCGCCTTCCTGGAAAAAATACAAGTTTGAGTTTTGGTTTGTATAAACTCTGGTAGATTATCAAATCCCCATTTCAAAATTCTTGCCAGATCTTCATATTTTACATCGACCTGCCTCTGCCTTGCACCTCTGCCTTCATTGTATGATATAGTGGTTCTAGTGGAGATAGCGGTATGAAGTGTACCATCGTCCGCACAACTGTGGAAGGGACAGAAGGTCATTTAGAACAGATCGTTGATATTGAGGAGAACCAAAGTTGGTACCAAGACACATCCCTGTGGAACACCGGCGTTGGTAGCCATATCTGAAGAGACTCTGTACACCTTCACGGTTGATAGTAAAAGAAAATGTTGATGGTACAAGCCATATGACGGCAGTTTGAAAAGAAAGCCTGGGTGTCAGACTCGGCCGAATGCTTAGCTTTGAAGAAATCCAATGATGATAGATAATATTTGATCAAAGCGGTAGGGATTTTGTGATTGTGTCGACCGCCATGATTAAACTGACCTAAGCAATTAACTCAGATATCGGCACACTTCAATATTTTGATCCGTCTGTACTAAAACCAAAAGGTCTATGGTACTACCAATTGTTAAAGTATGGCACGGGTATTAGTGGAGATGGTAGCGGACTTTATAAATAGTTGAATGTTCTTAGCCAAAGACCCTTGATCACTGTACCCTCCTACATTTTGCCGGGGGTATTTGAATACCCCGGTGCTCGATAGAATCGTAAAGAATCTGCTTTACGCAAGCGAGAGTATCTCACTAGCCCTTGGGCCTACTTCAATGCCAAGCAGCGCTTTGGCAGTTCGGCGGCCATCATTGCTTCTCCATAATGAGGCATGTTGATCTGTCAGATGGTATCCCTGACAAGCCTCGAGGATACAGTTGGGCTTTTCAGTGCGTTGAATGCCGCTTAACTGTCTGAATAGATTGAGAAGGTCTCATTTACCTTAGCATAGCCGAGCAGATTCTCCACACATCTATAGATCGCAAGCAACTCGGCTTGAAAAACTATAACCATCAATATATCTAGGACCGCGAAAGCCTGCTCTGACTCTTGTGTATATTGAGCCTTGGCATACGGCCATGTTTCCATTCGGTATGAAAATCCTGAAATTCTGCTCCCCGAACCACAGCATGTCCAGTCGCAGCCTTTCAGGCTGCCCCCTAAAAAGGATGGATCTCCATCTCTTTAGAAATTCCTCATCGCCAACAAGGCCCTCAATGCTGCAGTCGCTATACTCTTCCTTGTTGCAAGTTTACAAATCAATCGACACTGCTCCATGATCCAAGCCCATCACATTATCATTTGTTGGGGCTATTTGTCGCCGTTCTTCTTAATGCTCGTCATAAATGTTGATACCAGACACTTTGTCAGAAACCTCGTTTACCTCAAAAGCTATTTCGTTCTGTTCTAGCATTTACATAGAATGTAAATTAAGTATAACGCCCATTGGTTGTAAGAATCTAGCTGTAGGGGTTTGCTGGTGGGCATTGATTTGACACTTTAAAAAATCGCTCTTGAATAAGAATGTACCACAGACGTGATAACATTAATTAAAGCAACATATTACATTTTACCATGTGCATATATTAACATCAAAATGCATTTTCTAGTAAAGTCGAATGGTTGTAAGGTATTCCATTGTTCTTTTTTCGCACGATTAAATTTCTCTTCCTTGATGCCCACGCACACATACGAATATATACACACATGCACAACTACTCCAAATATATATCATTCATTCCGTTCATTATTCATTTTCATTACATCAAGCGCAATAATACGTCGAGGCACTTTAGCATTGTGTATCTAGTTCACTTGACAGTTCTTTCACAAATTGTCGACTTAAATAATAACACTGTTCATTCAGCTGTTTCTAGCAGTTTGTTTAATACCTACGTGACTTTCCTTCATTAGATCCTTCTTTTTTACATCTTCTCCGAATTTAAGGCTCAGTAATTTATTTTAAAAATCATGGGTGCTGCAAATGTAAGAAATAGTTAACTGCACCCACAATAAAACTCATCAAAATTCCAAAATAACACTTGGCTAATTAAGTGCCGAATTTAAGGCTCTGTAATTTATTTTAAAAGTCATGGGTGCTGCAAATGTAAGAAATAGTTAACGTCATCAAAATTACAAAATAGCACTTGGGTAATTAAAGGCTTGTTGTCGAATGTGCCAAGATGAAAGCTCTATAATTCATTTTAAAAATCATGAGTGTTGCCAATTTAAGAAATAATTAGCATGACTCACAATAAAATAATAATTGAAATTTAGAAATAACGATTCAATAATTAAAGCCTTAATAAGTGCCGAATTTAAGGCTCCGTAATTTATTATAATCATTAAAATTCCAAAATAAGACTTGGGTAATCAAAGGATAATTAAGTGTCGAATTTAAGGCTCTGTAATTTATTCTAAAAATCATGGGTAGGTACTGTCAATTTAAGAAATGTGTAGCAGGATCCACAATAAAGAACCATTAAAATTTCAAAATAACATTTAGGTAATCAAAGGCTAGTTGTCAAAAGTGCCGAAATGGAGGCTCTGTAATTTATTTTAAAAGTCATGGGTGCTGTAAATGTAAGAAAAAGTTAGCGGGACACACAATAAAAATCTTCAAAATTCCAAAATAGAACTTGGGTAATCAAAGGCTAATTAATTGCCTAATTTAAGGCTCTGTAATTTATTTACAAAATCATGGGTACTGCCAATTTAGGAAATAGGTAGCAGGATCCACAATAACGAACCATTAAAATTTTAAAATAACATTTGGGTAATCAAAGGCTAGTTGTCAAAAGTGCCGAAATGGAGGCTCTGTATTTTATTTTAAAAGCCATGGGTGCTGTAAATGTAAGAAATAGTTAGCGGGATCCTCAATAAAGAACCATTAAAATTTCAAAACATTTGGGTAATCAAAGGCTAGTTCGTGAATAACTGAATATCAGAGATCATAGTAGCCATAGTAATGTAACAATGTAAATGGCTCTCTATTTGGCTCACGTATCGTTCGTTGTGGTGCAATATTGCATGTTATGAGTAAAACAATGTATTTCTTTTCAATTGAATAAATATTTTATAATTGCTAGAAAACGGTAAACGACCTTCGTGAATATAAACAATCAACAATATTTTGTTACGTCTTATTTGAAATGTATCAATTGTAATTTCTCTGACGATTAATATTCTGTACAGCAAGTAGGAAACAAGTAGTAACATGACTTGATTACATTCTGTCATCACTCGACAACTCGAACAACTTTACATGTAGTTAAATTAATATATTTCTTATGCTAATTCTCGTTTTATATGATTGATGAATGTAAAAAGAGATCGAAGTATCCACATTATTATCTTATAAATTATATGTCTTCCATTTAGTTTTCCGATATTTTATGTTTTTGATGTATATACTTTCTGGGGTTATCATTGACTGGATGATAATAAAATGCATTCGTACAGTTTGTTAGAAACTTCAAGATTTGGCAAAACATTATTGCCTACGATTAGCGAAGTGGCAAAGAGAAAATAACTTTTGAATTCCTGACGAATCTACATTAATAATAATAAATGCAATACCTAAAAAGTATGTTGCTCTTTAAAAATGTAATGAGTTCCAATTCGCTTTCACATACTGACTCTGAATGTATTATGTAAGTACTTATGAATCATAACTTGGATAAACGAATGTTATGATGTTGGTCATCATTGTATTCGTTTACTTCATGTTGTAATAACTGTGGATACTATTGGGCCATTCCTATTGGTCCTATGGATTTGAAATTTTACAAATCGCTCTGAAATGGTGAAAATAGGAACGGTACTGTTTTTGGGTGCGGTAGCCCCGTTCAACTGGTATTTTTAACATTCATCTTCAGTTTTTCCCTCCAATGGAAATAACGGTAACAGTGTTTTTCTAGTTATAAATAAATATCACACGCATATATTTAATTTATTGACATCAATGAGCTGCATTGTGAATAACTATTTCAGTGGGACCTTTATCTTTTGGTAGATGGCGTTTGGATCACTTGGTTCTTTAGCATTCCAACTGGGGTTTTCTATACCTCTGGCGAAGAAGGTCGAATATCTTATTCGTTCCACTGACCAGCTTATAAGAAAAGCGATCGACTTAGAGGAACCTTAACTCTGTCAACTATATATAAGTCATTTATCTTAAAAATTTGTCATTATGGATCCAACTGTCCAATCTTAATATCCAAATTGTTGTAATTAATATAATTAGCATAAAACATTTCTTCATTGAATATCATATTCAATACTGATAGGTACTTTCATAAGAGATTTTTGAAGATTCACCTATAGAAACACCGAAACGAGTCATCCTTTAAAATCATCCACAATAATACCGTACTATTCACAAAAATTTAGATGAATTTAATTTATCTTTGGAACGATTTGTAAATAATTTTGGTAATATAATTCTAACAGAAACATTTCAAATTCATGATTTAAACCTATTTAATATCCCCAGATATAATATCGTTTATAACAACGGTACAGTGAACAAGCCCGATGGAGTGGCACTTATATAAGGAATGGCATATAATTTAAGCACATCATATTAAACTAAATAATATTGAAATATTCAATGGTGGAAGCCATTACTTTGTGATAATTTATCATATTTATATGATAAACAAAGTAAAAGTGTTCTTATTTTATTATATAATATAATATAATATATAATATTAATTTATTAAAGGTGAACTGAACCTAACATATAATAATAATTCAGTAGCGGTGTATGCTATATACAGACTACATCCAACTTGCCCCTATATCTTTTTTAAACAAAAATTAAATACACATTAAAGAAATAATCAACGTACTGTAGTTTTCCATATTGTTCTGGGAGTAATAAATATAAATATTTGAAATAGAACAGATTAAGCCCAAACATTTTTTTAATATAATGAGTGAAGAAGAGTTTATATCATATATTATTAAATTTACAAAAATTATTGATAATGAAAAATTATGTATCGATCATTTATTCATAAAGGACACCAATAAACAAAACACAATAATTACTCCATTTATATTTAAAATCACAGATCATTATCCAATAATAGCACTTATACATACAGACTTATAATATAGATTTACAAATGATATAAATAATATATTAAATACGAAAATTAAATAACTGATTTGAATAATAATTCATGGCAAGAAATTATTGATTGTAATAGCAGAGGCACATTAACTGATATATTTATTGATAAATTGAAGCATTATATCAAAAAAAACATACAAACTTAATAAAAATTAAAGCAGCTGAACGAAAAAAAACCTTGGTACAGCAAGGAATTATGAAATCAGTTCAAGTCAAGAATAATATGTATAAAGAATCATGTATGGATGCAAACAACGTAAAACTATCAGAAGACTATAAAATATACAAAAATAAATTAAATTTATTAATTAAAAATAAATAATAAAATGGAAAAGCACAAACAATTCAGTGAAAAATATAATAAAAACTTGGGAATTTATAAAAAATATATTTAATGGAAATAATAGGCAAAATTCTAATAAAACTCTTTTGTTGTTTTTGTGTGACAGTTAAAACGATTTTTTGCTGTAAATCATAGGACAGATATTCAGACATTAAGTCAGTATTATACTAATTTAATTAATCAAAACTCTTGCAAATTCCTACATGCGTCTTCATAATGTTGAACGTATATTTAAGTAGAATTGCTCGAATAGTAATATTTCCAATAAGGTCTGACAACCTTTTTCTATTACCTCATAAATCTTAACATCTGATTCGAAAGTAGATACTTGAACGTTTTTTTTTTGTTTCAGTCGTTTATAGAGTTGGTTGACATGTGTTTGTATATTATAAGAATATTGCTAAGCAGTGGATTCTTGATACATATTTATATACTGAAAACAATTTTGATTATTCGTGTTTCTGTTCGTTTCGGCGACGTGGGCATTTTTAATTGAAATTGGTGCGATAAGGACGCTTTATGCTGTTACAATTAGTTTTAAGAAATCCCGTTGCAGACATAATACGTCTTCTGATGATGGTCGTGAGACCGAAATGTACGTAAAGACGAAAATAATAAGCATATGTGTTAGTGTGACCTATTTCTCGAGTATTTATTTATAATATAATATCATATTATAGATATGAATTTTATCTTGGAAACCAAACCTATTGGTATGAATAAGAATTTCTTTGATAAAAGTTGATAACATGAACTTCCGGAGGGTGAAATTTTTTTTGTGGGAAGTCCCATGTGTTTGCACTTTGCATTTCAATCAAATGTATTTTAATTAATTTAATGAAAGCTTCACTTGAACACGCTCTATGAAGGTATGTATCCTATGTAATAGAAAATAAATGTTACTAATTTGAAAGAAACTTGTATAGTTGAGAAATAATCAAAATTATTGTACGCAGCAAGTAATTCGCTTTCCAAGGGAAAATAGTGAAAACAACGTCTTGCATCGCGAAATAATGAACAACCTTGAAGGAAAGTTAAATGCAGAATAATTTAGATAGATCTTTCTGATAAAAACAAGTCGAGCATGGGAAGTGCTACAACACTCGTAAGTTTTCGTTGTCTTGTATTTTGTTACGAAATAAAGCAATGAAGAAAGTTAGTGCTTTTATTTATTGCGTAAGCTGCATTTTTAATGCTCAAACAGAACTGGAAAAGACGGTTGATTCTTATTGACGAACAGTTTTATGAGGTTCACATTTGCATACAAAATTTCTAATGTGGCATGGTAATAAAAAAAGGTTTCTTCTTACAACCTAAAGGTGCATCCAGATGAGTAAATATTTATCTTGTGCCTTGTGTTTGAACAAAATTTGTGCGTGTATAAATTCATTCATTCAGATGGTTTCCGGATGTAGGGCAACTTACATTGTTCAGAAAATGTCGAATTATACCAGTAACGTTTTCTAGGTCCAAGTGTAAATTGTAGGAATACTGTAAAATAAGTTACCATTACTATTATTAATCATTATTTAATTGTCTTGATGCACATTTCGGTTGTAACGAACTTCTTCAGTGGATAGGTTAAATTCTTATGAATTAATCAGTTTTTCAAAGATAAGGAAGTAAAGTAAAGGAACATGTGATAGATACAATTCTATCAAAGCTGGAAACGTTCCGAGAGTTCCAAGAGTTCCACGAAAGTGGTTGGGCCTTGCTTGAAAGTTTACACGTAAAGGTTAATATTAAAAAATATTGTCCTTTAAGTGCGAGGCTTACTTCAACGTTCAACCTTCGCCCTTCTCCAGATTCGGGGGATATGCCAAAAAACTATTGTTCAATGTTTTACGTCTATTCATCTTTAGTTAAATTATCTAAGTTATCTTCATAATTCAGAAAATTTTATTCTATATATCTCAATGTACTTACACTAAATTATGATCAATTAGGCAAAGGTACCTTAAGCTTGTTTATACTTACCCAGAACATTTCTCAGTCAGTTCAATTGAAATATATAAGATTTATGATGCTGTCATTGAATGAGTACTGTCAGAATAATTACCAATCATAGGAACACTCATACCTACACTCCTCAATTCAAAACGATTGAGCTTTAGATGAGTTAGTTGATCTATAGCGGAGCATCAAATCGCCGACCTCTGGAAAATCAACGAAGCAAGCGACTTGTTCCGGAAGGGCAGAGTGAGAGACCGCATGACTGGATCGAGAAAAGCGAACGATGCCTACACAAAGTCGAGGCCAAAATCCAGTCGGCGAGGCAGCAAGCTTCTCGAATCCAGTGTGTGACGGATTTTATTTCTAGCGGCAGGGCTTTCACGCCAAACATTGAGCATATAGCCGCCAAACTCTGCCGCCACCATCACACAATTTCACTTTATGTTCTTTGGAACTGAAACAAACAAGCATACGAGATCAAGGTTAAAAGTTTCTGAAAAATGAAACAGATGGCGCCACAATCGAGAATGTAATGTGACGTTTGTGATGTACCTACCATCTTTAATAAGAACGCATTAAAATTTTCAGTGTGTTATGTGTTCTGTATTGACACTCATCGAAAGCAAGCAACCTTGAAGATTTTTGTAAACATGGAAAAAAGTGAATTTCGCGTCTTGATTAAACATTATTTTTGCGCGGAAAAAACATTACGCAAACCAAGGCATCGATATTAAACATTATGGGGACTCCTCATTATCGATTGGAACGGTTCACGAGTGGTTTACTGATTTTCGCTGTGGTAACATGACTACAAAGGACGCCGAACGTTCTGGTCGTCCAATTCGGCGAGTTAAAGTGCCCGAGATTGCTGAGGCTATGGGCATCTCTAAAGAACGGGTACGAAACATTTTGCATACATTTTTGAATATGAGAAAGCTATCTGCTAGATTGGTGCCGCATTTGCTCTCTGTTGAGAACAAGCGCGACCGTGTGACAACTTCAAAGGAGTGTTTGGCGATGTTCAAGCGCGATGAAAAGGACTTTTTGCGCCGTTTTGTACCCGTGGATGAAGCATGCATCCATCACAACACCCCAGAGACCAAAGAACAGTCATAACAGTGGACTTGTCCTGGCGAATCGAAGCCGAAAAAGGCCGAAGTGGGTTTATCGGGATTTACAGGGTATCGTCCATATCGATTACCTTGGGAAGAGCAAAACGATCACCGGCGTATATTATGCAGAGCTGTTGGATCGATCCAACGCCGATTTGAAGCGAAAGCAGCCGCATTTGGCAAAGAAAAAAGTGCTCTTCCGCCAGGATAACATACCGGCGCACAGGTCGCAATGGCAAAATTGCATGAATTGCGCTACGAATTGGTTCGTCATTCACCATATTCTCCAGATTTGATCCCCGCGATTTTTATCTATTCCCAAACTTGAAGAAATGGCTCTGCGGAAAGAGATTTGGCTCCAACCGTGACGTCATCGTTGAAACTTGTAAGATAATGAATCAAACCTACATATCAGCTGCCATCTTTAAAAGGCCATAACTTTTTATGGGAGGTCCAAATCCAAAAATGTTCTCTTAGATTCTACATATCTTAACAAAGTGGGAATAAACAACTTAGGGTCTATCGCCAAGGATGATGTAACTCTCAATTGGATTGAAATAAGTAGTAAGAGCTGAATACTTCATTTAGTTTTCAAATGAAAGAACAGGATATTGTGTATGGAAAATTGTATTGGCCAAATGGCATCCGCGGCTTCAATGAGTGGTGTTCATTCGAGGAGTCCAATTTTGAGTAAGGCTCTGCCAGAGATATGGGGGGGGGGGATATCTCGTCAATGACTTAAGTGATATTGTCTCTGAGTGCTTCATTAGTTCAAAGTTTATTTACATAGATAATTTTACACGTACCCCCACAGACAGAAGTCAAGGCGAATGATATAACATGATCTCACTGTCCAATTGATATTGCCATTGTTTTATATAGCCACATCTTGTTCGAAATCTTGTGTTATCCAGAACCATACCAACCAACCGCGGTGAAAAAAAACCACGTATCATCTCTCGGTACCTTTCTCCATTCACTGTGAACTTTATGCATTGTTCATCTTGAAGGATGGCACCAAACCAAAATTAATACCAAACACTAAGTTTCTCTGACTGTAGTTGATACTTTTGGAATCACCATTCACCCCAACTCCAGTAGTTCTGTTTATTAACCTAACCTGATAACTTACAACTGTGAATGAAAAACTACCTCTCTATCCCATACCTCGACCGATATTGAATTATTGGATGGCGAAAAAACAATTATTTTTGGCGATTCGTATTGCACTGTGGCTAAGAGTCATTTCATAAGTCTAAATCCAAGAAGGCGGGTCCCCACCCCTAGGCGTTTAGCCGCCATCTTTGAAAAAAATTGTAATTGTCTTCTTTGCGATCTATTGGTCGAACAGAAAAAATTTTCGCACGAATTTGAAGTTTATCGGGCTACAATGAGATTATGTTGAGAAATAAAATAAGTTTTTACCAAATAAATCATTTCTTGTTTCATTTTCAGGCGTTTTCACTTTGCCCTCGTCTTATGAACAAATGCGTCAGATGTTATAGCAAATGAGGAAACTTTTCTAAATTCTCCACAGCTGCATTGAGATTCATCGAATTTGTCTATGAGTATATCAATGATTAACAAATGTTCACTTTAGATAATCTAGAAGCTGGGAATAAATCTAGAAAATCATATAAGTTATATGATCAGAATAATGAACTATTCGACATTAAGAAATGGCATTTGTATAATGAAGTTCACCAATAATTTCACAAATTAACCTCGTAAGAATTCTCTAATTATGAAGTCAGTTCCGCAGTATTTATTCACAACTGTTTCAAACTGGTTTCGCACAATAATAATTCATACTTGCCAGATTTTTATAATCTTATCGATTCTCAGGGTATAATTTAATTTATTACTGCCACTGCATACTTTCATGTCAGTACTTTACAAATTGGCTTATTAATCAGATACATAAACTGGAATATCCTTTTCGAGTACATCATACCTACTATTTATGTGATGTTGAATTGGGTATTTGTTTTTGTCTATTGAATTAGATATTTAGGTTTGGTTTCACTGCAGTTGTTTCTTCATATAGAGCTCATCAGCGAAACAAGTAAGCTGCAGTGCTACCGGTCAATATTAGTGATCATCCGTATCCCAAAATACAAGATAAATACTTTTCAAAATAGAAACATGAATAATCCCCAAGTATACACTTCAACATAAATTTTATGTAAACGTTTCATTCAAGATTTTAAGTGCGTATATATGAAATTTATGCCAACATAAAATGGCAAGTCTTTCCATTCTCACTTTAATAGTAGTTTTTCCTATCAATTTAATAACCACGCATCATTGTATATATTTTTTGAAACATTTCTATAATTTCAAATAGATTCCTATATTAAAATCAACAGCATTAGCACTTCCAAAGAGACAAATTCAAATACTAAACACGAATTAAAATTTCTAGAATTAAAACTTGAATTGTACTATGAAACGAATTGATATATTGACTTTCGTTAAACAGGTTTGTCATTATTTTGGGAACAAATAGATGTGAGTGTGAATAATAAGTGTCTTATTCGTTCAATTTCTGTATTATAAAATTGAGACACTACTTGTAAGATGGACATGTTGCATGCAGGATCATTTTCACGATCCGCTGTAATTTACAGGTTACTTAGATGGACCCTTTCTGCCACCCGCTGCTATTTGCAGGTAGGGATTATTGAAATCTTTACCTTCGCTCTTCGATGCAATTTACGTACAAACAGAATGTGCAAGCTTGAATTGAGGATCTCAATAGAGTAGTGTTTGTTCTCGGAAAACGTAAATTGAGTTCCATTACCATATTCCTACGCAAATTCAGTCCCACTGTTAAAATCATACTACATAAATTGAGTTCCACTAATGAAATTATGCTACGTAAATTGAGTCCCGAGTTTCACTATAATTCTCAAAATATTCTTAGAAAAGAGAGTGTTAAGATTAGCGCGATTACAACATTTGCATTCTAGATCAACAAAGTTAGGTTAGGAACAAAAGAGGTACAATAAATAATCATTATTGGTTATTATGAGAGTGTTAAGATTAACGCTATTACAATATTTGCAGTTTATATCAACAACGTTAGGTAAGTAGGTTAGATTAGGTTAGGTTAGGTTAAGTTAGGTTAAGTTAGGTTAGGTTACAAAGTGGGTACAATGGGCAATCATTATTGGTTATTATGAGAGTGTTCAAATGAGCGCGATTACAATATTTGCATTCTATATCAACAAAGTTAGATTAGTAGGTTAGGTTACGTTAGGTTAGGTTAGGTTAGGTTAGGTTACAAACAAAGGGGGTACAATAAACAATCATTATTGGTTATTATGAGTGTTGAGATTAGCGCGATTATAATATTTGCATTCTATATCAACAAAGTTATGTTAATAGGTTACGTTATGTTAGGTTGGGTCAGCTTAGAAACAAAGGGGGTACAATAAACAATCATCATTGGTTATTATGAGTGTTCCTATATCAGAATATAGGAACGACAAATTTAACGCAAAAATGGAAACAAACGACGAGGAAAATTTAACGCCCTGGGTTTTCGCGAAGAAGCTAAGGGGCACAAGCTCCGCGATACCCGTATACAAATTAGAAATGGCAACGCAGAGCAGAAGCATTCGCTGCGACGAAACCAAGTAAACTACCCTGACACAATGAGAAAGTAGAAAAAGAGGTGAAGCTTATGCTAACGATAGAGGGGGAGTATAGATTCATAGAAGTAACAAAGGAAATATTATAGAAGGGCACAGCAAGGAAATGCCTACCGGTGCAGTGTTCCTAGATATAGCCAAAGCCTTTGACAAGGTATGGCACGCTGGAGTGATAGATAAGATGTACAGATACAACCTACCAATAGCCTACCTAAAGCTTATAGATTCGTACCTCACGAGTCGCAGATTCAAAACGAGGGTGAACGATATCGCGTCGGAAGAAAGACAAGCAAAGGAAGGTGTACCGCAAGGGCCTATCCTTCGAACGGTACTCTATAACATGTATACCACAGATATACCCAAGACAACAGGAGTAGACTTGGCGCAATATTCAGACGACATAGGCGCCTTTTGCCAACACATACATATAAAATGCGTACACGCAAGGCTCCAAAGAGACATCACTGACCTCGAAGAGTGGTTCAACAAATGGCGAATGTTCTCAACGAAACTTTAAACACAAACCGACGAAAGATATTGAGATAAATAAGAAAAAGTTACCTTGGATGAAAGCAGTGAAATACTGGGGAGTATCGCTAGACAGGAAGCTAACTTTTATTCCCCACCTAAGGAACAGAAAAAAACATATCAGATGAAGGGGCACCTATATCCACCTATATAAAAAGATGGAAACGCATAGAAATCCCAGATCAGAGGCGCAGGGACATATGACCCGCTGTTGGAGCCAAAGTACAAGAAGCCAAGAACGGCGTTGTACTTAACGCCCCAAATGGGCAATAAAAGAAGAAATATACCAAAATAATAAGCGAAAGACCTTTTAATAAAAACGCAGTGGAAAACGAGCACGGCTCGAATTCGCTAAAGCAAATGCAAAATCACAAGTGAGCCTAGGCAGCAGGTACTACCTGACACTCAGGATTGATGATCGTCAATTTTCTTAGAATTTAAGTAATGATAATATGTTATTCAATTATTTGGTAGAATTTGAATGGAGATGTTGGTTACTTTGTGATATTCCATTTTTACAGATAAAAACAATCATTGTATGTTTTGATAATGAACTGTAAAGTTCGAAATTGAAAACAACTTTCTTTTAAATAAAGTGATATTTAACAAAGTAAAATTTCTTGTTATTATCTGTAATTATTTGGTATTTCTTCCGGCAGAACGAGCATACAATTCTGGAGAAATTTTATTTCTCTTTCAATCATCATATACTCGTGACAACATAATCTGTTTAATCATGACGACTAATTTATCAGTAATACATATGAAGCCTACTCATAAGGTTCGTACTATTACTGTTAATCTCCTTGATTGTCTTGCAATTGTGACTTACCTATATTATTGACTTACTAGAGCATATCGATTGTGCTCATCTAACTTTGAAAAATGGCACACGGCTGCAATCAGTCCAGAATGATTCACCTTGTTTGTAAGAGTATTAATTACCTATAAATCTGCTTAACTGTTTCAACGGTACAAAATCACTAGTAGAGGTTCAAACAATGCGAACAATTTCCACTGACAAAATACGACATTTGTTTGAGATGAAAGGATATGAAAAAGAATTTACGTCGTTGACAGCCGTAAACGTACAAACAAAAGCATGGATGTGTTCAGCAAAAATGAGTTGAAACACTTTTTATCTGACGATCTGCAAGAGAAAGAAAATGACCAGGTCGTTAATAGCAACGTGAATCAGCACAAAGTAAATAATCCTTCAATGACAGCTGCTTAGCATGCATGCGTAAAGAAAAAAATATTATTAGAGGGATCAACTATACAGGATGTCCTCGAACTGCGTGGCTAAAATAAAACCGAAGATTCTTTGATTCGAAAAAAATTTGATGAGCCTTTTTACTTTTGCCTCAAGTGTTGTTTAGCTGGTAGAGGGCTTCAAAGTTGCAAAAATAATTTTGTTTTTTCGGTATAACTTGAGAACGTGATGGAGGACTTGTACAATATTTGGCAGGTGAGTTACTGTCAATAATAGCCGTTTTTGAGAGTGGAGCATAGAGCCTTAGAGACCATAGAAATGGCTCAAACTTGAGGATGTAACGGGAAAAGTGTCCAAAACTTTTTTGTTGTCGATGCAATTCACTCTATATTTTTTATGTAGATAGCTTATCTAATTTGAAAACTTTTCTTACTCTTAGAAAACTTTGATAAAATCAACGGATTAGCTTGAAAAAAATAATTTTCGAGTCTCTGCAATTTTGGCTTACTAATTTTACTTGATTAAAATGCTTTAGTTGCCTTTGCTTTTCTAATGTCATTTTGGCATTTGGAGAATTTATTCTCAAAACTGTCAGTTTTTACTTTGCTTTCCGTAAAAATTTTATAAAATTATGGCTCAAAATTTCACTAACAGCCAGAGTTCAATCCAATTTCTTGAAACGAATTAATTTGTGTATTCAGGAAAATGGGCAACATTTCGAACAATTGATGCCTTAGCGATTTCCCAAAAAGTTTTGTTGTTTCTTTTAATTTAGCATTTGTTTTTCCTAAATAATCACATCGTTTCCCCATTTCTATTGTTTTTATTATTCGTGTTTTACCGAGATATTAACCATTTCAGTGTTAGTGAAATTTTGAGCCATAATTTTATAAAATTTTTACGGAAAGCAAAGTAAAAACTGACAGTTTTGAGAATAAATTCTTCAAATGCCAAAATGACATTAGAAAAGCAAAGGCAACTAAGGTATTTTAATCAAGTAAAATTAGTAAGCCGAGACTCGCGAAAATAAATTTTTTCAAGCTAATCCGTTGATTTTATCAAAATTTTCTAAGAGTAAGAAAAGTTTTCAAATTAGATAAGCTATCTACATAAAAAATATCGAGTGAATTACATTGACCACAAAAAAGTTCTGGACACTTTTCCCGTTACATCCTCAAGTTTGAGCCATTTCTATGGTCTCTAAGGCTCTGTGCTCCACTCTCAAAAATGACCATTATTGACAGTAACTCACCTGCTAAATATTGTAAAAGTTCTTCATCACGTTCTCAAGTTATACCGAAAAAACAAAATTATTTTTGCAATTTTGAAGCCCTCTACCGGGTAAACAAGACACTTGAGGCAAAAGTAAAAAGGCTCATCAACTTTTTTTCGAATCAAAGAATCTTCGGCTTTATTTTGGCCACGCAGTTCGAGGACACCCTGTATAATCATCAAGCTAATTTCCATAAAATAGTTCATTATCTAGTAAATTACAACACATTTAACACATCCAATTTCACATTCTATAAAACTGGGTCAAAATAACTTGAAACAAAATTTGTAGGGGTTGAGATTATATATATCATCATCATCCAACAAAGTAAAACATTAATGACACATCCAATAATCTAATAGTGAACTTTTCAGTTGACATTTGACATTTTAGAAAACTGGGTCAAAATAACTTGATACACAATTTATATGGGTTGAAAAATACAATACAAGTACAATACTATTGACATATCCAATAATCTAATAGAGATAAATTGGCAATTGACATTTCACATTAAAGAAACTGGGTCAAAACAACTTGAAATTGTTAAGAAAATATTTCATTATCTAGTGAAGTAATAAACTGGTAAAGGAAACTTGACAGTTGACCTATCACCTATATTTAAAAAAACTGGGTCGAAATAACTTGAAACACAATTTATATTGGAGTGGAAAATATTTTTTTACCTGGAGAAGTAGGAGCTTGTCAAACTTGTCGTCTGACATTTATTTCACAGTTTAGAAAACTGTGCTAAAATAACTTGAATCACAATTTATCATTTGAAGTACAACACTGCTGACATCCAATAATCTAATAGAGATAAATTGGCAGTTGACATTTCACATAACAGAAACTGGGTCAAAACAACTTGAAAGGGTTGAGAAAATATGTCATTATCTAGTCAAGTACGATAATAAACTGGTAAAGGGAACTTGACAGTTGACCTTTCACATTTAAAAAACTGGGTCAAAATAACTTGAAACACAATTTGTATTGGATTGGAAAATATTTCTTTACCTGGACAAGTACGAGCTTGTCAAACTTGTCGACTGACATTTATTTCACATTTTAGAAAACTGTGCTAAAATAACTTGAAACACAATTTATATAGATTGGGCGAATATTTATCATTTGAAGTACAACACTACTGACATCGGACATCCAATAATCTAATAGAGATAAATTGACGGGTTGACTTTTCACATAATTAATATGAATTCTCGGGAAATAGGTCACATTAACACATATACTTTATCTTGAAAAATCTTGTCTTCCGGATGGATTCCGCGTCACAATAGCTCGACTTGATGCCGAAGTTTCGCCAACCATTACAGGTGGCATCTTCAGGGCAGACTTGAGGCTTGAACTGAAACTGAAGATGCCACCTGTAATGGTCAGCATCAAGTCGAGCTATTGTGACGCGGAATCCATCCGGAAGACAAGGTTTTTTCAAGATTAGCTGTCCGCGGAAGTCTACTATCCAAGACATATACTTTATACTTTCGTCTTTACGTACGTTTCGGTCTCACGACCATCATCAGAAGACTTATTATTTCATAACCTGATTACTTAAAACTAATTGTATCAACAATCAAGAATGTCAAAAGTATATTCCAGAGGCCAGACCTTCTTTTATTACCAATAAATCATGACATCTGGTTTGAAAGTAAATACTTGAGCGTCTCGGTCGTTAGTCTTTCTTAGATGACATGCGTGCGTATTTTTTGAGAGATCTACTAAACAGTGGATTCTTAATATAATACTTATAACATTGTTGTGTTACAATTTCGATTTCGTGTTTCTGTTCGTTTCGGGCGACGTTGGCATATTAATTGAAATTGGTGCGATAAAGACGCTTTGCGTTGATACTATTAGTTTTAAGTAATCAGGTTATGAAATAATAAGTCTTCTGATGATGGTCGGGAGACCGAAGCGTACGTAAAGACGAAAGTATAAAGTATATGTGTTAATGTGACCTATTTCCCGAGAATTTATATTAATTCATACGTGGGTCAAGAATCTTTATTATATTTCACATAATAGAAACTGGGTCAGAAAAAACTTGAAGGTTGAGAAAATATCTCATTATCAAGCGAAGTACTACACCCCGAGTAAACATTTTTATTCTATTTCCGAGCAAATTTCGAAAAAACCTCGTAGATGACCCTCACAACCAGGACTTCCTAGTCCCCAGGTATATCATATGGATTTTTCGACATCATATTCGTCATCAGAGACCCCAAATAATCTCTGAGTAACCAAATTCGTTGCATTTACATAAAAAGTCGCGTAAAAGTCCAGGAGACGTCCTAGACAACCAGGCCACCCTGGTCTTCAGGTATATTGTGGAATTTTTCCAATAACAGAATCGTATTCAGCGACCTCGAAAACCCCCGAGTAAACATTTTGGCTCAATTTTCAAGAAAATTTCGAGAAAACCTCGTGGATGACCCTAACAACCAGGATTTCCTGGTCCCTAGGTACTTATATGGTTTTTCTGACAATAAAATAGAAAATTGAAGACGTAATAAAAATGTCAAGTACTAATTATAAAGTTCTTTCTCCACAAACTGAATTTCAAAAAATATTTTTCAATCACCAAGATCAAAAAATTATGTTTATTTAGAATATATATCGGTTTGTCTTCATGGATATATTCGTGTACAGCCACCCCAAAGACCCCCGAGTAACAAATTTTTGTCGATTTCCACAATGTATTACCGAATAATTCTTTTTATCTGCTTCAAAAATTGCACATGAAAAAATGCATTTTTTCGATGCGGAAATGTAGTTTCTTATTTGAAAAAGATTTGAAAAGTGGACAAATGGAGTAAAAGCATCAGGGAATCGGATGCAAAAAACCGCATCTCGATTCATCCTACTGCACAGGTTTTCGGACCTTTTCCTCGACTATTAGTTCCGCACCTGAGATGTTTAATTGGAGAATTTACATTGCTTAAATCCGAAACATTATTGAGTTCCTAACACTACAACTGAATGGGATCAATTACAGGAATATTTAACGAAGATTTAATCCCCTTTTTGTATATTCCGTTTTATGCATATCGGCATTTGGTTTTATGACCTTTCTCTTCTCTGATTGAGGATTTAAAAAAATTCAGAGTTCAAGTTAACTAATGTAGGTTAACACTTATAAAACAAACATAAAATAATTACTTTGTATATCAGCATTAATTTACGACCAATTATTTTAATCGTATAAATAAAGTTGGATTGCATAACTCTCAAGAGTCTCTCATTGAATAGATTTCTATTTACCGAAGAGCAGTTAGTTACAATTTATATGCATGAGAGCAAGCAACTAAAGTAAACAGCTACAAGTAAATTGAGTGATAATTAATTGAACTATAAACATTTACGATGTTTTATTTGAGATTTTTAATAAGGGAAAGACTTTCACTGGATTTATTATGAATGTAGGAAATGTACGTTACAAACTTCTATAATATGCTGGATTTAATGTGATGTTGTAGTAAGCAAGAAGTAATACTAGTTCTGCACTGTTTCTTGTTCCATGCGGATGTTGAACTAAAATAATATATAAACAACACACACGGTGTAAGACGATCTGGTTATGATTTACTAGCACAGGAAATCAGTAGAAGAGTTCATAAGTTAACTCTGGTTGCATGAAATTGCAGGAAACAAAGCATACGTTTACTTTAATATTATACAACATTCGAAACCTTAATACCAAATCGCTATTTGTAAAATTAGACTTCCAACTGATGAACGGGTCATTAGTGCAGAGTTGAAACCTGTAGTTCCTAAGAGTAAAAAATATTTGAAAGTACATTCCCCAAATTATTAATGAAGTTTTTTAGACCCAGTTTTTTAAAATGTGAAATGTCAAATATTAGATTCCTTCTACTAGATTATTGTCCAACTTCACTTTCAACATAGTTATCTAAAATGTGAAATGTCATCCAACAAGTTTGACAATCTTCCTCGGGTAATGAAATACTTTCTCAATCCATTCAAATTGTGTTTTAAGTTATTTTGATCCAGTTTTCTAAAATGCTCAGATCATCATAATTGGATATGCCAGTAGTGTTGTATTTCACTAAGTGATAACAAATTATTAGTGAAGTTATTTAACCCAGTTTTTAAGCTATTGCATATAGCTTTTATCGCGGGCTTTGAGCGCGGCGACCGAATCAAGAAAAAAAACAAAAGACAAATACCGTAACGAAAATCTGAAAAAACAAAAAACAAATACCGTAACGAAATATCCTGACAGTCACCACTCCGCCTACCATGTAGCTCGGCCGAGCTTAAAATTGTCGAAATGTTAACTTTGAACCTTTTAAAAGGTCGTGATAGCCCCAAACTGGATTGAAAACTGTTTTGAATTGGTTAATTTTCGATAAATCGAATGACGTTCACGTGAGAAGCGCATAGCTCGCGAGTTAGAAAATTGTAAATTTACGGTACATAGAACGTCTTAACCAGGACTTTTCGCATGCGGTTTTCGCTCGATGTCGTTAGTTTATGAACGGGGCCAACTAAATAGCATAGTCTCGGGCCCCAAAATGTCGATTAAATAGGAAAATTTAATTAAAACAGTTTGAGGTATTCTCAGCTGTCACCTACTAGCATTTGACGTGCGACGTACGAAAGGGAATTTTCTAGCTATTAAATATACCGAAAGTGGGTAAAAGCTAGCGGCCCATAGCCCGAAATACTTTATTACAACTGGCGCCGGCCGCACGGGGTTCGAAACAGCCCCAAATTAACAAAATAGAGGTAAAATGTATAAACTCTAACTTACGCGCAGCGAGCTCCTCGAGGATATGTCAAAATGATTACGTTCGTAGCTAATTACATAAGTCGTCTGGCAATTGTGTTTTTATACAATTCGAACCTTCTAATTTCGATAGGCCACGTGAAAATCCCGGAGCCGGAAGCGCTATCGAGATCTGAACGTTAAAACTTCGTATAAAATTGTGTTTACAAGTCAACTGACACTTGTCACCATAGATAACTCTACTACCGGTAGTAGAGTTATCTATGCACTTGTCACAGAATACTCTTCATAGAGATCAAGATGATACTCTTTTTTACTCATAATTCGTGAAGATTTTGAAGGGGTAGTGGATGTTTTTCTGCCCAACTTTTTCCAGTGGCGTAGTGCTTTACCGCGGCAGTCCCCGAGTGCCACACGTTTAATTTTTTTTAAATGTGAAATGTCAACTATCAAGTTACTTCTACTAGATTATTGACGAACTTCACCAGATAATGAAATATTGTCTCAAACCCTTTCAAGTTGCTTGTTAGCGTTATACTTCACCAAGTAATGGAATATTCGGCCAATCCATTCAAATTGTGTTTCAAGTCATTTCAACAAAGTTATCTAAAATGTGAAATGTCAACTCGCAAGTTTGACAAGGTCGTACATCCCCAGGTATTGAAATACTTTCTCAACCCATTTAAATTGGGTTTCAAGTTATTTTGCTCCTGTTAAATAATTGAATATGTCAGTATATCCAGTGGTGGGATCTTTTGATGTCTACTTCTTTCTCAAGTTCTTACAGTATTGGGCTGGTGGTGTTACTCCTTCTTTTACTAGATGGTCTGCTTTTTCGTTACTGCGGTGTGTTAAGTAACCCATAAGAGGGTATCTGCGTTGTTTTTGCCTAGTTCATTTAGTTTCTTTAAAGCATTCTCAGACCATATTTCAGCTCACCGCGTTGATGACTGCTTGACTATCTGACATGATGACTATTTACTGTCTGTGGAGGTCTCTTTCTATATTGAACTGGACACATTTTCCTATAGCGTGAACGCTTGGAAAATGCTCGGGGATTTGCATAAGCTTCCAGAGTATTTGGTCCCAAGCCATACACTCCTATTCAAGTTCCTTCTGTTGCTTTAGAGCCATCAGTGTACCATTTGATGGCCTTTCTACTGAGTCCCATTCACTTTTGCGACTTAGTTTCGATTCAAATTATTTTGCGAAGCCTTTTCTCATTTTATCTTGAGACATGTCCCAGGCTTGCTGATTTACAGGGAGGTGTCCATATTTACATTTGGTGGTTCCCTCTCCAGTCATTCTATAGGTTGTCCTTATCGCCATATTCTCCACTACTGTAAGGAGGTGTGTGAGGCTTAGGATTTCTTCTATAGCACCCGTTGGACATGTTCTCGTAGCACCTGTTATGCATACACAGGCCACTGACCCATATGTGATGATTGGTATCACGATTGCTGTGTACATCCAACGCAGGGTGTTAAGGTTACATCCCCACCTTTTTTCCGCAAAGTTTCTGCACACAGCATTAAGGATTTTGTAGCTTTGTTAGTTATCTTTTTCGTATTTACTCAAGAGTAGCTCTTTAGCTAGTATAATTCCCAGATGACTTCCACTCGATAACGCTCCCATCCATCTCGATGATTTTGAAACTAGGATTCCTTTTTCTTGTAAAGGCAACTAAGGTGGTTTGGTGGGGTTGACGTTAAGTCCCATCGATTGGCACCATGCTTATATATTCAAGACTTCTTCTATTCTTTGAACTATGTCGTAGAAGACGTTCAGAACTTCCCTCTTGCGAATATAACTATGTCGTCGGCAGATCGCAGAGGAGTCGGTCTACAATTAAGCTTCACATAAGTGGGGAGGCCACTTACCTTGTGGGCATCCTCTAGTTGTGTAGATGGAAATAGATTCTTGCCCTATTTTTGTCTTTGCTATTCTGGTAGAGAGCAGTTGCGACTGCCACCTGGTTGTCGTGAAAAATTAAACTTTTTTGATCCCATTTTAACTCATTTTAATAAGCGAATACTTTCCCTACCTCTAAATTAGGTTTCGAAATTTTTTATTTGGTGATTTTGGCAAAGTGATTAAATCAACCCTAAATAGGCTGTGCAACAATCGACTGTATCATTCAGCCAATATAACTACGGTAATAAATTCTAGGGGGCGCTTCAAAGTTTTACCTGACATTTTTTACGTCATCCAAGAAGGCGGACCCTGGGTTAAGTTACTTCCTCAAAATCCCCATCCCGTATCCTTTCCAAAAAGGTGTTATTAATTTTTGTGCGATAAGCCTTTTTCGAGGTTTAACGACTTCCGGTACAACAGGAAATACGCTGTATATCGAAAACGAGTGGTGTGGAAAATGGTTTGAGTACAGTTTCTAAGGGCTAGTTTTTGAATTTCCTATCAAAATATTAAATATTTCAATGGCACGTTTTCATTGTGCGATTGTATACCCCGATTCACTTCGAGACTAGGGCTAATAAAACTCAAATTGAATGAAACACTTTTCTTCAATTCATAGTCTTTTATTTCTATTAGTGAAATACCATTAATATCATTAGGCACTATTGGGTGTGATATACTCGTATATTATGTATAATGAGTACTTAACACAAATATAAGGTCAGTTAAATTTATAAGGTAGTCTGATATCCCCTTTCTAAACAGTTAAAGAATCGCATTACGAATTCAAGACATTTATAATTGAGTAATAGTAGTGATATGCAAGTGTTATGTGAGTTGTTAGCATGAGTTATAGCTGACATATAATTTAATAGGCTTTTGTAAGATCTTATATTACATAAATCATTCTATATAAAACGTGCCTCCTGCATCATTTCCCCCTTATAAAAATCTTCGTCTCCATTCAATTTTAAATTGACTATTAGTGTTCAATCAATTGACTAGAACATGTTTGGATATCAACCAAGTGGCAAAAGAATTGAGGCAATGATATACAGTGCTTTCATTCTAGTGTCGTTTGCTAGTAGACTATTTGCTTATCTGGGGATTTTAATGTACAAAATATTAAATAATGGATGTTTGAATTATATTCTCTACATCAACTTTACATCATCCTAAATGTACAACTTTTTTTTACCTGCTTCACCCGGTATTGTAGATAGGTATAACAAAATAATTCAACTTCTAAATTGCCAGTTTTACCACTGTGGCTACTCTATAAATTATATTATAGACTATAAATGTGTTCTCCCCTAAAAGATGATGGCACGCTGGCTGCTAACCTTATTGCTGGAATATTTGCAGCAAATTCCACTTTGGATCAACAAGGGAAGGACCCTTGCCTGAAATTGTCTTTCGTCAGCGCACAATTAGGCCCATTCTGCTTGATGTCAATACCACCTGTCGTTCTCAAGGAACGTGCGCCTGAATTAATACCATTTTTTGCATGTTCTTTACCTTTACGAACTTGGTGCGTTCCTTTCCAGTTGGAAGAGAGCTAGAGTCCAACCAATTTCAAAAAAAGGAAAGAATACCCTTCCTAATAATTATAGACCCATTGTACTATTATCTGTGATCTCTAAAGTGATGGAGAAAGCAATCAACATCGAGCTCATCCAATACCTAGAGAGCTCTAAAATCGTGAATGACTGGCAATATGGCTTTCGACAGCAGAGATCAACAGGAGACCTGCTTGCCTACGTAACTCATGTATGGCAGAAATCTATTGAAACACATGGGGAATCTCTAGCTGCACCATTGAACTTCTTCAAAGCATTTGACCGAGTCTAGCACCAAAGCCTTCATGGGAAACTTCCGTCATATGGTCTGCCGCCTCAACTTTGTCGCTTACTATCGAGTTTTCTCTCAGATAGATCACTCCATATGGTGGTTGACGGAATATCCTCCGATAAAATAGCTATCAATGCTGATGTTCCACAGGGATCTGTCTTGACACAAACTTTGTTTCTGCTCCATATAAACTATCTGCTGGAAGTGACCACCTGTCACGTCCACAGCTTTGTAGATGATGGTAGGTACACTTCATACTGCTTCCTCATCTAGGTCTCCTCATCCACTGAAACCGAAGCGAGACAGAGACAGGTTGACGCAATTAATGGAGATCTTTCGAAGTTTTGAATTGGGGATCTGACAATCTAGTAGAGTTTAATGCAACCAAAACTCAAGCTTGGGTCTTCTCTAGGTAGGCGAATCTCACAATCCCTAATATGATGATATCAGGTACAACTTTTCATATGAAGTCTTCCATATCCATGCTCGGGATCATCACCAACAGCATCCTTTCATGGGAAAATCATGTGAGGTCCATTGCGAAAACCGCTTCATAAAAACTTGGTTGTCTATTTCGTGCCATGAGCTACTTTACATCCAACAGCTCCTCATAATCTACAAAGCACAGATTCGACCTGTCCTGGAGTACATGTTTGAAGTTCGGCTCCCAAACATACGCTGAAACTCTTGGATTCTATCCAGAAGAGAGCTATTCGTTTGATTGATGATGTCACACTTACGAGTTAATTGACCTCTCTAGAACATCATAGAGAGGTGGAAGATCTCTCCCTTTTCTGTAGATATTTCCATGGTCGGTGTTCATCAGAAATTTCGTTATTACACCATGAGAAATTCGAGATAGGCGAACTAGACGAGCTGAAACTAGTCACCCTTTCATTGTCAATCTGGAGACCTGCCAAAGTTTTTCCTACCATACTTCATTTTCTAACGAACAGCGAAGTTGTGGAACTCTTTACCTAGTGAGGTGTTTCCTTTTGCTTATAACCTTCAAACCTTCAAGAAAAATTCGAATGCCTTTCCCCTCTTACAACACTCCTCCACTAGATCACATGGTGTTCTTCGAACAATATAGGTTTCTTTCTCGTATAGTGAAAGTATAAAAAAAATGTAGGTGTACTTCAACGATTGTTTTTGTTATTGTTGTTTGAACAATATTTTTTGAAATTTGGGTGAAAGCAGTTTCAATTTAACTTAAATTTACTGTAAAAGTTTTGGATCGATTCAATGTACACTTTGGGAGTTACGATTATTTTGAATTTTCGACCCTTCAGATAAGGGTGTGTTTTTTACACGATTTAGTCACCTAAAGCAAACGATTTTTTGTTAATATTGAATATGATAGAACCTTTCGTTTTTGAGATATCGTGTTAACAAACATTTCGTGAAGGACATCCAGACCGACAGACGGATTTTTTAAAAGCTGCTAAGCTTCAAGAATTTTTGCTCTAGGTCTTTTCAACGATATGAGAAATAGCTTGAGTAAATGCAATCGCCTTATTTACTGAAAATACTGTTACCGTACTGAGTTTACTCTGATGATGGCTACTTGGTAGATGAAAGGTCTTTCGTACTTTTACAGTATTTTTAGTGAATAAGGGTGAGCGTTTCTTATTTATATTGATATTAACAGTCTTGTCATCTACTCGATTGAAAATACTGTAAAATGCAGATTTTTAGTTTCCCTTATGAGTCCATTGCTTTAAAATAAAGACATGGCTACAGTTGACAGCTCAATAGACTATGCCTGTAAGCCCGTAAATCATCTGGAAAATGAATGGTGCTAAGTATTCTCTGGAATATCGACTAGAACAGAGAATATAGTTGATTCAACAGTGCTAGATGTAGTAGACATTGTCTTTGCCATTCTGGACTCGAATTCTTGGAAGTTTGTTCCAATTCTTCAAAGTACTTCTTCACCAAGTGACACTATAGCTGTAGACCTCTTCAGAATCAACTGAGTAGTTGATTCTGAAGGAGTCCGATACAAGTCAAGAACCAGTTTTTCCTTAGTCAACTGGCCTTGCCTCAATAAATATCAAATTTACTAACCGAGGGTTTACGCGTGAAAATTAAAAAACCTGTAAAATTTACTATATTGAATAGTTCCGGCATTACGACTGTGTAAATCCATTTTTAACTTATAAATAAAGTTATGGAAATAAAACCACTAATTTACATTATAGTTATTTATGTGTCAAGGGAATTATAATGGAGGATATTTTGAAAAATGCTGAAAAAGCAAGAGAATCATTATTTCCATCGAAAAGTGAAGCCGTATACAAAAAAGAATATAAAATATATCTGGAGTGGCTGAAACGGAAAAATGTTATGCCAAAATATGCCACTGAAACTGTATTTCTGGCATATTTTCAAGAACTGGTAAGGAATTTTCTATGTTTTTCGGTAGATTTGGTAGTAATTGTGTTTATTCGTTGCAGTCAGAAACGTATAGTCCGAATTCTTTATGTACTAAATGGTAGAGGGAATTATAGAATATATAATGTCCCAAGGGAGTTAAGACCCTCTTTATTGATAGCGTAACTATGACGATATAAGCTTATAATATCTCGGTCAGAAATAAAATAAATAATGAATGTTCTTATTATACACTATTGCTTATACATATGTTTCAACATACAGTGTCATCATCTGAGTTATAAACTGAAGTTACATTAACAGAGAACGGCTTTATACTATAATGACTATACTTATTAAGTGGAGGGAATGTCATTAATTACAGAACATTTGGAGAACTACTAAGGACTACTTATAAATGTAAAATTTACGTTTGAGGGGGAGGCTCCCCCAGGGATAACGGTTTTGTTTTCCATTACAGGACCTCCAAATGAATGTGATCCCAAATTTTCAAAACTATAGATCATTTCTTTTATTTGATCTTATCTTGTCTTACTTAAATCTACTAGATATAAAGTCATGGTTCAGGTGAATGTTCATGCTATGTTAATCAAAACTGAATATTTGGAAGTTGCAAATTTGGATACATCTCACGTATTCTCAAACACTAGAAAGCATTTCAAAGAGTGTAACCTGTGACTTGTGAATTCCGAATTCCCACAATAGCGCACAGCTGCCTAATCCCCATATACTTCTTGGAATTAAATGCTACAGGACGTATACAGTAATCCTCAACCATTTACAGTAATCCAAAGACTGCACGCTCTATAAACATAAACTTCGTTATTATTTGTTATTTCTTCGGAATATTATCAACAGTTGTTACCGAAGAATTTGTTTCCGCCAACGGTAACATCATCAGAAGCAATAGTTGGTCATTTCCGAGTTTGTTTCTCACCGTGTTTATTTGACCGTTATAAAATTAGAAACATTGCGAATTGATTGTTTTTTACGTCAGGGAATCGCTACATCACTCATCTGATTGCACATGAAAATCTACTGAGTCTTATTATTGTGTATTCCTCATCTGCGTTGGTTGCTGCAACAAATTACAATTTGGTTGTGGATAATCAACTGTCCAAACATTTATAGAAATAAATCAGCAGATCCGAACCGGCCCAGTTGAAATTCCTTCATGTACTGATAAAACATTGGTAGTTTTGAAAAAGTATCAAATGAGTGTAAGTTTTTTTTCTATACTTTGACTACACCAGATGAAAACCTATAATGTTCGAAGAACATCGTCTGAGCCAGCGGAGGAATGTTTGGAGAGGAGATAGGCATTCGAATTTTTCTTGAAGGTTTTGAGGTTACAGGCATAGTGAAAGACCTCACCAGGTAAAGAGTTCAACAACTTCGCCGATCGATAGAACAACTCAGTCTGGTAGGCCTCGAGCTTGGCAATGAAGGGCTATCTGGGATCTCTCGTGGTAGATAAATGACCGACCATGGAAATATCTCTGGAAAAAAAAGAAATAGCCCAACTTTCTACAATGTTCTAGAGAGGTCAATGAATTCATAAGTGTGACATCATAAAATCAGACGAATAGTTCTCTTCTTGATAGAATCCAAGAGCTTCAGGGCATGTTTGGGAGCCGAACCTCAAACATGTAAACAGTACTCCAGGACAGGTCGAATAATGATCATCCCATGAGAGGGTGCTGTTGCGTCAACCTGCCTCTTTCTCGGTCCTCTGACTTCATTGGATGGTATAGGGGCTCTAGATGAGAAAGCGGTATGAAGTGTACCGTCATCTGCAAAGCTGTGGATGGGTCAGGTGCTCACTTCCAACAGATTGTTGATATGGAGCAGAAACAAAGTTGGTGCCAAGACAGGTGGTGATGGATAATCACAGCTCTCAAATAAGCCTTCCTGTAATAAATTTCTGCAGACAAAACTTAATTGCTATATTATCGTTCCCCCACAAACGTCGCAAAAGCTTTAACCGCTTGACAGATTCGTATTTGAACCCTTCAAGACAAGGTTTAATGGTGCAGGAGATAGTTGGATGCGAAACCATCCTGGTCAACGAATGACAATCTACGATTCGCCGGAACTGGTTAAAACTGCTCCGTTATCAGCTGCAACGGCATCCAATATAATGGCTGGATTTGTATGTAAAGGAATATGTCCATTTAACGATCAGGTATGTCATTGATATGCCATATCAATGACAAGCCGGGTGTTCACGAGATACAGATATGTCGAATATGCCAGAAGCTAGTCTAACGGAAACTTAATCTCTTCAAGATTCTGCGATTCCATTAGATAAAACTCTACCATAGTCAACCATAAAACGTTGATCTCTTAAGGATATACAACCTCTCCCTAAGGCGCAATATAAAGCAAAATCTAGGACTAGTAGAGCAAAAGACAGCTATACACACCAAAAACGTGTTTGTACGTGTTCAAAAGACATCTTCGTAACAGTATTTTGATTTGACTTGTTGTTTTTGTGTGTGATTCACTAGTATGGAAAAGAAGCGAAAAGAAAACAGTGAATGCAGAACATTCAAAGATCAATGGAACTTTCAATATTTCGTAATTGAATTAATTGAAAATGCACTATGTTTGATTTGCAATGTAACCATAACCGTTCAAAGAAATTAACATTAAATGTCATTATGAAACGAAACATTGTCGAAATTACTCATAATATATAGGCAGATTACGGACAGAAAAATTTGAAGCTTTGAAGCGCTGATTGAAATCGCAGCAATCTTTGTTTATGAATCTCAATACTGAACAAGGGGCTGCAACTCGTGCCAGCTTTCGCGTGGCTCTTGAAATTGCGAGACATGGAAAACCATTCACCGATGGAGAAATGATCAAAGAATGCGTAATTGCAGTAGCCGAAGAAATGTGCCCCAAAAAGGTAACTTTATTTGAAACGGTCAGTTTGTCAGCAAACATCGTGGCTCGGAGGTAGAAGACATAGCAGAAAATATATTATCTCAACTGTCTGACAAAAATGGACATCTTGACTGATTTTTTCTGTCCTTGGATGTGTCAGATACTGCTCAGATGTTGATTTTTATTCGAGGAGTAGATACAAGATATGAAGTATATGAAGAACTTCTTGATATTGTTAGTATTCACGACACGACTACTGGGGAAGATATTTTTAAGCGAGTTGAAAATGCCATTAATAAGAAGAACCTTCGATGGAAAAACTTGAGATCTATTACTAATGATGGAGGCAAAAACATGTATGATAAAAATAAAGGAGTAGTTGCTCTAGTGTCAAAGACTGTAGAAAATGATGGTGGTTCAAAACCATTAGTCTTACATTATATTATTCATCAACAGTCCTCGTGCGGGAAATGTTTGAATATGTCTGAAGTTCTAAAATCAGTCATATCAGTTGTTAATTTCATCAGATCCACTGGGCTGAATCACCAACAATTCCGCGAGTTTATTGAAGAGATTGGACAAAATGACTTACCATATCATACTGTCGTACGCTGGCTTAGTTACGGAAAAGTCCTTCGGCGCTTTTTTGAACTTCGAGCAATGATCGAAATTTTTTTGAATGAAAAGACGCATGGTAATGGAGAAGAGTAAGGAGGGATCACTTTCTATATTGGAATCATATCAAGATCATCTCGGGGAGACGCATACTTTCAAAACCGTTGATTGAGCACGTGGCTGTTGAATTTCATTGTGTTTATTGTGTAATTGTGTTTATTGTGTAAACGACATTTTTTTAAACTTATTATTTTTTTAAATAATTATTTAATAATTAATTATTCATCCACAAATAATTTTTTTTTTTATATCAACTTATTACGAATTGTAAGTATTTATATTCTTTTCTATTGTTCCATATCAACACAGATATTTTAAGTTAAAAATACTTCCTCACGCGAGCCTCAGGTATATGATCCTTTATTACCAATAGGAAACAATGCCGCGCTCGCCGTATATACCCTTCCCGCGGTAGCCGTATAAAAAGGGGATTAATTTTTATAACCTCTGTGGCTACACTACAATAAATCGAAAAATGGAAAATCCGACTTCGGAATCGTGATCAGAAACCTCGAAAACCCCCCGAGTACAGGTTTCTAGCCATTTTCGTTGAAAATTTCACACCTCTACTTTTTAACCAATAAGATGCCTTAATTTTGACTAGTTACCATGACAACTAAAAAAATTTCCAGAAATTTTTTCGTGGCGCCACGATATTCAAGTGGAAATTTTTTGACAGTTGAAAAGGTAAACATATGATCATGTTACTTGTAAAAAAAATATTTCTACCACCTTTAGTTAACTAAAATTACCAAATGGCGATATACTGAGCTAGTACCCATCTGAGTTTCAGCATTTGGTGTAACTAAAGTTGGTAATTTTTTTTTTATTTAACGAAATATGGCGGATATACTTACCAATATGATTTTTTTAGAATTTATTTCATGTTGAACTAATATCTTCATTGGCAAATCTCTAATGATATCGACTAATAAGCAAAATAATAACGAAATACATTTAATTATTATAGGTTTTATTAATATTAAAAACATAATTATTATAAATGTTTGTGGGCTGGCTTGAATTGGTGGTTTGAATCTGGGTACTTTCTGTTTTATTTTGCATTGTGCTCTGATCATGATCAAACTTGCTAGTATTTGAGGAAGTTCTCCTCATGGATTCAATCATCTGATGATGATGTTCAACGTCCAATTGTAAGTAAGGTTTGATTGACTGACTATTACTGTGTTCAGTAATTTTAATGAGCTGTTGTTCACCAACTCCTTCCTTGGCCAAATTCGAAACAGCTGTTGCTCTGGCAGAATAATTATTTATTTTTATTTTTTTAGTGTCAATTCCTATATCAGAGGCTGCTCATTTAAACCATGAAGATACAATGTTCTTACCAACTGGGCTATTCTTGTACCATCCTTTCGAATTGGGTTGACTCCAGTACGGATTTGGTGTTAAAAATAATCTGTCGGTCTGAATAAGATTTCCCCTTTTTTCCATCAACTTCTTAAACAAACGCACCGGACACATTTGTGGATTGTCGAAATTTGAAATCAACCATTTACTATCCGACAGTTTTTTAGAACCACCTTGGGTGGTTTTAGAGAATATTGAATTATATCTATCCGACCTTTTGGGTTTCCGAAATTATCAGTTTCTTCTTTAAAGTATTGGATACACGCAGAATATCCTTCCCCTCCTCTCCATGCCAGCTCATGTGAAACTATGTGGAAAATTTACGCTGCAATCCATCTGGAGTATTTTCATCCCACATTTCAATATTTTTTTGTATTCATCACTGGTTAAGGCTGCAGCACTCACTTTTCTTTTTAATGGGTCTCTCTGTAATTTTTTGCGCTTAGCATTGCATGCAGCTCTGGCGGTCGCAAATTCCACATCAGAAAACGGATTAAATTTTATTTTATATTTTTCATAATGAATTTCTTGTAACTGCTTAGCAATAGAGTTCCACAACACTTTGACCACACTTTCCTTATAATCTTCAAAATTTTTCTTTCTCATATTAAATGCGTAGTCCTCCAGTATAGTAGCCAGCTGTACTACACTCATACATTCATGAATATTATACAACTTTTCGTCACAAAATTCAACAAACTGTTTCCATACACTTGATTTTGATTTTCGGGTGTTATCTGGTGCTATATTTTGAATTTCTTGTCTAATTACTTGTTGATTTTCTTTACCAAATCGCGACATTTCGCTATACAGTTATTAAACTCAACGTACAGACGTTTTAAACTAGTAATTATTATGCTTTGTGACAGAACCGGTTAAACAAAAATGACAAATCAACATATGTCAAAAACAACAATACCCTGGCCAACTTGACAAGCAGTGAAATTAATTTAAAATGTCAGATTGGATTAATAATTTTTTCCAAATTATGGTGTGAAATTTTCTTACCGAATACCACGCAAGCTTAAATTATTCCTGGAAATTTTCTTTCGAGCACGAATATTTTAACAAAATTATCAAAATATTCGTGCCCCCAAGAAAATTTCCGGAAATAATTTAAGCTCTTGTGATATTATAAGTGAAAATTGCAAAATTTCCGCGTTTTGTCCATCAACATTGGCCAATAACTGTCCAATAAATTGAAAAATCGAAAAGCACATATTTTTTTTTTCGGGAATGTTGTAAATCCGTTCAGGAACATTTTGCAAAAAACCCGGAGTCGATCGGAGTTTCCAGCTTTTTCGCTAATATGACTCGACTAAGTGTTTTATATGTTATATGTTTATGTGTTTATATGTTATAATGTTTATGATGTTAGTGGGATTCATTTCAATTATTTGTAAGTTACTTAAGTTAAATTTTCTGCGTATTAAGTTTTACCTAACAAGTAAATAAAACCGAGTTATTGTCATTATGTGTCTTTTTATCCAACTTATCACACAATAATCCATTAGCTGTAGCGGGCCGGATTGATGACACTGGCTAGCCGGATTTGGCCCGCGGGCCGTAGTTTGGAGACCGCTGGCCCTAATCCATAGAGATAACAATTAATACTAATGCCCGATACCGATATCTGACTATGTGTCTTTTGTTTTTAATATTTCGAAACAATTCCTACGTTTAAAAAAAGTATTTCCGTACTTAGTCTAGGAGCCAGAGCGATATTGATGGTCTGAACATTAACCCGATGGCACTATGGCTTATCGTTAGAGGACGGTTCAATGATCAATTCATCTCACAGACCGAATATTCCCGGCTGCTAGATCTCGAGATACAGTATCCGCATTATTTCTTTCTTTTGACTGGAGGTTAACCCTTTCCAAGTTGCGGTTACTTGAAAAGCATGCCATTCTTATACACTTCCACCATGTGCCATCATTTTTTATCGTGTCCGTTTATCAGGCCGACCAGTTAAAATTGGACCGAAAATGGACTGCAAGTTAACCCTCCCAAACCTGGTGGAAAATGTTCATTGGTGTTGGTAATTGTTAACACACCTTAGGCCATCAAAAGTTATCGGTCCATTTCCGAGTAATTGGTCATTATTTGGACCAAAACTGTTTCTTTTATTCATTTTGTGGATAAAACTTGCGGGTTACAAGGTAACATGATGGCACCATGTTAAATAACTTTATTGGAAGACAAATAAGGACTTAAAATTTTCGCCATCACTCCTTGCCTATACCACCCTCCCAAAACCCCCTAAAACCACCCCCCAAAAAAATATGAATAGTATGGATAATATGACCAATTTTATGATAAATTAGATCAGATTCTGGTGGGGTTTAAAATCGAAACGCCCGTTTTTGTTTTTGAGGGTGGTTTTTGGGGGGGTTGAAATAGGCAAGGAGTGATGGCAATAATTTTATATCTTCATTTGACCTCCAATTAAGTTATTTAATGCCAAAATGAAAAAAAGAAACGTTTTTGGTCCAAATAATGGTCAATTACTCGGAAATGGAACGATAACTTTTAATGGCATAGGGTATTTTAACAATTGCCAATACCAATGACCATTTTCCACCAGGTTTGGGGAGGGGGTTAACTTGCAGTCCATTTTCGGGTCAATTTTAACTGGTTGGCTTTATAAACGGACACGACAAAAAATGATGGCACATGGTGGAAGTGTATAAGAATGGCATGCTTTTGAAGTAACCGCAACTTGGAAAGCTCCAGTAAAAAAAAAATGCGCATGCTGTATCTCGAGATCTAGCAGCCGGGGAAAATTCGGTCTATGAGATGAATTGGTCATTGGACCGTCCTCTAACGATAAGCCATAGTGCCATCGGGTTAATGTTCAGACCATCAATATCGCTCTGGCTCCTAGACTAACTTGATTCTAGAATTATGAAATAAAATGTTAATCCTCGTCTAATACAATCTAAAAAGTTGTATCCATCGTAATCAAGTGATTCTAATTTGCCTAAGTAAGTCAATTAAAATCACTTTATGTTATGTAAGTCGAGCATAAAATCAATTTAAATATTCAAGGAGTAATTTCGAACACAGTGTTTGGTTGCAATATGAGCACTGCATGTTGAATGGATATATGAAGTAGATGACAGTGAAGGTAAACCAGTCAGTCTCACAAGCTCTGAGTCATGCCCACAAGCGAAGTCCCTTTAACCCACGAAGTAGAAATTGAAGATTTACGCCAGAACGTTATTTCAATCAGATACTATCCCATTGGCGTTATTATCTAATAATAAGAAAATGATGAGTTCCACAATCGTGAATACTTTAATTATGCCATTTCTTGTATTACAACGTACGGCGTAGCTAATTCCTGTATGCAACAAAGATTCTCATGTCATTATTCCGTCGGATCCGATGAGTGCAATTTATTTCACTGGAAATCTCACAACCAGTTATTATTAACTCATGAACGAAAGACTTTTTTCGGAGACAATTGGTCAACAAATCGAAATCGAGATGGTTGATCTTTTTGCTGGGGTAACTTTCTATGACCTCCAGATGAATCTTCGCTTTTTTCAAATCTGTTCAAATTGTCCAATTTTTATTGCTCTTCAATGTTTACATAAATAACTTTGTGAAAAAATCAAAGGTACTTTGGATGGTTTTGGTGCTTACTTGTTGAAAATTCATATCTATAGTGTCAATAAAAACTACACTCGAAATACATTTTCACAAACTTCGTTGTTATTAAACAAAACGTGAAATATTTCACCACGCGGTGGCTTTTACAAACTATGGTTTATTTCTTGAATATTAAAATTAAGATTAAGAAGGAGGGGATGAGTTAGGTACGTGTACAGTAGGATAAGAGTTACTTACAAATAAATTTAATAATGGAGAATTGGTAAAGTCTTTCTGATCATTTAAAAGGTTTCCTGTATTTTCAAGCTTATTGATTTAAATTTTCCTAAGTTTTACTTAACTTTTAACTGACTTATGGAGAATCTCAAAATCATCTTTGAAATGATTATTAGTTCCTTTAATATGGTTTACAACTTTTGAATCTCCTTTGTTCAAATTAAAATGTTCTTCAATTCTACTTTTGGAAGATCTTCCTGTCTGACCTATATAGAATTTATCACAATCTTCACACTCTACCTTGTATACTCCTGATTCTTGATTTTTTTTATTCTAAGCTTTGTTGCTTTTAATATATTTGCCTACCGTATATTTGTTGTAAAAGATGTGGTAACATTGTGTTTTTAAGTAAATTGCATACATTATCAGAAAGTATAATAAAGATTCTTGACCCAGGTATGAGTTATATATAAATTCTCGGGAAATGGGTCAAATTAACACTTATGCTATATATTTTCTCGTCTTTACGTACGTTTCGGTACCACGACCATCATCAGAAGACTTATTATGTCCAAAACTGGATTACTAAAACTAATTGTATTACACAAAGCGTCCTTATCGCACCAATTTCAATTAAAATGTCCACGTCGCCGAAACGAACAGAAACACGAATAATAGAAACTGTAACACCTCAATGTTATAAGTATAATATATCCAGAATCCACTGTTAAGTAGTACTTTTAATAAATGCGTGTTCATGTCAACAAAGTCTGTGAACGACTAGAAACGGGAACATTAAGTTCAAGTATTCACTTTCAAACCAGATGTTAGATTTACGAGCTAATAGAAAAAGGTTTGTCAGTTATTGCAGATATACTTGACTATTCTTGACTACTACTAACTAGCTAAGAAGAGATCATAGACGACCTTCTCATCTACAACCAGTTTAGGGATTGCATCCAGGGGATGAAAATCGCAGAATGAGATTTTGTCAATGGCTTTTCGACGCTGATCAAAATGATGAGAATTTCATTAACAATATTTTATGGACAGACGAGTCATGTTTTACTCGAAGAGGAATAGTTAACTCCCACAATCAACATCTGTGGGCACATGAAAACCCCCACGCTACCAGGCCACTTAATTTTCAAAACGAGTTAAGTATCGGGATTAACAATGGCAATCTCTTTGGCCCTTACTTACTACCGGACCGCCTTAATTTCCTAAACTTCTTAGAGCTTTCGGAGACAGAGAGTCTCAATATGTGGGATGAAATTCCTCTTGTTCTGCAAAGGCAAGCTTGGTTCCAAATTGATGGATGCCCAGCTCGTTTTAGATAGATAGATCTAAATTTAACTCCATTAGATTTTTATCTATGGGGTTATCTTAAAGATACCGTCTATGCGACCCCAGTCCTACCCGGGAGGAACTACTCCTTAGAATTCAGAATACTTGTGCAAATATTAATAATAATATTTTACTACACTTAAACCATTCCATCAAAAGACGCTGTCGATTGTGCATCCAGCAAAATGGTTCCCATTTCGAACAGTTCTTACATTACTTAATTTAATTGTGAATCTTGTGTAGTTGATATTTGAAGTATGCTTAACATTGTTCTCCCTTTAAGCAAAACAAATTTATTTTGCACTCAGTGGATAAGTTTTTTATTCAGAAATTCAGTAATTGGTCACATGATTCTTTTTAAAGTTTTTTTCTGTTTTGAGTTGAGTTATCAAAAAATTGTAAGAGACAAAAAAGGTTATGGATTGAATGGCAAATCTTCTCTGCAGTTGGTGTTCTAAAAAAAATCGGTTGTCTGTAAAGTCGGTTTACTGACGATAGTTGAACGTGACAACGTCATACTGATGGAATGGTTTCATTTTTCAAAAGAAAATTTTTATTTTATTTGTTTGATAGATATTTTGTATGGATATAGAGAAGGAGGTAAATGGAAATCACAATTGAATTGATCAAGTTACATTTATTTGTACGCATAAATACAATTATGTCAATTTAGCTTTTAAAAAGCCCGCCTCAATGTGTTTGATATAGGAGAAAATTGTTCCCTTTGACGGCTGGCTGGTCCAACTTGTCATTTCAGACACGTTGTTATGATATGTGGAAGATTTAACATTTATGTTTTAATTTTTTGAAATCATAGCTACGCTCGATAATTATTTCGATCGAATAGTAAAGCAATTGATTTTTTACTCATCGTGAAATAGTTCTGTTAACTTATTGTTATAGTTTTGTCAATTATAGCATAACCTACAATCGCTGCACTAGCGGACCGATGCTATTTATTTTAAAGATGAAAGCACGAATATTCGACAATATATCACTGAAAATATATTTAATATCGAAAGAATCATTACCTTTATCGCCGCAATTATCGTTGCTATAAACAATTGACACCACATTCACTTTTCACTGCACTTCATACTTGACGAAAACATGTAAATGTATTATTTTGTATAGCAGCTGTCCACGCGGACGCATCGCTCACTCAAGTAGGAGACGCTCTCGCTTGCACTTCAAGCCTTAAATGGAACGCCTTAGAGCGAGGTAACGCCTCATGCTTAAATGGAACGCATCAGAGCGAGTTAACGCCGCATGAGTCATGTTTTCTCGTGCGTGCAGCCGGCTCCATCGAATTATAAGACGTTGTCACTTCAAAAAACAGTGGCGTACGTTTTATTGAATAATGTATTTTTGAGGAAACCCGTTCGCACGCCTCTGTGTTGTAAATAAAATAATTACAACCACTATTCAATGACGAATACAAAAAAAAGATCTGTGCAAAATTTCAGGAGGCTACCTTTTTTCATGATTAATTTATAACAACTTGTCTCTGTATTTTATTTTTAATTTCTTCTATATTGTTTGAATTTTACTTCACTTTTTACTTTTACATCGAAAATCATGTTGTAATACAAATCTAATTGATCATATATGCTACTAGCGGCTTTCAGTTCGTTTTATTCACCCTTATCACCAGTTAATTGACGATTATTGGTCATTCTCCCATTCCCTATGGACTAGACACACACTTTGCATTTGGCGAATACAAATTAGGCAGTATTTATTAAAATTTCCTCCGAATAATTGGCACTTACGCGAATTTTGATAGAATGGAGAGATTATGGACATAATTCTGATCATAAATCTTGTTATTTTCGTGTCGAATGAAATCCTATTTGCTGGCATATTTCCAACGTTTGTGAGGTGTTAAGTCTTCCGGAGAGCTACTCTGTTTTATCCGACCTTGAACGATAATGAAATAGTTCTAGACTCTAATGTTTTATTTTCCTTCGTGATGTAGTAAAGATTAGTTTTAATTGCATTCTTCGTTTGTTCCATCATTAACATTTTATCGGTAAATGAAGGTTGTAATTGTTATATGACTACTCGTTTCATGATTTTTTTTCCAGTATTGGGCAATCGCCAGGGCGGGAGTGATGGTATCAATGCATTTTGAAAATATTCGATTATTATGATCACCTTCTATATAACTCTTCTAGTACCTACCACTTGTATTTAGTTATAATGTTGTTATGTTCCACATAAATCACGATAGGCGATAATTGACGTTTTCCAGCAGTCATTTCCTCTGAAGATAATATTAATAACTTATCTCATCCATGCCTCGCGGTATTACCAACAGAGCCAACAGAGGGTCGTTTCAATGTTGCAGCCATATGGTATGGAGTTCTGCTCCCTACGTCCCTATTGCAATAACTTGTCATGATGTTTATTATTTGACCCTAATGTTGAGGCTTCCGGATTTCCATTTCCGTCATCCACATTTGCGTTCACGGTTACCGAAATTTCTTTAACTGAGTGCACTTTTTATTCGTCTGACAACTCGCTTCGCTTATGATTTCACTTATTACCTCCGTTGGTACTATTGCAGTTAGTACAAACTTAACAGATGATTTACCATTTAGCGTATCGCGTTGCAGGTGAAGCATTTGTAAAGTTTGACGACCTCTGCTACTTCCTACTTAACATTATATTGTATAACTTGGTACTTATAAGAAGCGATTAAATGTAACCCACAGCCCACTTGATATTAGATAACCACAAACCAATCGTATCATAAGACGTACCCTTTAGTGAAAATACAGATTGACCCTGAAACGATGACCATGAATAAATAAACACAACAGATTCTTTGCGTCTCGTAATATCTACATTGTATTCATGGTGCTGATGAAAATCTTTCCAAAAAGTGGAGCAAATGTGTAAATAACATTCCAGGAAACTTAGGCTGATTTTGTTGAGTCAGCTATGTCAAGTAGGTTATTTGCGTTTCTACCACGTTTCTCAAATATAATGACAAAGAACTGAACAATTTAAAATCAAATACATCCTACAACCGCAAAAAATCTTCCAACTGTTATTTCTGGAAAATTACCGATAGATTTTTGTTATTTTTTGATTACACGAGAGGGAAACCTAACTGTTGGTAGAACATCGTATGAGTCTGTGGTGGAACATTGGGGGAGGAGCTCACTTTGCCGTTCTATAGAAAAATAAAGTCTGTTAGAAAGAAGTTCGACAGGTCTTAAGCTTGACAATGAAGGATTGACCTGATTGGCGATGGAATAACATACAAGATTCCAATCAACACCATCCATGGAAATCTCTAAAGAGAATGGGCTTATCGTCCACCTTTCCTCCATGTTCTAGGAGAGTTCAATGAATTCGTAAGTGAATTGAGAAGCTGCTGGGGTGTACATGTCTGCGAAGCAGTTTTTGCAATGGACCTTACATGATTGTCTCATGAGAGGGTGCTTTTGGTGGTGATACCTGCTAGGATGTATAATGAGGACATCATACGAATAGTTGTCACTGACAGTTTTCATTGCCTACTTCGCTTACATTGAATCTCGTCTAAGATACGGCATAATTCTTTGGAGAAATTCGTCAGAAATCAAACGAATATTCAGACTTCAGTTGTCAAAAACTGACAGTTGCAAGCAATTTTTCATTGATAAAAATATACTCACTTATAATATCCCATGTGCAAAATTTCCGGAAATTAATTTGTGCACTTGGGATTTTCGGTAAGAGAATTTCACACCGAAGAAAAATTAGTTTAAAATAATTTCAATGTGATATTATTTAACATGTTGTCATAAAAATATGAGACATTACGAAGGAATGCCATAATTTTGTTGTTTTATTATGTATTGTATCATATATCTATGGTTTCGGCGTTTACGTAGTCTAAATTCATAATACTTCGGAAGTTGGAGAATAAAACTCAAATTTTACACAAAACTCTTAACATTTAATTTTAAAATGTTGACAAATTGTTTCACCACTCTGTAGCATTTTCAAAGCAAGGAGTTATCAACTAAAGCTGAATCTAAAAGTATGTCCTTAAATATTAAGGATCAGAATGTGGTACAAATTGAGGGATGGGGGAAGATAATGGTGGGAGTGTATTTATAAAATTGTTAACAAGTGGTGAAAATGTATCGATTTGATCATTTAATATTACATTATTATTGTTTTTTGAGTGTTTCAATATTTCTATGAATTCTAGTATATTAAGTTTATGTCCTTTTTCCTGAATGTGTAGAATATCGGGATTTAAGGTGAAATTGTGGTTATGGCTTTAGTTGATAACTCCTTGCTTTGAAAATGCCACAGTGTGTTGAAACAATTTGTCAGCATTTTTTAATTGAATGTTAAAAGTTTTGTGTAAAATTTGAGCTTTATTCTCCAACTTCCGATGTATTGTATCACTTTCAAACTCATTTGTTAAACGTCAAAAAATATCCACTATAATTTTGCTTCTCTACCCTAAAAAAAAATATCTGCTGAAATTTTTTTGTTGGCATGCCAATAAGTCAAAATAAAAGTATTTCATTGGTCGAAAATTGTCGGTGTGAAATTCTCACTATTACCGGTTTCTATATCTATGAATCCGTTATATTTATGAAAAAAAATCCCGAGCTCTTCGAATCTTGCAGTATAGAGCACTCGTATGATACAAGAAATAAGAACAATTTGATTAGAGATAAGCCTAAATATTCTTACATCCAGAAAAATATCTCATACAACATACTGAAAATTTACAATAAAATGCCACTTTTCATTAAGGAGGAAAGTCTCAACAAAATGAAATCATCTCTGAGAAACTGTTCAACAAAAAAGCATAATTTAACAGAGTTTCGGAATGACAGTAAGTTCCTCATATGATTTTCTTTATAACAGAAGTTTTTATTTCCACATGTTTTAAATGTTACTGTTACAGGAATTTAGAAACCTTAAACTGTTTGTATTCTCATATTTCTAGGTCCCACTAGCTATGTGTTTTTTTCATTATTTTGATGTTTCAATCATAGTACCCACACATTTCGAACTATAATAAGGCTATTCCTATATGTATTAAATGTAGTACTAAAAGATAAATTTAGGATACATACACAGTGTATGTTTATGACAAATTCTATGTACCACTTATGTACCCTTGGAACGAATAAATTCTATTCTATTCTATTCAATTCATCATCATATTAGGAATTGTGGCATTCGCATTCGTGGAGAAAATTTGCTTGCCTTAATCTCTAATGGATTATCAGATCCCTATTTCTGCCGATCTCTGTCTTGGCTTCATTGGACAACATAGGGGTCTCTAGGGAACGTTCGGGCGGCAAACCATATAACGGAAGTTGTCCAAGAAATCCTTGAAGTTGCAAATATTTTTTATTTGTATCCCCTTAGTTACCAAAATAAGTATTTAGATTATTCAATTGTATATGATTTTATGTTGTTGCACTAAGCAGTACTAAGCACAGTCTCCATAAATTTCATTAGTCACGAAATTGGACTGCATTGCCAGAATAAGCTACACGTGTTCTTTTTCACACCCTAATAACATTTTCAGCAAGATGAGATTATAACTGAATTCTGACCGTGTGCCAAGTATCTGTACTAAAATATATAGTCGTTGATTTGTGAGCAAGTGGGAGACCCACCAGAGTCTGAGGCGGTCAGATGGTAAACATCAGTGACGAAGCCGAATACCTAGGAGTCATCTTGAATCAGAAACTTCTATGGAAACAACAACTGGAACAACAGTATCACAAATTCACAACGACCTTTTGGTTGTGCAGAAGGGCTGTTAGTCACAACTGTGACCTTAGCCTAAATACTATAATGTGGTACCCATACTTAAACCCAGGCTGACGTATGTTTCTGTGGTGTGGTAGAAAAGAACAACTCAAAACGACCAAATCAAGCCTGGAGCATTTGAAAAAGCTCATTTAGGCTCGGCTATTACCTATGAATGATCCGTTTGAAATATTGCTGCTACAGCCGAAAGGATTGCGGAAGATCCGAGAATGTCCATTGAAAGACGTTCACAGCAATTAGGCATAACAATAACCATCCTGCACAGTACTAATAGAAATATCTTAGTCTAGAGGCTCACAATTTTCAGTTGCCACAAGAATTGAAGCCGGGAAACGACAGACACGTCTGTTGATTATGTAGTGGTGATTCCAATTGTGCGTCTAGATGGTGCGATTTAATATCTTTACATTTTTTGTGTGACTCTACGTTAAAAATAATATGGTGTACGCTAATGCGACAGCATCGATACGGAGGCTCAAAGACAATGGATACTGCTGTTAAATGGGATGTAAAATTACCTAAAATGGCTGACCATCTGCAAAATTAGCCGAGGTGGTCATTGGTGCGATTTCGCGTTTTATCTATAACTACATAGTCAGTATTCTTGATTTGAATAAACATATCATGGATTATTTAAAAACACTAAGTAGTAAGGATCTTTCAGCTATCAAGTAGTCACCATCACAGTAAACTAAATGAGAAAAAAATGTACTTGTTTAAATACTGTTTGGGGTTAATAATGCAAACAATGGGTTACCGTCAGCTAGAAATGAATCTGAAATTAATAAACTGCTTTTTCGCTTATACATTTCCATTTCTTCTAAATTACCTAGATATTTGTCCGTACTGTGTTTTAAAAGTGATGAACTTTCTTGAGAAATTGTGTGAAGGAAAATGGAACGCAATCAACTAACTAAATTAGAGCCATTACTTTCAAACAATTCAAAAGTTTCACTTATCATCCTTTAGTAATCAAGAAATTTCATAACGAGTTTTCTAAATTCGCAATAAAACCCATTTATAGATGCAAAACAAACTTGGCCGTTTAGGCAACACTTTTGATGAAGTTCCCGATTTCGACAAATGACATTAACAAAATAGATTGTGAGTCGTGTTCAGAATGCTATGTGGTTCAAACTAAAAGAAACATTTTAACTCGTTACAAAGAACATTCTGCAGATATACGAGAGCAAGGTGAAAAGTTCCTGAAAAATGAAACAGATGGCGCCACACTCGAAAATCCCTTCGGACATTGGTCATGTACTATCTTTAACTAGAAAGCATTAACATTTTCAGACTGATATGTCATTGAATTCTGTTTTGACACCCACGAAAGCAAGTAACTTTGAAGATTTTTGTAAACATGGAAAAAAGTGAATTTCGCCGCACCTTCGTTAAACATCATTTCTTGCGTGGAAAAAACATTAGTCAAACCAATATGGGGGCTCTTAACCATCTCGATTGGAACGATTCACATGTGGTTTATTGATTTTCGTAGGGTTAGTATGACCACAAAGGATGCCGCACGTTCTGGTTGTTTAATTGAGGTTACAACGCCAGGCGAGTTAAAATGCACGAGATTGCTGATGCTATGGGCATCTCAACCGAACGGGAATATGATAAAGCTATCTGCCAGATGTCTGTGAAGCATTTACTTTTAGTCCAAGCAATACGGCATGAAATGAGTGATTTTTTGACATTAATTCTACCTGAAAACCGACTGTGCCATTATGTTCAGGTAAGTGGAGACATAAATTGTATCATGTTTTCGACTCTCAAATGTGGTCAGTGGTCACCCTATTTATTATAAACATTTTAAACAAAAAAAAGGCACTTTTTTAGTTTTTTGTTAATAACTCAACAAATAATGAAGTAATCGAAAACGTATAGGTAGTCAAAATGTAGGTAATTGAATTACGAACAAAACAAGTTTTTGAGCGACTAGATCGGATAATTAGAAGCCGAGAAAACTACGGAAAAGCGGGAAATTCGACGTTTTTTTAAAAATTCATATCTCCGTTGTTTATTATTTTGTAGAATCGAATCTTAGTACTTATTCACTTCACGTGTGCAAAAAAACTGTCGCTGTGAATCAATTAGTTTGGGTGTAATTGTAATTCAAAGCTTTTTAAGCGATATTTTGCAAAATCGCTGGATGCGTCTGAGATAATCCGATTTTAAATTTTTAAACGGTTTTGAAAAATATAAGATCCGTACAACAAAACGTATATTCTCGTTATCAATTCAAATGATGGGAAGTGCCTTAAAAACGCTGGGGAAGTCGGTTCGAAATGGCGGATCGCGCGGAAACGCTCGAGTAGTGGGGGGAGAGGGAGCGAAGGAGAGGCACACATATATAGATATAGAGACGCGCTGCGCCGGGCTTCAAATTTTTGCATTATAATATCTTAACAATGACGCAAGCTATCTTGCTTAATTGGCTCAATTTATTGAACATAGTGTCATTTTTTTCACAGATACTTAAAAATTATTAAGATAGCTTGCGTCATTGTTAAGATATTATAATGCAAACATTTTAAGCCCGGCGCAGCGCGTCTCTATATCTATATATGTGTGCCTCTCCTTCGCTCCCTCTCCCCCCACTACTCGAGCGTTTCCGCGCGATCCGCCGTTTCGAACCGACTTTCCCAGCGTTTTTAAGGCACTTCCCATCATTTGAATTGATAACGAGAATATACGTTTTGTTGTACGGATCCTATATTTTTCAAAACCGTTTTAAAATTTAAAATCGGATTATCTCAAACGCATCGAGCGATTCTGAAAAATATCGCTTAAAAAACTTTGAATTACAATTACACCCAAACTAATTGATTCACAGCGACAGTTTTTTGCACACGTGAAGTGCATAAGTACTAAGATTCGATTCTACAAAATAATAAACAACGGAGACATGAATTTAAAAAAAAACGTCGAATTTCCCGCTTTTCCGTTGTTTTCTCGGCTTCTAATTATCCGATCTAGTCGCTCGATGCTTGTTTTGTTTGTAATTCAATTACCTACATTTTGTCTACTTATACCATTTCGATTACTTCATTATTTGTTGAGTTATTAACAAAAAACTAAAAAAAGTGCCTTTTTTTTGTTTAAAATGTTTATAATAAATAGGGTTACCACATTTGAGAGTCGAAAACATGAAACAATTAATGTCTCCACTTACCTGAACATAATGGCACAGTCGGTTTTCAGGTAGTATTACTGTCACGATTAAACCCCTATTGCTTGGCCTATTTCTGTTGACAACAAGTGCTACCGTGTGACAACTTTAAAGGAATGTCGTAACCGTGGACGGAACATGGATCCATCACAACATACTAGAGACCAAGGAACAGTCGACAGAGTGGACTTTTCCTGGCGAATCGAAGCCGAAAAAGGCCAAAGTGGATTTATTGGCCAACAAAGTTATGGCGACATTTCTTGGTGATGCACAACGTATCGATTACCTTGAGAAGGGCGAAACGATCACCGTCGTATATTCTGGAGAACTGTTGGATCGATTGGACGCCGATGAGAAGCGAAAGCGGCCGTAGGCCCTGCGATTTTTATCTACTTCCAAACTTGAAGAAATGGTTCGGCGGAAAAAGATTTGGCTCCAACGATGAGGTCATCGCTGAAACAAACTCCCATTTTGAAGGATTGCCGAAATCGTATAATTTGGAAGGGGTTCGAAAAATTAGAATAACGTTGGACGAAGTGTATCGGGATACAAGGAGATTATGTTGAGAAATAAAATAAGTTTTGACCAAATAAATCATTTCTTGTTTTTCACTTTAAACTCGTATAAGGGAAAATGGAATTTATTAAACTCAGATTTATCTCCAACAGAGTAGGGTAACAACCACTTGTTTTCATTATTAACCCCAAATAGTATTTAAACAAACATTTTGTTTTCTAATTTAGTTTACTCTGATGGTGACTACTTGGTAGCTGAAAGGTCCTCAGTACTTTAATATTATTTTTAGTGGATAAGGGTGATTATTTCTTACTTATTAGTGTTATAGTGCAGTTTTGAACTCTTTTACTGTATTAACAAATTCTAAAGAATAATTCTGATCATCATCTATATTATGCAGAACAAGAGAATTGGACTTGGTTTGCTTGAGAAAATGAGCCAGATTTATATCAAAAAATGTACTAAGCCCATCATGAACATCATTTCAGGGACATCTGGACAAACGTTTGCGTCTCGGCAGTCAGTACATCACCGCGAAGTTTATAGCTAAGCTAATGAAAGGTTAACCGAATGACATTCTAACTGTTAGAGTAATTATCCCATTACGCCGTATTTATGATGTATGTGCCTTTATGATTGCATGTTATGCGCGATCACGCCATAATTTTACATCAAGTTTCTTATCATTGAAACTTAACAATCGCGCAATTGGAAACTCAGCAGGTCTTTGTGTAATCTTCGTTGCACGTACCTACCGGATCGTTACAAAAATCCTTTCGGTATTTTCCTCACTAATTAGCATGGAAAGTATAACTATAAATCTCATTAGAAACAATGTACATAATACAAATTAGAAACTCGTGAATCGTTCTGATTTAATTACATAATTTAAGAGTCTTTGATTTGCCATTTCAATATATCCTTATTATGGCATTTAAAAAAATGAGTTGTCCTTCACTTTGTGAGATTCCGTTTTGAAATAACTAACCTGTAGATAACTAACTTCCTTCACCATCCTTTTTAGCTCAATTTTCAGCTCTTGGACACTTCTGCTAGTCTGTGACTGGAAGTCACCACAAGAAAAAGTCAACCTTTTTGCTGGAATGTTTGCAGCAAACTCAATTTTGGATCTACAAGGGGAGGACCCTCCTTATGCCTGATCTCAATACCAAAATCTATGGGGCCAGATGAAATTCCACCTGTCGTTCTCAAGGAATCTGAACCTGAATTAACACCAGTTTTCTGCAGGTTGTGTTTACTCTTTGATACAAACTTGGTATGTTTGGAAGAGAAGTAAGATTTGTAAGCTTACCATCTCTTAATGCTTCACTTAAAGCTTTTACACCTTCAGCACCAATTTCATTCCATCCAAAATCAAGAGAAGTAAGATTTGGAAGCTTACCATCTTTTAATGCTTCACTTAAAGCTTTTGCACCTTCCCTTCAGTACCAATTTTGCTATCCCTTAAATTGAGCGAAGTAAGCTTTGTAAGATTGCCGTTAGCTGAAGCTTTTGCACCTTTATAATCAATTTCATTTCCTATCAAATGAAGAGAAGTAAGATTTGTAAGCTTAGCTAATTTTTCCAGATCTTCAGCACCAATTTTATTCCTTACCACATAAGAAGGAGCAAGATCTGGAAGCTTAGATAAAACTCTTGCACATTCAACATCAATTTTATTCATCAAATGAGCTGATTCCTTTGCGCTTTTATCATCGATTTTTACCTCTTGTAAACTAAGTTTAGTAATATTTGTTCTATTTTGTAAAAAGCTTACCAATTCACTTATATTTATTTTAGTACCTATTATTATTGAAGAAACTTGGAAGACAGCTAGAGTGCAACCAATTCAAAAAAAAGAAAGAAGACCCTTTCGAATAATTATAGACCCATTGCACTATTATTTGTGAGCTCTAAAGTGATTTGACAGAGTTTGGCACCAATGCCTTCTTGGAAAGCTTCCGTCATATGGTTTGCCGCCTCAACTTTGTCGCTTACTATCGAATTTTCTCTCAAATAGATCTCTCCATGTGGTGAGTGACGGAGTATCGTCCGATATACTGGCTATTAACGCTGGTGTCCCACAGGTATTTGTCTTGGCACCAACTTTGTTTCTGCTCCATATCAACGATCTGCTGGAAGTGACTACCTGTTCCGTCCACAGCTTTGCAGATGATGGTACACTTCATACCGCTTCCTCATCTAGAGCCCCTATACCATCCGTTGAAGCCAGAGTAGCGAAACAGGGACATGTTGACGCAATTAATGATCGAAACTCGAGACCTGTCGAACTTCTTATTACCAAATTTCTTTTTTTTTAACGAACAGTGAAGTTGTGCAACTCTTTACCTAGTGATGTCTTCCCCTATGCCTATAACCTCCAAACCTTCAAGAAAAATACGAATGCCCATCTTCTCTGCCTACATTTCACTGCTGGCTCACACGATGATCTTCGAACATTATAGGTTTCCTTATCGTGTAGTCAAAGCGTAAAAAAAAGTTAGCCCGATGGCACTATGGTTTATTGTTAGAAGACGGTTCAATGTTCAATTCATCTCACAGACCGAATCTTCGCTCTCATGTAGTTCTCGAGATGAAGCCTCCGCAAATTTGTGTATTTTTTGCTGCAACCTATTTGAAAATGCGGTTACTTGAAAAGCATGCCATCCATATAAGCTTCCAACATATGACATCATTTTTGTCGTGTCCTCTTATCGGGCTGGCCAGTTAAAATGGGACTGAACATGGACTGGGAGTTAACCATCCCAAACCTGGTGGAAATACATTTTTCAATATTGACATTTAAATATCTCCTGAACCATTCAACCGATTTAAATATTTTTGATCTCGTTTGAAAGGACATTTTATGGTCTTTTGAAAGAAATTTTTGAACCGTTTGGTTGAAAACAAATAAACTAGAGGGCGTTATCTGCAACGATTACATATTTTTGTGTTTTATGGAAAAAAGTTAAATGGAACGGTACTAGTTTCTTGGCAGACCCTTAGTCATCATAAACTCCATCCGTTCTGGATTTATAGGAGGAAATGTTAAAAATTCGAGTACCTCAATCGGATCATACATCTAGTATTTATTTATTTAATTACAAACCCAACAGGAAATTATCCGATTGAAGGGCAGTATACACAGATATAATCATGTTTCAATTCAAGTATTACTAATTAATAATGTGAGTCATCACTATGATTAAAGAGAACTAATTAACACTTTTTTTAATTTGTATAGAGAGAAAGAGAAATCTAAGCTTGATTGCACTGAATTAAAATATCTACAGATTATATTGATTAAAGAGTTAAATAAAATATTTGAATTCGCTCGAACTAAATAAAAGTAATCACTTCTCCTATTTGAGATTCTTACAACCAAGAAATTTAGTTTTGCTGTATTGTTCTAATAGGGGTTGCATTAATGGATCGAAATGGTATAAGTAAATTTTTGGTACAAAACTATATTGAAAATGAATTAGTTCCTCGAGGGGTAGGTACGATAAATGGTGGTAGGGGGTGGAAATAAAGCATAAATATGAAAAAGGTGGATAATTAGACCAATATTATGATAAATTACTCAATTATTAAAACTCCGACAGCGGTTAGATATCGAAATTAACGATTTTTTTGGGGTTGTGGGGGTTTAAATAGGCAAAATACGATGGCACTCATATTATATCATTATTTGACTTCAAATAAACGTTTTTGACACGGTGCGATCACGTTAACTCGTAATCCGTAAGTTTTAGTCACAAAATGGCGTACATTACCATTTTCCAGCCAAATAATGGCCAATTACTATGAATTGGACCAGTAACTTTTGATGGAATATGGTATTTTTACAATTGGTAACACCAATAAACATTTTTCACCAGGTTTGGGAGGGTTAGCTAGCAGTCCGTTTTCGGTCCCATCTTTACTGGCCAGCACGATAAAACGGACACGATAAAGAATGATGGCACATGTTGGAAGTGTATAAGAATGGCATGCTTTCCAAGTAACCGCAACTTCAAAAGTGTTAACTTCCTACAAAAAATCAAAATTTTGCGGAAGATGTATCTCAAAAGCTACATGAGAGCGAAGATTCGGTTTGTGAGATGAATTGACCATTGCACCGTCCTCTAACAATAAACCATTGTGCCATCGGGTTAACTTTCAGTCACACCGTATCGTTATAGCTCCTAGACCAGAGGTCCCCTAGCTTTTTTGTTTCTTAGACCACTTGCCATGTCTTTCGGTTTTGGGTAGACCCTCTGCTTACCTAATATTGAATTTATGCAAATTCATTAAGTTCAAATATGGTATGTCGCGGCTCACTTTTAAAGATTTAAATGTCTAACTGTCACTACACTTCACTAAGTGTAGTGTGAAAAACTTAAAACGAACACATGTTAAGTTTTATGCATATATTAATTAAATTCCAATAAAACAACCAAATTAAAATTTAGTATCTGTTACATAAAATGGCTAAGCAAAAAATAAATACTCTTAGAATTTCATCGACCACTCAAGGAGCTACTGGAGGACAGTGGCTCTTTTGTCTGGCGTGGTGCCCACGGTATGTGGCAAGCGAAGCTCCACATTAGGGAGTTCTCGCCTAAACTCTCTAAAACCCTACTCTCTATGAGCAGCAAAGGACTGAAACTGGTGACAGGACAGTGTCATCTGAATAAACATCTACACACAATGGCCATTATTGAAGAGCCAACATGGCTCTTCAATAGAGAGGCGGATGAAAGAGCCAGAATGTCCATCACTGGCATGAGAAATATTAGTCCATGCAAAATCTTAGCCTTCGGCACTGCCTTAGACCTGCTGAACTGATTCTTATATCAAGGGGCCCACAATGGACCCAATGAAGTGTCCTAAGTGCTCCGGACTTGTTCACCCCCATTTTGATTGATTGATTGAATGAAATACTTCTAGTGGGAGGGATGAACCTGATGTTTTAATAATAAATTTTCAACATTCCGCATCAATTCAGTTAGGTTAGGTTAGGTACAGTGTACAAGATAAAGATGTTTATTTTATCACGGTGATAACTTCAAAAGAAGCATAACAAAATTGAACATTGTCAAATTAATAAAAGTTCCAAAATGGATACTTTAAATGTGTAGATTCACTAGGTTAATTAAAAATTAAAAATCCATTTTAGAAACGAGGAATATAAAAAATAGTTTTAAAAAGACGTGCGCTACAATCATGCCTAACGAAACTAAATCTTTAATATTACATGATAATATTATGTTCTCGATGAATTCATTGAAATCCCTGAATGTTGATGCAGATCCAGATGTAAGCTCCTTAACGGAAATTAGTGTATTCTGTTTGTGGTTGCTTCACCACAAATATTGCATCTATAAATTAGTCAAAATATTCAAGAAAGTAGAAGTACAAAGGGTTTTTACCATTATATCAACATCTTGCTAATTGATTCATCAAACTTAGAGGAAACTTGTAAAGTGCTAAGCTATAAACATTATGTTTGTTTTTATGTATCAAAGTAGACGATTTGAGACACGTGGATGGTCTTATTTCCGGTCGGTGCTTTAATATTAGACGATCATGAAAACCGTTGAAATGCTTATACAATTTCACAAGCATGCAACTGACTATACAGGTTGGTCTAGATCAAGTGTGCACCATTGGCGACTTCTTTATTTTAGTAGCTACGACGACGTTCAAATCAAACTAGTAGGATTTTTTCCGCTGATTTCAATGGTTTTTGAGCTTTTGAGCGAAATAAAAATATATTAATGGAACATCCTGTATATTATTTTTACAAAAGATATGGAATTTAGAATAAGAATTTCGCTACAATGAAAAATAACGGTGTTATAAGGTCCTGAACTAATCCGAAACTAATTTAGAAGTTGGCAATAAGTTATGATTTTAAAATTTAAAAATATAGGAAGAATTAAATTTGAAAAAATATGGTGCAACTTTTAAGAAGGATAATTCGTGTCTGTGATATATTTATAATGAAGAAATTCGTGGCGTGTAGACAAGTGGTTGAGGTGTTCAAATTCCAGAAAAATCCTATAGAGGTCGCAGGTTCGAATCCTCCTCGAGGATAAACTTTTTCAGGAATTTGAATAACTTAACAACTTGTTTGCACGCCACGCATTTTCTTCATTATAAGTATGCAGCAGAAAATTAAATACACTTCAACATGATCCGACATAAGTAATATAAAAGATAATCTTCCAACTTGTATGACTCCTAAACTAGATTCAAACATGAATATTTGTTGAAATGTTATATCCATCCCACTAAATTAGTGTCACTGATATGATCGAAAATCGAAAGTGGGCATTGATTTGACTATCTTGATAATCGGGTATTTTTAGTGTTTGTTTCCATAAATAGTAATGTTTTCTTTAACATCACAGTATGGATTACTAATATTGACTTGGAGTTGAAAGTAGATTTTCCATATCTTTATCTAATCTTTCAAGTGCAAGTAAAAACGGTATGTAGGTTAGGTACTTATTTTATTTTCTTCAAACATTTGATAAACACCAACAGTTTGTTATTTACCTTTAAGATTATAAATAATTTGCCCTATTTTATAGATGACCTTGATCCATGACGTCATATCATTATCAACGTAAATGAATTTGTTTCACTAAATTACTATGACGTCATATCTTTTATCATGAATTGGGTATGTTAGATATTTTTATGAAGGGAAAAATCTCTAATGACTAATTTTGTTTGTAAACAGTTTACCGAATGAAATCGTTAGTTGTATTCAAAACCTGTTCAACCTGACAACAATGGCTGACCTTGATCTATGACATCATATCATTCTTAACGTAAATGAATTTGCTCCACTAAATTAATAATTATGATGTCATATCTTTTATCATGAATTGGGTATGTTAGATATTTTTATAAAGAGAAAGATCTCAAATGACAAGTGTAGATGCAAACACCTTGTCGTGAATAATCCACTATTCATCGTTACACATAAAATTAATGAATGCAAAGCATAACTAGAGATCTACGATCTAGTTTCGAATTTTTTTTATTGTTTATTACGCTACTGCTATACGGACAGGCCCTGTCGTAACGAGGTACTAAACCCGTAACGAATTCTGATATTATTGAATAAAGATATTATTCTAGCTTGAGGACTCTGGAGCTTGTTAAAGTTGAAGAAAGTGTGGTTCGAATAAAAAATCGTATGATAAATCGATTCTTATCGATGCTTTTATAAGTGGAAATGTACCCTTATGCGCAAATAATGGCCCAAGGTGTCTCGATAATGGTTTATAATTGTATATGTTCGGAAACAGATATTCAGTACTTGCATGCTAGATTATATATATTATTATAGATTCTCGGAATGAGGTGGAGTTGCCCGCATGGTGAGAATAATTACCCAATTTCGGAGATTGGAATACAAGATGAAATGAATATAGCCTCAAAAGGTTACTGGGTCTTAGGGACACCGTTTGCATGTTATGTTATTATAACTTAATTGTGATATCAGATGGTTAAGACGTTTCAGGCGAAAGATGTTAAACTTCTTTAGTTTCCCACAATTATCGATAAATATAAAATCTATATTAGTTTGGTACAACGTTTATGAATTATTCATTATTCAATTTCATAAATTAGTTTGTGATACTGTCAGAAGGGACATGGTCTAGCAGCTGGAGCGATATGGCAGAACTGGGTGACAACATGATGTCACTATGGTTTATTGTTAGAGGACGGTTCAATGATCAATTCATCTCACAGGACGAATGTTCCATCCAAAGGCGTTTTCGAGATACAACCTCCGGAAATTTTTGATTGCGTGACAACACTTTTGAAGTGCGGTTAGTTGAAAAGCATGTTAAATGGGAGCAAAAATGAATGTCATCAAAAGTTACCGAAGCGTTTCCGAGTAATTGGCCATTATTTGGCCAGACATTTGTCATTTTATTGCTAAACGGGCGGATTGCAAGACAACATGATGGCACCGTGTCAAATACTTAATTTGAGGTCAAAGAATATTATATAGAAGTGGTTTTTTTTTCAATTCAACCCTTTTCACAATTCCAAAAACCAGCCCCAAAAAAATCAGGAATTTCGATAATAATCTCTTTTGGAGGATCAATAATTGTATCATGTCTCGAAATATTTGTGTAATTATCCACTTGTTTGATATCTATGCTTTGTTTACACCCTACCCCCATTTACCCTCCAACCCCACGATGAACTGAAGACAAACATAACTTATCGCGACCTAATGATATTTAGGGATATTTTTGGTGCAAATGTATAGTTATATATACCAGTCCATTTGTATCATCGACCCCGACCCCTTTTCGTCCCCTAAATCAACTCCTATGGGGTTATAAAGTCGGGTAACTGAGAAAATTAATCATTTTTGAATCAATTTTTTGCTATAAGTCTTTCGTCAGCGCACAATTACGCGCATTCTGCTTGATCTCAATACCAAAAAGATTATGGAACCAGACGAAATTCCACCTGTCGTTCTCAAAGAATGTGCGCCTAAATTAACACCAGTTTTCTGCAGATTGTAAGTTTTCTGCAGATTGTACACCCTTTCATACAAACTTTCTTTCTGCTCCATATAAACGATCTGCTGGAAGTGACCACCTGTCCCGTCCACAGCTTTGCAGATGATGGTACACTTCATACTGCTTTCTCATCTAAAGTCCCTATTCCATCCAATTAAGCCAGAGAAACAAGACAGGGCAGGTTGATGCAATTAATAGAGATCTGGTAAAGATTTTGAAATTGGGACTGATAATCTAGTAGAGTTTAATGCAACCAAAACTCAATCTTGCGTCTTCTTCAGAAAGGTGGATCCCACAATCCCTAATATGATGATGTCAGATACAACTATTTCTATGAAGTCTTCCATATCCATGCGTGGGATCACCACCAACAGCACTCTCTCATGGGAGGATTATGTGGGGTCCATTGCGAAAACCGATTCACAAAAATTTGGTTTTCTATTCCGTGCAAGGAGCTACTTTATATCCCAGCAGCTCCTCATTATCTACAAGGCACAGATTCAATCTGTCCTGGAGTACTGCTCCCATGTTTGGAGTTCGGCTCCCAAACATATGCTGACCTCGGACTCGTGAGCAGCGACCACGAAAACCCCCAATTACAGATTTTCAAGGAAACATTGTTTTTTTTATTTTTTTTTCGAAAGCTTAATTTCGGAGGCAATTCGAGGACTTTAACCGCCCCTAACTTCGAATACTCCTGGGGGTCCAAGAAACACGATGCAAAAAGAATGTATCAAATTCGAGCTACTATATATATGAAAGCTGTGGGATAAGTTTCAGCAAACTGAAAATCTTGCACCTCTCCATAGAGATTCAAGAAGCTAATCCAATAAATTAGGAAGAAGTCTTGAAAGAAAATCGAGAAAAGAAATTATGTAAATTTTTGCACCCAACATCTTTGCTAATGCATACTGTTTAATTGACTTAGAGATAAATATATATTATGCTTTTTATATAACTGTATTTTTACTTTCCTGCAAACCTATTATTGCTCATCAATGTTGAAAAACAGATGTATGGGCCGCATAAATTTCACTTCCCCCCGTCCCCCTAACGCACTGAATTGTATCAGCTTTGTTGACATAAACCCTTCCCTTCAGATCGTCCCAGAGAAAAAGGCTAATAGGGATAGATCGCAAGACCTCGGTGACCAATTGTCACATTGATTGATTGTCTCAGAGAAAACGCGACAAGAAAATTTGGTTCAAAGTAATGAAACAGAAAACAATTATTGGTATCCCATAATTAGGTGCTAATTAAATGCACTAACTAATAAGTATATATCCTTGAAAAAGCAAGGTTTAAATAAACTTTGCAGAACAATGGTTCAAAAATTAATGATTGAGATTATTAAATGCTAAATAAAATCACTAATTGAGAATGTAATGCTTCTCTGTCGTTATAAAAAAAATCGCATGTTCTGCTACCTTTGGAAAAAGTTAGTAGAACAGAATTTGATGAATGGTCCAGCAATGAAGCCTAAAATCGACCAGGCTAACTAAATTCTCTCGTAAGTCACCCATTTTGATGTAATAGGGCTCATTCGATTTCATAATCACCCATAGACAAAAGCCGACCACATCCCAACTGAGGGAAATACGGCCAATAAATAACAATAAATAAGCGACGATTCTAGTACAATATTTAAAAAAATTGGAAAATGGCTAATTTGGACTGATTTTGGATGGTAATGCACATATACTTAATCAATTGAACGGCAGAATCACTATTTATAACAATTTGTTAATAATGAATAAACGAAAAAAAAATTGGCCCGAGGTTTGAGTTTGCAGTCAATTTCGGATAATTTAGACTTGATAAGCACGAATCTTTGGTCAATATGTTTGTCTATTGCTTATAAAATATTGTATTGTTAATTAACAATTTTTTAATAAAAAAAAAAGAAAATTGGCCCGAGTGTGCATGAAATAAATGCGTCGGAAGCTTTTTTCAACCTGCTGACGTTTTATAATGTCAGTTGCACACACACACACGCACGCACAGCATCTTCATATACACATTTCATATTGTTGTGAGGGGCGGATGGGGCGGGGGGCCTTAGTAATGCTTTGAAAGATGCGTTACCATGACAATGATTCGAGAATACCAGGCGTGCAGTTGTTAATGTGAATGTCCGATATTAGTGAACGTTAAGATGCACCAGTGTATCTCGACAATCACCAATATTAATGGTGTAAGTCCGAAATTATTTCAATATTTTTTTTGTTTTGGACATACACCGGTGAATGTTAACATACTCCAAGGCGATTTTGTGTGTCTTAGATACTGCAATTTACTAATTACGTGAATGTTAACACACGCCAGTGTTTGTTCGAAATTAAGTGAGAAAGTTAGAGTGCTATTGTTCGCTCTTTTTTCCACGCCGACCACCCGTCGCCGCACCGCTAATAGGGCAGAATATCAGAATCCGAAATGTGTTTACTGTGCAACAGAAAAGAGGCACCTAAAAGAAATATAGAATAAGCGAAACTTGGATTCCAAGATCAAGGAAAAAAATGCTCAAAGTATCGCAGGCAAATTTTCCTCCTGCAAAATGTGGAGATACTGTAAGGTTGCGTGTTCCTGATGTCGACAGAGGTCGTACAGATTCCAGAAATATCCTTACATGTGTTACGAATGTGGATGTGACTATTATCAATTGGCTACAAAACATGGGATGTTATCACAGATGTATACTAGAAATCAGTTTTCCATCTGTAAGGAAAATTTTATCAATATATCTGAAACTTCTTCTGCAAAAATATCAATGGGTGAAATTGTTGCTTTGGAATCAAGATTTGGAAAACAAGGATAGAAGCGTTGCAATTGTGCACAAAAATGCAACACCAAGAAATGTAAAGCTCGTGGAGTTATTTGTAATTCTAAGTGCCATAACAGTTTGCCATGTACTAATAAATAAGTTTTTTTTCAATTCTTATAGCGAAAAATTCTGTAATACCTAATTACCTATGAGAAGGTACGTTGTGACGAATGAGTATTTTTCAAATTCTATAGCCAATAGGGCAATAGCATTAATAATAAGTGTACGTTATTGTTTACCTTACTTGGCAGTTAATGCTATTTGTATTACTGATTTAAGATTTTGATTAATGAACAAGTTCTATTTGTTTCATTTATTATAGTACTATGATTTTATTTATTGTACCAATTTGTGAGTTCATTTTAAATCAGACCCGAACTTCTGTTTTGCAGATATTTTTGCTAAATCATCATAATTTAACTCATCATGAAGAGAATGAAGATTAACCAAGTCGTCGTGGTGTATGATAACATTCACTGGTGAATGACCGAAAACATGAAGAGCAGAATAAATAACAAACAATCACCAGCTAGCTTGGTGGTTGTTAACATACACCAGTGTATCTTAAGATACACTCCGCTTCGGACATTCACAGTAACACAGTAATAGATTTGGAATAGGACGACAAAACAATTAGATTTGTTAAGTTACAAATTGTTGATTAACAAATTGTTAATTAACAATATAATGTTTTATAAACTATTGACAAACATATTATATTCTTGCTCATCAAATTATCCGAAATTGACTTTAAATTCAACCTCGTGTCATTAACTGCACTAGTAGACAAGGAAATATAGGAAAAAATCTCTACAAAAATTCTAGCCAATGAATGGAATTTAAAGAATGAGGCGCCAATCGACGTGGAATTGCGTCTAAAAAAAGTCTACTAGTAACCGTTTGGGGGTGTGGCTTACTTGCATTGCTGCACTCAAAAATGCATGTAAAAGATGCATTTTCCAAAAGGAATTTATTCAATTTGTGAAAACTAGAACAATAATCAGTAAAATCAGTCCAATTTCTCTTCTCGGGGTTTTTGGGGTTGCTGAACACGAATTCGATGTCCAAAAAATGCTACGGTGCACCTGGTGCGTGTGAAACCTGGCTCGTTTACCTCTTTTCCGAGGATTAATTTTTAAAATAACTGGGACTAAACTGCAACGTATTTTATAATCTTCATATTCAAAATTTTTAAAAGTAATCCTCAAAGAAGAGGTAGATGACCCGGGTGTCCCGCGCACCAGGTACACCGTAGCATTTTTTGGACATCAAATTCGTGTTCAGTGACCCCAAAAACCCCCGAGAAGAGATATTGGGCTGATTTTACTGATTATTGTTCTAGTTTTCAAAAATTGTAAGAATACCTTTTGAAAAATGCACCTTTTACATCCACGCTTACCAGTAGACTTTTTTTAGACATAAGTCCACGTCGATTGACGCCTCATTCATTAAATTCTGTTATCTAGAATTTTTTTAGAGATTTTGGCGATTTTTCGTCTATATTTCCTTGACTATAGAAGGAAGTGGATTTGATATTATTCAGATAATTGAATGCAGCAATTAAAAATTAAAGATTTTTTCAGCTAGCTTCAGAAAAAGCTTGCAGAAATAAGTTCCAAATTGATGAATAATTATGAAATATTTATTGTTATTATATTTAAGGATCTTTTAAATTTGACAACATTTTAAAGGACGTTCTAGTTATTATATGGACATAATTTTTGGAATAAAATATTCGGATGTAAATACTTCTATTTGAGAGAATTAAAACAAACGATTATCATCTGAAGTATCTCTGCAATTGTTGTTCTGACAGCTGATTCGAATTCTCCAAACTAAGCATCAAAGCTTTGGTACTTTGTACGGCTTTGTAATGTCAAAATTAAGCATTGTACCCGTTTCATACAAACACCTGTATATCTTGTACCGCCAATGAACAATTTATCTAAACGTTTTCTCAGCCTGCAGATTTATTAAACTATTGAAAGTAATAAGTACAGTTATGCATAATTTCTTTACACGTATAATACTTTTTCACTACTAAAATCAGTGGATATCAAAAATGGAATGTTAATTATTGTTTATGAGGGCTCTTCCGTTATGCCAGAAATATTTTATTATCACGATGCGTTAGTGTCGATTTATGTTGAACCAGATTATGTGTATTATATACTTTGCTAACAGTTATTGTATTCCTAACCATCGTATTTTGTTGCAGGATGCACCGAATCTTCATGCTTGAAATGCAGCCCTAAAGGATGTATCAAATGTCCAAATTTGATAGTTTTCCCTTCGAGGAAGTGTGTGAACACATGTCCCTATGGCCACAAGTCATCCTGGAGCACTTACACCGATTATATGGGGCGCATCTGCACTCACAACGGTAATCTAATGGGTCTTTCTTCCGAAGCTATAGCCATTGTGACTGGAATCCTTACCGGTACTATCGTTTGCACCATAATCATCACTTCTGCAGTTTATTATCTGAAACACAAGCGGAAAAATACGTCGCAAAGCATAGAATCAAACTCAGACATAGAGGAGTCGCCAGAACGAAGGAAAGAGTTCTTCAAACAACTAGAGACGTTTCGGCCGTACGCTCAAACCTATCTAGATATGCTGAACGATACGCGGAAACAATTGAGGGAGTTACACAAGGAAGGCGACAATAGCGCTATCGCAGCTTATCGTCCAGTGGTTCGCGATTTGGCTAAAATACTGTTGATTTTGAATAGACCGGTAGAACAAATCTCCTTACCCGACGATTGGGAACACTTGTTCAACTGGGCCGAAAAGACTCTCAAAAGATATAAGAGAATGAGCGAAGTATCTCAGCAGCAAGTAGCGCAGTTGATTAGTTTCTTGCAAGGACCGATAGGTTCATCCGATCAGGAATCAGGGTATCTCGGAGGAAGTCAAACAATGTCCACATTCAAGCCTGATCAAATATTGGGATCTTCTTTAAGTTTACACGATTTAGCGATTAATAATTTTAACTGTAATTACGACTCTGGGTATCATCCCTCTCTGAATCCTCAGTGGAAATTCGAGTATTCGTTAGTGTCCAATAATGCACCTTCATCGGAGTTTAATCCGGCACTATGGAAGAATAGTAAAGAGTATCTCAGTAATTCGTTGCTATTAGACGATGATTTTTACCAGTTGGGTTTTAGACCGCAAGATGAGATAACAACTGAATTGTGACAGTGTGCTAAATATTTGTACCAAAATGTGCTAGTCATTGATTTTTAAATTTTTACTTATTGTGCTTCGATGTTTAGATTAAGTCCTACTTGTGTATTATTAATAATAAATTATTTTGTACAGACATTTTTTGTTACTTATCCTCATTATATTCGAATCAAAAGAGTCTAGTGAAGCTATTTCATGCTTGTTCATTCACTAGAGATGTACCAAAAACAAACAACAATTGAGTTTTATCGGTCATCGATTTGAAATACATTCCAATTAACTTTTCCACAAAATAATACATTGAGAATTGAATTGATCTGTCTGTTACTTCGTGTTATTCCATTCCAAATAAATATACAATTACTTTGTTAAATACCGTTTCGTTTATTATAAAATTTAATTGCAATTTCTATCTTTACTTAACAGTAAATAACAATAAAAGTTTCACACTGTGGATACACTATAACACTATAGATAAAAAATAATCTTCCTTATCCAGTATAAATACTATTGAAGTACTGAGGACCTTTCGGCTACCAAGTACTTTCTCTGATGATGGCTACTTGGTAGCCGAAAAATCCTCAGTACTTTAATAGTATTTTTGTGGATAAGGGTGATTACTAAACTACTGAATATCTTTCGGCTACCAAGTAGTTTCTAGAAACTACTTGATAGTCGAATCGAAAGGTCCTCAGTACTTTGATAGAATTTTTAGTGGATAAGGGTGATTATTTTTTATCTACAGCGTTTACTTAACAATACTTATCATCATTATCAAGAGCAATGTAACTGTATTTTTGAAAATGAACTATTAAGTTCGAATACGCAATCAAACTACAGGCTGTTCCATCTCAGACGAGTCACCCCGTATATTTCTTATCCCATAGTGAGTGGAAGAATCTCCCGAAACACATCGAATGATTTTGTTTGGGGGACATCTTTTGACGTATATTTGAGGCTTGAACGAGCAACCCCTTAATAGGGGGCGCTTCAACCCCTCAAAATTGAATAGGGGAGAGGGGTTGAGTGATACGTCATTTGAAAGGTCTTGGAAGCCTCTTTACAACGGTGTACGAAAAACGTAAATTTGATGGACCGTTTTCGCCAAAAATTAATTTTGTTGCTCGAATGCGCCACCTTTAATATTTTGGTTATTTGTACAATGTACAAGCTCATTTTTATTAAGCCTTTTTTACAAACTTAAACAATCTTCAAAAAATTACATTCGTAAAAAAATTGAATTGTGTTGTCATGCTTACAATGAAAAAAATTAAATCTGCGTGTGTAAATCAAATGTTTAAATTGTCCTCCATTGACTTCCATACAGTAATACAATCTTGTCTGAAAACCGTATCTAACATGGTTCAGCATAATTGGAGTTATTTGACGACACTCATTTACAATTCGTTGGCGTAGTTCGTCCAAATTTTCAGGCTGAGTCACATAAATCTTGGGCTCGAGATGAAGTCCAGAGGGTTCAGGTCAGGAGATCGGGCAGGCCACTCCATAGGATCTCTTCTTCCAATCCAACGACCGGGGTATTGTAAATTGAGGTATTGGCGAACTGGTGTGGCGTAGTGAGGAGGAGCTCCGTCTTGTTGGAAATACAATTGTTGTTCAAGTAGTAGAGGATCGTTTTCTAATTGTTCAGTTATTAACGGATCAATCGCATTTTCCAACATTTCAAGATAAATTTCGCCATTTAAATTACCAGGAATAAACAGAGGTCCAATTAGGTGGTCTCCCAAAATTCCTACCCAAACATTTAGCTTTTCCCGATGTTGAGTGCGAGCTTCTCGAAATACATGAGGATTTGTATCGCTCCAAATTCTACAGTTATGCCGGTTAACCTCTCCATTAAGTAAAAAAGTGCATTCGTCAGAAAAGCAAACGTTGTACAAGAAATTTGGGTTATTGTTGATACGCTCGACCATAATTTCGCAAAACTCTTGCCTTCGATCCCAATCATCATCATTTAATTCCTGAATTAATTTAATTTTGTACGGATGGAACTTGTGTTTATGTAAAATTCTGAAAACGTTAGATTGGCTAATACCGGAAGCTGCAGAAAGTTGTCGTACAGATTGCGTGTTTGGCATAAGTTGGACATGTCCCAATACCGCCACAGCTGCTCCTTCATCATTAACAATTCCAATGGGTGCCCTTTTTTTATCAATTACTGAACCCGTCTCCACAAATTTTGAAATCAATTCCATTACGTACTTATGGCGAACGCTACGTTCAGAATGGTTTTCGTTAAATATCCTTGCAGCCGCTCGGGCATAATTTTGATTTTGGTAATAAAGGCTAACCAACTCAACACGTTCTTGCAATGTGTACGCCATATTTTTAGAAATTTTAAACAAATCAGCAAAGTAGTAACTCACCGATTGATTAAAATCATGGAATGATCGAAGAGACGTTAAAACCAGATAAACACCTTCTAAGAACAAAAAATGAAGGCAACATAAGGCAATGTTTTGCTGTTTTTTATTTATTAGTTTGAGAGAATGTATTATTGTATGGAAGTCAATGGAGGACAATTTGAACATTTGATTTAAACACGCAGATTTAATTTTTTTCATTGTAAGCACGACAATACAATTCAATTTTTTTACGAATGTGATTTTTTGAAGATTTTGAGGAGTTGAAGCGCCCCCTATTAGGGGGTTGCTCGTTCAAGCCTCAAATATACGTCAAATGATGTCCCCCAAACAAAATCGTTCGGCGTGTTTCGGGAGATTTTTCCACTCACCATGGGATAAGAAATATACGGGGTGGCTCGTCTGTGATGGAACACCTTGTATATAAGAACGTAGACTTTCAACAAATTGATTGTATTTTGTTTATCCCTTCCTAATGAGTATCGGGCGTTGAGCTCACGTAATATTTTGAGACTATAAATAAGAAACAATCGTCCATATCCACTAAAAATACGGTCTTTCAGCTACCAATTAGCCATTATCAGGGTAAACTAAATTAGTCTGTTCGTAATTTAATAAACTCATTTTCGTTCATTCATTTCCATCCCTAATCTAAATCTAAATTGATATGCCTGAAACAATCTGCACAGAATAAGTTATCCTTAGGTACATCTTTGCTAATGTATACTGTTTAATTGACTTAGAGATAAATATACAGAGTGTTTCAAAAAGATCTTCCGTAAATGCAGGGGACGGTAGATTTTACAAAAATAATCAGATTTTTTCATATAAACCATCTTATTCGGCTCGGCTACTTCTGAAATCCCTGAGTACCAGATTTCGTTAAAAAAAAATTTTATTCAACGCCCTGTATTTCCGTAACGAAAGAAGATAGGACCAGACAAAACGCGACACGGAAAATTGGTTTGAAGTAATGAAACAGAAAACAATTATTATTATCCCATAACTAGGTGCTAATTAAATCCACTAACTAGAAAGTATATATCTTAAAAAAAACTCATGTTCTGCTGCAAGGTTTAAAAACTTTGCAAAACAATGGTTCAAAAACTAATGATTCAGATTATTAAATGCTAAATAAAAGTACTAATTGAGAATATGTAATGCTTCTCTGTTTTTATAAAAAAGCACATGATCTGCTAGCTTTGGAAAAAATAGCAGAATTTGATGAATAATTATGAAGTGGATTTGATATTATTCAGATAATTGAATGCAGTAATTAAAAATTGAAGATTTTTTCAGCTAGCTTTAGAAAAAGTTTACAGAAAAATAGTTATGAAATATTTATTATTATTGAATTTAAGGACCTTTCAAATTTTACAACTGATTGAAAATTTTAAACGACGTTCTAGTAATAACGATATACATCAATCAAGACGGGGGCCGACAAGTCCTGAGCACTTAGACCGCTTGATTGGGTCTAGCAGGCCTAAGGCAGTGCCGAAGGCTAAGATTTTGCATGAACTGATATTTCTTATGGCTTTAAGCAGCATATGTGTGCTACCCAAAGAGTTCTATAACTAGAGTGGACAAGTAAGGCATTTATTCATACGAATCGAGTGCGTCTGTCCTTCTCTTTTCTCTCAAACGCACGATGAAAAACAAGGACAGAATACCTACTCGCGTACGAATGTAATACATTGAATACATTGGTAGGATCCTACTTGTCCACTCTAGTTATAGAACTCGTTGGTGCTACCGAGGTGTTGTAGCCTAAGAGAAGCCAGTGCTAGATATTCTGTTAGGATGTGAGAGGCAGTTTCATCCACCTCTCCACATCTACTACAAACTGAGTCTTCCACAATGCCCATTGTGTGTAGATGTTTATTCAAATAACAGTATCTTGTGAGGAGTCCTGTCACCAGTTTTAGGCCTCTCCTGTTCATAGCGAGTAGGGTTTCGGAGAGTTTAGGCGAGAACTCCATAATGTGGAGCTTCGCTTGCCTTATGCCGGGGGCACCACACCAGACCGAGAGCCACTGTCTATCCAGTAGCTCCTTGAGGGCGTGGAGTCCGGTGGCCGTTGAGATTCCGATCGTTGAATCCCGTTTGGCCAGTTCATCGGCCACTTAGTTTCCCTTCACGTCAAAGTGGGCAGGTAGCTACACTAGCTGGAGTTTGTTCCTACTGGCTAATTCAGTCAGAGTTTCTCTGCACTCCAAGACAAGCCTAGAAGTCACTCTGTGGGCGCGAAGTGCGCCCAGGGCCGCTCGGCTATCAGTGCAGATGTAAATCCGCCTACCTCGGTAACTTTATCTCAGGTTTTCCTGGGCACAGGTCCATATTGCACAGACCTCAGCCTGGAAAACAGTTGCGTGGGCACCTAGGGGAACTGAAATTCTCCTTCTGGGTGTACACGAGTAGACTCCGGCTCCGCTAGACTCGCCAATCCTAGACCTGTCCGTGAACCACACGAGTCCCCCTGGCGGAAGCGGCCCAAAGTCTTTGTTCTCCCAGTCCGTCCTCTGTGTTATGAGGACGTCTGGTGTTTGAAACCTGACAGCAGGGGCTATCGCATCCTGCATCAGTCGGAGGATCGGGCAGTTTTCGGCTGCTCAATCCCAGATTTTTCCATGACTGCGACCCGCTGGTCCAGACCAGCCAGCCGATACGCCGTACCCGCGGCCCGCGGCCACTGTTTTGATATGGAGCTGTAGAGGGAAGATCCCCACCAGAACCTCCAGAGCCCTGGTGGGGGTCCTCATAGCCCCCGTTATCCCCACCCAGACAAGTCGTTGAGCTTTGTCCAGCGCCAGACCGAACAGAGTCGTTTCTGTCGCCGGCCACCACACGTCTCCTGCGTAGGCGATGATTGGGCGGATCATGGCCGTGTAGATCCAGTGTTGTCGTAGACCCCATGTGTTCGCAAAGACTCTCCTGCATGCCCATAAGGATGCAACAACCTTCTTCACCCGGGTTTGCAGGTGCATTTTCCGGCTCACTTTAGCATCGAGGATAACTCCAAGGTACATCACCGAACCTTCCATATGCAGGGACCTTCCTAACAGACGAATGTCTGGTAAGGGTCCCAGTTTCCGATCCTCGTGAAAAGAACTACTTCGGTCTTTTCAGGATATCACTTTTGGAATGAGATAGTGGGATGTAAGTTCTATTTGAGAGAATTAAAACAAAAGAATATCATATGAATTATCTTTACAATTGTTGTTCTGACAGCTGATTCGAATCTGGAAACTAAGCCACAAAGCTTTGTTAGTTTGTAAGGCTTTGTAATGTCAAAACTAAGCTTTGTGTACCCGTTTCATACAAACACCTGTATATCTTGTACCACCAATGAACAATTTATCAATGTATGGTAGGCTCGATCAAGTAACCAGGGCAGTCTCGATGACACTTAGGCTTGACGGCCCATTGTATCTTGCCTCACCACTTTCTTGTCCCGTAGAAAAAATTCCGCAGTCGTTGGATTCGAACCCGCAACCGGCAGCCACAGTGATTAGAAGATCGATGCTTCTACCACTGAGCTACCTGGCGGCTTTAATACTTATGTTAACTGAGCCTTATCAGATAAGACTTTAGGTCAATATCTTTGTGTAAAATACTGTACAGGCTGGTTGGTGTTATCCATAATTGATGTGGACATCTTCGACAGTCCGAGTTCACGCCGTAGCAATATTTTGGGCCAATCTCGCCGAAACATTCGAATTTAGCGATCAAATTCACTACACTTGGGCAAAAAGGTGCATAACGTCCACCGAATTCAGTCAGTATGAACTGCCATTCACCATTTTTAGTGAATTTTTACCAAGCTTAATGCTTTACCAAATTTTATTAACATTTTATCTTTCATATTTCTTTTGAGCTTGAATTGTAGCCCCAAATCATGGAATTTCAACTTACGAAGTTCACTTCGTACGCTTTTTTCATAGGAATATTATGAAAGACAAACTTCATTAGCTTGATGGTAAATAGAAATATGACAATGGTAATGAATGGTACTTATAATTATTTAATAATTTCATTTCATTAATTCGAGAATAGAGTGCGCTGTATGTAGTATTGAAGCACTACAGACCACGGAATAAAATTTAAATTTGTACATTATTCTCTGTCTAAAAACATAGAAGACCCGTTTGTTCTTCAAATGCTACTAAATTGAAATCTTTTATGGAGACCTTTTAGGTCACGGAATAAAAGAATTTTCTTCAAATAAATGTCAATTAAATGTTTAATGTTGAAGTTATCTGTAAGCTTAAAACTGTTTGAAGGTCAAGGATCAGATGTATGCAGATTTCTATTCTAGACTTATAAAGTTCCAATAGCCACCAACAGACTGCTTGAATCATATCTATTGTGCTTAAAAAAATTTTTTTTCGATTGTTTTCTATAAATCAATTCCACAACATAATGTGCTGAATTCAATTAATAACATATATGTCAAGCATGTATAACAATATGGTGTATAACATTCTGCAGAGTAATAAAAATGCGCTGTGATATGCTGTCATCTGTAGGCAAAAATCGAAACTGAGATAGTTCCAAGCGGTTAGTCTCCGCCTACATTTTCATTTTACTTTTTACTGCTTAGCCCGGCGGTCAGTGACTCACTTACGTGTAGTGGTGTAGAAGCGCTGGGTAACGCTGTTCAAAGACTTTGATGTTATTTGTGGATTTTTATTTATAATTAATGTGGAGTTCCGTTTAAAAGGTAAACATATGATATAGATATTACTCAGATTATAACTACTTAAATTAATTTTGAAAGCATCTATCGGCAGGCGTTGGCCAACCCAAAACTGTGAAGTAGGGGTAACGTGACATACGCCAGTATTGTTTTGTTTTGACATTTTTTGTTGCACTACACTTCTAATTATTATTGTTGTTTGGATTTCAAAGCCTGCTGTTTTGCCAAAAATTTGTTAATTGTTTGAAGCTTCATTGTTCTAGTGTATTCAAAATGTTCAAATTTATAAAAGGAAAAGGAGTTAACCCCAATGTTGAGAGGCAAAAACTGCAGAAGGAATTGTTTTCATATAGTAGAGTAAGTACCTAGTTTTATTGTTATTTCAATAATTAATATCTGGCTAAACTGAGAACGAATTAGCATAGATCATAGCAATCACTATCTTATCTAAACAAATATTACCTACTTTGTGAAGAGTAAACTAATAACCTAGTAGGTACCTACTTATTATCTCTGGAATAAAAATGGTTTCATGTATTATACAAATAATTCAGGATACCTATCAATATAAGAATATGTTATATTTGTTGTTAAACATTTTCATACTTGGAGGACCTGCATTATTTATTTCCTGTATAATTTGAACCTTGGTGCAGCAATCTCAGATCATTTAACACAAACATTGTCTATATTTAAAGGTCAACATAATTTCATAATAAAAAATCATTTAGGTTATGTAAATATTGTAATTTTAATTGATAATAATTACATAATCATAGCTATTGCTAATCAACTTCTGCTGAAAACTGTCATCACCTCCTATAAGTAATTAGGTATAGGATTCATAAAAGATAAAGGTAGTAAAATAATAGTGAAAAATCCACAAGAGAAGCATAAACTTTTCTAAGAAGTGCTTCAACCATAATGCAATGCAACTCTTATCTGATGCAGTATTGAATACCTTGAATGATGATTTCATATTTATTAAACTTCAATTATTCAATTGTTTTGTATCATGCTATCATTATCATTACATATTAATGCTATACTTTGTTGGAATATTTTTCAAACTCAATTATATTTATGGACTCCTGGGGGGCCTTTGAAATGATCTAAACATTCTCATGTAATATCTTTTGATCTACTACCAAACTGCCTAAGACATACAAAAACCTCCAATTATGGAGGGTCATAGTGGTAAGCATAGCCCACTTTGTAGAAAATCTCAGATGCTTTAAACACATAATACACATTCCCACAGGACAAGGATGGGCCATCGTCATTTGATGATAATTGTCATTATTTATCCAAGAGTATTTTATTGTTTTCTTGATCAGTTTAATGTTAAATACAATGAAAACCTTCTGGGATGGCCCATCATGTTTGATTTTTTACTTACATACTTTGGTATTGCACAAGATCTTTCATATTTTATCCTCAAATGAAATTTGGAGAAATTATTGTAAAAATCAAAATCGTTATTTTAACATTTCTGTACATTTTATGAACCTAGGGGATTTTTTTTTGACAACTTTACAGACCAAGTTGCGAAATATAATGCATTAACACTTTGGTCTAAAACTGAAGATGTGACAAATTGCTTAGATTTTGGTCGATTCATATGAATGAAAGAGCTGACGATTTCATAATTTTATGCGGAAGTTTGGTAAATAGTAGAATTCTTTCGATAAACTTTTGTGATCAAATGTTGATCTATGTTCAACTCCACAATAACAAAAGGCAAGATTAATGATTTTTGTTGGTATTCCACCACAAAAATAATCTTTGGTAAAAAAATTTAACTGCTTTTGTTTTAATAAACCTGCTCAATGTATTGCCACAAATTAAATTTTGCAAATTTCCAACCATTATAAGTACTGCGTGTCAAGTTGAAGAAGTTCGGTGGTGTCTAAAATGAGAAGGTATGCAGGGAATCCTTTTATTTGTTATTGTTTATTATGGGGAGTTTGTTGACCAGAGTTGTCTCTTTTAGTCACAATATTTTTTCATACATCATCAGATCATCAAATTAAACTGTTACTTTCTGTTATACTGGATAATTATATTATATATTTTAATGTCGTTATAATTTAAAAGATTTACAATGTTGTTTGGAAACATTATAGCTCGTTCTTGTGATTTTTTATAGAAACTATGTCGTTCGTTTTGGTAAAGAGGACATTCAAAAAAATATGATAAGATCACAAAATTTTGTGTTATCACAAGAACAATTTGAATTTTCTCCATTTTTTAAATCAAATGTGTGGTTATTGTAGCGGGATACTCTGGATATAAAAGGGTACATGGACTTCTATTTGACTTTGGAATGGTGATGATATCTTGATGACATACTCAGTTCACATGTTATATTTACAGTTTCAAACAGGTTTGTAACGTAGAATTTATTCGTATTACGTATTACCGTGAATTCGTATGAGAACTTATTTCCCGCTTCTTTTTGATCGAGTCTGACCATGTTATTGTGTTTTATAAATACTTGGGTAAGGTAATCTAAAACTATAATACTCCTCTTGGAAAGGCCCAATAAAAATAGTTCCCGTTTCGTTGAGATTTGTTAACTTGAAGTGTCATTAAGTGGAGATTCCCATATGAGTCTATATTTTTAAAATACCAATAACTTTCAATTTAACCGTAAAATGAATTATAAAAAATTGAGGTGAATTTTTTTTTGTTCCAACGAACAACGGGCTTTGTGAAGTAGATCAGAAGTAGGGTATGGGAAAGCAAATACTAATTATACTACATACTTACTACTATAAAGGATGCTCGTTTTCAAATTACCACATCCCCATAGAAGTAACTCCAAATTTGGGAGGAATATCAATTTAAATTTTTGGCAGGTGGTTATTTCGAAAAGGACCTACAATTCTAAAGCATTTTCTATTTTTTTATCATTTCCAGTTATACCGGATATGGGAAGTGGGTTTTACTCTCTTCTCGCATACGCTACATATTTTGTACCCATTGTGGCCCCATTTTCGCTCTCAGGTATCTCATGTCTCCATGTCCGGTATAACTACTGATGAGTAGCCCAAAATCCCGCCACTGAGTTTTAGGGCTTCAGTGACTCTTGCTTCGCTGGTCCCAGTAGAGCTTTCTTTTGCTTACATCCCTTCACATGCGAATGAGTAATGTATGTTACCGGTTCTGAAACTGTAGCAGTCTGCTCCTCAGCCAATCTGCTACTTCGTTGCCCATAATGCCGGAATATCCTGGGACCCAAAACAGGACTTTTGATTGTCCTCAGCTAATTCCTTCACGGTTATACGACATTCCGTCACTAGCCTTTATGCTGCTAGGACCGTCCTGCTGTCCAAGCTGTTGGTTATCTGTCGTCGCCTTTCATCTAGCTGTTTGTTTTGCCCCAGGAAAGCTATATAGCTGTCCTTCCTCTCCTTCACCCTGGAGCCTCCAATGTACCACAAAACTCACAGTATTCTTTCATGAATAATTCAAAATTGAAAAGATATAAATTCAAAAATTCACGAGTCTATAAGCTTAGCTGTGGGGATTGTAATGCCACATACATTAGCCGGACGGGTCAAAACTTACATCTAAGATAAAAAAAAGATATTAAGCGTAATATACTGGAATCCTTAGAAACACAGAAGCATATTAATAATAGTACAATTAGTCCAGGCATTTAAGGAGGAAAATAGACGATTTTTGTCCAAATTCCGGCAAGCTCTAATTTTGGTTTATTCTTATGTATTTTGCCGCGCTGAAACCGATGGTGTAATTTAATTTGGATTAACACTGTGCTCGAAAAGTCATTTTTTGGGCCCAAAAAATTTCCATTTTTTGTATTTTGAGAGAAAACTATGAGTTGTATGAAAAAATGTTTAAAACAAAAGTTGTTGGAAAAATCAATACGCGATTTTTGGCACTGGTCCGGAGCTATTGTACTGACGGCGACGCTCGCTTATTGCCGAGCTTATTGCCGCTAAATGAAATTCCGCGCTAGTTTTTTATGATGGAATTCGGTATAACTTAATTGTATACGAATCGCCGTACGCTGTTCCAAACTTGAATGGCCGATATATTTCTCTGTAATTGATTCAAGGTTTTTGTTTATAGGCCCAAAATTGGTCCCTCTAGAGGTCCAAACACATTTATTAGGATAGCTCCACTTCTACTCAACCCAAATAAATCTGCTTAGACTTAAAATACTCGTTATGAAAACCTCTAATAGAACCTACAATTTGGATTACGCGAAAAATATCCAACCTTGGATTTTTCGGTGGTTCAAAATTTTCAAATTGCCGTCAAAGTTATGTCTTTGAACCAAAATGCTTGAATTTTGGATATTAGGTGTAGAATAAAGAAATCTTTCGAATGAATTTGGTTTTAGATCGATAAGGCAAGTATTTCGTCTGAAATTCGCAAAATACGGTTTTTTAAAATGGCCGATTTTGGCCCAAAAAAATGAGGTTGGTCAAAATACCAAAAACAAAAAAAAGAGAAATAAAAATACTGTCTTTGCAGACAGAATATGAAAAAAAAAATCCTCTGACATCCTACTCAATTTTGCTATGTGCTAAAAACACACTAAATCTATCAATCTTGGGCCCACGACCTCGAATCGACTTCTGACGGGAGCCAAAATCGCGTTGGCTCCAAAAAAAGGCCATATTTTTTCGAGCACAGCGTTAATCCAAATGCAAACTAAACCATCGTGTTCAGCGAGTCAAAATCCATAAGAATAGACCAAAATTAGAACTTGCCGAAATTCGGACAAAAAAATTCCTTACATGCCTGGTCTAAGTATTGAACGATCAATTAGGTTTAATATAATCCACCTGCTATTAATAATTTCAATAAGTTATAATTCTGAACCCCCTCCCACAAATATTCCTACTAATAGGTATCAAAGGGGGTTACCTATATCTTTATCGGTAATTTAGTTGCTACCCTCCATTCTGATGATGCCACTTTGTTGGTGAAACAATAAATTGTCAAGATTTATTTAAAAAATTTACAGTAAAATGTGTAAATAGTGTTTTTTTTAAAACTAAATTAGTGAATTAATTATTGAATCAGGAGTAATATCTATATTAAATTAATCTGTATATCAGAGTTATAAAATTCATCATCTACCTCAGGATCCTCCTCTACTTTCTTTCATGCAGATGTGTTGATATTGCGAATGTTGATGGTTGTTTACATTTATTCGTTAGTCTCTCACGCATCTCTAATGAAAAGTAAATTAGTAACACATGGAATGTTAAAGTGCAAGATAAAATAAAACGCCGACTTAGAATTCCAATGGCCATTGTCTGTTGCGGAAATGCTGCTGAAGAATAAGAATTTAATGAGAACATCGTTTCATGTTATGGTCGAGTCTTGATGTCGCAAATGTCGCTAATTTATAATTTTATGAGAGATGTGTGTAGTAAAAGGCTATCGTCGGTGGATGGCAATGTAATACTAGATGTAAACAGATATTTTAGCAGGGTGGTAAATTTAACTAAAATGTGAACACTGTTTTTTAACTGAAAGTTAATGGATGCTTAAAAACTAATCGAATTTGTCTCCGTAACTCCGTGAATGGTATTGCATTTGAATCGGCATTTGCAATTGCCATTAAAAATCTTGACCCAGTATGAATTATATATAAAAATTCTCGGGAAATAGGTCACAATAACACTTCGTTTTAACTATTCGTCTTTACGTACGTTTCGGTCTCACGACCATCATCAGAAGACTCACTATGTCAAAAAGGGGGTTTATTAAAACTAATTATAGCACAAGCGTCCAAATCGCACAATTTAACTTCAATTAAAAGAGCCCACGCCGTCGAAACGAACAGAACCACGAATAATCGAAATTGTATCGTCAGAATTAATGTATAAAAAATTATTTTTTTGTAGTAAGAATCCGCTATTCAGTAATATTATTAAAATATATGAGTGCATATTGATTGGTATTCTCACAACAAATGAGAAGAACGAAGTTATTTGTCAAGTATCTACTTTCGAAACCAGATGTGTAGGATTTATGACACGGCCCTTAAGAACGGTTTCAGACCTGTACTGGGAAATAACTATTACGAATTCTTCCTAAAAACATTTTCTACACTTATAAAGACGTATGTAAGAATTTGCAAGAGATTATTTAATCAAATTAGTATAAATATGACTTAGATTTTGTGTGTCTACCCTATGATTTACAGATTTGGGGTCCCGTTTTATGTGAATCATCTCCAGGATAGATCTTTTATAATAATTGGTTTCCTTAGTTAAGATATTAACATTTTTGTAATCAAATTGATGGTTATAATCAAAGCAATGCTTAGCAAGGGCGGTGGAATTTTCTAAGTTGTTATTTCTTGTGCTATATTTATGGCCGTACATTCTTTTTTGTAAATATTGTTTAGAGATTCCAGTATAGGTTCCATCACAATCTAAACAATTCAATTTATACACTGTGTGGGTTTGTTTATCTTTGGGTATTAACGGTTTTAGATTTGAGAAATATTTCCCAACACAGTTAGTAGGTTTATGCGCAACATTTATATTATACTTTTTCAAACATTTTTTGATTTTCTCTGAGGTCTCCGGAATGTAAGGTAGAGTTATAAAATTGTCTGTATTACCTTTTATGTTATTTTTATTAGACGAACCATTATAGATTTTGTTTATTCTTTCTTTAATGATAGGATTGAAAAAAGTTTTTGGGTAGCCATTCAATTCTAGTGTAGTACGAACAATTTTTAAATTTTTGGGGCGGTCATCTGCGTGGGACAATTTTATTGCGCGATCTGTAAGGCTGTTTATGACACTTTTTTTATAACAAGCTGGTGCAACGGAATTGAAGTGAAGATAACGTTGAGACCATACTTCTTTAGTAAACCAAGAGGTTTTTATTTTTCCATCAGCATCATGCCTGATGTTCATATCAAGGAAATTTATGTTATTGTTTAATTCTATTTCACAAGTGAATTGAAGTTTACAGTGAAAATTGTTAAATTTATCAATTACATATTGAATTTTATCGTTGGGAACACACATAAGGCAATCGTCTACATACCGTTTAAAGAATACAGGCCGAAAATCTAATGAACTCATAACAGATTCCTCTAGGCACTCCATAACGAGGTTAGCAATGGTAGCTGAAATAGGAGATCCCATTGCTGTGCCGAATATTTGTCCAAAAAATTGCTCACCATACTGAAAGTATGTGCATTCTAAACAAAATTTTACAGCATTTATAAATTCCGATTGATCTAGAGGTGTGTGGTTTTTAATCTCTGCCCAACGTTTTTTGATGCTATTCAATGCCAAAACAACAGGTATATTTGTAAATAAAGAAACAACATCCAAGGAAATCAGTTGATGGTTTACGGGTACGGATTGATTTTTTATAAATTCATTAAAGTGCCATGAATCTTTTACAAAGAATTCATTTTTTCCTATTATATTATTGATAGATTTTGATAGAAATTTTGATAAATTGTAAGTGGGCGCTCCAATATTACTAACAATGGGTCTTAGAGGTATATCATTTTTATGCAATTTGGGAACCCCATAGATATAAGGTGCTAGCCCATTATGGCAAATTAATTTATTTTTTAATTCAATAGGGATTATCTTATTCTTATGCCATTTATTTATCAATTTATTCATGTTGTTTTGTACTGATAAAGTAGGATCAGATTTTAATTTTTTATAAGTTGTTTCATCATTTAAAAGGTTGCCTATTTTGTTTTCATAGTCATTTCTATGCATTATGACGGTTTTATTACATTTATCCGCGTTCAAAACTAATATTTGAGGGTTAGCATCTAAGAAATCTTTTGTTATTTTTGTATGATAGTTAAAACGATTCTTTGCAATCCCTACTTCTGCCTTCTGTTTGTTCTTTTTGTTTGTCAAGATGTTACAAACTTTGTTTCTAATTTCGTTTTTCTCTTCTACATTTTTATTCCTAATTCCGCATTCTAAATTTGCAATAATATTATCGATAGGCAGTTTATTATTGTTATTAGGCAATGCAAATTTCGGACCTAAACTTAACGTGTGCTGCACCTCATCCGGAATTTTTATGTCAGTTAGATTTTTCAACCATTGTTCATTGATATTCTTTTTTTCATATGTTACGTCTTTCATTAAATTATTTATCTTTTTAGATTGAATGGCTTTGATTTTGTTGAAATTTTTTTCGAAATTGTTATGCTGAATTTGAAAAAATTGCGATATAAAGTTGCTATCAAAATTTTGATGACAGGTTTGTTTAACCAGTTTGATTTTGTTTTCAACCTCAGCTACAATTGCACATGCTTCTTTAATGCACAGGTTCAAACAGTTTTTATGAAAAGAATTTAATAATTTTGCGTACGCCTTCTTATTTAGCACCTTGCTAAACATATTCTCCTTTGATTTAGATATTATGAAATTTGGATAAACTTGCAAATTCCTACATCTTACCAGAAATATTCTACGATTCTTCTCTCTTGCTAGTATCTTCATTAACTTTCCGTATTCCTTCAAAACTTTAGGATAGGTGGTTGTTCCTTCCATATTAAGGCTTATATCCCAGCCGAAATAATAATAAGAATCTTGACCCAGTATGAATTATATATAAAAATTCTCGGGAAATAGGTCACAATAACACTTTGTTTTAACTATTCGTCTTTACGTACGTTTCGGTCTCACGACCATCATCAGAAGACTCACTATGTCAAAAAGGGGGTTTATTAAAACTAATTATAGCACAAGCGTCCAAATCGCACAATTTAACTTCAATTAAAAGAGCCCACGCCGTCGAAACGAACAGAACCACGAATAATCGAAATTGTATCGTCAGAATTAATGTATAAAAAATTATTTTTTTGTAGTAAGAATCCGCTATTCAGTAATATTATTAAAATATATGAGTGCATATTGATTGGTATTCTCACAACAAATGAGAAGAACGAAGTTCTTGTTAGTAATATTGGAGCGCCCACTTACAATTTATCAAAATTTCTATCAAAATCTATCAATAATATAATAGGAAAAAATGAATTCTTTGTAAAAGATTCATGGCACTTTAATGAATTTATAAAAAATCAATCCGTACCCGTAAACCATCAACTGATTTCCTTGGATGTTGTTTCTTTATTTACAAATATACCTGTTGTTTTGGCATTGAATAGCATCAAAAAACGTTGGGCAGAGATTAAAAACCACACACCTCTAGATCAATCGGAATTTATAAATGCTGTAAAATTTTGTTTAGAATGCACATACTTTCAGTATGGTGAGCAATTTTTTGGACAAATATTCGGCACAGCAATGGGATCTCCTATTTCAGCTACCATTGCTAACCTCGTTATGGAGTGCCTAGAGGAATCTGTTATGAGTTCATTAGATTTTCGGCCTGTATTCTTTAAACGGTATGTAGACGATTGCCTTATGTGTGTTCCCAACGATAAAATTCAATATGTAATTGATAAATTTAACAATTTTCACTGTAAACTTCAATTCACTTGTGAAATAGAATTAAACAATAACATAAATTTCCTTGATATGAACATCAGGCATGATGCTGATGGAAAAATAAAAACCTCTTGGTTTACTAAAGAAGTATGGTCTCAACGTTATCTTCACTTCAATTCCGTTGCACCAGCTTGTTATAAAAAAGTGTCATAAACAGCCTTACAGATCGCGCGATAAAATTGTCCCACGCAGATGACCGCCCCAAAAATTTAAAAATTGTTCGTACTACACTAGAATTGAATGGCTACCCAAAAACTTTTTTCAATCCTATCATTAAAGAAAGAATAAACAAAATCTATAATGGTTCGTCTAATAAAAATAACATAAAAGGTAATACAGACAATTTTATAACTCTACCTTACATTCCGGAGACCTCAGAGAAAATCAAAAAATGTTTGAAAAAGTATAATATAAATGTTGCGCATAAACCTACTAACTGTGTTGGGAAATATTTCTCAAATCTAAAACCGTTAATACCCAAAGATAAACAAACCCACACAGTGTATAAATTGAATTGTTTAGATTGTGATGGAACCTATACTGGAATCTCTAAACAATATTTACAAAAAAGAATGTACGGCCATAAATATAGCACAAGAAATAACAACTTAGAAAATTCCACCGCCCTTGCTAAGCATTGCTTTGATTATAACCATCAATTTGATTACAAAAATGTTAATATCTTAACTAAGGAAACCAATTATTATAAAAGATCTATCCTGGAGATGATTCACATAAAACGGGACCCCAAATCTGTAAATCATAGGGTAGACACACAAAATCTAAGTCATATTTATACTAATTTGATTAAATAATCTCTTGCAAATTCTTACATACGTCTTTATAAGTGTAGAAAATGTTTTTAGGAAGAATTCGTAATAGTTATTTCCCAGTACAGGTCTGAAACCGTTCTTAAGGGCCGTGTCATAAATCCTACACATCTGGTTTCGAAAGTAGATACTTGACAAATAACTTCGTTCTTCTCATTTGTTGTGAGAATACCAATCAATATGCACTCATATATTTTAATAATATTACTGAATAGCGGATTCTTACTACAAAAAAATAATTTTTTATACATTAATTCTGACGATACAATTTCGATTATTCGTGGTTCTGTTCGTTTCGACGGCGTGGGCTCTTTTAATTGAAGTTAAATTGTGCGATTTGGACGCTTGTGCTATAATTAGTTTTAATAAACCCCCTTTTTGACATAGTGAGTCTTCTGATGATGGTCGTGAGACCGAAACGTACGTAAAGACGAATAGTTAAAACGAAGTGTTATTGTGACCTATTTCCCGAGAATTTTTATATATAATTGCAATTAAATATTGTGCGAATCTACGTCGGTAAAGTTAGCAGGGACAATTCAGCAGAACTCAATGAAAAATATATCATAATTAACGGCTTTTTTATAGGCTAAATAAAAGAACTATTCCGCCTCTATATTTTTGTTGTTTTACAATTTTCTCCTAGCTTTACCGTAAAACTATTGTCCATGGTCAAAAAATATAGTACTTATCTAACGAGTATTATTGGGCAACAAAAGACAAGCCGATAATTACGAGTGCAATACTTCTTATTCTATTGCTTTACTTAACTGAAACAAAGACGATAATTAAAATGAACCCTTGCTTAGATTATTGTGTTTATATTTTGGCTTTTTGGCATATTTTTCAGTGTTCTGCTGAGATATCTGCGCCATGTGTAGTTCTGCTAGTTTTATGGTAACGCTAGCAGAAACTTTTAAAACAAAAATCAGTAGGGGCGGAAAAATGTTTTTTTTGGGAATTTAATTAGCCTATAAAAAGCCGTTAATTCCGATATATTTTTCATTGAGTTCTGCTGAAATGTCTGCTCCATGCGTGGTTCTGCTAGGTTTAAGGTAAAGCTAGCAGAAACTCGTAAAACAAAAAATATAGGAGCGAAAAAATTCTTTTTAGGAGATTTAATTAGCCTATAAAAATCCGTTGATTCTGATATATTTTTCATTGAGATCTGGTGAAATGTCCCTGATAAGTTTATCGACGTTGCGAATCTTGTTATTTGAAACGGTTCTTTGAAGAATTCGATCAGTGTATTTTACATTGTTCTAGAATATGATCTAAGCTTCTAAGCAATCTGATCATTTTGCTGACTATATAGAACCGGTAACTTATCCAACAAGTCAATGAGACCATGGTTAACAAAACCTTACCGTATTAAATAAATAGATATCGGAGCAAATACTTCAACAACTAAGTTACCATCTTCGGTAGATCAGTAAACTTCGAAAACCTAACGCATTGAAGAAGACAGTTGATTGATTAGGTTCAATCGACATTCTCTAAATACTCGGAACGGTCATAGTGGTGTAATATATTGACAACCGTGATTTCAGAATAATTTGCATTACTTTGATTACAATTTATGGAGAAACAGGGAGCTTCCTTGAGAGGATTTAAGATGTGCCTCATCACAAGAACTTTTAAACTTGTGTGTTTTAAGTTTTCATGAATCCAACCGTGAGGCTGAGGTGAGTTTTTTATCTTGAGACATCGGAATATCCAAAGTAATATGCATTCTATGAAAAAAATGTTCGCCAAAATTACCCTCCCTACACACCCCTTGGGAGGTGGAAGGGTGGTTGACTTCTAAATTTTAAATTGAAATCTTTTTTATAATCAGATTCGGATACTTGATTTCCAATTTCCAATAAAATTAATTTTGCGTTTTACCATGCGTTTGGCAGATAATTCAATGTCGAGTTCGATGATGATTATTTAATTTGTAATTGATTTCTATCTCCATTCGTTCGCATCGTGACAATTCATCTGTTAATTCAGCTCACCTAGTTCTCCTGGGCGCGTGATATTTTCTGGAACAAAAAGCGAATTTAGACATATTTTGATTGTGCAAGTTGGGTAAAGATAGTAATTGGTGCTGTAATTAACGATAACATAGTTTACGTTATAAAATAGTTAACTGATAAGATTGGAGTTGGGTATTTCTAAGATTACAATACTTACATAATAAACAAACCTAGAATGACAAATCTATGTTTTGATGCAATCATTTCAAATGCGTATCACTCAATTAAGATTGTACATCAGTAGATGTACAGTAGACTATTTTCCCATAAATCTATTATTCTATCAACTCACGCTGATCTTTCACCGTTATTTTTCTTTATATGGGCATATGTTTTGATGCAATCATTTCAATTGAGTATCACTCAATTAAGATTGTACATCAGTAGATGTTTTCTATTTTCCCATAAATCTATTATTCTATCAAATCACGCTGATCTTTCACCGTTATTTTTCTTTATATGGGCATATGTTTTGATGCAATCATTTCAAATGAGTATCACTCAATTAAGATTGTACATCAGTAGATGTTTTCTATTTTCCCAAAAATCTATTATTCTATCAACTCACGCTGATCTTTGACCGTTATTTTTTTTCTTTATATGGGCATATGTTTTGATGCAATCATTTCAAATGAGTATCACTCAATTAAGATTGTACATCAGTAGATGTTTTCTATTTTCCCATAAATCTATTATTCTATCAACTCACGCTGATCTTTCACCGTTATTTTTCTTTATATGGGCATATGTTTTGATGCAATCATTTCAATTGAGTATCACTCAATTAAGATTGTACATCAGTAGATGTTTTCTATTTTCCCATAAATCTATTATTCTATCAAATCACGCTGATCTCTCACCGTTATTTTTCTTTATATGGGCATATGTTTTGATGCAATCATTTCAAATGAGTATCACTCAATTAAGATTGTACATCAGTAGATGTTTTCTATTTTCCCATAAATCTATTATTCTATCAACTCACGCTGATCTTTCACCGTTATTTTTCTTTATATGGGCATATGTTTTGATGCAATCATTTCAATTGAGTATCACTCAATTAAGATTGTACATCAGTAGATGTTTTCTATTTTCCCATAAATCTATTATTCTATCAAATCACGCTGATCTTTCAACGTTATTTTTCTTTATATGGGCATATGTTTTGATGCAATCATTTCAAATGAGTATCACTCAATTAAGATTGTACATCAGTAGATGTTTTCTATTTTCCCAAAAATCTATTATTCTATCAACTCACGCTGATCTTTCACCGTTATTTTTTTTCTTTATATGGGCATATGTTTTGATGCAATCATTTCAAATGAGTATCACTCAATTAAGATTGTACATCAGTAGATGTTTTCTATTTTCCCATAAATCTATTATTCTATCAACTCACGCTGATCTTTCACAGTTATTTTTCTTTATATGGGCATATGTTTTGATGCAATCATTTCAATTGAGTATCACTCAATTAAGATTGTACATCAGTAGATGTTTTCTATTTTCCCATAAATCTATTATTCTATCAAATCACGCTGATCTTTCACCGTTATTTTTCTTTATATGGGCATATGTTTTGATGCAATCATTTCAATTGAGTATCACTCAATTAAGATTGTACATCAGTAGATGTTTTCTATTTTCCCAAAAATCTATTATTCTATCAACTCACGCTGATCTTTCACCGTTATTTTTTTTCTTTATATGGGCATATGTTTTGATGCAATCATTTCAAATGAGTATCACTCAATTAAGATTGTACATCAGTAGATGTTTTCTATTTTCCCATAAATCTATTATTCTATCAACTCACGCTGATCTTTCACCGTTATTTTTCTTTATATGGGCATATGTTTTGATGCAATCATTTCAAATGAGTATCACTCAATTAAGATTGTACATCAGTAGATGTTTTCTATTTTCCCATAAATCTATTATTCTATCAACTCACGCTGATCTTTCACCGTTATTTTTCTTTATATGGGCATATGTTTTGATGCAATCATTTCAATTGAGTATCACTCAATTAAGATTGTACATCAGTAGATGTTTTCTATTTTCCCATAAATCTATTATTCTATCAAATCACGCTGATCTTTCACCGTTATTTTTCTTTATATGGGCATATGTTTTGATGCAATCATTTCAAATGAGTATCACTCAATTAAGATTGTACATCAGTAGATGTTTTCTATTTTCCCATAAATCTATTATTCTATCAACTCACGCTGATCTTTCACCGTTATTTTTCTTTATATGGGCGGGCATATGTTTTGATGCAATCATTTCAATTGAGTATCACTCAATTAAGATTGTACATCAGTAGATGTTTTCTATTTTCCCATAAATCTATTATTCTATCAAATCACGCTGATCTTTCACCGTTATTTTTCTTTATATGGGCATATGTTTTGATGCAATCATTTCAATTGAGTATCACTCAATTAAGATTGTACATCAGTAGATGTTTTCTATTTTCCCAAAAATCTATTATTCTATCAACTCACGCTGATCTTTCACCGTTATTTTTTTTCTTTATATGGGCATATGTTGTGATGCAATCATTTCAAATGAGTATCACTCAATTAAGATTGTACATCAGTAGATGTTTTCTATTTTCCCATAAATCTATTATTCTATCAACTCACGCTGATCTTTCACCGTTATTTTTCTTTATATGGGCATATGTTTTGATGCAATTATTTCAATTGAGTATCACTCAATTAAGATTGTACTTCAGTAGATGTTTTCTATTTTCCCATAAATCTATTATTCTATCAAATCACGCTGATCTTTCACCGTTATTTTTCTTTATATGGGCAAACTGTTCTTTATACCGAGTTAAAATGTTCCTTCTAGTTTGACCCATATAACACGACTCACAATCGTATTCAAAATGTTATGTGGGTCAAAATAGAAGGAACATTTTAACTGGGTATAAGGAACATTTTGCCCATATAAAGAAAAATAATGGTGAAAAATCAGCGTAGCCCAACATTTTTTAAATACAGGTCACATCATTTCTTAGAAAGCTTATCACTCTTACAACACAGTACAGACAAATATGTAGGTAATTTAGACGGGATGGAAATGTATACACAAGAAATCAATTTATTAAATTCCGATTTATCTCCCCTTGTTTACATTATTATCCCCAAATAGTATTTAAACAGGCACATTTTTATTTATAATTTAGTTTACTCTGATGATGGCTACTTGGTAGCCAAAAGGTCCTCAGAACTTTAATAGTATTTTTAGTGAATAAACGGTGATTATTTCTTATTTATAGAGCTGTATACTCACTGAACTAGGACTAGGCTGAAAGTCAATATGAAGATGTTCGAAACATCTAACGAGTTTTTCTCAAATATAGTAAATAAATACAAATTTGAATTGTAAACCATTTAGAAAAAAAATTCCAACTCTATCTCAGACCTACTGAAAATGAGAAAGGAACAGGTTTTGACGAAATAAAAGCCGAAACATTGAAACAAATAGTGACATATAGAAAAACCACTAGCTTTTATTAAAAATAAATTATTTGAACTAGGAGAATGCCCTTCTGTTTCAAAACATCCGTTATTATGCCAATTTTAAAAATTGGAGAAAGTTTACTAACTAGTTATCGCCTATATCAATAATAACAAACTTTGCAAAAGCAAACTGTTTTGAAACCTAGATTGACGTAGCTTACAAAGAAATACACAATTATTTCTGACAGTCTATTTGGATATCAAGAAGACAAATCAACACATGACGTAATTAAATGTATAACAAATCGAATACGGTGTTCCGCAGGGAACAGCTCTTGGACCATGGCTATTCATAGTTTACATCAACAACCTTTTCTATGCTGAAAGAGACTTATTGAAAATAAAAAATCGGTTTGATCTAAATCAATTTTGAAAAACAAATTTTATTCCGTTACCTGAAAAAAAACTAAGGAGCCTTAAATATGTTTCTAAATGTCTGAAAGAAATTGTATTCCACATTTGAAGATAATATAACACATGCCTTTTTGAAATCACTTTTAAAATATGGAATTATAGGGAGAGGTAGTGTGACAAATAATCATTTAATGGAATTAGAATTAACGCAAAGAGAGAATTTTAAATTAAAAAAAAACATATCCACCTGGTTCTCTCTGTATACATGAACAAATTTTTGATATAAGATAATTATATTCCCTAGCACTCGCTACTAGTTAATATTCCGAAAATAGTCCAAATATAAACCTTGCGCACTTAACAAGATACAAAGAAAATTCACTAGCCGGGGAAAAAATGTATAAAACAATTGGACAACGGTCTTATCTATATCTTGGACCAAAAGCATTTAGTTCAAGACCTCAGTTTGTGAAAAAGTACAAAGCAAGAGAAAAAGTTCAAAAAAATGTCAAAAATTTATGTTGGAAAATCCTAGTCAATACAGAATAGTTGACTTAGAAAAAATGGCTAATGATTGTTCCCAATTTTGTTCGTTTGTTTCGTTTCTTTGTTTTTAATCTCTTGATGTTATTCTCATTGTTGTATTCAAGTACCAGAGGTTACATTTATTGGTTTATTGGGTAATTTGGTTGGTTTTGTTTTTTCTAACTTTATTTATCCTTATTGACAACGTATTTAATTTATTATTACCCACTAGCATTGTATTGTCACATCTTGCGAGCTAGTGTACCATGGTATACTTTGGCAAGTTAAACCTAAATAATACATAATAATTGGTTATATTAGTGATATTCTATCAAACGTATTGATATATTATTTGATCAATAATTATTACTATTATATTATTATTACTATTATTATCCCGAGGAACGAAAATTATTTGTCAATAATCGATAAATCTTTTTCTTATGTAATCTTTTTGCGCGTTGATATCGACTCGATAGTTATTAATTGTTTCAGTGTGTTGTCAAGTCGGATATGAAAATCATGCCCGATTAAATATTCGTTTTCCAAGAATATACATTGATTTAAACCGTCTGTCTGATAACAAAACATTCAGGGATTAAGAAGGTGCGCAATCCGAACACGCCCAGAATTTGAGTCCGTAATGTCTCCTCTAATTAATTTGCCAGTAATGCAAATGTCAACAACCTTATTTCTCACTAGCCTAATTCTCTTTTAGTGGTCATTTGGTGATCTCATTTCGGACTAATTCTATAGCATTAACACAATAATTATAATTTCAATTATAAAGCAATAATCATTATTTTTATACTTTTTGATATTCATACACATTTCTGAAGTCGTTGAACATTATTAATTTCTACTATACTTCGTTAATTTTGGATTTTTTTGACTTGAGGAATGGCTTACACCCTCTTAGGGGTCGGGGCAATCATTTTTCTTATTAGGATGTAAGTTTTATGTCCTAAAATATGAGCACATGCAACAAAAGTTCAACTTACTCAAAAGAAACCTCTATTACATCGCCCCTACTGGGGGGTGCAATCGCGAATTTTAAAATTCTGATTTCAGATTCGTAATCATCTACCTAAAAAACAAATACATGGATTTCTGAAGTGAAAACTTCTTTAGGTGCGTTGAGCTATTTCAGATGGGGGGTAAAACCATGAGTCCGTCACGTACAGTCACGCTGTAGCTATATATATTAGGTATTATGTATACTGCTGCGTGCGCAACTACTCGGGCCAGGCGACAGGCAGTCTCTATACGCTTACACACGTTGCATATCTGAGTCGGATACTCGACGTTATTCATTTACTCAATCCTCGGTCCTCGTGCAGACGAAAGTTATATTTTCATTGAATTTATTAATTGTACATTGTGTACTTAGTATCGTATCTACGTGCAAGGTTTTATATATTGTGAATATAATTCTTGTCATAAGAATATAACATTAGTGATGTGTATATTTCACAACTGTCAGCATTTCAATCAACAATTATATACATTTTTATATTTAATAATAAGAAACGTATAATGGGCGGTACAATCCCTGTAGTCTTTATAATAAATACACATTATTTTATTTTCAAAACATATTGCTTATTGATATTTACATCGATGTAAATGAAAGTAATGTTAAACAGCATTGGTCCGAATTGCAGATGTCTACGGATGGTGGTAAAACAAAATATCTTCAATTCGGACCAATGAACAAATAATCTAAAAAGAAGCGCAAAATGTAAACATATAAACATTTCCGTCAAATGTCAGTATGATCTTAAATTACACCACAAATAATTATTTCAAATAAAATTTTGTACTTTCGTATTAGCAGTATTACTTATACACATCACTAATGTTATATTCTTATGACAAGAATTATATTCACAATAATTAAAACCTTGCGCGTAGATACGATACTAAGTACACAATATACAATTAATAAATTCAATAAAAATATAACTTTCGTCTGCACGAGGACCGATTCATACTCTTTACAGGGATTGTACCGCCCATTATACGTTTTTAATTATTAAATATAAAAATGTATATAATTGTTGATTGAAATGCTGACAGTTGTGAAAACTAAAGAAAAACTAATTATATTAATTTTCATTTTAAAAAAACGAGTACAACAACTCCATACTAAACTCCGTAGACAATAGTATCTGTGGTATCGGATGTCTTCGTTGGTTGTCATAATGCTGAGCAACAAAATTTCGTCAGGCAGAAGTTGCATAAAATGAGAACCGATGATACGGGTGGATTACCGTACGAGTTAATTTCAGTTCTTAACCGACCATACATGATAACTAATAACATAGATGTTGGGGATGGGTTGTCCAATGGCACTGTCGGAAAATTGTGTCATGTAGAAAGAGATGATACTGGTGAAATCATACGAATTTGGATGAAATTCCCTAAATAAATTGGTTACTTCATAATGTCAGTTTTCACTTCTGTTAGCAATGCTCGGTGACTGCCCTCATTTTTTTTTAATTCGAGGGGATTTTTCACCTTCTAAGGGGTAAAAGCTCATCTATTCCTTTTTAATAGTTGTAATTCGGAGTTGGTCAACTTATTACAAACAGTATGGGTCAGCTATGCAAAACTTTTATAAATAGGGGTCAGCTGGGCAAATTCACTTATTTTTAAGATCTCCACTCTGCTACTTCTTCTTATGAGTTATGAATAACAAAAATGAAACAAGTTGGTATTTAGTTATAATGATAGTGAGTTAATATGAAAATTTAAAACAAAATAAAGACAAAAATATACTTTAACGACGAATAATAATAACAATATATGTATATAACGTGTTTAAAATGTGAAGGAAAAAATATAAACTAACAATGTATTTTAATGATAAATAATAGTGGCAATGATACATAAAACGGAACTGTCGAATTGATGTAATATTGAAATAAAAAATGCATTTTAACGTCAAATATATTACGAAATTTATATAATATATTTTATAAAATTCATAACAAAATAGAATATGTATTTTCATACTAAGTGCAATATCTTGTTCTTTTGATATTCTCTAATCAGTTTTATTAAGTTACACTTGGTAAAAACATATGAATCTCAACTATTAAAACTAATAAAAACTTGAATTAAAAAATTTTAATATTAAAATCGCAGTTTCTGCTTTGAAAATTGAAGAAAATTAAATTTGTTCATGTAAATAGTATTAACAAAATTTGTGCCGTTACACAAATAATACTAGATATTTCCTAATAAAATTGATTTAAATTTTAAAAATTTTGATAAACATTCAAATAAAATAATTGAACCATTTAAATAATATTACTTCATAAATAACAAAACTGATAAAAATTTTATTATTAAAATCGCAATGTGTGCTTTAAAAATAGAATAAAATTAGATTTGTTCATACGAATATTAAGAAACAAATTTTTTTTGGGGGTTTCTCTCATTTTAAAGCTTCACATTATGCATAACCATCAATTTGGAAATTTTTAATCATTTCAAAAAACTCGCATTTCTTGTTCGAGCCTGTGACGTACGGCCATAGATAAGGTGGCAAACTAAATTGACGCTAAAATGTTTCACTGAATTATTGTCTGGATTGACAGACATGAAATCTTGCACTTAACAATCCTAAATTTCAGAGGTAACATTAAAATGCCGAACATTCATTGAAGACATTTTGCAGTTTCTGACTCAGTTATATTCTTTGCTAAGTCCAAGAGCCTGGAGTCTTGTGGAACTAAGACTGAAATGATAGCGGCGGTGACCTCAGAATATGCAACATTAATAATTGGTTGGAATGTAAGTTTATTCTTCTGTTGAATTAGTTCAAACATATGTTTATCTGTCGTCACCATCTTGCTTCGTAAAATATAATAATACATGAGTGGTATATAAAATCTATTAATCACAGTATGACTTATAAATAACTAAAAAATTGTAGGGAATACCGTGGAATGCTTGTACACTATAATTCCAAGGTGGTTTACCCCTCGTAGATACCCTGAAGTTGAAAAATGAAAAAGAAATTCGCAAGCCGCTATAGAACTTCGAGTACTTTTTAACTGCAAGTAATATTTGTTATTATTACTAATGAGATGATCTCGAAGAATCGGCAGTTGGCAACTGGACTATTAGCACTTCCGTAGAAATAGGTGGAAACTGAAGTAAAATTTGCATTGAACGCAATTAAAATCCAACGTTAAACAATCTTACTTTTTTCTTTTAAAGTTTGAAATTGCAATCAACCCCTTTGTTAAACATATGTTTATCGAAGTATTTGTATGTTTATTTGTTCAACCTATAGCCAAACTAAATTTAATTTTTGTAAATGAAACAGTTTCAACCATATTAATAATACTCTGCATTTACTCCTTACGGGATCAAATCAGAATGTAATTTTTTTTTCTATCTCGAAAATTGTAACATTTATCAATTTATTCGCGAACGTTAATCTAATCGCTGGCATTATTTATGAAACTATCCACACCTGATTCTAATAATCGCTGTTTTATATTTGCTTTATGATAAATTCACGGTACCTGTGATATCATTGTTCGATAATTGGAAAAAAAGTCACGGCTATCTTTTTTACAAGTGCAAGTCTTACCGAATGTATTTACCCAAGTCATATTGCTAATGATTAAGTTGAATCCTACTCAACATCGATCGACTCATCAACAGTGATTCATTCGCTTAACTTATAATGAATTAATTTTACTACCAATCGATATATCTCAGGTTTCATGACTTTTAATGCATCAATGAACTTTGTCCTTCAAAGTAATTCATTAGTGTTCTCTAGAATGTTTGTAACTCGGCAATAACATACATTTCCCTGGTTAACTAACTTCTATTCCATTTTGCTATAAGCTGCCAAAAAACTGAACCTCATCTCTGTGAGGGACTTCTTTACTGCACATTCCTAACTTAATTCTGATAACCGGTCTTTTTTCTGACGTATGGAAGGTTGTTTTTCTCTAAACAGGGGACAGGACACAACCGATATCGGCAATTACAGAGCTTTTGCTTGTTCGCCCAAACAAAGAAATGTCGTCATTGCTCAAGGTCAGCCATTGTTGTCAGGTTGAGCAAGTTTTCATAGTTTTTAGACTGTGTTACAAACAAATATAGGAGTTCTTTAATTATCAAATAATACAAATTATAAGTAATTCACAAAATGTTGTAATGTTAACAAATGTGAGGAAAAAGTACTTACTTGCTTCTTTTGCTTGCATCGAATCCAAATTATGGTTTGGAAGAGAGTGAATGACTTTTTTTTTGACGGCGTCATATCGCCGACAAGTCTTTTTTTGGGACGTATGACCCCGGAATCGGATTCAGCGGGAAATCCAACAGTTCTTACACTCCAGTATACCATTAATTTTACGCCAAAAATCAGGTAAACGTAATTATCTTCCGATTTTGACCTTTTTCGACCTCAAAGTTGTAGAATTTAGAAAAGTAGGCTATTTGGGTTACTTGCGACAATTTTCGATCGAAAACATGCTATTACATCATTTTTTTTTAAATATTTTGGTGCTTTGGAATCGCAGTTTAAAAAAAGCTTTTTCGTAGCTGCAAATCTAGAGACTTCGTTTTTTTGTAATGTATGAATTTCTTTTCTTGAAACTTTAAATCGACTAAAATCGTGATCAAAATGACTGATTTTGATGTAAAATTTCCCAAGCATTCTGATTCTGACGATTTTTCAATACCACATGATGACCCAGAGCTACAAAATTAGATAAAAATAAATTGCACTAATTTATATTCGGTTTCGTTGTTTTGCCTCCTATTTTTTGCGCTTTGTTGAATTTTGTGGCTCTGGGTCATCATGTGGGATTGAAAAATTGTCAGAATCAGAATGCTTGCGAAATTGTACATCAAAATCAGTCATTTGTCCACTATTTTAGTCGATTTAAAGTTTTAAGAAACAAACTTCAAAAATTACAAAAAAACGAAGTCTCTAGAATTGTAGCTGCGAAAATGCTTTTTTTCAAACTGCTTTTCCAAAGCATATTTAAAAAAATAATGTAATAGCATGTTCTCCACTTGTTTTTGTACAATAATATCGCTTATTCGTCGTTTTTTTATTTTTTTTTTTTAGTTTTTTCGATTTTTCGACCTCCAAAATCCATTCAGTTAATAGAATTTTATCGTAAAGTTGAGGTAAAAACACGTAGATTTCGATAAAAATATTTTTTAATCGGCTGCCCACACCGATATGACGTCGTAAAAAAAAGGTATTTTGTCGAAAATCAGCCAATGAATAGAAAATTATGCGTTATGTAAGAAAACTGACTGGATTCAGCGGCCGATTTCCGATCGGAATTGACTTCGTGGACGTTTATTTATTATAAAATGTCGATTTCTGGGGTCAAAAACAGTTTTTTGTTATTTTCGTTGAAAAATAACCCAAAAAATTGAAAAAATACATAAAAAGCTTTTTTTAATCTCTAGATGCCGGTAAACGAGTTCAAATAGGATGTAGAAACGGAAAAAATTGCCCCGGCAAGTTCCGTACACCCCCTTGGCCGTCTCCTTTAATTTAGAATTGCCGATATGGAAAATTAACTTTCAGTTCCAAGTCAATATTATTAATCCATATTGTGGTGTTAAAGTAAGCAATATTATCATTATCATTATGCATCGTTTTGTGTTTATATTGATATGGTTAAATTAAAATTTTACCATGAAATAAAAGGCTCACTTACTTTTGTAGCACTAAGTAACAACACATTACCAACGATATTGAATTCACTCGTTAGTTGAACGAAAGCCGAATGGAAGTTAGGAGAACATATTTTTGGGTCGATTCATTTTCGTTACATTTTGCATATATTTTACAAGAGGTTCATAAACGATTAAAAAAATAAAACTATTCTGATAACTAAAAGTTTCATATACACGTATGAAGAATTAAAATTCAGGAGGAAGCGTATAGCTTTGAATCTGTATCATTTAGTTGTATAACATTTACGGTTGTGACTATTCAAATTTTTGCACAACTTATTAATAATAAGTCGAACGGCGCGTAATTTTGCAAATATTTCCAAGTCCTGTGTCGAAAAAAATTCGTGAGACCTTCAGTCGTTTCTTCAGACTGATATTAACAATAATTCACGTCAAACATGTCTTTGTTACTGATCCTTCGTTTATTCCATTTTCCAAGAAAATTATATAGAAGAATATGGTTTGAGAAATGACCACGTACATTTTATATCTGAAATTGCAATTTTTTAAGCATTGAAGGCAATACAAATTTTCAGAACATCTTGTGATTGAAAGTAATGCCTACATAATATATATTTTCAAGTGGTTGACGATCATTATATTCCGCTTCCTAAAGAAAAAAAAATAGGCAACCACGAATTATGTTTCGAATAACCTGGACCATTTTCCGAGATCTGATCTGATTGATTTACACTGCAAACTAGAATTAATCCAAACTTATCGAAAAATAAATGTATCTGACCTCGTATCTCATCAGCAATAACAAAATGCATTTAATTTATATTATATTGGGGTTGTTATTGATGCTAATCGTCATTCATCTTTTATTTTAAATTGACATTTACATAATTGTTTTACCCGCATGGAAAGTCCTCGTTCAAGGTTACTGAAAGGAAATTTAATCTTAAGGTTAGAGGGTTCAGAGTATACTTTCATTGACTTGGTGTATGTGACGTTCGCAAATCGCGGTATAATGTTATGCACATTTTATAACTTATTAAATTTAATTAACAACCTAATAATAGATTTTCAATGTCCTACATTGTCGTTGAATGTAATTGGTATCAACTATCGGAAATGTCTAAAAAAATTGAAGCTATTCTAATGTCTTATAAATACGAATACGACATTATATTATCTATTTATGTTGAAACAGCTTATGCTGGAAGTATAATAATGGTAATACTATACTTATATGTGTTAAACAAATTTTTTAATAATATAATTATAATTCTTGACCCAGTATGAATTATATGTGAATTTTTGGGAAATAGGTCACAATAACACATACGATGGCACAGTGAAAAGTCTCTGAAAAATGAAATAAGAAATGATTTATTTGGTCAAAACTTTATTTCTCAACATAATCTCCTTGTATAAAATAGATAAGAATCGCAGGGGGTCAAATCTGGAGAATATGGTGGATAACGAACCAATTAGTAGCGCAATTCATGCAATTTTGCCATTGCTATTGCGGGTCTGTGCCCCGGTGCGGTGTCCTGGTGGAAGAGCACTTTTTTCTTTGCCAAATGCGGCCGCTTTCGCTCTGCATAATATACGCCGGTGATCGTTTTTCATTTTCAAGGTAATGGATATGAACGATACTGTGTACATCCCAAAAAAAATTGTCGCAATGACTTTGTTGGCCGATAAACCCACTTTGGCCTTTTTCGGCATAACATATACGTTAATGTTCAAAGATATTACCCCGAAAAAGTGACCCATTTTCTTTACCTTTTCTGAAATTGCATTGATTACACTGGTGTATTTGAATCTTAAATCTTCTTTGATACATTCTTTATTGTCCACTGTTTCGACTGTTCTTTGGCCTCAGGGGTGGTGTGATGGATCCATATTTCGTCCACGGCTTCGAAACAGCGCAAAAAGTCCTTCTTATCGCTCTCGAACAACGCCAGACACTTGCTTGTTGTCAACATGGATTTTATCGACGATTTCTGACGTTGTAACCTCAATTGGACGTCCAGAACATTCGGCGTCCTTTGTGGTGGTCATACTATCATAACGAAAATCAGTAAACTACCTGTGAATCATTTCAATCGCTGGCGAGGAGTCTCCATAATGTTTAACAAGCGATGCTTTGGTTTGCGAAATGTTTACAAAAATCTTCAAGGCTGCTTGCTTTCGATGGGTGTCTTAACAGAACTGAATGACATATCAATCTGAAAATTTTAAAGCGTTCTAGTTAAAGATGGTGCATCACAAATGTCACATGAAATTTTCGACTGTGGCGCCATCTGTTTTATTTTTCAGGAACTTGCCCTCGTATGTCAAATATGTTTTCCTGTTTAGTACGTTTCGGTCTCACGACCATCCCCAAAAGACGTTTGAAAACTAATTCGCTAAATCTCGAAATTCCTTAAACTAATTGCACTAAGCACCGAGCGTCTTTATCACATTTATTTTCATTAAAAATGTCCACGTATCTACAACGAATGAAACACGAAAAATATAAACACTTCAATCTAACGAACTAATTTTATTTTGTAATATTGCAGTGTTTGACGCCTTTATTGGGGTTATTAGCATAATGTTCATTTTGATTTTATATTCTAGTTATGCGTACCTGGTCTATCATCGTCATATTTAATAATCAACTATGGGATTAATTCTCGTCAATTTGTCGTGACACTATAATTTGTCTCGCTTCAATTCAAGGATTTCGGTATTCACTTAAAAATTCGTTCAAATTTATTAATAAAATGGGATTAAAATACAAAATTTACACTTTAATAGCAAAATATCAATTATTGTTTCACCACACAGAATGTGTTATTATTAACTACATACAACGACGTACATATAATTCCTTAAATAATGTGGTTTCCGACTTGAATCTTGGCTAGTTCACTATATTTTAAAACATCCGTTTTTGCCAAGTGTTTCTATATAATATAATTTTGTTTATGTACATTCCCCCCAATTTTGGATAAATTGCAATGGCTGATGGCTACTTGGTAGCTGAAATGTCCTTAGTACTTTTAGTGGATAAGGGTGATTAGTTTGTACTTATTAGTAGAAAAAATGGCAAGTCTTGATTTATTAATTTATAACAAAATTTTCTTCATGTGATTCATGTGAGGACACATCTAAGTGCCTCATACTAGAAATGAGGGAAGGTAGCATTACTCCAGATATGTGTCTCACTTCTCATGGCTAGTTTAAGAATGCGGAGATGCGCTGGCTGAGCTAGCCAGTTCAACTCTTCTGGGTCCCAGGACACAGTGGATTCGAAGGTAATGAAATGACCCAAACCCTGGCCAATTTGTCGTGACACTATAATTTGTCTCGCTCCAATTTAAAAACAAAATTCAAGGATTTCGCTATTCACTAAAAATTCGTTCAAATTGATTAATAAAATTTGATTAAAATACTAATTTACACTTTGATAGCAAAATATCAATTATTCTTTCACCACACATAATGTGTTTATTAACTGCATACAACTACGTACATATAATTCCTTAAATAATGTGGTTTCCAACTTGAATCTTGGCAAGTTCATTATATTTTAAAACATCCGTTTTTTCCAAGTGTTTCTATATAACATAATTTTGTTTATGTACATTCTCCCTAATTTTTGAAGAAATGGCAATGACTGATGGCTACTTGGTAGCTGAAACGTTCTTAGTACTTTTAATAGTATTTTTAGTGGATAAGAGGCGATTATTTGTACTTATTACTAAAAAATGACAAGTCTTGATTCATTAATTTATAACAAAAGTTTCTGTATGTGATTTGGAGTGAGGATACCTCTAAGTGCCCCATACTAGAAATGAGGGAAGGTATCTGTCTCACTTCTCCCAAAAATCCTCATTCCTGATAGGGGAGATTGGAATAATAGTACGGGATGCCGTTACCAAAATAGCCAATTATCTTCGCCCGTCTGTTGACAATTTATATCGATAAATTGTCACATTCTAGAAATAAAAGACCCCTAAAAAAATTAGTTGGCGTGTCCTTTGCCGGAAAAATCATTTTCAGTCTGTCATGAATTTCTTCGTATTTTTTTCATCTTAGCCTGTCCGTTCTTGGTAGAATCTTGTTAAAAATATATAAAGAGATAAGAATCTACCAAGAACAGACATTTTCTGGGGAGAAAATTCGTCTTACGGATAATTAAAGTTGTCGAGAAAAAGAAGATAAAAAAGTTATCTTCGCCTGGATAATTTATTTTTTTTAATTAAAGCTAACACTTTTTACATCGTGAAAAAATGCAGAACAGACGTTTTCAGTGGGGAATTTGATCAGAATATGTAATTCCGTTAAATTTCTAATACCGCGTGGCAACATCTGCAATCCAGCTCGCTGCGCATGCGCGGCGGTGCATGCTACTCCACTAGAGCTCGATTCTGGTGGAGTAGCTGAGAAGCGGACGAAGAAGATGATGATTTGGAAAGAAATTACGACGTTACTACTGATGCTGACAGTGATGATGACTCGCATTTGACGGATGAAGAGGAATGAAAAATAGTGTTGTATTCAAATAAAATAAATTTTGGAATATTTTTTGTATAAAAAAACATCCCGCTTGTTTATTTTAAACCTAAACTGTATTTCCAAGGTCAGGCGGCAAAAGTTTTTTTTTCAACGGAAAATGGATTTTTTCCTCCCATACCGTTCTTTATTTTCGGTGACTTCTTTTAACTGTATAACCCTTATCCAATAGAAAACAGACGGGCGAAAGTAAAAAAATTTGACGGGAAAAAGTGACATGAACAAAACATCTGTTTATTTTTTTTTTGCTTTAATATATTTTAAATCAACAATTCTGGTCCAAACGGACAGAAAATTGCCATTTTTCATTTTTCATTTGTTAAACAAATTTTTCTGCCCCATGAAAATTGTCTGTTCAGATTTTTTTTATAAAATTTTATGTATTTACGCATGCATACAAACAGAGAACAGACGAGCCAACATTACTTTTTCTTACTTGTTTTTTCTGCATCTTTAATTAACAATTTAACCCCTTTAGACTCACTATCGACTTTTATCGCTTAGGACTTTTATCATTCTTATTTACTAAACCATTTTTTAAAACCGGTTTCATCCAGGCGAAAATAATTGAAAAATTTTGGTAACGGCATCCCGTACTATAACGAAACTCTCGCCCTGTTGCCAACAGGCGAACTCTCATGGTTTACAGACGGGTCCTAGATAGGTCCGGCTTCGGGAGCAAGAAAAAAGCCTAGTGTATATCAGTGGCCCTAGGTGCGTACTGCACGATTTTTAAACGTAATTCTGACTTGCGCTTTGGAAAGAAATTATATAAATAGGCGTATTTATATCTGCTCATACAGCCGGTAGGCCCTAGGAGCTCTCAAGTCGTCCAGAGTCGCATCAACGCTAGATTAAGAATGCTAGTTTAAGAAATGATCGACACCCTAGCCAGTAGGGGTCCGCCTGGTACCCCTGTTGGGCAACAGCCAATGGTCGTTTTATCAAACTGCGTGGGGGGATCTCGCCCTTCGAGGCCACTTGAACAAACAGTATTTTGAGTTGTAGTGGGAATCAATACGCATGAGGCAGGCCATTTGAAATTTGGACTGGAAGTTCCTTGGACATTGACAATAAAAGGGTACTACCTTGGTTTCTTAATTTTCAATACAACCAGAGATATTAATTTTTTTTTGCTAAACTACCCTTAAAAATGTAAAAAAAAACTTTTCGGTCAAAAAAAAGGGGTTGCACCCACTTTGGGAAATAGAAATTTCAGGGGGTTGTTATTGATACCACAACAAACATTTTCCACCGGGTCGCTAAGCATCGTAAGATTTTCGCCAACCATTTGCCAGATTTACTCCACTATAAATACAGAGAGCTGGAAGAAACAGCTTCACACATCCTATAGGAATGCCCAGCTTTAACATCCCTCGGCGAAGCAAAACTGTTTCCCGAGGAAATTATGGAAGCCAGCGTATTCAATATGCAATATTCTGGATTTCTGACGGGCCACAAACCTCCTAGAATAGAATAGGCTTTTGATCATGGGCGCACAATGGGCCCAATCAAGGGTTAAACCCCTGTACCTTAATGATGATGATGTTCTTTGGAAATGTATCACACAAATACTACATACCTACAATGAGAAAAATTTCATTTATCGATTATTCTGATTGAATTCAATTTCGTCTTGCATTATAAATATGCTAGTCGATATACCTCATAGAATTTAACGAGCTCATTAAAATACAAGTAGTATAGGTGGATTTACACTTTTCGCTTTCGAAAGGCATATTGAAACGAAATGCGTAGGTAATTTAATCGTGTTGGTTTCTTATTATAAAACTGAATACCTGAATCCTGAATGCCAGGCAATATGAAATTGGATGAAACTGCAAGCATCAACTATGTTATGCCATTGCACGTAGACTATTTGAACGTTTGGCTACTTGATGACTAACACCTAACGGTACCTTTTCCCGTGTGAGAGAGAGAAAGGACACCGTCACAAAACAAAATGTGTACAGAACATACAATTTAACATGCCGATCCATGACGATTATTGACTTAGCCGAGCAACTTATCAGGTGCTTGACTTATCTATTGGGCTTCGATATGTCTGGCAACTGATGAATATGGATAATGTGACAAGGTATTTTTATCGGTGAAATCATGAGCTTTTACATCAGTGCTTCATGTAAAATCTATTGATGTTACGAGTCACATACATTGCATTGTGGATAGAAAGTGGCGATTTAAAAAAAATAGAATTGCTCGGCATGTATCACTAACATGTGATGTATTTATTATCATTAGTGATGGGAATAACCGAGACATGGAAAAGATTTAGTCGATTATTGACATATTTCGATATAATCGATAGTGCTTTCGGAAATTTGTAGTTACTAAAATTAGTACTGGGTTTCGTTATTCATCACTAAAGTGAGGCAAATATGAAGAAAAAAAAGTAGGAAATATGATCATATACAGGATATTCCACGAGAGCCGTTCGTTAGAAGTTTTCGTGGTTAGAAAAAAATTAGAATTCTGAAATTTTGGGTTCTAGGATAACCCAAGATCTTCTTTCATTTCAAAATATTGTCAAGATCACACTACTTCCGGTTACACCGGAAGTCGCCATTAACTTCCTTATTTTAAATGGAACACCCGGTATATTATTTCATTTTTAGATTCCTAAGAAAATTTCATAGTGGATTCCATCAGGTTTCCCTATACCTATTTTCAATTTTTTCTTACATATCTTGATTTTTTGAAAATTTTGACAGATTTAGCGCTTTTTAAGCATTGCGCCCTTTAACCAATTTCGATTGGTGGAAAGCGCTTCTGAGGTAGACGGAAGCACAGGAATGATTCTTTCGAATGCCATATTGACAACTGATTTATCGCATACAGGGTATCCAAAATTTAATGACCAATTACATCATTTTAAAAGTTGAAAAAGTTCGTTTTTTCAAATGGGACACCCTTTATTTTATTGGATGGTCGGATGCATAATTTGATTCTGCATCGATTTGCTATAACATTTCCTATACCTATTTCCAGTGGTTTTCTTGTTAATCCATATTTTTTATTTTAATGTGGTTTTTTTGGCAGAAACCGAAACATCGCTTGCCTTTCGAAGCCAAATAAACATTAATGAAACGGTAGAAAATTTACTTTAATTAGAACATGACATTAATACATAACATTTAGAACGAAATATAAAATAAAAACATAAAATTGGAACATAATGACATAAAATAATAAGAGAATGTAAAATTACAATAATTGTTCTATATGACCTCCATTTTGGTTCAAACACTGAATAACTCTGTCATATACTCCTCGCGAAACAGACCTCCGAAGTTCGTCTGGACCTATATTAGTAAGCGCATGGTGAACACGGTTCAACAATTCCTCTCTAGTTTGTACCGGCCTAGAGTACACTAGTTCTTTTATGCGACCCCAGAGGTAAAAATCCAAGGGGGTCAAATCGGGTGATCAGGGTGGCCAGTTCCAAGGTCCTCGCGGGCCAATCCACCGATCCTCGAACATCAGTGACAATTGCCGGTGTACAGCTATAGTGGAATGTGCTGGAGCACCATCAAGCTGATACCAACTGTTTGCTCTATCACGTGGAGGTAGGGCATTTAGAAAATCACTAACAGACCCTCTCAGTATCTCCAAATATCTTGTCGCATTTAAATTTTGGTAGAACTTTTGGAGTTTGATCACCTTTTGATAAAAATATGGATTAACAAGAAAATCACTGGAAATAGGTATAGGGAATGTTATAGCAAATCGATGCAGAATCAAATTCTGCATCCGACCATTCAATAAAATACAGGTTGTACTATTTGAAAAAACGAATTTTTCAACTTTTAAAACGATGTAATTGGTCATTAAATTTTGGATACCCTGTATGCGATAAATCAGTTGTCAATATGACATTCGAAAGAATCATTCCTGTGCTTCCGTCTACCCCAGATGCGCTTTCCACCAATCGAAATTGGTTAACGGGCGCAATGCTCAAAACAACGCTACATCTGTCAAAATTTTCAAAAAAATCAAGATATCTAAGAAAAATTGAAAATAAGTATAGGGAAACCTGATGGAATCCACTATGCAATTTTCTCAGGAATCTAAAAATGAAATAATATACCGAGTGTTCCATTTAAAATAAGGAAGTTAATGGCGACTTCCGGTGTAACCGGAAGTAGTATGATCTTGAAAATATTTTGAATCTTGGATAATCCTGGAACCCAAAATTTCAGAATTCTAACTTTTTTCTAACCACGAAAACTTCTAACGAACGGCTCTCGTGGAATACTCTGTATATGAAAGAAATTTAGTTGAAATATGAAAAAAAAATTGAATACGAAATTATTTAAAAATTAATATTTTAATTTTCACAATCAATTGCTTTTAATTTATATAAAAAATTCTCGGGAAATAGGTCACAATAACACTCTGTTTTAAATTTTCGTCTTTAAAACAGAGTGTTATTGTGACCTATTTCCCGAGAATTTTTTATATAAATTCATATTGGGTCAAGAATCTTTATATTATTGCTTTTAATGGGGTAGTTTGAAATAAAACAAAACATAGTTCAATATTTTGTTATTTAAAAATATATCTACCAAAACAATTTTTACATGATTAATTTAATTATTAAAACAATAAACAATTAAGTATTTCTTGAAATTCTCTAACAAAAAGTTTCGCTTCCTATCATTATACATATGTTTAAATGCAGAAAAGCTTCTCTCTACGTCAACAGACTTTGAATTTTTTATATATTTGGTTTCCAATATGTCCCGGAATATTTTGCATTTTTGCTCAAATTCTTTTATTAAATTTACCGCCTCTTTCGAAGATAATTTGGATGACTCTAATTGGATAATAGTGTTTGAAATGAAATTATAATTGGTATTTATGAATGAAACTTGTTGACATAAAATGTGATTGGTCAGCAATTTTTTGGCTCGTAAGAGAGGGTGAGAAGAATCATGTTCAAATTCTTGTATAACAGTTTTTATTTGCGTAAAGTTTTCGGCACAAGAAGAAGCAGCCTCTAACCACATTCCCCAACGTGTTAAAACGGGTTGAGGTGGAAGAGGAAGATTAGGTAATGCTCTCATACATAAAAATTCTCGGGAAATAGGTCACAATAACACTTTGTTTTAAATATTCGTCTTTACGTACGTTAATGGTAATGCTCTCTATAAAATTGAATATTTTTTTTACGCAAGATATCAAATCATTAACAAGGGGAAAGTTTTTTCTAACTTCTTCTGCCACCCTATTTAATGCATGGGCCAAACAAGTAGTATGTATGAATTAATTGCGGATACATTTTTTTTAAGTTTTGGCCTGTCTTGACCATATAAGGTGCTGCATCTGATAGGAGAAGTATAAACTTTTCGTTAGAAATAACTTCAGGAAGAAAAAAGTTTGTTAAAATGTCTTATATAAATCTAGTAACAGTTGAGGCATTTGTTTGAGAAAGTTCTTTGCAAGCAATTAAGTATGATTTTGTAAAATTGTCATTCTTAAGAGCGCCAATCATTAAATGGGCAATGTAACGTCCTGAGGCATCATCTACACTTATAAACATAATCATCCACTATCTCTAATCTGATGCTATTAAGTAACGAGGAATATAAATTGTCAATTTATGTTCTTCTTAGAGTTCTTTCGCTTGGTATATTACATTTAAAATACTTTTGAAGGAAAGATTGAAAATTATCGTTTGACAGTTTTGATCAAGGTATATTTGACGTCACCAAGGCTCGACATAAATCTTGCCTGAATTCTTACTCACTTGAAGTTTTGGCAACATTAGATTGAAAGCACTTTGATATTGACGGTTGCTTTTTTCCTTCAGATGTCACTTTGTTTCGTGTAGCCACATGTGATGCAGTTTTGAGTAAGTTCTATTAGAAATCTTTTCTCAGATGTAATCTACAAAGACGAAATACCTATTTACCTAACATCTTTGACAAACCAATTCATATAGTGGCTATCACCTATTTGCCACAGGGTGTAAAAAAATGTAAGTTTTCTTCCACATTATACGCCCCTAAATATTTTAAAACATGGAGATTTAATTTAATTTGTTTGTAACTTCTCTAATTATATTGGACTACAGGGTGGGGTAAACCTTGGTCGTAGTTCTATAACTCCTTTGAATAAAACTTAACAATTTTTTTAAATGAAACTGGTCATTGGTCACATACGCAAGACGATTCGACATTCGACTAGATTGGTACTTCTAAGTAGATTATTCCCTCAGTACTACACGACACTACACAACTAGTGTTGAGAACATTTGGAATCAATTTATAAATACTAAACTAAACCCATGAATTGCGTAAGTAAATAGAATATGAAAAAAAAATTAATTGGATATTTTATTTTATGGTTCCAATTTGAATATGTAGCTATAGTAATCGTTTTGTTCTATAAAACACAAATACAACATCAAGAATTCAAAATACATCATAAAGCATGTACAAATAATAAACGTAAAAGTTGAGTTGACAGTTAATATCGAGATAACAAGTCATAAATCATGACGCGGCAAAAGAAAACATGCAGACCTACCTGCAATAGGAATTGAATATGTAATTGTTAATTACCTTCTGGAGGCAATGAATCTGTGTATTGAAGAAATAGTGGTAGAAATGTGGTTGACATGTTTTATCTATACTACTAAATGTAGTTATCCAAATTCCAAACTTGGGTAGTATGGATACTACCAATTTATATCTACTAAATTAGTGGATTATTGAAATATGTTGATTATTCCCATCACTAATTATTATTAGAATTTCACATCAACGTCAAGAAAATGCGAATTCGACCAAACAAGCCAATTGCCAAAACGAAGTTTGTACTAAACGGTTTGAATCCGTTATTATACTCTTCGCAGACGAAGCCCGAAGGGTTACTTGAGCTATTTCTAAAATCGTAAAAAAAATTTAATCGAATTTTTAGAAACTGTTTGTCTGCTTATCTGGATGTATGTCACGAAATTCTTGTTTGTCTACACTACACGACAATTAGAAAACGAAAGGTCTTATATTCAAAATTGTACAAAAAATCGTTTGCTGTTCGGTGACGAACCCTATTGTTTTTCAGGTAAATCGTGTAATAAACAGGTTGAAAAAATAAAAAAACATAACACGATAGATTGAATCGATTCTAAACGTTTGTCTGCTTGTCTGGATGTATGTCACGAAATTCTTGTTTGTCTACATGATAATTCAAAATTTTACAAAAAATCGTTTGTTGTTCGGTGAAGAACCCTATTGTTTTTCAGGTAAATCGTGTAATGAACAGGTTGAAAAATTTAAAAATCATAACTCGTAAGATTGAGTCGATTCAAAAGTTTTACAGTAAATTTAAGTTAATTTAAAACTGCTTTTACCCAAATTTCAACAAAATCGTTCAACACCGTCTTTTAACAGTTTGTAACAAACGGCGATATGGTCTAGGGGCTAGGACAGTTATCTCCCACTCTGTAGACTCGGGTTCGATTCCCAGAAACAGAAAATTTGTTTTTATACATTTTCTTAAAAACATCATTACTTAAGTGAAACGGCGTGGGCTCTTTTAATTGAAGTTTAATTGTGCGATTTGGACGCTCGTGCTATAATTAGTTTTAATAAACCCCCTTTTTAGACATAGTGAGTCTTCTGATGATGGTCGTGAGACCGAAATGTACGTAAAGACGAATAGTTAAAACAAAGTGTTATTGTGACCTATTTCCCGAGAATTTTTATATATAATTCATACTGGGTCAAGAATCTTATTATTAAGTATTATTCATTTAGTTGTATTAAGATTATGCAATAAATAATTTGTTTCATTATCTTCACACAAATGCGAAGAGTATCTTATAGAATGCGAAACAATTATATAAAAATCAGTAACCAAATCAAATGATTTGCGAAGAGTAACTTGCTACTATTTATCCATTCTCCAAACGGCAACACATTTCTAGTTTTGGTAATAGCGTCGCAATTCGCTTCTACGTATATTTTAATCAGGTGAAACAAATAGTTCGTTGCAAGTACGATATAAAGAACATTTCAATTCATTTAAACACCACAAATTAAACTTAAATTACTCGAATCATTTTTTAGAATCACCACAGTTGCCAACCCATAAAAAATTAAAAATATTGAATTCAACAGACAATGCTAGAAAACTCAATTTATTTGAATCAATTGTAGTTATTCCCATCTTTAAGACGGAAAACTTGAATTAGGTCTCATTTCCATATTCCTACGTAAATTTAGTCTCGCTGATGAAATCATACTACATAAATTGAGTACCGGGTTTCAATATAATTTTCAGAATATTCTTCGAAATGAGAGTGTTAAGATTAGCCAGATTACAATATTTGCATTCTATATCAACAAAATTAGGTTAGTAGGTTAGGTTAGGCTAGAAACAAAGGTGGTACGATAAACAATCATTGTTGGTTGTTATAAGTGTTAAGATTAGCGCGATAACTATATTAGCATTCTATATCAACAAAGTTAGGTTAGTAGGTTATGTTAGGTTAGGTTGGGTTACGTTAGAAACAAAGGGGGTACAATAAACAATCATTATTGGTTATTATGAGAGTGTTAAGATTACCGCGATTACAATATTTGTATTCTTTATAAACAAAGTTAGGTTAAGTTAGCTTAGAAATAAAAGGGGTACAATAAACAATCATTATTGGTTATTGAGCAAATACTTGCGTATAGAAGGGTGGTTTGCCTAGGCAGCAGGTACTACATGCTAATTTTCTGACCTGACGACCAGGTACATACCTCGACTTAGTTTATGTAGATACGTAGACCTTAAAAACACCCAAGACTGTATTTATCTACATACCGGGATATCAAAAATTATCTTGGTCAAGGGTGGTTGTGGAATCTAAAACGTGCGCCTTACTTTACGTTATCAAAACTTGTGTCAAATTAATTAATTTGAAGTTTCTAAAAGAGAGAAATTTCGCAATTTTATACGAATGTTATGTAACACTCAGAAGTCTCTAGCGCTTTAGACTCCGGGCCTATCGAAATTAGAAGGTTCGAATTGTATAAAAACACAATTGCATGAAAGCCAGACGTCCTATGTAATTAGCTACAAACGTAATCATTTTGACATATGCCTCGAGGAGCTCGCTACGCGATCTTGTTAATTCGGGGCCGTTTTATGCCCCGTGCGGCCGGCGCCAGTTGTAATAAAGTGCTTTCGGCCATAGGCCGCTAGCTTTTAACCGCTTTTGGGTATATTTTAGTAGCTAGACAATTCCCTTTGGTACGTCGCTCGTTAGACGCGCGTAGCTGAGACCTGAGAGTACCTATTTCTATTTTAATCAAATTTTCCTACAGGGATCACGTTGGCTCAAGTGGTTATTTGGAAATAGGTTAGGAAAACCACACACCAGAAATATGGGCAAAGACTTCATTGATTGATAAGATGAATAACTCTGTGTTATTGTTAATGCGATAAGCTCGAGGCACAACAGCAATTTTAATACTCACGACCCCAAATTTAATACAAATGAATGTTATCGATTAAAGCTATACGCTCCTCTTCAAGTTTAATTTTTGATATTTGTATTTTTAACTCATAGTTTTCAGAATAGTTTTATTCTTTATATCGTTTATGAACCTCATGTAAAATATATGCAAATGTCACTTAAACAAATTCTTTGAATTTCCAGTCGGTTTTCGTTCAACTAAAGAGTGAATTCAACAACTTGTATGGCTTTTTTTTGTTGAGATGTATTCATCCTAATAAAATAGTGGTAATGAGATTATAGAAAGTAGATTTGAACCATCACTCTTTGATTGGAGTTTTTGATAATCGGGTATTCATTTTTTTCCACAAATAATGTTAATGCTTTAAAATGACAATAAGGATTAATGATATTGACTTGAAGCTGAAAATAGATGTCTGGAGGAAAATATGATGAATTTAACCAAATCAAACTTGACCAACATTAATGAGCGAGTCACGTGATAGTAAATCACAACTTTTTTTTTAGATTAAGTTTGCCGGAACCACAAAATTTGTTGGAAAACTAACCAATAATTCTTAATTCAAATATATTGTTGTCATGTTTGTGTAATGCGCTGCAATAACGGTTGTGATGTTTTCTATATCATCTTAAAAAAAGAATGATCCAATAATCCCAGATGATGAAAGTACTCACCACACTTTGGCCTTCGGACTATGTAACTGTTTCTCATTTAATTGAAGTAGGTTTTCAACTCTCTTATATCGACTATTATTTACATACCAGTCTTGCAAAAAATGAGCATCATCTGAAATGAAAATTTCGTGGATTAAGTGTTAATCATCATCCAAACGGTTCTATAGACAACATTTTCGAGTTACCACCAGCATTCAATTCCTTCGATGGATCGAAGGTTCACTAATATTGAATTCTAATAGTACTAATGACCTCAAAACATCTAGCTTATCTCTATAATGGCAGCAACTATGATATACAGGGTGATTCATTGACAATTGTACATACGTAAACTGGAGAATCCTGGATTGAAAATATGAAGATTCAACCCATAACCATTAAATAATTGGCCGTACATACTAGGAATATCAATCCCGGCATCCCAAAAACCCGCGAATCCCGTAGTTTTCGGAATTTTCTAAAATACCTAGACAATATTTTTACAACATGAATGGTATGGCAATCGTGGGTGCAATCTCCTAATCACCCTCCTTCTTTTGAGGGGCAGAAAGATGTTTCTCTTTGATAGGATATATTATCAGCAATAAGATCCACTCAGGGCTGGGAGACGAAGCACTGTACATTTTAATATGTTTGCGATCTTTTTTTGTATAAATTTTGTTATTACAGTGTTAAGTAAGTTACCTACCTATGTTTATGTTTTCCAGAATTTTCTTCTATTTTGCTTTTAAAATAAGTAAAAGGGTATTAAACCTCCTAAATTAAACATTTTGATTTTCCAGACAAGTCCCGGGATTTGTTGGCTTTCATCCCGAATGTCCCGGAAATGAAGCAACATTCAGGGATCGACATCCCTAGTACATAACAAAAATGCATTTTAGTTGATTTTGTTAAAATCGTTTGCAACATGTTATCTGTGAAGCATAACTCATGCAATAAATGCAATCCTTTGACAAAACACATCATTAAGAATAATAATATGACAAACAAATAGATATTAAAATAATTGTGCAGCGTTTTGTTTAAAAACCATATTATACATTGTACAAAATCAAAAAAATAAAGTAATAAAAATATTTGATCATGATCAATAATGGTCAAGGGAAAAATTAATATTAAACGGAAAAGTGGAAAATTGGTGAAATTTTTTTTTCAATATAATAAATTCAAATATATCAAATTATATGTTTTTGGGGATGCTGAACCTGATTTTTCATTACTTTCTTCAAATATTTCACCGGAAAAGTGGAAATCGAATTTTTTGTAAATATAATAATAGCCTAACGTATATCAAATTATATGTTTTGGGCATGCTAAATCCGCTTTTTTTATAAATTTTTTGAAATATCTCGAAAGAAAAGTCGCAAAAATCTTTTTTTGTTTTGATGAGTATTATTATTATTATTATTACTATTAATATTATTACTACATTTTTCTAAGGTTTTTTTCATATTATTATTATTAGATTTTTTTACGTAAAAGAAATAATAGTAGGATGAAACCCATTGGAAAAGGAAGAGAATATAACAAAAATGAAATGAAAAATAATTAACGGGCGATCTGAGGTCGGGAAGTGGAAGGGGGTGAGTTTTTAAGGGTAAAAAACTGTTTATCTCGATTTCCGGCAAAACTACTAGTCCTATCGAAAAAAGTTAAATAGCAAAGTTGTAGGTTATAAAAAGATCTACAACTTTTTATTCACACTTTTTTCACATAACCTCAAAATTTATGTGAAAAATTCAAATAACCAAGTTTTTGGTTTTTAATTTTTATCTTTCACAAAAAAAAAATTATCTCACGAAATTTTGTGAAAGCTTACCTTTTCATGTCCCAAACACACTGTAAATTTTTTGATTCAAAATATTCATTTTTTCACCTTATTTTGACTTAATATCGAAAAAGCACCCTACTTTTCAATGGAAAATTGTCAGAATATCTCCTTTTTTAAAAAAGTCGGTGGGTTTTTTATTATTTGGAATCTCTACTTTCTGATGGTGTGAAAAAATATACAGTGTGATAATGCGCTTTTACATAAACTAAAAAATTAAAATCGAATGATATTTTATTACAATTTGATTTTGTCTTTTCAGATTATCATTATGGATGAATTGATTTTGATAAAAACATTTCAGCTCGTTTGAGAAATGTGCCTGATTTAGTCGCAGTAAAAGCGCATTATCACACTGCTTGTATGTCTACATTTGCATTTTTTGAGAACATTTACCATAGTAATGTATATTTTTTTTCACACCATCAGAAAGTAGAGACTCCAAATAATAAAAAGCCCACCGGCTTTTTTAAAAAAGCAGATACTTTGACGTGAGAATTTTCGATTGAAAATTAGGGTGCTTTTTCGATATTAAGTCAAAATAAGGTGGACAAATGAATATTTTGAATCAAAAAAATTACAGTGTGTTTGGGACATGAAGAAGTGAGCTTTCACAAAATTTCGTGAGATTTTTTTTTTGTGAAAGATAAAAAGTAAAAACCAAAAACTTGGCTATTTGAATTTTTCACATATATTTTGAGGTTATGTGAAAAAAGTGTGAATATAAAGTTGTACATCTTTTTATTACCTACAACTTTGCTATTTAACTTTTTTCGATAGGAGTTGTAGTTTTGCCGGAAATCGAGATAAACCGTTTTTTACCCTTAAAAACTCACCCCCTTCCACTTCCCGACCTCAGATCGCCCGTAAATTTCATTTCATTTTTGCTATATTCTCTTCCTTTTCCAATGGGTTTCATCCTACTATTATTTTATTTGGTGTCAAAAATTATCGACCCTGGTCTATTAGGCTTTCATTATATTTAAAAAAAAAATGATTTCCCCATAATTTTCAACTATTCCGGTGAGATATTTGAAAAATGTAATGAAAAAATCAGATTCAGCATCCCCAAAAACATATAATTTGATATATTTGAAGTTATTATTATATTGATAAAGAAAGATTTTCCACCAATTTTCCACTTTTCCGTTTAACATTAATTTTTTTCCTCAATAATTATTGATCGTGAACTAACATTTTTAAAAAGATGAAATTTTTAATTTCTTTTCAATGTTTTACAATGTATAATGTGGTTTTGCCTTCCTCGGTGGAAAATCTGTGGAAAATTTTAAACTTTGATTTAACAATTTTCCCACCACCAGTTGACTTCCGAACTGGTGACATGTGTTTTCGAATACCGAAACCTACATTTTGGTATAGTTTTTTGTTTGCAGAAATAACTTCCTTTTTGTTTGGACTAATGTTTTGATTCAGAAAAACTATGTACCGCTGAATAACAGATGGATTCAGGAGTTCAGGACCTTCACTCAAACGGATAAACAAACTATCCGCTTTATTTTATCGTGTATACGTGATATAGTCGTATATCATTCGGCTTTCCATACCCTTTAGCCTTGATAGCCTCGTGTTGCAACTGTAACGCCCTCCATTCAAAATAACGAAGTTGACCACCATTTTCCGTATAAACGGAAATTCAATCGGAAATATGAAATATCTGAATTGATTTTACTTTAGCATAATAAAATACGTCAAATCGTCAGTCGTATTGAACCTTGTATATTTACGACATTAAACTCGCATAAAATCAAATATAGGTACCTAAAAATTACAATAATATTATTAATGTGATATTATATTGTTGTACTGAGCAGTCTGCATAACTACATCAACCTGTATAATCCATTCTTTCATTATTTGAATTCTTGGTGCCAAAAGCACATTCCAATAATATTAATAAATGTTTGACGTCTGATCTATACATTGTTGCAATTCAATTTATTTAGACTCTATTTTACGATTCTTATCAAACTTCTAATAGTTCATAAATTTTATACTACTTGATTTTTAATTGCACATTTATTATTAACGTGATTTTTGTTAGGTCAGCAGTACACAATGTCCCTCACGTTTACATTATGTTATTACAAAACAATTCAACATTCGTAATTACGCAAATTTTCCCACGATGTTTTATAAGAAATGGCACGTATAAACCAAAGAAAAATTGAACAATTCTTGTGAAAATATGAGATATATGAATTCAGTTTTTGTAGATGAGTAAGAAAACAGAAGTGGTTTATTTAATCAAATTCTAGTGTTAAAAGTAGGATTAAAGTAAATATTTGTTTATTTATCTACATAATTACATGTTCTACAAACCGTAAACAATTTCTTAACCTGATACACGCGATAAACTAATACATATGCAAAACAAGCATAAAATGTAAATAAACTCACAGTGATCATAGGGAACATGCAGCTATCCCGGATTTTTTTGATTATGAAACGACATAACCTTTATTCTTTTATTGCAAAACATTTTTTATAGCATTTAGCAAGAAATATAAACATTTCAGTCATTCTGCAATTTCGTGCACTTTAACTCGTCCGTTGATCGTCCAATATCATATCATCGATTTTGTTCAACGATTTCTGAATAATTCTAATCGATGGTGAGGAGTCCCCATAATGTTTAACAAGCGATGCTTTGGTTTGCGTAATGTTTTTTCCATGCAAGAATTAATGTTTAATCAAGACGCGAAATTAATTTTTTTCCATGTTGGCAAAAAACTTCAAGATTGCATGCTTTCGATGGGTGTCAAAGCAGAACTGAATGACAATCAGTCTGACAATTTTAATGCGTTCTAGTTGCAGATGGTACATCACAAATGTCACATGGGATTTTCGATTGTGGCCTCATCTGTTTTATTTTTCAGGGACTTTTCACTTTGCCCTCGGTATCTCCAAAGAAACCGGAGCCGTCGTATTTATTTATCAAAGCCCAAAACAAGGCAGAAGATGGTCTAGTATTTTGTTTTACCATGCTCTTGATAACCTTAGAAGTGAAGAATTATGTAAAAATAATAACAATTACATGAAAAAACATATTTTTACTTTCCTCAACCTATTAGGGTTGTATTGGGATCCATAATACCAATTAGCTTATGTGATATAGTTGTGTCTCTTGTTTTTCATAATAGCAATTTAAGAATGTTTTCTCTCTTTCAGACCTTACAACATGGATTCCCACACAAACCTACCGCCATGGCTTGGGATCCAGTTCTTCGACTCATCTGCATCGGTTCCGCTACCGGTGCCATTAAAGTATTCGGTCGTCCCGGCGTCGAATTTTACGGCCAACATCAGGTTCCGATAGCCGTAACGAAATTGGTATTTTTACCTTCACAAGGGCGCGTGGTGTCTCTTTGCGATGACAATTCCCTGCATCTGTGGGAGATCAACAAGAGCTCTCTCGTGGAAGTCAAAAATCAAGCTTTAGAAGGCAAGTTGAAGAAGGTTTCGACGCTTTGTGTCGAATCTTGTAAGAAACACCTGTTGCTGGGCACCGAAGGAGGCAATATTTATTTATTGGATTTGGCCACGTTCACCATGACCCCGGATATTATATATCAAGATGTCGTCATGCAAAAGTAAGTCGATCACTTTATAATAGAAATAGATAGTATTTGTATAGAATAGAGCCTTGGTAATCTATTGGATATATGATACACCAATGCAACATTTCAACAGTTTTATCCATTAAAATTAGTTTCTATGTGAACCAGCAAAAATTGTTGAATGTACAGTACAAATTCTCGTTTCTATTTAAATTATTCCTATTCATTCAATGAATTCAACCATTTCATATTAAGAAATTGAAGTTTTAGATTTATCGACTGAAAAACTTCAGTTTTGGCTTTTTATTCAAGCGACATAACGCTCCGGTAATTCGGATCAATTCAATAATAATATTCATTTCATAAATTCAGTACATAATAGGCAAATGCTGAAATTGTACATGATTTACATAAAAGTAATATATAAAATAAGAAAAGTAAAAGAGTGAAATTATGCACTACAGCAAAATTATGTAGAAAGAACAAAAGTAAGCCCAGCAACAACTCATGGGTACGAAAAGGGACTAGGCCAGCATCAAATACAGCACCGGACACCGTTTAACGCCACTCACAACCTAACCAAAGAGTTTCTGCACTAGTTAGTTCTGTGAAACCCGATATGGAAAAGTTAATTCGGTCTTGACAAGCGAGGACATTTAAAACAAAGAGTTCTAAGAGTTCGGGAATATTATTAAGTCTGTTAACAATCGAAGAAGAATAATGTATCAATAGTCTTCCTCCTCTGCTCAGAAGCCGATCATATTAGTAAGTTTATCGAAATAAAGACAGTTAGATCGATATGCAATTAGAAAATAAGGAAATGGCAAAATTTTCGCTGAACACGCTTCAAGCGAATAATATGACAAGCGTATGACGGTATCCAGACAACACAGGGGTGCTCTAAAATAAAAATATCCAAGCAATACTAGAGCATGATCGAACAGTGAAATAGCATTCAATAAAGACAAACGTTCATGGATCGACCATCAACAGAGCGTAGAGTCAAACAAGATACTAAGGTTTATAATTTTATCAACCCTCGACCATGCAAAGGTATCTAATGAATAGTTAAACTCTAAACTATGAGATTTTTGAGTGAAAGTTATAGCCCGGCACTAGCAATGCTAAATTATATGAGTTCAAATCCAACTGAATATTTCGGCAGTTCTGATCCTCTGAAACTGAAATATTTTAAGGTTGTCAGTAACCAAGTGAGTGCACGACAACATAGAAGAAACAAAGGCATACTGCTGAAGAAGCACAAAGACTGGCCGAGAACCGTCAAACATTGGTGACGAACATCTTTGCCAAATCAGATGAATCATATATAGGATGATAGTTTCTGACATTACTTGTACCTCTTTTGAATAGAGGGATGACAAGGCCTTTTTCCAAAATCACACTCAAGGACTTGTTGAACAACATACGTAATGGTAGGTAGAATGTAGTACTGCATAACGGGAGAAATAATGAGGGAATGCCATCAGGACCATAAGCCACTTTTAAACGAAATTTATATTTATGCGTATATGTCAGTGCTGAGTGTATCGAAATAAAGACAGTTGGAACAATCGATATGCAATTTGAAAATAAGGAAATGGCAAAATTACCGCTGGACACACTCCAAGCGAATATGTTGAATTCCAGACAACACAGGAGTGCTCTAAAATAAATATAACCAAGCAATACTAAAGCATGATCGAACATTGAAATCGCATTAAATAAAGACAAACCTTCATGGATCGACCAACAACATAGCTTAGAGATACTAAGGTCTATAATTTTATCAACCCTCCAGCATGCAAAGGTATCTAATCTAAATTATATGAGTTCAAATCCTACTGAATATTTCGGCAGTTCCGATCCTCTGAAACTCTTGGAAATAGTTCAATGTTGTCAGTAAGCAGTAACATCTTGCAAAGCTTAAAAACCAAGCAGGCAGCTAAGCAGCTCCAGATAAGAGAGCTGAGGTCTCCGGATAATTATCCGATAGCTTGACAATCTACACCTTCTCACGAGGATAAACTCCGAACCACGCAAGAACACCACTCACACAATACTATTCAAGCTTCTTAAGTAATAAGTTATGGTGAAGTCTCAAACTCCTCACAGAGATCAGTGTAAATTGAATCAACCTGGTGGTATCTTTCCTCAAGTGAACGGGCGATAAAGTTACAGTTTGGAACCAGGTGAGTGCACGACAACATACAAGAAACAAAGGCATACTGCTGAGGAAGCTATCAATAACTGGCCGAGACCCACCTAACATTGGTGACGAAGATCTTCGCCAGATCAGATAAATCGTATGCAGGACGATAGTTCCTGACATTACTTGTACCTCTTCTGAATAGAGGGATTGCAAGGCCGTTTTCCAAAATCACACTCAAGGACCTGTTGAACAACATACATAATGGTAGGTAGAATATAGTACTACATAACTTGAGAAATAATGAGTGAAGCCATCAGGGTCATAAGCCACTTTTAAACCAAATCTATATTTATGTGCTTATGTCAGTGGTAAGTTGCGCATTTAAACATTTGAAAGGTGAAAACAAAATCGGGGAGGGTATGAAATTTTAAGAAACTGCTCCAATGAAGAGACTGCAGAATATACTGTATATAATTCCATGGTGTTACGTTTCAGCTTCGTTTCTGAAGAAAAAAGTAGGTGATTGTCCTATGAAGATACTCTAAACATAAAATCTCTATTTACTGTTTACATTACATTATTTTCCTATCGTTTTAATAGAACTTCAAAACTCTACGTTCAAAGATTCTTCACCTTTTTTATTTTCATAAAAGGACGGTTAAAATTTACAACACTCAAATTCATATTAATTGGAGTCTTTTCTAGTAGTGGCAACTGTATTGTTCGGGAGCGTTTGCTGAAAATATTACTTACTTTCAAAGTAGATCTATCCAGTGAAATGTAAGTCTTTTAGTTTAAACATCAATTTTTTCACTGGGTCGTTTTTCATCTTATACTAAAACCAATCAGTGTTCTTATTCTTTTATAAGGCATACGTAAGGAAATAGGGAGCGGTGAACTTTGCCCTTTAATATAACTAAATTGCCGGTTCATTTAATTTTATTGACTTCAATCGAATGCTTGATTATATGCATCATCGTGTTTATAGAGACAATCATGTACTATACGTTTAATTATTAAAATAATATTACCGGTATGAAACTTTTGCTTATTATCAACGTTGTTTTCACACTGTAAAAAATATTTGGGTAAAATTCCCCTAAGAAATGGTGGCCACTGGGCGGCCACCATTCCACGGAGTAAATTTAACGCGTAAGGGTATTTTTAACCAAAAAGGGAAAGTTACTCATTGCTCGGGTAAAAATCCTTGGCGGTGTAAATTTTACAGAGAAAAAAAAGTTGGTGTAATTTTACCCCCTAAAATTACACATTGGTGTAAATTTATATAGATAAAATTACACTCTAATGTAAATTTGTACAGATAAAATTACACTCTAATGTAAATTTGTATAGATAAAATTACACTTTGATGTTAATTTGTATAGATGAAATTACAGTTTGATGTAAATTTGTGTAGATAAAATTACTGTTGTTAATTTTACAGATACATTTACACCAAATTGTAATTTTGTTTGTAAACGAAATACCTAGATGATTTGGCCCTGAAATATTCATCTAAAAATAAACTTTACCTACGCACTATTCCAACTTTTGATTAAAATTCTGTTGTATCATCGTCAACCAGGAAGATGAATTATCCAGTTCATGTTAGCCCTTTTTCTAACATTCTATTGTGAACCATTACCTGAATACAATAACCTAAACAAAATGAAACGAGAATTTTTGTTTTACTTATATTCAGGATTACAAAAGTTTATAAAAAATTCTTTAAAAAATTACAAATAACTAATATTGTTACAAACTTATATATAAAAAAACCTCATACTGGGACGGCAACAAAAGTAACAAGACTACCTGAAATTCAATATATATTATTATAATAAGGGAGATGAGGAAAAGCAATACACATACATATTAGGGCCAGGGGGATTCAAAAATAGAGAAAATTGAGATTCAAAATACTGGAATGGAAAAAACAGGAAAAAATAGGAAGCGTTTCTATAAAAATAAAATACATAAAATGAACCGTACTGGGCCTAGAACGATGCAAACTAAATTATAATTTGCTACCTACCTTTAATAGAGCATCAATTCTCTATAAGAAAACCACGAATGACAACAATGAGAAAATCATACTGTACATTATTATTAAAAAACAAAGATATAAAACCAACTTACTTGCACCTCAATTCCGATTGAGGAAAGAAAAGTATATCAAAACAAAATAATAGAATTATTGTAAAATACAAATTCATCAGACAAAATTCACCTGAAATTAAAATGTAGTATATTTGAAAGATAAAAACATACAAAATACTCACTTTTCGGGTACAAATAAATCTTACACCGTACACCTGTCTGTGATAATATTGACAATTATATTGCCTTAATGTAGGAAATCCATGTCTGCATATTTGACAGTAATAACCTATTTTTAATGTAATAAGTTCTGCTGGCGTACAGGTTATGTGTATCTTGGAAATCTATAGACATAAAAGGCGAATATAGGTACAAAAACAGCAAACCTTCCTACCTTTCAAAAGGGGCACAAGAAAACAAGTATTCCGGTTCTCACAATAACGAAACAATCGACTGTTTAATAAATGTATTTCATTTAAAAGTTTTAAAATTAAAATGATCCTTACTGAATTAGAAACAGAAGCTCATATGCAACACGACAGTAAGTGCAAACTGCAATGCAATCTGGGAAATTCGACTATGCAAAACGTCTACGATAGCTATATCTCTCTCGCTCGAGATCATTAGTAGCGTGTAATAGAGAGAGATATCAATATCTTTACGTATACGCAACACAGAGAAGACACCATCTGTCGATGTCAGTACCGCAATCAGGTTAGAGCGCAGAACCGATTGAGGGAAATTTGAATTGATATTATTTTGTTAACCGAAGATTCAGAGTTTTCATTCATATCATACTATATTTTTGGTAGTATTTTATATGCATATTAAAGAAATTTTATTAATTTAATACTACAACGGCTTAGTTTTTCTATTTAATAAATAGACATATAGATAATAGAATAGCGGCTGTGTTGTGTAATAAAGTGTATAACAAAATATTTCTCTTTTATGATTAAATATTCTAACCTCAAAAACATAAGATGTTAACTATCGCTGTATGTTTACTAATTTGCACAAAATATACTTTGTAATTTTTAATCATCATGACAATTATTTTTCAAAGTCTGCATGTGTGATCGGATACTTGATTAGCTAATGGAACCCTCTGCCTTTAACATACCAACTCAACCCTAACAATTTTCTTGAAGTCAGCTTCCTATTAGTTGATCAATCATCCATGTAACCGGTTCATAATACGATGTCAAACTGTACGATCATATCACCCATTTGAATAAATTTTCACTATTAGTGGGAAAATTTATCAAAATGAATAAATTTTCCCTATTAGTGGGTAAATTTATCCATATGGTATCAAATTTACCACGATTATGATAAATTTCCAGTCAAATCTAGGGTAAAATTATTCACGCAGAGGTAATTTTCTATTCTGTAACGTGAAAATACACTAGAATCAAATTTACCTGGTAAATGTTCTCCAACTTTTAGGTACTTCAAGCTTTATCTCAAAAATGAGGTAATAATTGCCAGTACATCGTAGTAATTTTACCAATTTACACCATTAAAATTACACCCATTTTTTACAGTGCATCCATTAGTAGAATTTTGTGGAAAAAAATGCCTGAATCATTTTTTTATAAATCGTTAGCAAAGCTTAAAACCAAAAAGTTGTGACCCCCTGGGCATTTTTTGGATTTGATTGCGGGAACGATAGGTCGTAGAGATAAATTTTGTAGGAAGCTAATTGTAGAGATCAATATTCTCTACAATGTATCTCATGCAGTCGCAGCGCCAAAAATGACTTCTTTCTCTTTTTCGACGAGAAAAACTACAATATATATACATATAAACTTTTACTGAGATATACCGCTTTAATTTTCTAATGTGTACCACTTTAGAAATACCCACCGAATGCAGGGTAATGAGAAAAACAGACATAAGAATGGAGAAAGTATTATTTATTTTAAAATGGACGGATAGGTTGCAAGTGTTATCGCCTAATACAAGGTTTTGTTATTAACCAATTCAAAGATTACGAATTACCATCAATTAAGTAGGTATCGTTGGAAAAAATGTTTGGCCTATCGCCCTCGCGCAAAATGAAATCCGAAAATGGCCAAGCTCGTCACATGCCCCGCTAACGATTTATATATAAAATAGGTTAGGTCATTTTCCTCCACAAAAGCCGTATTTACTATACTATATTGGAGTATGAAAAGTAAGATAAATGTTGAAGAGAAGCAGCAAGAAAGGATTTTTGGGTTTCAAGTTAAAGGCAGGTAAAATTGTCTCATAACGTTAATAATTAAAGCGCGACTCGAAAGTAAATATCCAATCCACATTCGTTCAAAAATGATTCCAGCTGCTTTTCCAATTCGGGCCACCCATGAAGTTGTATTTTTGTAATACAATGATACCTAACGTTCATTTAATTGATATATAAATAACATCTTATTGTATCCTATTTTTCTTCATTTGATCCTTGACTTAATTGTCGGCATATATGGTCATCTAATGAAAATATCTTAGAAAGTAACCTATTTCTGTTATAGTAGATACAACACATGTTGCTACAGTTATAATTAAAATACATATGTCTTAGGCTAAACTTTTCTCATCTTCATCCCATCCCTAAATTAACGACATCATCATCATAGAACGATGTCTGTTCAAAAAAGCAACTCCTGAATATTTTTCGTATATTATCGTCCACTATACTAAGTTATTGTTCAATATACGGGTGGCTTTGCAAAAAGTAATTGATAATTTACTATTGTTTGTATGTTTCCATCATTATTTATTTGTTCTGGGTAGGATTTCTACGATAATCTTCTAATTGAAAATATGTAATTTGTATTGATTTGAAGACAGATGATGATAATGATGATTACGTAAATCCATAATATCATTGAGGAAAGGTTTTTAAAATAATCAAAAACGAGATTACTCTTCAAACTTTGACACATTAACTTGACATGTTGCTGTGCAATCGAAACATGTCAAATTAATACATCAGAGATTAAAGACTAACCTCGTTTTCAATTATTTTATAAACCTTTCCTCAATAATTCAATTCATTATATCAAAACAAATTGAAAATACAAGTAAATTAGAAATCAGAATGCATAGGATTTTCGATCTGTTTAACTGTATTTTTTAGCTGTTTTCGAGCCCTCATGGTTTTCGGAAAAATCGAGAAATTTGATTTTGACAATGCTAACTTCCAACCCGAACTCGGAAAATCTTTCAAAGAACAAAGCATAGGATTTTCGGGCTTTCCAACGATATTTTCGGTTTTCCAGATAATCTTGAAAATTAAGTTAACTTTTTACCCCAATTTCGAAAATATAATTTGTTTTAAAAAACAAAATGCATAGGATATCTTTCCCTAAGATTTTAGTTGTCACCTCGAAAGTAGTGAAACCCCGCATCTATTGACCTTCCTCTCAACAACAATTGTAAAATTATGGATAGAACCTTCAAATTCAATACTTCAGTTACATTTACCCCTGAAGTTAGTATACAGCCCATGATTTCAGAATTTAGAAATGCAAGTTGATTGCGGATTCGGTTGTAGTTACATATATCGCCCTCCCACTGATATGATGATTCATCATTATCTGGTGGGCAATAAATTCTTCTTGTCACTTACTTGTGCAGTGATGACTGATGAATTAAGATGGTTTTATATACGAGAGCAAGTTACAAAGTTCCTGAATAATAAAACAGATGGCGCCACAATCGAAAATCCCATGTGACATTTGTGATGTACCATCTTTAACTAGAACGCATTAAAATTTTCAGACTGATATGTCTTCCAGTTCTGTTTTGACACCCGTCGAAAGCAAGTAACCTTGACGATTTTTGTAAACATGGAAAACATACATTACGCAAACCAAAGCATCACTTGTTGAACATTATGGGAACTCCTCAGCACCGATTGGAACGATTCACAAGTGGTTTACTGATTTTCGTTGTCGTAGTATGACCACAAAGGACGACGAACGTTCTAGTCGTCCAATTGAGGTTACAACGCCAGAAGTAGTCGATAAATCGATGGTATGATATTGGACGATCGGCGAGTTACATTGAACGAGATTGCAGAGGCTATGGGCATCTCAACCGAACGGGTACGGAATATTTTATATAAATTTTTGAATATGAGAAAGCTATCTGCCAGATTGGTGCCGCATTTACTTTCTGTTGACAAAAAGCATGACCGTGTGGTGTGACAACTTCAAAAGAGTGTTGGGCGATGATCAAGCGTGATTTCGTAACCGTGGACGCAACATGGATCCATCACAACATACCAGAGACCAAAGAACAGTCGAAACAGTGGACTTGTCCTGGTGAAACGAAGCCGAAAATGGACAAAAGGGGTTTATCTGCCAACAAGTAATGGCGTTTTTTGGGTCGATCAAATAAATCATTGCTTGTTTAATTTTTCAGGCACTTTTCACCTTCCCCTCGTACTGTACCAAAAGAAGTAAAAGATTCATCGATTCTCGAATCAACAGAGATATGCGAAGATTCGACGATTAGGACCAAGGTGTACAACAACTTTTTCAAAAATCACTTTGAATTTTTCAAACAAGAGTTTTGAGCCGCCTGAATTGTCGATAATAAATATTTCGGCCCCTCTATCAGAACATCGTAATGACGTTTGCATAGTTGTCTTATTTACTATAAAATAATACATACATTGAAATAACTTTTAGGATCGTGGGATTTTTTTTTGTTAAATAATCGTGGTTCAAGTCTGAATTATTTGTGTTTTATCCCCAATATATTATTCAATTTTTAACCGATTGACTTTTAGTAAACGCCATAACTGGAATTATTCATCAATTCTATTTTTTTTTTGTAAAATTTCTCAACATTTCAACATTATTTATCACTTACACGTAAAATTTTCAAGAAATGGTAATGACTTGACTAATCGCGCAGCAAGACATGATGTGCCGATGATTTTAGTTGGATTTGAAACAGTGGCGGCTCCTCGAAGTAGGCTAAGGAGGCTCAACCTCCTCACCAATTTATCTTAATGATCATTCTCCATTTTATTTCCTGTTTCTCTGTTAATTCTTTGAATTTTACAATTAATTCCCCGTTCTCAGTAGTTATTTTTGATCTGGCAACAGTGGCCAGAGGCTAGATTCTCTATATATCTCAAACGCTAAATACACAGTTGCCGTTTTTCCAACCAGTTCAATTCACAAATAGGGTAAAGCAGCGAATATGGCAACGTCTATGGAGGCTAGCTTCTCGTACGCTCCCGGCGGCAACGAGGTATAGACCTCGTTGCCCGGCGGTCGTATGAAATACGATTACTTGCCGCGGCTGCAAACTTCGACACGTGCTCTGGCAGTTGTTTTTGTTTCTTGAAGCGATGTAAGGTTATTAAACGTTAAACTGAGTAGTGATTTAGTTGCTGATAAGATTAGTGATGACAGGTATGTTTCAAAATCGATGATTTGATACTGATATTTGTAAAAAATATTTGAGGTTAACGGGATCTGAGGTACACAATAAATTATATTGCTGGTATTGTTCGCTATTTACATCTGATACAACTTCATGTTGGGGGCACTTGGGTTATGATGATTTGAAAAATTCAGCTCGTGGTATAGACAGACATTAAAAATTGCAGGAACATATTACATCGAGTATTAAGTTTAAATTAACCGGTAAACAGAATATTGTTAAAGGAGAAAAACATATAATTTGATAGACAAGAAACTACATTATAAACACTTTTTTTATGAAATTTTAGATACTATTAAAGGTCAAATTGAGATTCGATTTTCCGATTTACCTACATGAATTGAAGTTTTTTGTATAACTTAGTTCTAAAATATAAATTTTTTGATAAAATAGCACTGCACAATGAATTATGCGTTATATACTCGGATAAAGATATTTTAGGCCAGTACGACAGTCACGCCGATATGATAAAATATATGATAGACAATGATTTGCAACAAGTTTTACCTCAGTTTTATAAACTACTTTGTTTGACAGTCACCATTCCTGTCACGTCGGCTTCGGTGGAGAGATCATTTTCTACTCTCAAACGAATTAAAACTTACATGCCAAGTACAATGGGCCAAAATCGTTTATACAATGTTAGTTTAATATCTATTGAAAAAGATTTAGTAAAACACAAAATGATAAATTTTTTGATAATATTATTGATCTTTTTTTGCAAACTAAAGACCGTAGAATTCCGTTAATATATAAAAAAAGTTAATAAAATAATTAAAAAAAAACAAAATATGAAAAATTCCAAAAAAAAGAAAAAATATTTAAAATCCAAAAAAATAAAAGACAAAAAACGAACAAAAAAATGTTTTGCCAAGAGAAACTCTATACCTCCACGTTGGTTCTTGCTGGGTAACAATTAATTTTGTCACTGAAGTAGCTGGTACGGTCGCTGTGCAAAGGTTAAAAGGCTGTGAATAGAGTATATTTTTACAAAAACGTTTTATGTCCAGCCTCCTCTCTCAAAAATTCACGAGCCGCCACTGATTTGAAATGCCAGTAACATGAAGTAAGAGGAATAAAACGAGAATAGTATGTTATACATTTCCTTTCCTTGGTACTACATTACATATTACAGCATTTATACAATGTGACTATCCTCTACGTGAATCTGTAAGTAACCAATATCTCGTAGGTGTCGCCACTTTTCTAAATAATTCGTAGTTCACCGCTCCTAATCTTCACGTGAAATATAATCCCATAAAATCTTACGTAACAACTGCACTTTGTTTAACCCATTTCAAAATTCTATTGCACCATCGCTTCGTACATATGTAGAGACAGGCATGTTAAATCTATCTTATTTGGCCTTTACATGTCAGACTTTGAACAACACGCTCAAGCCGATGTGATTACCTGGAATTCTGCTTTGGGGTTGTTGAAGATTAACATTTTTCACATAGATGATGCTCATAACGGTGTTTTTGTTTGTCGTAGCGTACCTCAAGATTATAAACTCAATCCTGGCGCCGTGGAGTCTATTTTAGAACAACCGGAACATCCGAAAAACATCCTCATTGGATACAACAGGGGCCTTATAGTTTTATGGAACAAAGTGGAAAATACCGCGATCAAAACATTCGTTGCGTCCCAACAACTGGAATCGTTATGTTGGCAGGACTGTGGAAGACTATTTTGCAGTTCCCACAACGATGGTAAGTTACGTAACAATTTGTGATACTACTGGTTCATTCGGCTTTTGGGTAAGGCTTCTAACATTTAGTTGACGAAATATTAATTTAGGTACTTACAACCACTTTTCAGAACACTGCTTTAAATGCTTCAACCCTTATTTGATGACGTGTGAATTAGATCAATTTTATTTTGCAGGGCCATTATTTTCTTTGCTACTACTAACTGTTTAGATTTTTGTACGAATTTATATTTTTCTAAATGAGATCATGTAATTGTCGGTTTGGAAATTTGAATTTACCGCCTGGATCGTTTTTTGGGAGGCTACGGAGTTCAAAGACAATATTACAGCTGTTATTCGCGTAATTGAGCCGCAATTGTGCGAAAATTTGTTGAAAAATTTCCTTCCTAAGAGCGATTCATTTTTGAAAATTGTATTAGTTACGCAACAAATCAATAGTTCTACACAGCTGTTTTGCTCTCCTCAGAGAAATCGTCAGAGAAAGGAGAAAGTTGGCAACGTTACTGAACAATCTCTAGTCTATCTAGACAGAAAGACCTCATCATTGTTATCTGGCAAAAACCAACATGAGATAAATGAATATAGTAATTTATTCATTTGTATCTAATTTCTTACATTAATTTGGTTTAGTGTCGCACTCAAGTAGTCTTACATCCTCCGTAACTTTTGTCAACGTCGTACATTGTTTGATTTCTTAGTGGAACAGCTATTCATAGATGGTGTGATATAGTTTGGTCTCTTCACCATACTGTTGGTAGGTATACATTCAACTGTAACGTTGCAATCTTTCTGGTTGTACTGATAGGCTTTATGAGAAGAGAGAAATAGCTGTCTAGAACTATTAGTTTGTGGGGTTACTGGTCAATCGTGATCAAATATGTCTGACTAAACGTACGAGATCGTCGCCAAACTATTCCGTTTTTCTAGTTGTGGCATTATTTGTTGAGTTCTCCTTTTTGTAGGTACCTACGTGCAATGGGACATCGAAAAACCAGAAAGTCCATCACCTGAACCCAATAATCCTTATGGACCTTTCCCATGCAGAACGATACCGAAAATTTATTCGAAACAATTCAGAGGACAACAATTGACCGTGTTTTCTGGAGGATTAGCCAGAGCCAGTTACAGTGATAAATATACAGTTTCTGTTGTACTAGATGAACAGCATGTCGTGTTCGACTTTACCAGCAAAGTAAGTTTATCATATTTTTAACTAAATTTATTGTATAAATAAAGGGAACCGTGGAAAATCTGAAAAAAGTTAAAAGTTTCTTAACTCACTGTCAACTGTTTCTTGAGCTTTAGAATGTACCTCCATGTTAACATAAACGTTTGTTCAGAAATTTAACAATCATAATACATGACAAATCAATATTTAGAAAATAAACATCCAATAAAACACGTGAACATCACTGAAGAATATATTGACAACACACGGGGAAGAAAGAACAATCTACTATATAGTCGAGGAGATATAACATTTTAGGTCCAAAATTTGTGCAGTATGATGGATCGAAATGCAGTTTTTTGCATCCGATTTCTCGATGCATTTACTCCATTTGCCCACATTTTAAATCTTATACAAATGAGAAACTGCATTTCTGCATCGAAAAATGCATTTTTTCATGTGCAATTTTTGAAGCAAATAAAAAAATCATTATTCGCTAATACATTGTGGAAACCGACCAAAATTTGTTACTCGGGGGTTCTCGCGGTCGCTGAACACGAATATGATGTTAGAAAAAGCGTAAAATGTACCTGGGGACCAGGAGGGTCATCCACGAGGTTTTCTCGAAATTTGCTTGGAAATTGAACCAAAATGTTTACTAGTGGGTTTTCGAGGTCACTAAACACGATTCTGATATTGAAAAAATTCCCCAATTCACCTGGAGGCCAGGATGGCCTGGTTGTCTAGGTCGTCTGCTGGACATTTACGCGAGTTTTTATGTAAATGCAATGAATTTGGTTGCTCGGGGGTTGCTGATCACGAATATGATATGAAAACACTACATGATGTACCTGAGAACCAGGAAGTCCTGGTTGTGAGGGTATCTACGAGGTTTTTTCGAAATTGCTCGAAAATTGAACGAAAATGTTTACTCGGGGGGTTTTCGAGGTTGCTGAACACAATTCTGATATTGAAAAAATTCCACAATATACCTGGAGGTCATGGTGTCGTGGTTGTCTAGGTCATCTGTTGGACACGTGGATCAGTTTTAAATGAAATTATAATTTCAAAAGTTTCAAAAGAAATAAATGAAATTGGTTGAACGATGAAGTCAATGAATTATATATTATCGATATGATAAAATATGATAAGAATTGATGGGCAATTAAGTGATTTTTCATAAATAAAAAAATTGATTTTATCATAAAATTGTCAAATTTAAATTCATTCAATATACAAAAATTTCTATGATTAAATAGAATAATAATGATATTTTGAGGGAATGGATTTTCGAAATAAAAACATGTAAAATACATTTTTTCCAATAAAAAAAAAAATCTTTTCAAATATAAAATATCTTTGACTTGACGATTAATTTAAATTTCCAAAACAATTGACGAATATTTTCATCATCGTATTCATGAACTTACACACTCCTAAATGATAAAATTCAATGCGCTCTAATGAAAACTCAATTACCTGTCCATCGATTCTTATTATATCGCGTATATCAAAATTCATCAACTTTATCGTACAAACAATTTTATTCATGAAAAATCATTCACCAGTCCTAGAGATGACCTTGTAACATGGTACTCTATTGATGAATCTCTATAAAACTTTACTTAAGGAATTTATATTATTCCTAATCCTCAATCTGTTCATTTATTAACAGTGTGGCCATTTAATTTAGAGAACCATGACACGTTGGAGTTTGATACCAATCATTGATTAGCCAGAACAAACGTGAAAAATATCATTGACACTTATCCTTTTCTTTCACAAGACACTTAAGATTTTAACACACTGGAAGGTAAGTGGAAGGGGTAAATGCTAATATTAATCAGATAAACTCGTATTCAACAACAATAAAATTTAATAATAAAAATAACAATTAAATGATAATGGTAATAGTTGAAGAATGTATGATAATTAAAGATAATAAAAGAATATTATAATTATCTTTATTACTAATAAGAATAAAAAACTATGATCAAAAACTATACTCAAATAAAATACCTAGATAATCTGAATTAACTAAAAGAGAAATAAAACTAAGATTATTAAATTGATACTCAACCAGGATGAACCTAGGGGATCGAAACTGAATGAAATAATTCGAAAGTATTATTGAACTTAACTTGAATAAAAGCTGAGAACAACAACTTTGGCCAAAAATCTAAAACAACTTTGATTTAGCGAAATCCACCCTTCTTACCAAAAACACTCTGATATATACCAAATGTATAAACGTGAATTGCTTGTTGAAGGACCACCCTTTCGGGAACGTTAATGATTATTATTAATTGTGAACTGTAATGTACGATTTATTGATGCTTCATTTATTATGACATTTCTATCTCTATATAAACAAACTAACAAAACAATAATAATATGCTGTCAGAGAACAAGTACAGATCGACTCGACCCATGCTGCCAACAATGGCCAAATTGGTTACTGTCAAATCACAATTGATGATTGTCCATAAGCCGCCCACTTTGAAAGATTTGCTTTCAATAATCAAAATTCCTCAGTAGTACATCTAATATAAATTGAAATTGATAAAAAAGCTTGAACATGTTAAATTTTCAAATTTGTAAATGTTCTTCATAATACCATACAATTTAAGTATGACATTCCAATGGTAGAAAACAAATTTTATTTACTGAACGTCTAAAAATACTTCCACTAGACACCTTCACAGATACTACACGTGTTACTTTATCAGCTCCTGGGTAAATTTCAACAATGCGAGCCATGGGCCAGCGTAGTGGTGGAATATTGTCTTCCTTCAAAATAACCAAATCGCCTATCTTGGGATCAGCTAGCATGATACCAGTCGGGAGTTTCAATACATTTTTATTGAATCCTGTATATGGAATTTTTTCCGTAATCGAGGGCAACACTAAAAACGTTAGATCGCATTTGAATGAAGTTGACCGAGACTTTATAGTCGCCTTTGTTTGTTGCATGATGGCTATAGTTTTTTGATTTATTCCTGCAATTGATGTTCGAGAACCTTCGCATGGCAAATCTAGTTTTTTACATAGTTCTTGTGTGATCAAATTGCTTTGACTACCAGAGTCTAAAAGAGCTTTGCAAACGTGAGCGTTTCCGAGCGTGTCATAAATTATTATTTGAGCTGTAGATAACAAAACTAACTTACCAAAAACACTCTCTATTAAGCTGAATTAATTGAAATTAAATGTCACGTGATTTCTCAAGAGACTAATTCAAGCTAGAAAATATAACTGAAGGTTTTAGGCATTATTCCTGGTATTTGTAATGCGTCCTTTTTCACAAGAACCAATCCCTGAATTGTTTGAGCATTAAGACTCCTCTCTTGGGGTCTCTAGTTCAGAATGTTTTCGGTGGGGATTTCTAAATCTATCTGTCCTTTTCTAAATATGACTAATTGATTTGAATGTACATAAAACATCTCCAGATGGTTAACATTAAGATTTTACATGTAGCTACCCATTCGTTTCTCGTCCTATATTGGTTATTCATCTTGACAGGTTTATGATTTCCTTTAGAACCAAACTTTTGTGAACCTATTGCAACCCTCTTGACCATATCAGCTATGGTATCATATCACCCTCGTTGAAGCGAGTGTGAATTGTCTTATATTTACTTCTCGAGCTACATTTGTTATTGAAAACATCTGGCAACCCCTAGATGTTCTTTACTTTTAAACATTTCAATTTTACATGAAATTTTAATTTTCTAAGAATGATTTTGTTTTTAAATATTGGAAATAACCTGCACTTAACCCTTATTACAATCTAACACCCTGGCCTCCAGGTATATTGTGGAATTTTTTCATATCAGAATCGTGTTCAGCGACCTCGAAAACCCCCCGAGTAAACATTTTCATTCAATTTCCGAGCAAATTTCAAAAAAACCTCTTAGATGACCCTTACAACAAGGACTTCCTGGTTCTCAGGTACATTATATGGTTTTTTTGAGATCATATTCGTGTTCAGCGACCCAAAAAATCCCCGAGTAACAAATTTGGGTCGATTTCCACAAAGTATTACCGAATAATGAATTTTTTTTTTGCTTCAAAAATTGCACATGAAAAAATGCATTTTTTCGATGCAGAAATGCAGTTTCTCATTTGTATAAGATTTAAAAAGTGGGCAAATGCAGTAAATGCATCAAGGAATCGGATGCAAAAAACCTCATCTCTATCTTACTGCACAGGTTTTTTGTCTTAATTTTCCTCGACTAATAGATCCAACACCAACTTCACCCTACTGCAGACAGCGCTGTACAAATGCACATATCTTCTTCTTTACTCTATACGAAAGTTTTTTATCAAATATATGGGTCCACATAGTTCGTTGTGTCCAAAAAAAATCATTTCGGAAGATTGAAATTATATCAACGCAAACGTTACTTCTATTGTGAACATAATCTTAATCGTAACCTCAACCAACAAAGAACAGAGATTTAAGGAAAATAATCAATTTATTTTTGATTTTCCATCGGTCTCCTAATCATGAATTAGTTGGTTGCGTTGATGTTTCTTTCATTTGCTTTTCTTTGTATTTCGTGAATGTGAATTGTTCTAGTTTCAAAAGTTTTTTGTTTTAGTTGATTAATTTCTCCGAATGCCACTGATGTGTTTATATTTTATTCAGCTAGGATAATTTTAAAATGTCTATCTCTGAAATTTGATTTCATGCTAGGGCGATTTGAAACAGGATGATTCGGAGGGAGATTCGATCAGAAATAAGGTATCGAATGTTGAGTTTTAGACGTTTGTGTTTGTGTGAACGTTCTTAGTCCCGTTCATTTATACGTGACCCTGATACTTCCATACGTAGATTGGCAAACATATATTGCGTTTACTCAGAAGGAGGAAACATAAAAGCGTACCATGAAAGTTGGGTTTTGATCGTTTTGGCTTTCCAACCTGGTTGGAAAATGCAACAAAGTTTATCAAACAATTTCCTTGTAGGAAATTACCTCTGAAAATTGAACGTCTACCAAACGAACCGATGATGAAAATCATTGTCGAAGAAGAAGGAATGGTCAACATTAGGCTGTGCCAAAAAAAATCGGTATATTTTTATTTCCCTCTTCTTCGAGTATATCATTCCCCGTTCAAATTCATTCAGGTGCCCCAAATTTGAAACAAATCGGTTAATATTTAGAGGTGCATCAAGGAAAAACTTCAAAAAACACGTTTTGGGCTTGATGCACCTGTAAATATTAGCCGATTTGTTTCAAATTTGGGGGACCTGAATGAATTTGGACGGGGAATGATATACTGGAAGAAGAGCGGAATGAAAAAATATCGATTATTTTTTTGGCACAGCCTAGTCAACATTCTGTTCGCATCTCAAGACATTAAAGGGAAAAAAGTCCCTTAGTTTTATAATAATAATATTGTTAATCTTATATACGCGTTAATGGAGTTAACAAATTTCTTCACATTGAATTTCAAATAGATGAAAAATTAGGTAATTTCATTGTTCCACATTGTTGAACAACTTTTGAGATTTTATTGTAAGTAATATTGCATTAGGTACATTTTCAAAAATTCTTCGGAGGAGACGCTAAGGCATATGTCCCGTGTCCATGGATGGTTGGAATACCAGAGGGTCATTTGTAACAAACGGCTTATAATTTGAGGTTGCGCATAGGTTCTGCTCTTGCAATCTAAAAGATTAAAAATGTCAGACCAGATGGTTTTGGATCGAAATTTTCTATGCAGCTAATTTTCTGGTTCAATTTTTGGAGACCAACCGGCAGAATTAACCGATACCAATGGAAGTTGAATAATCTGACAATAATCATTAATTGATTGTGGTTGATACCCCAAAGTTTGAGCTCGATGTTGTTCATGAAAAAGTCGCTTTGGAGGACAGGCGATAAATTTTTAGTTCGAACGGTGATTAAACGAAGTATTTTTATTCTTCCGGACATATAATCGAAAATATGTATTTAAAAGTTGCATCAAACAGTGACATGGTTTCCTAATACAACTTTACCGCACCGCACGCCGAGGCCATTTCGTTGCATATCTACTAGTCTCCATCCTGTCGATTAGTTAAGTCGATGCCATTGCAGTTTGTCTCAGACAAAGCTTAGTGCAATCGCCAAGGTGATTTCACAAATTGGGGAGAATTAATTCCCGTGTGTTCAAATAAAACATTTCGTTCCAAGTTTCCTACTATTTTGCATCTGTTGAAGGTGCAGATGTCGCTCTTTGACAATTCGTTAGTCAAAACAACGCGGTTGGCGAAAATGGATTGATTTACTCTTGCAAAGCGCATTATTATTGTAAAGATTTACTAGAAAATTGGAGAAAATTTTCTAGGCACAGATCACAAGTGTGTAGTGCTACTACAGCCGATAGTGTTGCGGAAAATCGGGAAATGTCAATTCGGAGACGTTCACAGCAGATAGGCAGAACAACAACCAGCCTGCACAGTATTTTTCACAAAAATATTGGCCTAAAGGCTTCAAACTTCAGTCAACATGAGAATTGAAGCTAACAGACCACGGACAAGATACGCCTGGATCGTTCGATGTAACACCTTCTGATTTTTTTGGGGGCTATGTTGAAGGAGGTGCACCTTAATGCTCTAGCAACGATTCAAGCGTTCAAAGACAATATTACAGCTGTTATTCGCGTTATTGGGCCGCAATTATGCGAAAATGTGTTGAAAAATGACCAAGAATAGCCGATGCACATCTGCAAGAATAGCTGAGGTGGTTATTTTGACATCAATAACCGCATACTCTGAACATTTGAATTGAGTATACAAATTTTGATATGAAATGTGTTATTAGAACACTCTTTCAACAATTAGTACAACTTGAATCTGTTTTCTATCACCACCAGGAAAATCATTTTACTTTGGTACTACGAAATATGTTACCCAATTCTTCCGTAAAAGGAGTCTATGAACATTTTATCTCTCAACTGGACAAGACAATGTTTTTACTTTTAATTTAATTGCTCCCGCTAATATTTGACATTTTTGGGGACCATCTTATTTCTAAATTAGAACTGAAAAGTTAATAATATTACTTTAAAATCATTAAAATAATGATGCAATATGTTTTTGCCAAACCTACAATAATTGTCAAAATCTCATATTTGGACGTATGATGAATTTAGATAAATAAATAAATGTCTGTGATTGAATTGCACGCTTTCTTTCTTAAAATAATGTTAGATTTACAATGGTCTGCATCTAGCGGGTATCTACGAAATTAGGTAACAATATACCAATTTATTGCTCCTGAAAATTTGGAATTGTGACTGCATCTAATAGTCTAGGAGCCAGAGCGATATTGATGGTCTGAACATTAACCCGATGGCACTATGGTTTATCGTTAGAGGACGGTTCATCTTAAAGACTGAATTTTCGCCGGCTGCTAGATCTCGAGATACGGTCTCCGCAAATTGTTTATTTTTTGACTTGAGGTTAACCCGTTTCAAGTTGCGGTTACTTGAAAAGCTTTCCATTTTTATACACTTCCACCATGTGCCATCATTTCTTATCGTGTCGGTTTATCAGGCTGACCAGTTGAAATTGGACTTAAAATGCACTGCAAGTTAACCCTTCCAAACAGGGTGGAAAATGTTCATTGGTGTTGGCAATTGTTAAGATATCCTATGCCATCAAAATTTATCGGTCCATTTCCGAGTAATTGGCCATTATTTGGATCAAAAATGGTTTTATTTCTCATTTTGTGGCTAAACATTGCGGATTACAAGGTAACATGATGACACCATGTTGAATAACTTTATTGGAGGTCAAATAAAAATTTAAAATTATTACCATCATTCCTTGCCTATTTCAACCCCTCAAAACACCCCCAAAACAAAAAAATGGCCGTTTCGATTTTAAACTCGGCTAGAATCTCAATAATTGACTAATTTATCATAAAATTGGTCATATTATCCATATTATTCATATTTTTTTGGGGGTGGTTTTAGTGGTTTTTGGGGGGGTTGAAATAGGCAAGAAGTGATGGTAATAATTCTAAATCTTTATTTGACCTCCAATAAAGTTATTTAACATGTGTCATCATGTTACCTTGTAATCCGTAAGGTTTAGCCACAAAATGAGAAAAAAAAAACCATTGTTGGTCCAAATAATGGCCAATTACTCGGAAAAGGACCGATAACTTTTGATGGCATAGGGTATCTTAACAATTGCCAACACCAATGAACATTTTCCACCAGGATTGGAAGGGTTAATATGCAGCTCATTTTCGGTCCAATTTTAACTGATCAGCCTGATAAACGGACACGATAAAAAATGACGGCACATGGTGGAAGTGTATAAAAATGGCATGCTTTTCAAGTAACTGCAACTTGAAAAGAGTTAGCCTCAAGTCAAAAAATGAACAATTTGCGGAGACATCTCGAGATCTAACAGTCGGCGAAAATTCGGTCTGTGAGATGAATTGGCCAATGAACCGTCCTCAACGATAAACCATAGTGCCATCGGGTTAATGTTCAGACCATCAATATCGCTCTGGCTCCTAGACTATAACTACATACGAATTACAAATAACATCATATTTTTTTAGTTACGTATTTAGTGTTATTATATAAACTTACAATAATAAAATAATATTATCATTTAAAAATAACAAGATGACTTCGTAGAATATTTCAAAGTGAGTTATAGATTAGATTACAAATTGAAATATCATACTCACATACAACAATGCTGCAATAGTATAATGTAGGGAGAGCTGGTCTATTATCAACAATCCTTGAATTATAGATATTAAGTTGTCATTGTTTAATATCTATTTCTCTTGGTTTCAATATGCTTTCAGATTTCTATGATTTCGAAAATATTTTGTTCTCGACGTTTCTCCAGAATATTTAGGATTTAGGTGTTGGGAGTAAAATTATGTTTGAATCCTCTAACATATTTCCCTTAATTTGAGTCTTGTTTTTCAAGGCGCTAACTAGTACTTTTTTAGCGATTTTAGAAATAGCTTGAGTAAATGCAATATACTCTTCCGACTTCGTTACGAAGAGTATAATAATATTAATGTGATCGATATTTGAACCAAATTAAAATGAAATCAAACTGAGTTACATCTTTGCATTATTTATGCTTGTTGAAATTTGAAAAGGAAGTCAATGTCATTTCTAATAAAACTGACGACCAATTGCAAATCCAAAATACAATCAACTGTCTATTCACATATAGTCTAGGAGCCAGAGCGATATTAATGGTCTGAACATTAACCCGATGGCACTATGGTTCATCGTTAGAAGACGGTTCAATGACCAATTCATCTCACATACCGAATTTTCGCCGGCTGCTAGATCTCGAGATAAAGCATCCGCATTTTTTTTTACTGGGGGTTAACCCTTTCCAAGTTGCGGTTACTTGAAAACCATGCCATTCTTATATACTTCCACTATGTGCCATTATTTTTTATCGTGCCCGTTTATCAGGCCGACCAATAAAATTTGGACCGAAAATGGACTGCAAGTTAACTCTCCCACCTGGTGGAAAATGTTCATTGGTGTTGGCAATTGTTAACATACCCTATGCCATCAAAAGTTATCGGTCCATTTCCGAGTAATTGGCCATTATTTAGACCAAAAACTTTCTTTTTTTCATTTTGTTGCTAAAACTTGCGGGTTACAAGATAACATGATGGCACCATGTTAAATAACTTTATTGGAGGTCAAATAAAGATTTAAAATTATTGCCATCACTCCTTGCCTATTGCAACTCCCGAAACCCCCTGAAACCACCTCCCAAAACAACAAAAACAAAAAAACTGCCGTTTCGGTTTTAAACCCAGCCAGAATCTCAGAAATTGACTAATTTATCATAAAATTGGTCATATTATTCATACATTTTTGGTGGTGGTTTTAGGGGATTTTGGGGCGTTGAAATAGGCAAGGAGTGATGGCAATAATCTTAAATCTTTATTTGACCTCCACTAAGTTATTTAACACGGTGCCATCATGTTACCTTGTCATCCGCAAGGTTTAGCCACAAAATGAGAAAAAAAAACATTTTTGGTCCAAATAACGGCCAATTACTCGGAAATGGACGATAACTTTTGATGGCATAGGGTATCTTAACAATTGCCAACACCAATTAACATTTTCCACCAGGTTTGGGGGGGTTAATTTGCAGTCCATTTTCGGTTCAATTTTAACTGGTCAGCCTGATAAACGGACACGATGAAAAATGATGGCACATGGTGGAAGTGTATAAGAATGGCATGCTTTTTAAGTAACCGCAACTTGGAAATGGTTAACCTCCAGTCAAAAAAAAAATGCGGATGCTGTATCTCGAGATCTAGCAGCCGGGGAAAAGTTGGTCTGTGAGATGAATTGGTCATTGAACCGTCCTCTAACGATAAACCATAGTGCCATCGGGTTAATGTTCAGACCATCAATATCACGATGGCTCCTAGACTAATAAATTTGTTATGAGTCGACTTGGAAATGTTTACCTTCGAAATAAAAATCATATCAGACACACCTAATATCGTGAACACTCAAGATGCTATAATGATGTTTTTAATTGAAGATATGCGAACCGTCAATTGTTTAGCTAATTACGTAACTTTGGACATGTTTTATTTTGCAACGAGTGATAAACTATCATTTAATCTGAGTTTATGAGATACGTATGCTGAAATCGTTCAAAATACACTTCATTTAAACTTCTTACACCACACAGAATGTGCTCAAAATTACTGGAAACAATTGAAATTTATTCAATACAAGCATAATTTATTATTAAGTAAAAGAGCAGCACCCAAAATTATTGACCTGATTATGATAGAAACGGCGTGGATTTTATTTTTCAATCTAAGCCCCCTTAACATCAAATCACTACCCCTGAAAAAGATTTCTTCGGCTTGCAACCTTCACCTCTTAGTGATATTGCGTCCCCGAAGGTCCTTTTTTGAATTCCCAAACAGGTAATAGTCACTGGGCAACACGTCAGTACTACACGATTTGTTCAACACAACACTCCTAAAATACAGCTTGCGTAATTCCGCAAGTATGCACGTCTGCATTGTCGTAATTTGTGCAGGAGTGCTGCATGATATACCCCGTTATTTGTGATATTGCGTTCTTTAAAGTCTAAGAAGAAGATCCTCACAATCCGGAAAGATCGTAGCCTTCTGTTTTTTTGTTGACTAACGGACTTTAAAATTTCTTGGTGGTGCTTTCTTCTTTTCGACTCCCGCTTGGGCAAAGGATCTAAGTAGAGAACCATGGTTTCATCTTTTGTGATAATTGTCTTCAACTCGTCCACAATGGTTTTCTCCAAAGAGCTACAAAAAGGACCGAGCACATTCAGCAAGACGGTGTCATTGAACTGCTGATAGTTGTTTGAGAACCCACCTTACACTAACTTTATTCATGGCCAAATGTGGATCGCCTAATACGAGATCCTCAACAGGAGCAATTTTGCCTTCTGTTACCAGTTCCACCGTCCTTCCTGTTCCAGCGTCATACTCCTATGATTCCTGTCCCATTCGAAAACGTTTTGACCAATCTTTTTCCACCGAAAAAGACGGTAAATTTTCCCCATACTTGCCGATCTTTGATGCTTTAAGGAAACATATACCTTATGAGTAAGAAATTTGATCACAGCTCGATACTCAATTTTCGTGACTTCCGACATCGTGATAAACGTGTGACAATTGTAAGAAAATCAATTTCTGTTTTTCCAAGGCTAATAAGACTTGAACTTGTACGTTATCTACATTTTGATCCGATGCGAAACCTGGATCTATGTCAGATCGAGAATATTTGCCGCTCCCCTCATGTTATTGTGGTCCTTATTTTGGATATTTTTGACCCGGCATGGTCGAAACAGCCTTTCCCTATTTTTATATGATCTGAGGTTTATTTCATGAATATTTTCTTTATACATAATTCAATATGGAGACAGTTTGAAAATTTGGTTCCTAGTTAAAATAGATTAATAGAATCCAAGAGAATAAAGTCACGCATTCACATATTACAATTACCTTTATTATCTCTCCGAAAACTATAAAATTGATTATGTGGAACTAGAAAAAGATATTCATGTGTAATATCACCAGCGCTTTATTTATTTCAGGATTTTTTTTTTAACTTTGACACTATAAATTCCTTATTTTACCAACTGTAGTTGCACAGATTAAGATTTAGCACAATTCTTCTTTTTATCAATTGTAGTTGTATAGTAATACTATAGAAATTGATTGGAATAATTACTATTTGAAAATTCATTCTAACTTTAATAAAATAACTATAAACGGTTTGATTTTCACTAATTTAATAAAAACTTTATAGTTTCGCTAACATCGAGCTTCTTCAAACAAATATTACAAGTACTTTTATTTATTAAATTAATGAAAATCAAGCTGTTAATAGTTATTTCATTTAAGACTATTATAAGATTTAACCTTGCTCATTATTTCATAATATATTATAACATTTTATATTACTACATTTGGTAGAAAATTATATTTTATCAATTTTTAGTACATATACCTACAGATTTCGTTTGCTCCGCAGTTATTCCTCTCAATAGATACTTGCACATATATATCATTTTAAAACTTAATTTAACATAGTTCAAACTCAATCGCGTAAAGTTTGAGCTACTACAATTGGTAGAAAATCATTTTATGATTATGTCAAAAAATTATGCTAGAAAAACTACCCATTTTGGTCGAAAAATGTTGGTGTGAAATTTTTTCGGAAATCTTGTCGGAAATAAAGCCAACCTTGTTCACTATTATCTTGGAGACGAGAACTGTTTCGTTATTCTAAATATAAAGAACATTATTATTCGCGGATGGCTTGTAAGGACAAAGGAACTATTGTTCAATCTAACCATTAACGTGAACAAATAGAAGACGTATTCAAAACAGAATTGTGCTAATTTAAAACGGTATTACTTAAAAAGTATTAAATTATAATAAACTGAAAGCGGATCGGTGATGTAAGAATGTATTTATAATGTTTAGATCGTTTAACATCAATTTCAAATCGTGAGATTAGCATTTATAATACTGCAGGCGTTTGTTTTGGAGCTATTCTTCGAATATCAAAACACGTTTAATCTCCAGAGAACGAAGGTGATTTCTATGGCATTATGTGGTATTATTTCTGTAATGATAGGGCTCGGTCAGTTTTGATGATTAAAACAAGAAGTCAACTCACTATGGTGAAGAAGACTGGTCAACGCAAAAGCATCAAATAAACCAATCATCACATTGATATTGAGAAATCTAAATACGTATTCCTGAACTAGTTGTGCCATCTTCAATAGATCAATAATCTACCATCAATGTTTACATTTATTTGATGCTTTTAAGAATTGTAGTTCACATTACCAAAAAACAGAATGTTTCCATTTTTTAAATGGGAGTGTTAATTTTCAACAATTGACAGATTGTGATGTTGTCACGCTCTCATCACTCACTGTCATAGGAATTTGAGTACATTTGAAAGCCTAATACTGGCATTCATCGAACTAGAATAAGCTCATTATTTTCTCTTCATACGTTTTATATAATTTCTCTATTGTAACAAAAATTCAAGAACTTTTCATGCGAAGGTGGTATACTTGGAACATCAGAATGTGTGTGTATTATTTTGCAAAAATTGAAACTAAACATAAATTTTGAAGTAAAACGATGTGTATGTCAAAATAAGAGCAAATTATTCAGCTCAATAATCAAAGTTCTTAATTAAATATCTGCTTTGAGTTACCTACGAAACAATGTACCTATATTTCATGGTATTATGTTATGAACCGTTTGTACATACCTAGAAATAAGGACCAATTTGATAAAGGTTTAAAATACTAATTCGAATCCTAGACAGTGAAAGAACGGATTGTGACGTCACCCTATCGGAGTTAATTGGGCGTGGCATCACCAAATGGTGGATGGTGATCCTCAAACATAGTGACCATAGAGATGGCGCGATTGGACCCCGTGTGACTTACTCGTCTGATTGATGATGTCTCACTTACGAGTTCATTGGCCTCTCTTTAAAATCGTAATAAGCTGGGAGATCTCTTCCTTATCTATAGATATTTCCATGGTTGGTGTTCATCAGAAATCTCGTCTGTTCTTCCACCACGAGAGATTCCAGATAGGCGGACTAGACGACTTCAAACTAGTCACTCCTTCATTGTCAGTCACCCCTTCATTGTCAAGCTCGAGACATGCCGAATTTTTTCCTACCAGACTTCATTTTTCTATAGTGAGGTCTTTTTCTTTGCCTAATCTCCAAACCTTCTAGAAAAATTCGAATGCCTATTTCTTCTCCCAACATTCCACCGCTGGCTCACACGATGTTCCTCGAACATTATAGTTTTGCCTCTAGTCAAAGTATAAAAAAAAGATTAGTGTAGTTTCACGACAACGTAAAAAAGTCTATAGTAAATGACAGTGAGGTTGTGATGTCTTACTATCGGAGTCAATTCCCAGGGGCAAAATAAGACTTTATATGAATGTATTACTCAAATTAGCCAACACGTTATTACTGTGGCCTTTAAGGAGGTTCGGAAGTGTTAGCGGAGGGAAATATAAGAAGAACAAGCAGCGGGGGGGTTACAACGGATGTAAAAGGTAAAATTTGTAAATTAAAAATTCTATGCTACTTTTTTAATAGAAATTATTAGTGGGACTCGTTCAAACTTGCACAGAATTTTATTGTAATAATGTTATTCCATTAAAAAAAGCGTTTCTATTTAACCGTTTTTTTTTTTAATTTGAAGACTTAACCACGTCCCCATAAGCTTTCATGTTAAAATGTTGTTTTTTTGACTCGATATATTTATGAAACAGTGTAGCGAAACCCTCCAAAAAATTAGACGTATTCTTATATAGTTATTCTTACGGCTAGACCTAGATCATCACACTGGATGATGGGCGACACAATGTCGCTTTCATTCAATCAAACCTTCGCATTAATTGTCCCAGAATACACCAATTGGGTTCAGTTGCTTCTCATTTTGCAATTAACTGTCCGGCACATTTGAATAGTATTTTCTGGTTTGATAAGAATCGAGTTCCTCTCCATTATCGACTTCTCACCTATCATCTTGAACTTATCTTCTCAATAGAGAAATTTGGAACAACAGTTGATAACTAGGATGATAAATTTTATAGCCTGTTAATGTTTCGCGAGGCATCTTTTATATTTTGCCGCGAAAAAACAATTTTGTATTTGGTACACTCGTCAAACTTTCTTCACTTTCCAATTAGCTCCATTTGGTTATATTTTTCAAATTGTACTACCTTTCGTCTCAGAGGTTGTCAACATTGAGGTCAATGCTATGTAAAAACTGGTTTGTGGTATATTTTGGAGCTTTTTTCCGCATCTTTGAATATATTTGGAAAGTATTCTACTAACAGTTGAGAGTGAAATACAATTTCCTAGATAATCTTCCCACTGGAACCTTTCCGGCTCAATTATGGCAATACATTATTATTTACCTAGATACACTTTAGGATGTTCTGTACTAAAACATATTGAAAATTTAAAATATTTTCGTACAATAACTTTCTCTGTTCGCAATTACGAACAAAAATGTTTTTGAAGTCATTTGAACCTAAAATGCGGAGACTTTTCAAAATTTCGAGTTCCATTTTGTGCTATTGCAATTCTCGATATCTACAAATTCATTTACATAATTCCTTCGTGTTTCTGCAAAATCCTTCGCCACCGATCTTGAAAGCACGCGTTCATATTCCATTTCTTCATTCTATCTTATTAGCATTTTTTTCTACTTTTTCATTACCAAATTTATTGTTCGTGCACTTCTAAAACATAAAGATTATTAATTTTTGTAATAATTTATTTTTTGTACAACTGTTAAAAAAACTGCGGTCTCGGCCAAAAATTAACACTCATGTGCCATTAAAAAAACACTCATTTTACGCACTTAATACAAAAATAACTATCAAATAGTGAAATAAAACACAAATTAAAATTTAAAATCGATTTGTGATTTATTTTCACTTAGAGTAACGCCAATTTATTCTACATAGAGATTTTTCAAACTAATTTTTGCGTATCAAATGAAATCAATACACTTATAGTGGAGTAATCTAAGCATTTTGATGGGAAAAATTTTTAGATTTGACGCGACCCGGTGGGAAAGTTGTGTTTTGGTGAGTAAAACAAGAGTCCAAAATTTCTACCGTCCAAACCCGCCGCATCCCCCTTTTTTTGGCGAAAAAGGGGTAATTTGGCCTTTTTTAGGGGTGGAATATCAAAAAAAAATTAGTAACTCTGGTCCTAGTGAAAATTAAGGTACCAAACTAGAACCCTTTTATTGTCATAGTCCATAGAGCCTCCAGTTCAAATTTCAAGTTGATCCGACATCCCCCCTCCTCTTAATAGATATATATATACGTGTTTATGTGACCAATCTTGAAAATGGGCTAACTCTGGCAAATTTCAACCGAATTGGCTGAAATTTGGACTGAAGCTGGGGTTTATAGTCACAAAATAGCTCTCCAAATTTCAAGCTGAAAGATTAAATAGTTTAGCTGAAATTCGAGTTTCAGTCAATTTTTTAGCTAAAATTCGAATCCAGATATCTCATGTCGTTTTCATCCAATCGTGACGTGCTTGGGCGGAAAATGTAGGTAATTGCATATACTTTTACCCGATATCACTCACGATCATAATTATTTTTATATTCTCTCATTTTTTTGACGTTTTTTATATATATATATTTGTTTTTATCAATAAATAAAGGAAAAAAGAGTGTGTTTTTATATATATGTGTATGTGTGCATATGTGTGTGTGTGTGTGTGTGTGTGTGTATGTGTGTGTGTGTGTGTGTGTGTGTGTGTGTGTGTGTGTGTGTGTGTGTGTGTGTGCAAGAGACCATGATTGTGTATATCGATGTTTGTGAATGTGTATGTGTTTGGTTGGAGGAGGTATACCATCGCATAAAATCATAGGTGGACTCATCAGTAAGAAGCCTATTATGGATGATTATTAATTAACCGTTTCGTCCCAGGGATATCAGCATTAAACTCCCCTATCTTATACGGTTTTTTTTATATGTATTTTTTTATATATATTTATTTTTTGGTTTTTTTGTATTTTTTCGTTTTTTTTTTTTTGTTTTTTTTTGAATTTTTTTATTTTTTTTCCTTATTTTTTTATCATTTTTTTGGTTTTTTTTACATTTTTATTTTACAGATATATCATATATTTTTCTCTATTAGTGATGCTTTCTCTTCCGATAAATTGAACTCGTTGTACTATATACACTGGATGTACTGCTGCAGCTTGTTTCTGAATCAGTGGGCCTCGATTGGAATATTTCTTCAGTTTCAGTGTCACTAAAATCATACACATCAGAAACATCGTCCTGTAGTTCGCTTTCTTCTTCATCCTGTTCTTCGACATCTTCATCTTCCACATTGTCATCTTCAACGTCTGCATTTGCACATTCAAATGGATCTATTTGAACAGTAACTTCCTCTGAAACATTTTGCAAATTTTGGCACGCTGTTGTTTTACCGGCATGGCATAAATTGCAACAATGAATACCCAAACTTTTGCAGGAACATCGCTTTGTTTTACATCCAGCTTTGCAATCACAGGCTATAATTTTCATCAAGTCTTGAGGAAGTGGAGGTTTGTCATTTTTTTTTGGCATTATTCCATTTTCTGACTGGCACCATCCATAATCCAAGAAAGATTTACCCTCATCAAAATTCCATTGGCAGAGTTGATAAAACGTTCGTAGACTGTGGTAGTCTGCAGCATCTTCTGTGGGTGGCAACGAGCTTAGTTTAACCTCAACCGATAAATTTTTAATTGATAACCTTTGAAAACATTCAAATCTAAGTTGTCCTAATGGCTTTCTGGTCGATTTAGATCCATATAACGTTTGAATTATTCTCTGGCAACAAGATTTTATACTGTCGCTTGTAGAAGTCGTATTATAAAAATTGTTCCTGACATCTGTTATCAATTCTGCATTGTTGCGAAATTTATCGATCAATTTTTTTTTTCCCATTCTTGAAAATGCTGATGTGGTGTCACATCCAGAGAATGCGTGGATGAATTCAATTATTCTGGACAATTCCGGATGTTGAAATGATTTATAAGTAAAAAATTTTTCTTTCACTTTTCCTGCAGCTGGCTTGTTGAAATATATCGATCCCACTAACATATCTTTAAAATCTTCACACTTTTGGGTTAAAATTACCAACAGATCTATATCCTCTCCCACAATAACAACATTGGTATATGCAGGTAAAGATTTTCTATAACTGACAGCAACGTTGACAATATCGCGATCAGCATCATCGTCACATTTGCGATATTTTATTAGGTATTCGTCAAACTTTGCACATAATAAGTTAATAAATTGAACCTTATTTTCACTATTTGCCAAAAATTTTTGCTGTGAAACTAATGGCACATTCCTTCCATCAACGCTGATTGTGGGACAGTAGTTTTTTTGCAAAAAATAAACGATGTATACGATATAAAGTCACAGGAAGACTGAAGCACGAGATGAGACCACTAAGAGCACACGTGTTTTTTTTAAATAATAACAACTGTAGTACATAAATATTTTGTCTGCTTCACAAAAAGGTTCACATTTGTTATTTCAAAAAGGTTCACATTTGTTATTTCAAAAAATATTTTTACGTTATACATATTATATATATTATAGGCACTTTCAAAAAACGAGTTTCTATAAAAGGAGGGTCTCCCTAGACTCTAATCGCCCGTGCACACTCTCTCTCTCTCTCTCTCTCTCTTCTTTCTCTCTTGCACACACACACACACACATACACACACACACATACACACACACACACACACACACACACATATGCACACATACACATATATATAAAAACACACTCTTTTTTCCTTTATTTATTGATAAAAACAAATATATATATATAAAAAACGTCAAAAAAATGAGAGAATATAAAAATAATTATGATCGTGAGTGATATCGGGTAAAAGTATATGCAATTACCTACATTTTCCGCCCAAGCACGTCACGATTGGATGAAAACGACATGAGATATCTGGATTCGAATTTTAGCTAAAAAATTGACTGAAACTCGAATTTCAGCTAAACTATTTAATCTTTCAGCTTGAAATTTGGAGAGCTATTTTGTGACTATAAACCCCAGCTTCAGTCCAAATTTCAGCCAATTCGGTTGAAATTTGCCAGAGTTAGCCCATTTTCAAGATTGGTCACATAAACACGTATATATATATATCTATTAAGAGGAGGGGGGATGTCGGATCAACTTGAAATTTGAACTGGAGGCTCTATGGACTATGACAATAAAAGGGTTCTAGTTTGGTACCTTAATTTTTACTAGGACCAGAGTTACTAATTTTTTTTTGATATTCCACCCCTAAAAAAGGCCAAATTACCCCTTTTTCGCCAAAAAAAGGGGGATGCGGCGGGTTTGGACGGTAGAAATTTTGGACTCTTGTTTTACTCACCAAAACACAACTTTCCCACCGGGTCGCGTCAAATCTAAAAATTTTTACCGATAATCCTTATTTTTCGACTTAAATTACTCTACTATTAATGTAGAGAAACGTTTGTCCTGACTTTAAAAGGACTTCCGAATTGAACGTAAGTTTTTAAGCAAAAATGTAGCTATTTCTGTAGTGGAAAACACATAATATATTGTTAAATTTTGAGTTTATTCACAAACGGACAAAATGAAATACCTGGCGACTCTCTCTGAGAAGCATATAATGGGAATTGAATTTGAATTTCCAATTTATTATCAGGCTGCGCAATATATTTTTTAACATATTCAAAATTTGTATTTGTCCGTGGATATTCAAGCATTACGCACTTTTTATATTCCAATTTTTAAAATTGAAATACCTTTGTCTAAGGCGACTCTTTCTGAGAAGCATATAATGAGAATTAAATTTGAATTTCCAATTTCTTATTGGACTGCGCAATATATTTTGCAATATCTGTTTTTATCTGTTCAAGCATTACCCACTTTTTAGATTCCAATTGTTTTGCATGTAACGTACCCTTGTATATTCAAAATGATAATCACTATTGCGAATGAAGAAACATTAATTCCATCAATTTTTAGGTAATAGATTTTATCGTGATCGACTCCAAAGTTCAAGAGAGCGAAGAAGACCACAACGAAAACGAGGTGAATAATTTAACAAATGGCACAAGTAATAAAGGCGAACCCGAAGCTTTGATCGTATTGGCGGATGAAGAGTTAGTTGCCATCGACCTGGAATCTAAAGAATGGAAAATGATGAGCCTTCCATACCTCGTTTCTTTACACGCGTCAGCGATCACTTGCAGTCAATACGTTTCCGGTAAGTGCTACAGTTTAATATCGAAGGTGCCAGCACTACAATCGAATCGTTATTTCCAGGAGTACCAGAAGAATTATGGGAACAGCTGAAGGAAGCTGGTCGTGCTCAAACAAGTCATTTATATTCTGCGAAACCGTGGCCGATCGACGGTGGTGCATTGTTGTGTTCGAAAGGAGCCAAACCAAGACGAGAACTTCTATTGACCGGCCATGAAGACGGCACCGTTCGTTTTTGGGATGCGGGCGACGTTTCGCTTACTCCAATCTATAAATTTAGTTCTTCCCAGTATTTCACAGTGGACGGTTTGGATGGTAAGTGATAGTCAGTAGTTCAATGTCTTTGGTTCATTCGTTCATAATGATTTTTTCCTGCAACGATAAGCTTTTTCCGTCTTTGCAGGAGATCTTGAGTTCTTGAATTATTTTTCGACTATTTTTTGAGCTTGCTTGCGTGGTTTATTCAGTCTCTGTGGTTTAAACTCTTCAAACAACATTTGAGCGTATTTTAGTTATTTTTTTTTTACTACACGAGAGGGAAACCTATGTTCGAAGACCATCGTGTGAGCCAGCAGTGGAATGTAGGGAGAGGAGATAGGCATTAGTAGTTTTCTTGAAAGTTTGGAGGTTATAGGCATAGGGAAACACCTCACTAGGTAAAGAGTTCCAGAAGATAAAAATGAAGTCTGATAAGAAACAGTTCGGCAGGTCTCGAGTTTAACAGTGAAGAGGTGTCTAGTCCGCCTATCTGGAATCTCTCGTGGTGGATTCTGATGAACACTGACTATAGAAATATCTATAGAAAAGGGAGGGGCTCTCCCACCTTTCTACGATATTCTAGAGAGGTCAATGAACTCGTAAGTGTGACGTCATGAATCAAACGAATAGCTTTTCTACTGGATACAATCCAAGAGCTTCAGCGTATGTTTGGGTGCCGAGCATTTGAACAGTACTCCAGGGCAGGTCGAATCTGTGGTTTGTAGATTATGAGGAGCTGCTGGGATGTAAAGTAGCTGTTGGCATGGAATAGAAAACCAAGTTTTTGTGAAGCGGTTTTCTCAATAGCCCTCACATAATCGTTCCATGAGAGGGTGCTGTTGGTGGTGATCCCGAGCATTGTTATGGAAGACTTCATAGGAATAGAATAAGGACATCATCATATTAGAGATTGTGGCATCCGCCTTGGTGGAGAAGACGCAAACTTGAGTTTTGGTTGCATTAAACTGTACTAGATTATCAGATTCTCATTTCAAAATCTTTGCCAGATTTCCATTAATTTATGACGTTCCTTGTCACTTTTTCGGTAAACTGCTTACTGCGGTAAACTTCAATTCCTCGGGCGCCAGATTTTTCTAAAGGTTTACTCCTTGAGGACTTCTGCTAGGGTTCTTACCTCAAGGCTTGTCACTATGCTATCTATAGATAGCCTTGTCCCTAGGGTAGCTACAGTGAAGTGTAACCAGGACCTATTGGGCAGAAAAACAGTATCAAAGTTGTAGACTTTAATTACAATTGATACTTGGTTAAAACTTAGCTCATTTAAAGATGGAGCAGAAATAACAAAACTAAAACGGGGAATCCCAAATATTAAATATATAATAATAAGAAATACATTTCAAAAATAATTAGAGGAATCAATTGAACGGTATATGACAAAAAAATCCACCCAGGCGGAAAATGTAAAGAAGCTCAATTGGTATAAGAAAACTGTTACAACATATCTATTTTAACGATATGTACGGTCTTTAATTTCGATTCAACGGTACGGAATTGGTTGATAAATGATTTATATTTATCAATTTACGGAAAACAAAAACCAAGTAGATGCTAGAGTAATAATAGTTGTACGGTAATTATTCGGATAGCAACACACAACACACTACGATATATCAAACGGTGAATAAATATTAAGCTGTCATTTACCTTATGTAAATTCACTAACATGGAACACTACAAATTCGGTACTTTTTATCAACTATTACTAACTCTTTCACAATTCAAAACTGTAGTATTAACGAACTTCAAATTACATTCTGATAAATTAATCCCAAATTCTAATTCTGATTAACTTAAAATTCTAATTCTGAATAATTAATTATCTCGATCTTTTGTCTGTCACTGTCTTTTATATGTTTTCGAGGTTCTGGTCAAGTCCGTACCACCAATTCCTTATTTTGTGCCGTGGCCTCTTTTATTTATGCCCCGAACAATACTTGACAGTGACGCTACTTTTCAGATCTAAAATTCGCGCTCATGATCGTTCGGTTCGGTAGTTCCTCCACGGCGAGGGAAACGAATGTTATCGGAGTATTTTGGTTGTACGCAGTTTTTACACTGTTCAAACTTCGATGCGTTAATCTACCAGATCCCAGTGAATGCAAATATTTTTTTTAACGATTCATTTATTGAAATAATTACACTTATTCAAAATTACGGAGATTTAGAAAAGTGACTATCACGGAATGTACATTCATAGTTCACGCATATCTGTTGAAATAATACACTGTTCAACCGGAGTTTACGTGTAATATTTGTATTTAGTGCCTGATGTAAAATAAATGATATATCAAATTTTAAGCTTCGTTACAAATTGCGTCAACCTGTCCCTGTCGCGCTCCTCTGGCTTCAATGGATGGTATAGGGGCTCTAGATGAGAAAGCGGTATGAAGTGTACCATCATCTGTAAATTGTGAACGGGACAGGTAGTCACTTCCAGCAGATCGTTGATATGGGGCAGAAAAGAGATCCCTGTGTAACACCAGCGTTGATAGTCATTGTATCGGAGGATACTCCGTCAACCACCACATGGAGTGATCTATCTGAGAGAAAACTCATTAGTAAGCGACGGAACTTTCCCAAGAAGGCTTTGGTGCCAAACTCGGTCAAATACTTTGGAGATATCCAATGATAAAGCTAGAGATTCCCCAAGTTTTTAGATTTGGGCCATACGTATTTTACGTAGGCTGTTAATCTCTGCCGACGAAAGCCATATTGCCGGTCATTCACAATTTTGTAGCTCTCTAGATGTTTGATGAGCTCGATGTTGATTGCTTCCTCCATCACTTTAGAGATCACAGATAATAGTGCAATGAGTCCATAATTACTAGGAAGGGTCTTCTTGCCTTTTTTTGGAATTGGTTGTACTGTTTTCCAGCTGGAAGGAACACTCCAAGTTTGTATGAAAGGGTAAACAATCTGCTCAAAACTTATGTGAAATTAGATAAAGACGCTACGTTCCCAACTGAAAAGTGTGCCAGGTTGGCTCGCTGCAATGTGTCAAATAGATGTGAACTGTGATCGATAGATCACCACCTTCCCTCACTTGTAGGAACCGAAAATATGTTTGAAATTTTTAGAAACGAATGAAGTCGTGGAAAAACATCGTGTAACGGTCAAACGGTAAATGCAATCCACTTAAAATTTTGACACAAACTTGATGTGATGCTCGTTCTACTGACGTAATTCAAAATCCTACCTTGAGCCGTTATTAAATGTATTTCAAATGCTTAATAAAATATCTATCTATCTATTTTAACCAGAACGGCACAATGTGTAGATAAACTAAAAGATTTTACCTTGTTTTCTGTACGATGTTTTAATTTTCAGCTGAAGTATCGCCCGAAGTGGAAGATACGGACGACGAAGATTTCCCGAATTTCCGAAAAACCGGTGTGTTCGATCCGTATTCGGATGATCCGAGATTCGCCATAAAGAAAGTGGTGATGTGTCCGTTGTCCGGCACACTGATCGTGGCCGGTACTGCCGGACAGGTCGTGATCGCCCAATTCGACACCGAAATACTTCAAGGGCAATTGAGCGTGTCTTCGATGAACATTGTGAACGATCGCGATGGGTTTATATGGAAAGGCCACAGTGAACTAACTCCTAAACAAGGTAAGGCGCAAGTTGTGTATAATGGCTCGCACATTTTAAATAAACATTATTGTTTCAGATGAAATCCGCCAGACCAGAGGATTTCAGACGACCGCGATTCTACAGATTCTTCCTCCGGCCGCGATAACTTGCACAGCGCTGCACGCTGATTGGGGACTGGTGGCGGCAGGCACGGCTCATGGAATAGCGTTGTACGATTATACGAAAAATAAGCCGGTCCTGGTCAAGTGTACCCTTAATCCAAATGGTAAGTTGTCATATCATGTCAAATGTTCATATTAAACAACACTAGCTAGATTTTTTCAGCACTGGTCCTTGTAGAATTTTATTTCAAAATTCAAATCATTTATTTTGAAAAAAATATTTTGCCTAAGAGGCATTTTTTTCAACGTTTATAAAAAAATCGTAAATATTCTTGTTTTTATTGGCTAATATCGGGTCCTTCGAGCGCTATAGCGAAATAAAATATTTTTTCGTTAGAGAATTTCAATTTAATATGCCACCAGTTGAAACTCGTTCAATTGATTCTTAATTTAAAAAACTTGAATGGTACAATATGAATAAATTAGGCAAACTTTTTGAGAAAAAACCTCTACAAACATGCTCAGTTTCAATAGTCAACTGTTACACTTGTCACGACTCATAACATCATCAACTACTATTGCAAGGTTGTCTTAATCTAAGAGTTGTCCATAATTCACTGGAAAGACCAGTTTGTTCATGAACAGTTGCAAAAAAAAATTGAAAATATCTTGTATACCTTGCAGCGTTAACACAAAATCTTGTCTAGATCTCACAGGTGCTGGTGACGCTCCCATTTCCAGAAGGAAATCGTTCAAGAAATCTTTGAGAGAATCATTCAGAAGACTGAGAAAAGGTCGTTCCCAACGACGTTCAAACACCCCAGGCGCACAAACCACCACACCAGTTGTCACGTCTCCACCACATAAAAGGATAATGCCAGAAGAGAATCCGGGAGAAGCCAAACCGGTCGAACGACAGATCGAAGCAAGACCTGTTGACGACGCGGTGAGCTCTTACGTTAGATGTCTGTATTTCGCGAGAACATTCTTGCTAAATGGTAAGTTCAATTTTGGCTTAGTTCATTTTTTTTTCCATTCTCCAATCTTTCAAATTTTTTTTTCGAACCTATAACATAAATTCGCTACTTAGTGCGATTTGCAATCTTTCAAATACATACGACCGTTAGGAACGGCGCAATCGTCTTCATAGTTTTTACACTCACACATACGTCATCTCAAAAATAGTTAGATCCACGCAGAAAGGCTCAAAACGGATGTTTCTCGGTATAGCAGAAATTTGTCACTTTTTTTGTTTCTCACGCAAACTGAACTTCTGAAATGCTGGCCAAAACTCTAACTGGATGAATCTGAATGAATAATCATACTGCTTCCTCTCAGTCATACTCATTTTCTGCGGACACTGCTTGGTGATTATTTATAACTAATTTCGCGCTCGTGATCCTCCGCCAATTCCAATATTTTATACCGAAGTTTGTATGACAGCTGTTTATCTTATAGTGATACTATATATTTACGGTTCTAAATAATATTAACTACACTCTGTTATCGATTAGAATTAATGCAAATCTAACTCTTATAATTCAATAATGTCTACACCCGGTACTATCTATATTCCCTTATCACAATATACCCATCCGGAATTATTCAAATCTATTACTTTATAACAATTTCTGTTAGAACAATATGCAATATTTATATGAAAAAATCTTATATATATTATATATAGATCTTATATACATTATATATAGATTTATGCCCTCAAAAAAAGACTTCTTTTTTTCGAAAAAATACATGCCTTAGGTGTTATAGCTTTTTTAAAATGGGAGAAACCTCAAGTAAAAAGTGCCGTAAAAATATTTGAACATGATTGGAGGTTGTTAGTTGTTGAGAAACGAATACTTGTGGTTGATACTCTTATTTTAAACAATTATCATTCTATAAGAAATATGAAGTAACATCAATTTAAAATGATTTTTACAACTGTAACTCGAGGGGAATGAAATTTTTTTTTTTTAAATTACAAGAATAAAAATTCCTTATTTTGAGGGCAAAAATCCATATGTAACAATTTTTCCTATTTTAACATAGTTTGAGGGTAGCCGAATTTCTAATTTTAACGGGCCGCCATATTGGATCTACTATTTAGAATTCTTCAATTTTCGAATTCTCAATCAGCAATCCCAAAAACCCTCAGTTGTGAATTTCGTCAAAATTGGACCAACATATTTTGATTTGGAACATTTCAACTCTTAATCGCGATTTACCGTACTACAGGCAGCGCGGGTAAGTGTCTATAACTCGGAAAATTTACGTTTTCTTTTTAAATTTTCTAATGAAACATGTTTATTTGGTATTATACAAGATGCTCCGGACCTTTTTAAAGGTCCAGGAATCACCCTTTAGTACCTCTTCAAACTTCCCTTGACAGTTTACGGTTTTTTGAGGAATTGTCAAAAAATATATATTTTTGTAGAAAAGCTATAGAAACAAAAAATGTGTGTGATGTCTAATTGTTTTAAAATATGATTTTTGCATATTTGTCTTTTTATATAGTTTTTAACCACCACTATTTTCGCTTTAAAATGGTATAACTCGGAAAAAGTTTCATTATGGACTCAAAAATCCATTTATACAATTTTTTTTCCTATGTGACAAGTTTTTCATAGGTCAGTACAATTACCTCAATAACTTCTCAAATATTTGAGTGGGGCGTTCTGATTTGCAACACCTGTTATCGTGGGTACTTCAGAAAACCACCATTTCATAAAAATCCATTTACTAGAAAAAAATTATACTTCTTTATTTCTTTTCGGCTTCATTGATTGATCTATCCTGAGGTTTACAACTAGTTCGATAACTTTTCAGAGAAAAATATTAATTTCAAGTCTGTATTCGTCGGCACTTCAGAACGACTCGTGATGATATAGAAAATTGTGATGATATACGAAAATCCTTTATACTGCAAATGGCCTCGACCGAGATTCAATATGGAATAATTTATATGAAGAACTCTGCCAAATTTTTTCACTCTTCTCTACAATTGCATTGATTTTATATTTAATCGATTATTTTCAGTTCAACATACAGTTCCGACATTGTGGGCGGGCACAAACAACGGCACGGTTTACGCGTTCACCATATCTGTGCCTGACGCTTCCAAGAGAGACAAAGACGACGTGGTATGTCTGTTAGCCAAGGAGATTCAACTGAAGCACCGAGCACCGGTAATAGCTATCGCCGTGTTGGACGGTTCGAACAAACCGCTGCCCGAACCGCTAGAAGTGGTGAAAGCGGTTGCTCCGTTGCCGGATGCAACGCATCCGCACAGGGTCGTCATAGCGTCCGAGGAGCAGTTCAAAATATTCACGTTGCCTTCGCTCAAACCGTTCTGTAAATATAAGCTTACCGCACACGAAGGTAAAGTTTCCTTCAACCGTAATTCTCGTCGCGGCAATTTTTTATTATTGTTTTTCTCTTTAAGGAGCAAGAGTGCGGAAGATGTCTTTCGCAGCATTCGGCTGTAATTACCCCGAAGACAAGGAATATTCCGAAATAGACTTGTTGTGTTTGACGAACCTCGGCGATTGTCTCATTCTAAGTATTCCCGATTTGAAGAGACAATTAAACGCAGCCGCTATCAAAAGGGAGGATATCAAGTAAGCCAAATTAAATTAAGAGGTCTTGGTTCGTCGATTTCAATAAGAGTGATTATTGAATCTATAGGAATTTAAAACCAAATCTTTGTGTAATCGAAGAGTTTGAGTGGTTATCTAGAAACTGAATTTTTCTAAATGATATGCAGTAAAGAGAAAAAAATTCATTGATATTGCAAATATAAGTGTTTGTATTCAATAAAACGCTTCTTCTATTGTTGATCGTCGATCTATCACTTATTTCATCTTTCTCTCGTTTTAGCGGCATTTCATCTTTGGTGTTTACTAAAAACGCAGAAGCGCTATACCTACATTCGTCGTCAGAACTACAAAGGATATCGTTGTCGGCAAGGTACAGTACCCGTCCCAGATGTTATCTTGTAATACCGTCAGGTGCTAGGGGAGAATCGACATCGCAGGCCGGTTCCGAAGAGGATTGCGAGGGGAACAAGGAAGTTCTAATTGAAACGCAACTGGTCAATGGCATCGAAAGTAAAGAAAGCAGCTTGGCAGATAAGGTAATATTTTATGATCCAGTCATGTTTTGTCGCGTTTATTCCTTTGTAGTCCAGTCACCAGAGGTAAAAAAAAAGATGGTTTGAAAACTGACAGTCCTTTTTCGAAGTGGTTTCCTATGTATTTTGACGCGCTGATAACGGGAAAAATAGTTGAAAATATTCTACACGTTGTGCTTTTGAAGTATTGACCAGTTTTTTGCTCTAAATGATGGCCATTTTTCGGGTTTTTTGATATAGAAAAAAATATTGATGCTATCAAAAAACATTTCAGACAAAAGTTGTTGTAAAAATCATGACGCAACTCTTGGTTCCGGTTTTGAGCCCCTAGCACACACACACACACACACACTTTGTAAATTAGGTACTATGTTAAAATAAAAAATCGAAATTATCTAAAAAAACATACGAAAATTCGCATTAGCGCACTCTAGCGGAAAAATTGGGAAGTAAATGAGAAAAAAGATTCGTGTAAATGGTGTAAATGGGAATTTTTACTCTCTACAACTTTGGTATCGTGCATTTTTTCTTTAAAACGCTTATTTTTAGAATGCAATGCTAAAATTATAAAAACGCATTTTTGTATTTGAATTTTCTTTGCTTCAAGTGCGCTCTCGTAAAATAGTATCATCATTTTTTTTATGGAAAATTGAGTTTAACTTTTGATAGGAGGCATTTGGGAATTCGCACATTTGGAATTATTTGGGAAAATTTGTCTATTTTCCGATGGTTCAATGTTTTTCCCGATAGGGCCCAATTAGTGGCTCAAACGCTCTTTAATCAATATCTACGGTTCTACTCAACCAAATCGACGTACTTGGGCTCAAAATTTTCGTCATTCCACACTATCAAATCCTAAAATTTGAATTTCCTACAAAATTTCTAATCTCAAAATTTTTTGATTTTTTTGAGGTTAAAAAATTTTGAAGTGGCCTCTAGTCAACCAAAACGTCGTGGGTTTGTTTCATTGGGTTGAATATGTCAAAATCTACAAAACCCATTTTGATTTTTTCCGAAATTTCAATTTTTGCGTCGCAATCGCAAATTTACGGTTTTTTCAAAACGGAGGATTTTGGCGCCGAAAAAAATAGGTCAACAAAAATTCATCTGAAAGAGCATAAAAAATACTGTCTTGACAGATAAGGTAATATTGTATGATCCAGTCATGTTTTTGACGCGCTGATAACGGGAAAAATAGTTAAATAATTCCACACCTTGTGCTTTTGAAGCTATGGCCAGTTTTTACTCCAAAAAATGGCCTTTTTTGGCTGTTTTGATATAGAAAAAAATTATTGATGCTATGAAAAAACTTTTCAGACAAAGGTTGTTGGAAAAGTCATGACGCAACTTTTGGATCCGGTTGAGTCCCTAGCACATACGCACACACACACTTTGTATATCAGGGAGACGTTTTTTAAAACAAAAAATCGAAATAATGTAAAAAAAATCATACGAAAATTCGCTTTAGCGCACTCCAGCTGAAAAATTGGTAAGTAAATGAGAAAAAAAAGGTTCGTGTAAGTCTACGCTCTACAACTTTGATATCTTGCATTTTTTCTTGAAAACGCATATTTTTAGAATAAAATGCTAAAATTGTAAAAAAACGCATTTTTAAATTTGAATTTTCTTTGATTTCGCGCTCTCGTAAAAAAATATTTTTTTATGCAAAATTGAGTCTAACTTTTGATAGGAGGCATTTGGGAATTCGCACATTTGGAATTATATGAGAAAATTTGTCTATTTTCCGATGATGCAAAGTTTTTCCCGATAGGGCTCAATTTATCAATATCTCCGGTTCTAGGCGACCAATTTCGACGTGCTTGGGTTCAAAATTTTCGTCAACCCACACTATCAAATCACAAAATTGGAATTTTCCACAAAATTTCTAATCTCAAAATTTTTTGAGTTTTGCTTACATTAAACTATATTATCAGATCTCCATTTCAAAATATTTGCCAGATCTCCATCAATTGCGTCAACATGTCCCTGTCTCGCTTCTCTGGCTTCATTGGATGGTATATGAACTCTAAATGAGAAACCGTTATGAAGTGTACCATCATCTACAAAGCTGTGGACGGGACAGGTGGTCACTTCCAGAGCAGATCGTTTATACGAAGCGGAAAAAAAGTTGGTGCCAAGACAGGTCCCTGTGGAATACCAGCGTTGATAGCCATTGTATCGGGTTATTTGTAATTATTATAAGAATAATAATTAATGGTTTCACTTTATTTCCAAAAACAACTACATAAAGTATAGGAAACGTCAAAATTAAAATTACGTTCATGAAATATCCCTTAAACAGTCAAATTAGCATAAATAGATTGAAAATTTAAAACATAAAAAAGTTTAAAAGATGAAAGTTGTATCATGTGTTGTTATAACTTATAAAACTTATATAACATATAAAAACGTTCGAAATAGTAGTTGAGATTATGCTAAGTTCATACACCACATCAATCATAGAGTTCAATTCAAACTAAATGTTTTCAGCCGCCCCTGTTCTTGAACCTTGATATCGTCCGTTATGCCAATTTTGTTTAGTATTTATCTAGAATGTCTATTTTTAATGTAATTGAAATGATTATAGAAGAAATTTCTGACAATATTTTTCTAATATTTCGATCTAATTAATCTTCTTAGTGGATAAAATATAATCCTACTAGTTGTTAGACCCAGCTTTGAACGATTCTACAGAACTGAAGAATATTATTAAATATCACACCAAATTTCGTTGAGATTGCTCTTTGCATTCCAGAGTTATGCGTGGGTGCCGTATAATGGACCTACCAAGTTTTATTTTTTTAGACTTTATACTTCCGGAGATTTCGTGATGAGTGAATCATCAGTAAGTCTTATAGATATAATCATAGATTTTGATTTTGGATGAATTTTGGCTTTTTGCGTTGCAGGTGGAAGATGTGAAAGAAAACGGGGAAGAAACGACCCACAACGTGACCGTATCGAGTAGCGTCGGTGACATTACCATAGACAGTGTGAAGGATCACTTAGGTTCAGGTGAGAGTCTCAACAATAGGCACATATCAGGTCTATGTGTCACTAAAACAGTGACGACCATCATTAGTAATAGTCAAGAAGGTGCTGTGACATCATCCGCCACGACGACCACCACCACGACAGCCAATCAGGAGAATAGTGAGTTTTTTGCTTTTGTGTTTCATTGACCTAACAAACTACCTAAAAAATAATATAATTAAGCGATTTCTTCACTGTCAAAATTAGACTTGTTAGAATAGATATTACATTTTTGATCTTTACGTTATACTTGACTAGAATGACGAGAAATTCAAATCTCAATTCAAGTCAAAAACTTAATTCTCAACTGTCCATTAATTTTATTAAATTGTAACTTGTATTTCTAGACTAATTCCGAAATCACATAATAAGGGCTACTATTTGGCAAAATTTGGAGCTGCTTTCCTTCTGGGCAGATATAGTATTTTTACGTTAAGAATGACGTGACGTGATAATTGGTTACCAATTAATTTTTAATCAATTTCCCTAAATAGTGCTGCGCTCTCTTCGTCAACCCAGATATATTTCATTTTTACAGTTGACAACAAATTACGGAGTTGCCGATATAAAAATGTACGTTTCTTGATTTGACTTGACAGTTCATTTATTTGTTGTGAATCTGAATTTTAATAGAATTAAACTTCAAATAGTCTAGGAGCTAGAGTGATATGGTGGACCTGAACGAATACACCTTGGCACTACTGTATATTGGTAGAGAAAGGTTCAATGTACCGGGATATCAAAAATTATCTTGGTCAAGGGTGGTTGTGGAATCTAAAACGTGTGTCTTACTTTACGTTATCAAATCTTGTGTCAAATTAATTGATTTGAAGTTTCTAAAAGTGAGAAATTTCGCAATTTTATACGAATGTTTTAACACTAAGAAGTCTCTAGCGCTTTAGACTCCGGGATTTTCAAGTGGCCTATCGAAATTAGAAGGTTCGAATTGTATAAAAACACAATTGCATGAACGCCAGACGTCCTATGTAATTAGATACGAACGTAATCATTTTGACATATGCCTCGAGGAGCTCGCTACTCGTCAGTTAGAGTTTATACTTTTTACCTCGATCTTGTTAATTCGGGGCCGTTTTATGCCCCGTGCGGCCGGCGCCAGTTGTAATAAAGTGTTTTCGGCTATAGGCCGCTAGCTTTTAACCGCTTTTGGGTATATTTTAGTAGCTAGAAAATTCCCTTTGGTACGTCGCACGTTAGACGCGCGTAGCTGAGACCTGAGAGTACCTGTTTCTATTTTAATTAAATTTTCCTATTTAATCGACATTTTGGGGCCCGAGACTATGCTGTTAAGTTGGCCCCGTTCATCAACTAACGACATGGAGCGAAAACCGCATGCGAAAAGTCCTCGTAACGACGTTCTATGTTTCGAAGATTTGCTACGCGCTCCTCACGTGAACGTCATTCGATTTATCGAAAATTAACCAATTTAAAACAGTTTTCGACCCCGTTTGTGGCTATTGCGACCTTGTAGAAGGTTCAGAGTTAACATTTCGTTGTACATTCCACAACCACCCTTGACCAAGATAATTTTTAATTTGTAGTTCATTATTGTTTTACAACTGAAATAAATAGGTATGAAATTTGTAGATTATTGATGATGTCAGTGTGACAATGACATAATTATTTCAAACGTAAAGTAAGACACAAGTTTTGATTCCACAACCACCCTTGACCAAGATAATTTTCGCTATCCCGGTACAATAGCTCTCACATGACGAATCGTGTATTGTCGGGCGTTTCCAAGCTACAGTCACCTCAAATTTTTGACTTTTTTATTGCACGAACCCCATTTTCGTGGCCAGTTCATTTAATAGGCTAAATGGAATGCACGAACACATTTTCTAACCCCGTGGAAAATGTTTGCTATTATTTGCCAGTTGTTGAAAAACGCATGCCAAGGTTTTTTATCTGGGTCATTAGTTGGACAAAAATGGACTTTTTGACCACTTTACGGCAAAATACCTTGGCATCGTATCAAATACGTTAATTTGGTGTCTAAGAATAACCAATATGAGTGCCAATGTTTTTTTACCAATAGAACCCCTCCCTCAACCCCGAAAACCTCAAAAAAAAATCAGTAATTTTGATATTTAACCACTGTCGGAGTCTAAATAATTGCGTAATTTATCAAATCAAATTGATATCAAAATTACTGATTTTTGTGGGGAGGTTTTAGGGGTTGAGGGGGGGGGTTGTATTGGGAAAAAAACGTTGGCACTCATATTGGTTATTCTTTGATACCAAATTAACGTATTTGATTATCCAAATTCAAAATGCTCTTTGCACTTCATGAGCAGTTTTGCCAAAAGCACGCAATTCATTCAAATTGGATTCGTCTTCTGTACAATTTCGATTCGGATCCATGCCAGGAAATACATATTAAAAATTGTATTGGAAGGAAAAATGTTGATCGAAAATTCAAAAAATGTTGTGACTTCGCAACACGCTTTTCAGAAAAACTCTATGAGCAAATGAAACTAGAGAATTTCGAAATCCAAGATGCTCAGAATACATATTTTGCAGGTTCAATGAAATTCCTGAAGAAAAATTTTAAATCGACCAACACCGCTACGACTAGCCAGCTTAAATAAGATAAATCCAACGGGATAACGATGACATACGGCACAAGGAATTTTTTGTATATTAATTAGACGAAAAGTAACTTATTAATTCTGAAACGTCCGACCCAACCTATGTTCCTAATATTTTTACTTTCACAAATTAATTAATTATATATTTTATATTATTCTTTAGGTAGTATTTTCATTGTCTTGCTATAAGTCCTTTTGTTGTGTAATCAGTTTCCACTGTGATCGATTTAAATAAATTTCCTCCAGTCTAAAATATATACAATCAATCGGTTATGATCAGCAACTTTCCTTGTGTACCCTCATTCATACGTGCATGAAGTTTTGGAAACAAATACATGCGCCTCATTTTGTCTTCCGGAAATGTGTTAATTATTTGTCGAGCTTTATAAAGGCTGATAACTGGTCAATACAACGTTAGAAAAATAGTATAAAATCGAATTACACTAAAACCACGATAATATTTAGCAATAGCAATTTGGTATTGTGGAATAATAGCAATGAAACAAAAAAAATATTTTTGAGGAGAAGCTTCTTAACGTAGGCTTCTGGTTGGATAGTCAACAAATAAAAACCGTCCGAGAAGTGACGGAAGTGACGTCACCCCAAAGGTGGAGATTTCATGCACCACATATTGAGTAGAACAACAAGACTACGACTAGTTCTGTTACAGTCTTCTTGTTGAGAGAGGAATAGAACTGTTACTCTTGTCAAAATGTATTACTCACCTTAAAAATAACTTCCCCTTTTTGGCAGACATAAAATACCTTGTTAAAACGATTTCTTTCCGGAATCGCAAGCATCCACTTTTTTCGCATTTCCGCATCTTTCGGCACTTTAAAAACAGAAGTTTCTTGCTTTACACTTTTGTACCCCGTTTTGCATTTCGGCGCAATGCACGGTTTCGTAATTTATTTCTAAAAACGCAGGTATTCCTTGTGTTTACAAGTCAACAATGACAGTTGTCAGAGAACGCTCTTCGACTACGAGTCACTTCTCACATAAGAAACAGCCTCGAGTTCCCAGACCTGTATGTACGACCGTGGTTTAAACTCTACAAAACGTAGTAGAAACGGGGATGCAACGTTTCACCGATGAGAGCAAGGATGTGATTGGAGGAGACGGGTGACATCACCCGGCGCGAGAAACGATGATAGGGAGGCTCCAACAGACCTTTATTCTTTGACTATGGACCCGAACATGTTGTTTCTCAACGTAACATCTTGAATATGAAGTGTATTTCGATAATAGTGCTTATCGAAGAGGTCCAATATGCATATTAGTAGTGTCATCTATCGGATAATATCAAAACTAATTCGATAGATTGTGTATGCGGTAGTGTCATCTATCGGACAATTTAAAAAACTAGGTTTTTTAGAACGGCAATCTGTTCTCACGTTACTTGCGTATACACATCCTTTTCAATAGCATATAAAAGATATACTTGATGGCCAAAATAAGTATTGAGATTGCTAAATATCAATGTCTCCTTAGGGTATACTCGATTTTATATCAATTCCATATTGTTTCCATTCTATTCTTTTATTTTAGCAACAAAGTGTATTGGAAATGGTTGTGAAGCTCAACCAATTCCTAATAATTTACATAAAATTCGTACTTAAGATCTTATAACACAATAATTCAAAATTTTATAGATACGCCGATCATAGAACTGATGAACTATAATAGAATCATTTGATAATCTGATACTTAATTCATGTAGTTACTAGTTACTGTAAAAGTATTCTTTAATTTGTTGGATGCATTCTTAGGAAACATTATATTTTTGTATTTATACCGCTTGTGTACTCATTTAATATGGTTTTATGTTTTTGTTGCTTTGTAGTCATAGACAATGTCTCGGAAGGATCTGCACCATATTTAGAGGTTAGCACTCTTTTTAGGCTTTTGAAATAATTAACCTATTCATACTAACTGGTAAAATCGAATACTAAAATGTAACATTCTTCTGAAGTGAGTTGTACTTCCTTTTCCAGCTATTAAAAAACAGTTAGATAGTTCATTATTAACACCAATGAAATAATAGTAGTAATATGTATTGAGAACTAAACTGTTGTAAAAAATCAGATTATACAATACCATTACAGCTTATTATATAATGCAGTAGTGATAACTAACTTCAAAATTTTATTAGTTGATTACGTTAGTATTCTGATTATAAACATTATGAATGTAAATTACCTGTTACTATAAATATAAGTATGATAAAGTTTTGTCAGAACATAAACTTTGTATATGAAAATGAACAAGGTAAGTTGGTTATTTTGTTGAACTATATTTGTTTTTGAATGGTTTGTAATCAAAATAAAAAACTTCATAAGCTTGAATTAAATATTTCGGCAGGTTTTCGGATTCAGGAACTCTGAAATAAATGTTAAAAAAATGCTACATAATCACCACAATGTGAAGAAAAGTATTGCATCGCAATCAAGCACGTCTCAAGTTAGAATGCAACCGACGTTTTTTTCAATGTTAGGGTGCATCGAGAGAGACAAAGATGAAAATCACAGGGCTTTTGCCGGTTTCAAACCTACTCTTGTTAAGATTAGGATCATAATTCACTATAAATAAGAAATAATCACCCTTACTGTTAATGTAATGAAGACCTTCTGACTACCAAGTAGCCATCATCAGAATAAACTAAATTGTAAATCAAAATGTGCCTGTTTTAATACTTTTTGGGAATAATAATGTAAACAAGGGGAGATAAATCGGAATTTAATAAATTGATTTTTTGTTTATACATTTCCATCCCTCTAAATTACCTAGATATTTGTCTGTACCATGTTTTAAAAGTGATAACCTTGAGATATGGTGTGACATGTATTCAAAATATGTTCGGCTAACGCTGATTTTTAACCATTATTTTTCTTTATATTAGCAAAATATTCCTTATACTGAGTTTATTTATTTATTTATTTATTAAGGAGGAATATAAACGGGACAGACCCAAAAACAGTATTCACAGATAGGCAATTTCTCAATGTAGTGAATCTATAGAATTGTAAGAAAGTTAAGAAATTTGTGATAGATATAAAAATCAATAAAGAATTCGAGTAATGAATTGAGTAGATGTAGTGAAGGAAAACACAATGAAAAAAATTAAAAACACTTATACAATTATACAATATATATGTGCATAAATACCAATTAAGTCTGTGAAGCAAAAAAATGTTTTTTCAAGAGGTAGGAAAACTTTGGAAAAGAGTAAGAGAAAATATTAATAGGAATAGAATTTGATAACGTATTGTATGATATTTTGCCTAGACGGGTAAAAACAAGTTGAAAAACCGTTTAGCACCTTTGATAATGTTTCCGATTGTGAGTCTTGTTCAAAATGCTATGTGGGTCAAACTAGAAGGAATATTTTAACTCGGCATTTTCCCCATATAAAGAAAAATAATGGTGAAAAATCAGCGTTAGCCGAACTTTTAAAACACAGTACAGACAAATATCTAGGTAATGCATGAACAAAAAAGCAATATATTGAAATCCGAACTTTTCTTCTTACATTATTATCCCCAAATAGTATTTAAACAGGCACATTTTGATTTATAATTTAGTTTACTCTGATGATGGCTACTTGGTAGTCGAGAGGTCCTCAGTATTTTTAGTGGATAAAGGTGATTATTTCTTATTTATAGTTTTATAGTGTATCCTCAGTGTGAACTCTTATAGTTAATCATAATACAGGTTTATTTCCACTTCATATGAATAATAAAACTCTAGAATTGTTCTAGCGACTCTATTTACTTCATTTATTTTTTCTTCTTTATCCCAGTATTCAGACAACAAAATTTACAGTACACGTATTGGAAACTCGGCTCCCATGTTTTTGACTGAAGATCGACGATTATCTTGTCTGGAAAAAAAATATAGAGGTAAGGTCGCCATATAGTCTAGGAACCAGAGCGATATTGATGGTCTGAACATTAACCCGATGGCACTATGGTTTATCGTTAGAGGACGGTTCAATGATCAATTCATCTCACAGACCGAATTTTCGCCGGCTGCTAGATCTCGAGATACAGCATCCGCAATTTTTTTGTTTGACTGGAGCTTAACCCTTTCCATGTTGCGGTTACTTGAAAATCATGCCATTCTTATACACTTTCACCATGTGCCATAATTTTTTATCGTGCCCGTTCATAAGACCGACCAGTTAAAATTGAACCGAAAATGGACTGCAAGTTAACCCTCCCAAATCTGGTGAAAATGTTCATTGGTGTTGGCAATTGTTAACATACCCTATGTCATCAAAAGTTATCGGCCCATTTCCGAGTAATTGGCCATTATTTGGACCAAAAATTTTTCTTTTTTTCATTTTGTGGCTAAGACTTCCGGGTTACAAGATAACATCATGGCACCATGTTGAATAACTTTATTGGACGTCAAATAAAGATTTAAAATTATTGCCATCACTCCTTGCCTATTTCAACCCCCCCAAAACCCCCTAATACCACCCATCAAAACAAGAACAAAAAACTGCCGTTTCGATCTTAAACTCAGCCAGAATCTCAAAAATTGATGAATTTATCATAAAATTGGTCATATTATCCATATATTTTTAGTGGTGGTTTTAGGGGATTTTGGGGCGTCGGAATAGGCAAGGAGTGATGTCAATAATTTTAAATCTTTATTTGACCACCAATAAAGTTATTTTAACATGGTGCCATCATGTTACCTTGTAATCCACAAGGTTTAGCCATAAAATGAGAAAAAAAACATTTTTGGTCCAAATAATGACCAATTACTCGGAAATGGACCGTTAACTTTTGATTTTTTTTTTGATGGCATTGGGATTGCCAACACCAATGAACATTTCACCAGGTTTGGGAGGGTTAACTTGCAGTTCATTTTCGGTCCAATTTTAACTGGTCGGCCTGATAAACGGACACGATAAAAAATGATGGCACATTGTGGAAGTGTATAAGAATGGCATGATTTTCAAGTAATCGCAACTTGAAAGGGTTAACATCCAGTCAAAAAAAAATGCGGATGCTGTATCTCGAGATCTAGCAGCCGGCGAAAATTCGGTCTGTGAGATGAATTGGTCATTGAACCGTCCTCTAACGATAAACCATAGTGCCATCGGGTTAATGTTCAGACCATCAATATCGCTCTGGCTCCTAGACTAATATGCCATAGACTGTGCTTGTGAGTATCAGAGTGTGTGCCGACATTTTAGGTAATTGCTTTTAACATGGCTGTCGACACTATACTCCTGAACTGATTGACCCAAGCGAATTACTCGAGATATTGGTAGAAAGGGGAAAGCGCAGTCCTTGTACTAGAAAGTATAATGCCTTATGTCCACATTGTCCGTTATTGGCAACAGCGCATACTTATTACATTTTACAATTTAGAATTTCGAACTGTTCCTCCCCTCCCAAAATATGACCATTTCCTAAATATGCGACACTCCTATAGGTGAACCAACAAATCTTGGCACAGCATGATCATCATGGACGCAAATTACCCAATCAACTAAGAAAAATTACCTCGTACCTTAATTTTTTCCCCCTTATTCAGAACTATTTTATTATTATTTTCTCTTGTATCAACTTACTATCCACCTTCAATGAAGGAGCAACATGAGGAACTTGTAAACATGTTCTTTTTTTTATTTTTTTGCCTTAGATAATGGAATGTACCGAACGAGACCTGGAAATTACAATTATCTCTTCAACAACTTATACTAACATCTCAGATTCTGTAAATGTGCAAATGAAAAATGTTTATTTTTTTTCAGGCTAGAAAGATACAAGTAAGTGATATATTACTTCGGGCGCCTCTGGCTACGGCTGAAGAATCAGAGTCTGAAGCTCTTGCCAACGGGGACGCCTAAAATTGGTCAAAAAGTATGCCATATCTAATCAAGCAATTCAGTATTTCGTACACAATTTTAATATCTAAGTTAATAGTTTATGGACGGGTTCAGAAATGAACGTATTTGCGGGAATACGCCGAATTAGGAGAGGGATAAAATAAAACTTAATAAAATGGTAAATCTAAAAACATGTTTTCACTTTTGATAAATGATTGTTAAGCTTATGCCTGTACTGCATAGTTTATTTGCCATCACATTGTAAAGTATATGCCCAACTGCCACATTGAATCAATAGAATACCTGTATATCGAGACTAGGCAATATGCTTTAGAGCGGAACATTTTTCTGTGCAATTTGATTTTTCAATGTTGAAAATCAATAAAATGGTCACACTGTTTGAATGTTTGAAGTTACGGAAAAACTTAGAAACTTATTTGCATCTCACCATCTCTCGAAATTCCTATATCTTTTGACCCCCTTTGTTGGGTTTTGAAATTTATATGAAATGAGGGTTCTTTGCCGCCATAACGCTTGCTAACATAATACGCGGTTCATTGCGCATTATGATTATTATTCTCTAAAATATTTTGAATAATATAATAACGTAATTTTTTATAAAGTATTTTGCCGCCATAACACTTGCTAACAGAGTACGCGGTTCATTGCGCATTATTATTATTATTATTCTCTAAAATATTTTTTGAATAATATAATAACGTAATTTTTTATAAAGTCTTTTGCAGCCATAACACTTGCTAACAGAATATGCGCTTCATTTCGCATTATTATTATCATTCTCTAAAATATTTTGAATAATATAATAACGTAATTTTTTATAAAGTACTTTGCCGCCATAACACTTGCTAACATAATACGCGGTTCATTGCGCATTATTATTATTATTCTCTAAAATATTTTGAATAATATAATAACGTAATTTTTTATAAAGTATTTTGCCGCCATAACACTTGCTAACAGAGTACGCGGTTCATTGCGCATTATTATTATTATTATTCTCTAAAATATTTTTTGAATAATATAATAACGTAATTTTTTATAAAGTCTTTTGCAGCCATAACACTTGCTAACAGAATATGCGCTTCATTTCGCATTATTATTATCATTCTCTAAAATATTTTGAATAATATAATAACGTAATTTTTTATAAAGTACTTTGCCGCCATAACACTTGCTAACATAATACGCGGTTCATTGCGCATTATTATTATTATTCTCTAAAATATTTTGAATAATATAATAACGTAATTTTTTATAAAATACTATGCATATTTCAAAGAAATCTTGTCAAACGTTCGAATTTAAGTCCTTTCTTGGATCAAATTTGTGTTGACATCGTGGCACGAAGCACGATAAAAATAATATTTGAATACCCTCCCTTGGGAGAGTGCTTCTAATGTTGAATCCTGCACGAGTTTCAGTTCCATAATCGCATCAAATATAAATATTCAATTCTTTCAATTGACCTATACTTCCAGGTACCAGTCCAATGATAACTTGGTGGAAGGATATTATTTGACTAATTGAATAATTTTTGAAGGATCAGGTTAGGTTGCTCGGTATAATGTTGGACAGCTGTCGCAGATATGCCAGACTGTTGATGTGAAGAGCGATCATGCTCTTTTAATATAATTGCATAGAGAAATGTTCTGAGTCCTGCTGAATAATGGAATTAAGATCATCAGTCTTTAGTTTGTATCATTATCCTTTTGTGAAAATACCCAGAATTCTACTCCGTCAAATGTGGTCACTGAAATTAATTGTTAAGAACATATTTTGCACAAGCTGTACATTCTCCTGTCTCCAAAGTTTTTTTTACCATAATAGCTCCTAGCTTATTAGTGGCTTCAAACTATTTACTTTTTCATAATTTTAAAGTTTTCACGATTTATCATATCATGAGGATGACACTCATATATCAAGTTCTAAATCTACATCTTAGGCTCAAAAATGTATTGTATCAAAAGAATAAAAATCAATGGTTCATTGATAATTTTATGAATTAAAAAAAAAATCCTAAATGTGTCAGCTTGCTTCCATTTTAAAATATAATGACAACATACAATGCATAATTTTTATTGGCTAAATTTATGTTTAAATAATTAAATCCAGAATAATAGTAGCAATATTTCATCAAAAAGTTTGGAACCACTTGATTAATTGTAGTACAAAAAAGTATTTTAGTATAGTTGAGCGCTTTAAAACTTGTGTTTATTTATTTTAATGTTAGTATTTAAAAAACATTTGTAGTATATAAGTTTTAAATCATTGGGGACCATTTATACTTTTCTAAATTTAGTGTACGAAAAACTAAATTCGTTTTTATACCTAAATATTATAAATTTTTATATAACATTGTAATAACATCGTTATTATTTTTATAATGTTTTTAATAAAACTTTGACTTTGAAGTTTAAGTTTTTAAGTTTAATTGTGATTTGAATAAATATATTAATGTTTCAGGTTCGAATATTTCTTCAAAATGAGAAGCTTTATTTTGTTGATTAATATAACAGTATTTGCTATTTGCTTCCCTATCAACAACCTTGAGTTATGTAAAATTCTTAACAAATTAAGATTAGTACTTAATTGTGAAAATTGACTTTTGTCACTTTTGTTGAATAATATAATAAAAATTTACCCGGAAGGCATTTAATGTTTTTGCATTTTTCCATTTGATGTACATAAATAAAATGTTAAATGCTATTTTTTTGGTGATGAAAGTCTTTCTAAAGCAGCTTTTTTATACAACAGTTGGTGGAGGTTTAGATTGAATGTGTTTGAGTGTATGTTCTAAGTCCTTTCTTGGTAATTCCTAATTTACACATTGAGGGATTTGTTTAGGGCCTTAACATTTCGTTATAATATTTTATATAAGTATTTTATTCACATCAAAAAAAATATATTTATAATGAATAATTCACATGACATAAACATCACCGAGTGAATAAAGAGTTTATTAAAATAAAAGGCGTTTTTATATTTTCCAATTATTTTCATTAAATGTTTGTCAAGAGAAAATATTCCAAAAATAACGGTTAAATTGTGATTCTAAGATCTGTCCTTAACTATTACAATAATACCGACGATTATCGTGAGCGAGGTGATATCTTTCAAATATGTTGGGGGGCCTATTTGGTAGCTAAGTATTTATAATTGATTTATTTTGTTGTATTGGAGCCATGAATTAGAGGTTATCAGGTAAGGAAGTGTAACTGTGTTTACATTTACAATGAAGAAAACTGCACTACAATCTTCAAATCTTCAAAATTAGGTTCTCTCCAGTCCAATAGCTCAACGTATCACAAAGACACTAGATGAGATAGCGTTTTGTTATTGAACTTTCTGTTTGAGTAAATTTGATTATCAATCTTATTTATGACAAATATTTGAAGTTTTCAATTCTATCAAATGTTCCATGAAATCTTGGCTCGAAGGACCATAATATTTGGTAAACGAGATTCAGAAAATAAACGTCGGTTCTAAATAAAGCTAAGTTCATTTATTTTGTTGGATAAGAGTTATCGCAAACTAGTTTTTTTCAGAATATCTCAATCACTCAGAAGACGTCTGATAAAGAGGCGTTATCATGTCAACATTGAATGATTGAAAACTGCAGAAAGCTGGAACAGGAAACGTATAGAGCACGCACTACCTCTATGCGCCGTATTATTATTGAGAGCACAACCACAGAAAATTCTCAATCATTCATGTTTGAAATATGTTCACAGATGAGAGAACAATTTTAATCTCCACGTTCTATCAAAACTTTTGGATTGTTGCCTTAATAATACATGGATACTATATAAACTATGATAGGAAATAGTCTTAGCTACACCGCAGAGTATATAAAATTTCTAAGCTTTGTGGCTACACTATAGAGCGGGGCAAGTCGATTTAAATTCTGCAATGATGGTTGATGGATGGGCGCCACAGGTTCTTTAATGAGTAGAGAGTTAGCCCGCGAATGAACTGATCTACTAAGGTTTTTACAATCTAAACTATACAAGTGTGTGCGCGCTCTTACATCATTATCTTTCTTCTATCGAGTATCCATGATACGATCCTGCCATAGACAGAGAAAAAAATGTTTGCTTTCCTCATTAGGAAGGGATAAAGCTAGTAATACAAGTTTTGAAGTAGTTAATTAGATCCAAATTAAAAATAATGTAAAACACGAAAATATGTCCAATGTCTTCAAAACAATTTGTCCACTAAATAAAACATTAATCCTACGCGATGGCTGGGAAATAACCAAGCAATTTTTATATGAGCGCCAAACAGCATTCGTCATACCTACCACTCATAGTTAATATAGTGTTCCTAGCGGCGATCGAATTGACCGAAGTCAATGTTCAACCTGCTGAGATGGTTAACGCTAATGTATTTTGATTCCCAATCTTAGAGATGAAGAATACACTACTTTCTACTGGGTCCCGATAAGCCCCGCCCACTCACGTTCCGTGAACACATAGAGATCATAGAGATGAGTAGGCGGAGCGTGCGAGAAAGAGGCCCGAGAATTAGAAAGAGAAAGGCTGCCTTCAAATTTCTTAGAGAGGTTCTTTTTGTAAAGCATTGCGCTCATGGGACTCTAGAAGTCTATATCTTCATTTCTATGTTCCCGATAGAGGCGTAAGTTCGAAACTCCAAGCGAAGGTTAGTTCGTTTCTTAAACTTTTGATGGGTTATATTCTTATATATTTCTGGTAATACTAGGTTAGTAAGATTATTTGAAAGCGAAAGTAATTAATTGATGTTCCCTCTTTATATATTATTAAAGTGGTGGGGGGTATATCGCTTGCCTAATAGCTTCTTGCATTTTATTTGATGTCGGAATGGGAACCATGTATTGGATTGTAGGCAACCTAAGAACTAGATATTATCCCTCTGATATATTATTTTCATCATAGAGTTGTAAGAGAACTCCATTTAGACCGTCCCAATTATTGCATAAGTTCTTTCTCTCTCTTTCTCACTCTTTAATGGCTGCGCCAATCAGAACGAGGCAGATCCAGAAGAATGTAACCTTACTTAATTTTGAAGGGTGAAAGAATGAAATGCATTATTCATATGGGACACGAATCTTCAATGTATTTTATAGAACTCATCTGCAGAATCGATTGGAATATGTGCATTGAATAAATTACATTCTTCCACAGTGGATTATTGTAAAATTGAGAGAATAAAGCACACAAAATTGTCTTTCTCAATCCATGCAAGTCACTAGAAATTTGAAAAAAACCACTTGTCATCAATTCAAAGCAGTAATTCACATTCATGTTTTTACGTAAGAATTTCGGCATTTTCCCAGATTAAAAGAATGTTCATATTAATATCTCATATGCTTCAACATTCTTACACAACATGAAACTGTTCATTTAACAACATCCAAGAACACATATTTTAATTAAACGGATGTTGATTAATATAATATGCATGTTATATTATAAAAATGATTAAATTAAAAATGAATCTTGCAAAATAATTTGAAGGCTGCATTGCTAAGAACAATGGGAAAATTAATTTCTGATTGGTTAATATGACATTTTAGTACAGAATATTACCTGAAGAGGTAATGTATGAAATGAGTCTCGACGGATGTTACCTGCATATCCTACAAAAACTGTTTGTGATAGAAGGAGATAACGAATGTTTGTGTTTTCAGAATCATTGCAACAGTGTATAACTAGATACACATCTATTTCTCAGTAATTCTCAGTAGTTGTCTTTACTGTCTACTGTGTCATTTTGAGCACATAACTATGAAAAGGGAAATCGTCAAGTGCGGCGTAGTTGTTTTTAGTTCTTGACATATCTGTGATACACTGGAAATTCTAAAGAACGTTAAATTTAAGTAATTTTTAATTTCGAGCTGAATAGTGCGTACATTTCTATTCTTGGTAGATAACGTCAAATTTCCTATCGTAGTTGGCTAAGGCTAATGTAACATGGCCGCCTGAAGTTCGACAGAGCCTTTCATGACTTTTGTTGTGTAAAATAATTTTTTATAATAGGAATGGAGTTGAGAGTAGGAAATAAGTACAGGCTTGGCCGCAAAATAGGTTCAGGATCATTTGGAGACATTTATTTAGGTGAGTTTTCTCATGTTTGTGAGTTAACTTTTTGTAAACAAAAGGTTTATGAACTGGAATAAGTTCACGTTATTTTTTAGGAACTAATATTTCTACTGGGGGCGAAGTAGCAATTAAATTAGAATGTATCAAAACGAGGCATCCGCAATTACATATAGAATCAAAATTTTACAAAATGATGCAGGGTGGAGGTGAGTACAATAGTTAGTAGTAATAACTTCCAAAATATAAATGTGTAGGTGTCTTATTATTCTTTTAAATATGATGTTACACCTTAGTGGTTATTTATGATATAGTTTTGTTGTGTTATTCGCCAGCACACCGTTTTATATTTAAACTTTATGATAATATTCATAAGTACAATACTTATATAATTAAGGGTGTTATCAGAATTGATGAAAAACAATAAGTCTGAGGAATTGCTTGATAATGTAGATTGCATGAAATTGTTAAATTAGCATAGATCATAAACTGCAGAGGATAAAGTCATTGAAGAGTTTACATTGTTTGAGAATCGTGCATTCATATTACTAGTTCATTTTGTACTAATATTATATGTCTAGGTAAAATTTTAGATTTCGAAATGCTACAATGTATTTGTAATTGTGGTTGCCAGTTGAGATGATTTGAAAGTAAGGTATATTTTCTGACAATCATTAGCATTTACTGAGATTTAGGTTAATTGTTGAAAATTCTTGCCATTTTCCAAAAGGTATAATGATAAAGACTTTTGAATACAATCTTGAACATACTTCCACCTTCGGACTTATCATTTATGTACAAATCGTTAAGTGTCTTTCCACAGATATGATGTAAAGATGCTTTCCACAGATATGATGTAATGATAATTTGCTAGACAATGATTAGTAACATTATCTTTTTGCCTTGATCTCTTTTTTTCAAGTAATGCTTCATCATATACATCTCATATGTGCAATATTTGTAGCAGAATAGTTGAGCATTATACTTACCTTAGTCTGGTTTAATATGATGACTCGTTTTTTAATTTATCAAAATCTGGAAAATGAATCGTATAACATTTGAGCTGTTATTTATGGTAGGTACATGTTATGTGCTAATTCACAAATGTAGGACTAAATTAAGTTTGTGAGTATTCTGGTAATTTTATAGCTACCTCTTACCTTAAAGATCTAAGTGATGTTAAGTTAAATAACATTTATTTGGCATCCAAACACAAATTATCATTTACGTTGCATCCATTTATAGTTAGGGGAGTAGTTAGGTATTATATTACTATGCAAAATCATATATTTTATGCCAAAATATTGAACATTAATTTGATGAATAATATACTTGGGTTGCTACATTACACATATTTGTGTATTGGATTTGGTTCAGATTTGATCCAATTTACTTGTTATATATATTCAAGAACAAATGCGTTAGAACAGCATTTTGATGAATGCAAATAACAAAATATAGGCAACATTTAAATCAGCAACATCAATTGTGATCAGTAATTTTTTTTATTGGGAGTGAACGTGATGTGGGTATTTGGCATTACCTAGGGAAATCCTTACTTTATTACCAACTCATTTTGTAGTAGGAAATATTTCACCATTACAATTCTAGTGTAGATATTGAGTTTATAGGTTCAGTTCAGCCTGTTGAGCTTCATTTTTATATAAATGGGTAAATAACTCCAAATATGCGACCATATATTGAAACATTCTCCCACTTAAATTCATTATTACTGTAATGAAGATTAATGTGTAATATAACGGGAATTCCATATAATACATTCATACCCAGAAATATCAATAGTTTGTTGAATATCACCAAGTTTAATGTCAGTAATTATTATATTTTCTTTTGTTTGAAAATGCTATATGACATCAGAATGGACAAATCAATTGAATAATACATTTAGTAAAAAACAATACTACTCTGGTGATTTAAAGATAACATGATTTTATTGGTCATTATATTACTTTTCTCCACGATCATCACAGAATTTGCCAATTCTGAAATCAAATTTGATTACAGAATGCTGGAATTCTCTCTCTTGAAATTGAAAAAATGTTCTGCAACACCTCTACCCCCACGCAATTTAAATGTATTCAAATTGTCTCTCTTGTAATAGAATAATATTCTCACATTGGTTAGCAATAATAACATTAGCCTTGACGCAGTTGATTGTCATCGTAGTGGCAAAATTTGAGTAAGTGTCAAAATTATTGCTGTCACGTTTCCATTCGAAAATATAAAAAGTATCATGAATTATCCAGTGATTCAGAATCAGAGAGTGAAAATACACCACCTGAAATTACAAATAGTGCAAATAATATACTGGAAATTTTACTACCAAAAAAATCAAAGAATGATTATGAAAAATATTACAAACTGTTCATGGATTGGAAAGAAACAAAGAAAACGGATTCCTTTTCAGAAAATATTTTGACAAAGTAGACTGTTTCTTGAATTATTGAGTGTTTATCTAATATAATTGTGATTGAGTTCTGTAATATAAATTATCTTTTGTTCATTTCCATTTAAAATCTTTGATCGTGGAGAAAGTATAGTCTGCTACTCGGTTAGAATGAAAATTCGTGATGCTCGTGGTTCCCATTGGGCCTCTCTGTACAATGATCAACCTTTCGGTGTATATTTCCGATGATATCAGGTTCAAATTGATACTATGACGTACCTTGTTACTTTTTGGCGATAATTTCTTACGACGGCTTCAATACTCCTTCAAGTCTACCAGATCTGAATCCGATTGACTCCTATGTTGTTGTCTTTGGCGCCAGATTTTTGTCAAGGCCTACTCCCCGTCAAGTACTTCTGCTAGGGCCCTTACCACAAAGCGTATCACTATGCTATCTATGGATAGCCTTGTCCCAGGGTAGTCTCAATGAAGTAAGTAACCAGGGGTCAATAGGGCTGACGGAATAGTATTATAATTGCAGGCTTTAATTGCAATTAATGCTTGGTTACTTCTTGACTACTTAGATGCTGTTGCAGAGAGTCAATTCAGATAAACACGGAACTTCCCAATAATAAGTTTATTTATAGCTTGAACATAAATAAATATTTGACTCTCTGTATAATAATAATTTATCCCCACCCAGGGAAAGCACAAGGAAGCTCAGAAACCATAATTGTTAATAAAGCGGTCCAAACAGGCTATTACCCTTATTATAGCATTGCCGTGTAGGACTGTAAAGCTTATGAGAAGATGAATCGGGGTTGATTAACTTACCCTTTTCAGATTTACTATTGAATAAAACTTGGCTAATTTCTGAAAAAATTCCAGTTTTCAACTAGAATTATCTTGATTTCCGTCAAATCTGATGGAACATATACATTCATGTTATCTTCATAATCTATTTTCTGTAGAAGGGTCGTGATGCTCGTGGTTCCTCACTCTCGCTTTCGGCTCGCGCTCGGAAATTTCCACTAGCATCGAATTTTCATTCTAACCTTATTACAGAATATGCTATTCTAACACTAATAATATTGATAAACAAGAGAATGAGCCTGCCTTATGTTGAAGTACTAGAATTAGCTAGTGATAAATAAAACACTGGTGACAAACAATATATATGCTATTAGTCGAAAAAGATAAAATCTATATACCGATGTTTTAAAATCGAACCTCACCATTGGGATCTCGAAAACTATAGGATATGTGAAAATGGTTACAGTGGGCGAAGTTGCACATTCATATGATTACAATATGCCGTTTAAAATTCGGAGTATAAACGCAGTAACTTTGATATATATATTTTTATGTACATAAAGGAAATCTTGCATAAACGCCTGGGGAGCCCGTGCCCCCAGTTGTGCCGGATTCTTACCGACTAAATCCCCCCCCCCCCCGTAAGGTTGGTTCTCCTTCCTTCAGAGAGAAGGGAGGTACCGCACACATCAATCGAATTATATCAATGAAAATATCGGTACTATGATTACTAAGACGATTCCATCCAATTTTTCAAACCGCCATCTCAATTATTAGTTTCAATGTTCTGGTTTTCCCAATAAATTTTGACAAATTGCGATTTAGTATTAACGTGTTGGTAGGGATGTACAAACAGATTACAATTTGTGTCCTCATTTCTTCAATAGATCTCTGGATGGAAAAACCACAAGCTTGTAATATCGATTTTTGAAGGTCTATTTGAATGATTCACCTCTGACTAACTACAACGGTATCTGGTTTCAACACGACACAATACAAGACAAGTATCTCATTATCAGAGAGATTTGGTGACAGCTGGACAGGGAATAAGCAAGGTCTCCAGATCTCAATATTCTAGATACATTTTTATGTGGCACACCAAAAGATACAGTTTGTGGCCAGAGGATCATTGTTAAAGAGTTTTGGAGATTGAGGAAATTAATAATAAATAGTGCAGTGCATAATATTCGAACAGGGCAGAGTTGTGTTTACATGAACAAGGTAAGCTGAAAGACGAAACGTCGGATGGCAAATCTCAAAAGGCTCCACTTTGACTCCACAAGGGAAAGACCCTCCTAATATTAGTGCCATCGATGGCCATATGCCTGAAACTGTCTTTCACTAGCGCATAATTAGGCGCATTCTGCTTGATCTCAATACCAAAAAGTCTATGAGGCTAGACGGAATTCCACCTGTCGTTCTCTAGGATTGTGCGCCTGAATTAACATTAGTTTTCTGCAGTTTGTTTACTCTTACGTACAAACTTGGTGTCTTTCCTTCCAACTGGAAGACAACTAGAGTACAACCAATTCCAAAAAAAGTATAGACCCTTCCTAATAATTATAGAACTGTGTGAAATATTTTTCAAATCTAAAACCTTTAATATCTAAAGATAAGCGAACCCACACAGTATACAATTTAATTTGTTTAGATTGCAATGGGACTTATAACAGAAATCTCAAAACAATATTTACAAAAAAGAATATATGGTCATAAGAGTACAAGAAACAAAAAATTCCACCCCCCTTGCACTGCTTTGATTATAACCATCAATTTTATTACAAAAATGTTAATATTGTAAGTAAGGAAACCAATTATCATTCATAATAGATCTATTGTAGAGATGATTCACATAAAACGTGACTCCGAGTATGTAAATCATAGAACAGATATTCAGTCATTAAGTCAGATTTATACTAATTCAATTAATTAAAACTCTTGAAAATTCCTACATGCGTCTTTATAATCTTAAAAGTATATAGAATGCAGTTTCGATTTTTCGTGTTTCTGTTCGTTTCGGCGACGTGGGCATTTTTAATTGAAATTGGTGCGATACGGACGCTTTGTGCTGATACAATTAGTGTTAAGAAATTCCGCTTCAGACATAATACGTCTTCTGATGATGGTCGTGAGACCGAAACGTACGTAAAGACGAAAATAATAAGCATATGTGTTAATGTAACCTATTTCCCGAGAATTTATATATAAGTAAATTAAATAGACAGCTCGAGGTCCGTCTGCTTATACTTGATACGTTTATTGTTACTCTATATACCCTATAAGCGATGGAACCCTTCATACATATTGCTGTTCATTCCAATGAATGAAACAGAATTCAGAACAATATTATCTACAGATTCGGTTCTATTAACTCGATTGTGGTATTCGCAATCAACATTTCGGAAAGTAAATTATGAAATGTAAATAATTGATTCCGTCTATAGGATCAATTGAAATTGTTAAATTTGTGAGACTGAACAGATCTAGAGAAATATTTATTACTTATTTACCACTTAATAATGACAACAAGGAAAGTTTCCATTAGTGAAATCATTTACTTGATAATGGCCATTCGGTTTCTCAGAACTCAAATAAATTTCATGTTATCACCACAATTTTACTGCCATAATCCTTCCTTCAACTAACGACATATCGCTGGTTTCCTCGTAATATTTTAATTTGTAGAAATTCAGTCTACCTGCCTATTCGATTGAGTCTTGTACCAGGGCTTATTTCTGATTATGAGCTTATCTCTAACTGAAACTTGGATAAATCTAAACATTAATAGTTCATAATATTATTTGTATCTGCGTAGAATACATTACGTTGTCGTTAAGGGGATTAACTCGAGTTGAATTGTTCAAGAGACGGTAGCGTTCTAATTGTGGTTTTCCTGTTAATGAGCTAATTTTTGTCTTTGAAGACGTAGCTGAGCGTGTCATTCAGCAATATCGACTTGATACAGTTCGAGCATTTTCTCAATAATTGATTAAAATTTGTTATTTTCGGTTTGCTAACATTTTTAAGTATATTGTCAACTCTAAAATAATCCACTCGTTTCCCATTAACATCCCCCCTCCCCAGCATCAGTAACTCTGTAATCGAAGCAAATTAGATTGAATATTTAACTAAGTTGGATTTACACGATTCGAATATAAGATTTGTAATGGTAAGGTAGTATCATTACAATGATTGTTTCTCAATATAATGTTGGCCTTAGGTTGCAATTAAAATTGAAGTTGTTTTACAATAATAGCAGCATGGCATTGTTTTATGATTTATATGGTGCAATAATTATTCATTTATTTCCGGGGAAGTGCAAACACAAAATCTGTACATGGAAAGATGTTTCGCGAATAATTCTTGTGGGAAAACTATTAATTATATCAACGAGGTTCAACTACATTCATATGTAATGATTATTATTTAGTATTCTTAACAAATATGCTCATTAGTTGTGTCATTTTTTGGATAATATCTGAACTAAGTCGGTATGTTTGGAGAAAGCTGATAATTCAAGTGTTCTTTCAGAACATAGTGTATTTCTTAGATGTAGTTCAGACTGGGAGACCTTCAAGGTTGCCCAAAACAACTATAAGAATGCTCTGAGGAACTCCAAAAGAGATTCGTGACTAGCGTGCCTACTGTGACCAGCAGCGAGACTATGCAAGGCTCTCTCCAAGGATCCCTCGATTGGCATAGTGATTCTGCCGAAGGGAAGTAAACGTCATCGTAGGACGAGACACTACGATAAATAATGTCGCATTTCCCTGTGCCTGATGATGACAATCTCATAGTCACACCAGCGAGAGCGAGAGCGATCGACTACAGCATGGACTCAAACGTGGTAAGCTATGAAAAGGTGCCCTGTGCCATCTCTAGCTTTGCGACCTACAAATCACCGGGTGAGGTTGGAATCTTCCCGGCTCTCTTACAAGAGGACTTGGAGCTTATCACTATCCCGGTGCTGCGGATATTTCGATTTTGTATCGCCTCGGGCTTTATACCAAGGCTTTGGAGATCGGTCAAAGTCGTTTTTATTCCTAAGGCGGGAAGAACTGACTCAGACCGAATGTTTCCGCCTCACATTCTTTCTTTCGAAAGCGCTGGAGAGGCTGATCGCTAGGTATATCAAACACGGCGCATTAAATGATTTTCCGCTTCACCATCGACAGGCAAATCAACTGAGACGGCTCTTCACCTACTGGTTACCCAGATCGAAGGAGCTATTAGTCTCGGACAGAGGGCCGTAGACGTTTTCCTGGATATCGAAGGGGCGTTCGACAATATCTCGTTCGAGTCCATGTGTCATGCTGCGGAGAGACATGGAATCGATCACACCTTGGTCAGGATCAAGACCTGCTCTCGCAGAGAGTGATAATGGCGGCGTCGCATGTACACACGTCATCGGAGGGTGCCCTCAGGTAGACGTACTGCTGCCGCTCCTTTGGTGCCTGGTGGTCGACGGCTTGTTGGTCGAGCACACGACTTGGCAGCTGTGTCCTCCTCGGAAGATACGTGGCTACCTTGTGCGAGCTTCAGAACACTACACTTGCCATTGTTGGTGCCAGGCCGAGCGACTCAGGGTGAATCCTGAAAAGACCGAAATGGTTATATTCACGAAGAAACGGAAACTGGGAACCCTACCAGATATTCGTCTCTTAGAAAGTTGGAGTTATCCTTGATGCTAAACTGAGTTGAAAAATGCACCTGGAAACCCGAGCGAAGAAGGTCGTTGCATCGTTATGGGCATGTAGGAGAGCCTCCGCGAACACATGGGGTCTACGGCCACAGGTTCTGCACTGGATCTACACGGCCATGACCCGCCCAATCATAACCTACGCAGCTGTCGTGTGGTGGCACGCGACAGAAACGGTTCTGCCCCGTCGGGCGCTGGACATGGCCCAACGACTTACCTGCGTGGAAATAACGGGGGCTGGGAGTCCCGCCCCCTCCAGAGCTCTGTAGGTTCTGGTGGGGATCGTCCCTCTACAGTTCCATATAATAACAGTGGCCGAAGTCTACTCTTGTACACCCAGGGAGATTTCAGTTCCCCTAGGTGCCCACGCAACCGTTTTCCAGGCTGAGGTTTGTACAATACGGACCTGTGCCCTGGAAAACCTGAGGTAGGCGGAATTACATCTGCACTGACAGCCGAGCGGCCCTGGGCGCACTTCACGCCCACATAGTGACTTCCAGACTTGTCTTGGAGTGTAGGGCAACTCTGCCCACTCTGGCGTGAAGAGAAACAAAGTGCCCGATGAACTGGCCAAACGGAGTTCCTTGAGTGCTCGTGGCCCCGAATCAACGATCGGAGCTCAAGTAGCTACTGACAATGACTCTCCGTTTGGCGTGGTGCCCCCGGCATGAGCCAAGCGAAGCTCCACATTAGGGATTTCTCGCCTAAACTCTTTAAACCCTACTCTCTGTGAGCGGGAGAGGCCTAAAACTGGTGTCAGGACTTCTCACAGAACAATGTCCTCTGAATAAACATCTACACACAATGGACATTCTTGAAGACCCAACTTGTAGTAGATGTGGAGAGGCGGATGAAAATGCCCCTCACATCCTAGCAGAATGTCCAGCAGTGACTTCTCTTAGACTATAAGACCTCGCAGCACACACATGCCGCTTGAAGCCTTAAGAGATATCAGTCCTTGCAAAATCTTAGCCTTCGGCACTGCCTTAGGCCTGCTGAACTGATTCTTGTATCAACGTACCTACAAAATACCCAATCAAGCGGTCTAAATGGACTTATCCGCTCCCGTTTTGATTGATTGATTGATAAGTAGATGTCACCCAACTATACAGGCAATTTCCGAGTCAAGTGATTTGCGTATAAACATACAGAATGTTTTCAATAAGGCGTATCTAGATGACTATTATGTAGAATACAAAATATTATGAATATAGGCAAAGAGCATGAATTTATATGAGCAAGGAAAATAAATTAAATGAAATGGAGAGAACCAGTTTAGACGTTAAATTCGCATTAAAGTCACTCGAATTGAAGTGATTTGATCAACTCACTTGAATATGATTAACAAACCTGTTCCTAGGGAATACCTGAAAATTTGAAGGCGTCCTATTATTTTATTAAGAAACATGGAACATATAATTTCTATAAATTTTGGGTATTTTGAATTAAATCCTAAATTTAGTTTACGACCACGTTAAATGGTATTTCTTACATAAGATTTTCATTACTGGAAATATCAATTCGTCACGTTTTCGGTTGTTACATATTTTGGAGCCATTTGTATTAATAAAATTTGAAGAAATTTATACAGTTCGGCCCAGGACAGAAGAACGGTCTGGAATCACAGGCGCCTTTGTATTCGTAGAATTCCGCTCCAATCTAACTGTTCCTGCTCTTATACTCCGGTCAACTTTAGTTGGTAGCACAGTATATAGTCGAATGAATTAGTACCGGTATTGCGAGGGAGTCTACTTCTTTGGCACAAAGCTAGAATCCTCCGGAGTTATGTATAAAGATTAATGACGTCCTCTCCCATTTTAGTCACTTGCAAAGTACCTCAAGGCTCAAATCTAGGATGGGGTTTATTCTTTTATGTCATCAACTCGTTTGTTATTTGGAAATACAGGCAAATAACTAATAAATAGTCTGTATTGTTCATATGCGTATCCTATTATCGTTTAGAAGGAAAACTCATTCACTTTGTCTTAACAATTCATTAGGTATTGCTTTTCATAACAATAATGCAATTTAATGATGTAAAACGATTTTGGCCTCCGTAGATTATTTAGGGCAATACTTATTGTTGGACCTTATATCATCATACCCAACGATTGAATTCTAACTTATTTTGGGAATTTTAGAACGTGAGCATGTTAATATGTGGGAAGATGTTCCCCTAGAGTCATAGTCCAGGCTGTGAACCGGTATTTTAGCTATAATAAAAAAAAACATGTAAGTTCGAATCAACAAATTTTTTTTGCATTAGCTTCAGGAGGTTCTCAGGATCATTCATACACCTTAAAACCTCTTGGGATCCCCAACCCCGCCCGAAATCTCCAAGTCTTGAATTGTATTTTCTACAAAAAAAGGTATTTTGGCATTTCGAGTGCACCTAGAAGGTTTTTTGGATTGCTGAACACGAATCCGTAGCCAGATTTACTTGCAATCCATCGTTGGGGTAGTCTAATTGACAAAATTGGCCAATTAAGCACCCCTAATATGTTATTTTGCAATTTACGTGTTTTAGGCATTTCGAATGCACAAAGAGAGTTTTTTGGGTCGCTGATCACGAATCCGTAGCCACATTTACTTGCAATTAATCTTAGGGGTGGTAAAACCGACGAAATTGGCCTATTTTGCACCCCAATATGTTATTTTGCAATTTACGTGTTTTAGGCATTTCGAATGCACCAAGGGAGTTTTTTGGGTCGCTGAATACGATTCCGAAGCCAGATTTACTCCGAAGTAATTTTAAAATGCAAAAATAATAAAATTTTAGAAGCGTGTCAAATTATTCGAGTAAATCTGGCTTCGGAATCGTATTCAGCGACCCAAAAACCTCCTTGGTGCATTCGAAATGCCTAAAACACGTAAATTGCAAAATAACATATAGGGGTGCAATATTGGCCAATTTCGTCGATTTTACCACCCCTACGATGGATTGCAAGTAAATCTGACTACGGATTCGTGTTCAGCAACCCAAAAAACCACCTAGGTGCACTCGAAATGCCAAAATACCTTTTTTTGTAGAAAATACAATTCAGGACTTGGAGATTTCGGGCCATTTTCGCCCCCAATGGGTGGGGTTGGGGTTCCCAAGAGGTTTTAAGGTGCATGAATGATCCTGAGAACCTCCTGAAGCTAATGCAAAAAAATTTTTGATTCGAACTTACCTACATTTTTTTTTCCGGTTCATAGCCTGGACTATCAAGGCGAAGTGCTGGGTTTTAATTGGGCGGAATGTCAAATATCAAAACCATAGGTTTATCGTTTTCGAAAAAATGCTGAAAATTTAATTTTTTCGTAATCTTCACGTGTTTTTCGAAAACGAACAACTTTTCGATTGGTATTATATTGAATGTTTTAACTTCAATTGGAGTATTATATCGACTGTTTACGTACTGATAGTATTAACACACCATTTTTTTTCGTAATTTGACTACACCTATAATTTTCGAAGAACAGCGGTGGAATGTTTTGAGAGGAGATAGGCATTCGAATTTTTCATGAAGGTTTGAAGGTTATAGGCATAGGGAAAGACCTCACTAGGTAAAGAGCTCAACAACTTCGCTGTTCGATAGAAAAATGAAGTGGCAGGAAAAAGTTCGGCAGGTCTCGAGCTTGACAATGAAGGGGTGACTAGTTTGAGCTCGTCTAGTCCGCCTATTCGAAATCATTCGTGGTCGAACAACAGACGAGATTTTTGATGAACACCGACCATGGAAATATCTGTAGAAAAGGGAGAGATCTACCACCTTTCTACGATGTTCTAAACTCGTAAGTGTGATATCATCAATCAGACGAATATTTCTCTTCTGGATAGAATCCAAGAGCTTCAGCATATGCTTGAGAGTCAACCTCCAAACATGTGAACAGTACTCCAGGACAGATCGAATATGTGCTTTGAAAATTATAAGAAGCTGGGATGTAAAGTAGCTCTTGGCACGGAATAGGATACCAAGTTTTTGTGAAGCGGTTTTCGCAATGGACCTCTCATGATTGTCCCGTTAGAGCTGTTGGTGGTGATCCCGAGCAAGGATATGTAAGACTTCGTAGGAATAGTTGTACCTGACATCATCATATTTGGGATTGTGGGATCCACCTTCCTCGAGGAGACGCAAGCTTGAGTTTTGGTTCCATTAAACTCTACTAGATTATCAAATCCCCATTTCAAAATATTTGTCAGATCTCTATTAATTCCGTCAACCTGTATCTATCTCGTTTCTCTGGCGGTCTGAAGTGTACCATCATCTGCAAAGCTGTGGACGGGACAGGTGGTCACTTTCAGCAGATCGTTTGTATGGAGCAGAAACAAAGTTGGTGCCAAGACAGATCCCTGTGGAACACCAGCGTTGATAGCCATTGTATCGGAGGATACTCCGTCACCCCCCACATCTATCTGAGAGAAAACTCGTCAATGACAAAGTTGAGACGGCAAACCATATGACAAGTTTTCAAAAATTCTCTGTCTACTCTGTATAGTGATTAGTTTAAAATTTAAATTAATGATTCAGAATGATAGTATAACATTCATATTCTATTTTCCTGTTAGTGAGTAACATACTCATAATAATGCAATAATACCGCAAGACATGGAATTCCCGTAAACAGTGTGGAATAGTCAAATGGAATAAATTCATTACTTCAATTATTGTACATATTTAGAAAAATTTCCCGAAACACGTCAGTTTTAGATTATGAAATGACATCCTGCAACGAAAAAATGTCGTCCCTACATTAAACCCTCACTTCACTGCAAAATTTTCAACAACAGCACTTCCGATATCGCAGACATCTGCAGTTATTTCTCTTTGCTCAAAATTTCACTACACTACGCATTTTGTCCACGTGAAAATATTTATATTCATATAGGATATATACAGGTGTCCCAGGTTTTAGTAGCAGAACTTCAACAGTCGATAGAAAATTTGATTTTGAGAAAAAAGTTCCTATCAACATATATGCACAGACGCTTAGTTTTTGAGATACAGGGGTGTTGATATTGAAAAAAAATTTCGTTTTTTGCGAATATCTCCGGAACCGTTTATCGTACAGAATACAGATTTTTCAAGCATTTTCTACTCATAGTAAGCTATGTTCTGTGCGATACAAATTTTCTTTTAGTCATAATTGGTGAAGATTTCGAAGGTGTAGTGGGTGTTTTTCTCCCCAACTTCTACGCCACTGGAGAAAGTACAGTTTTGAGACAACCATCCGAACCGCTAATGTTTTCTACACAAAAATAGTACTCTTGGTCATAAGCTCTAAAGTTGACCGTTTTCGAGAAAAATCAAATTTTATGTTGAAAAACATGGTCAATTCTTACTAATTAAACAAAATTTATTCAAACGTTAGAACAAGTAACAAAACCAAAAAATTAACCATGTTTTTCAACATAAAAGTTAATTTTTCTCGAAAACGGTCAACTTTAGAGCTTATGACCAGGTACCTTTTTTGTGTAGAAAACATTGGCGGTTCAAATGGTTATCTCAAAACCGTACTTTCTCCAGTGGCGTAGAAGTTGGGGAGAAAAACACCCACTACCCCTTCAAAATCTCCACCAATCATGACTACAAAAAAAAAAATTTCACATAGAACATAGCTTATTATGAGTAAAAAATGTTTGCAAAAGCTGTTCTCTGTACGATAAACGGTTCCGGAGATATTTGCATTTTCTCGAAAACGGACAACTTTAGAGCTTATAACCAAGAGTACCTTTGTTGTGTTCAAAACATTGACGTTTCAAATGGGCATCTCAAAACCGTACTTTTTTCAGTGGCGTAGAAGTTGGGGAGAAAAACAAACACTACCCCTTCAAAATCTTCACCAATTATGAGTAAAAAAAAAATTTTTATCGCCCAAAACATAGCTTACTATGAGTAAAAATTGCTTACAAAATCTGTTTTCTGTACAGTAAACGGTTCCGGACATATTAGCAAAAAACTGAATTTTTTTTCAATTTCAACACCCTGTATCTCGAAAACGAAGTGATTTAGAGAAAAATTTCATATGGAAGACCCCTATTATTTTTAGAAGTTCTATCGTTTGTTGCAGTTATGACCGAAAAAACTGAAACACTGTATAAAAATAAAATAACATTTTTTCTTTTTGACGTTTCGATATTTTATTTATATCTTTATCAAAAATTGTTATGTTAATAAGTGTTTCCATGTAATTTAGAAAAGAATAGATGACTTTGATTAAAGAAATGCGTCTGCAACCGACTTGTGTTTTTTAAAATCCAATTAAAACTGCAGAAAACATTGGATCGGTTGTGTGTGAAAGAGTAATAAATGGCTAATTATCACACTTATTTACTTGAAATGGATTGAATTTAGCTAATTAAATGCTTAACATACTATTCTATGATTAACAAATCCAAATATAACTATGATTATTTTATGAATTACTTATTCTATGATTTACGTTTCATTTTTATTACTATAATAACTAATTAAGATAGTTCTATGAAATTCTTATTTCAAAACTGTCATTAATGTAGTAATGTCGGATAATATATAATCTTATTAGGTTGAATCAAATAGGCAACAAAAAGTAGTAATTCAAAATCTGAATTTGGTTAAGTTTGAATCAGATTATTATAAAGTTTTGAAAGATTAAAATCAATTTTATTATTAACACAATTGTTTCTTTTAATTTGGATACGTTCTAATATTAAAGGTTTGTCATTATTATTCTCAACATTCAAAATTTTTGTGCAGTTGATGAATTTTTCGTATATTTACGCATTCAATCTTTTGTTAAGTTTAGAGATATAGCGTAAATGGCAAATGTTATGAATTTGACAAAAGTTTAACTTGCTATTATACATAATGTTAAAGTACATAAAATAACCTTTCATTTGAGCCTCAGCTAAACTACGACAGTTTGAAAATTTCCAAAAATCTTACTAAAAGTGAATTTTAAGCAAACTATTTAATAGTTTTGGCTGAAATTTAGACAACTATTATGAGCTACTTTCAGACAACATTTTAACCAATTTAGTCAAGATTTGATAAAGATAGCGTAAATTGAATTAAAAAAAGGTATATATGTAAATATATAAATTCCAGGAGGGAGAATGAACCCAACCTGATGAAATTTGAACTGAAGGTTTCTCAAACGTCTACAATGAAAGGGTTCAAATCTCAAACCTTAGCCAGTAGTCTAAGGGGTCCCAAAAAAAAAACTCAAAAAAGGTTTAAAACCCTGTTTTTTAAAAATTATGTATCACAAGTCCTTACTCCCCATTTAAAAATTTGTGGGTTATAACTGTCATTCGAAGGATGGAGGTTCAATGTAGGGATTAAACTTTTTCGTTGCTAGATGTCATTTCATAATCTAAAATGAACTAATTTGGGGAGTATGCACAATAATTGAAATAATGAATTTATTCGATTTGGCTGTTCCACATTGTATGTTCCATATTGCACAAAAGAACAGAGTTTTATTTTAATTTGGTCATAATATCCAGATGATATATATATAGCACAATGAATAAGTTGATATGAGGTTAAACGTCAAAACAGTTGTACTAGGTGGAGATTTATTTATTTTATGGACAGCTTCATCATTTACATTAAAGTGAATAGCTTAGCAGTTTTCAATATTCACTTATAATATTCCATGTGTAAAATTATTGCCGGAAATTAATTTGTGCACTCTGGATATTCGGTAAGAGAATTTCACACCGAAGAAAAATTAGTTTAAAATAATTTCAATGTGATATTATTTGACATTTTGTCATGAAAATATGAGACATTACGAAGGAATGCTATAATTTTGTTGTTTTGTTATGTATTGTATCACTTTCAAACTCATTTGTTAAACGTCAAAAAATATTCACTATAATTTTGCTTCTCTTCCCTAAAAGAAAAAATATCTGCTGAACTTTTTTCGTTGGCATTGTAACAAGTCAAAATAAAAGTATATCATTGGTGGAAAATTGTCGGTGTGAAATTCTCGTTGATATCCGTAAGTGGGTATTAATTTCATTTCGGTCTCAGTGATTATGAAATGGGTGGATGACGTCAAATTCACGGTCATTAATTGTAGTCTATATTGAACTTATCGATTACGAACGTAAGATTTGTATTTTGAAATTAATCGGGTTGCCGTTGGATGGAGATGTGACTCGAACATGTGACCAATATTATAAATTTATTGTTTCAAATGGAATTATATAAACTTCCTCAGGTTCCACTCCAATTCCATCGAGATATAGAGGATATCGTGTTGATGAAAAAACAACAATATTTACACGATCCTCTTGAAAATGGTTCTCTTTTGAAGTTAATACACCATCGGGTACCCTGGTACTCTTGTTTTTAATGTCTTGTCTCGAAATGTTGGGAACATCAAAAAGTCTCAGAGACCCAAAAACGGACGAATACTGACAGGAAGAACTGAAATATTTGTTGTTGCCAAATTCAGGTCTCTAGTTAAATGTGAAGGTCAAACAACGGTCACCTTTCACCAGAACCCTTACTGTTTTGTTCTCTACTGTTTCTCGATTATCAGACAACTCGTACCACTTTATCGAAGACACTAAGACAGTGCCTTCTCTCCAATCTTTCCAATTCTTCAAACGTCTGTCACGATTTCGACGTTTGACTTGATGCAAAATTTGATCTCTCATCATGTTCCGGTTTATTGGCCAACGTTAAAGAACCGATTTCGTCATTTACTTCTAATGAAGGTCTGCCTTGTAAAAATATGGAGGGGAGCTCATTCAAGCTTTTCTTACTGATTTTCAGAGAGGCCTAATAGGTTCCTGGCGAACCAGCAATGCTCCTCACTGCTTCTGGTTTATATCCATAGATTTAGATACCTAAATCTATGTTTATATCACATTTTCATGTAATGTATTGTAATAGAGGGTTGCGTGGAAATTCAAAGTTATAGTACGTTTTCACGTAATATAATATGACTGAGGGTTGCGTGGAAATTTACAAAGAAAATCTAAATGCGAGCATCGTTATGTAAACAACGTGACTCGACTTCATTACATCAACGAATCTGGCATTTGCTGAAATCGCTCAAATATGAAAACACATTTTGCTTAACTATTGAAGCAATTTTATACCCACTCGTGTTATTTTGACTTTGGTCATTCTTTTCTTTATGGTGTTCCTTTATGTTTCTGCAGTACCTCTTGAATTCTTTTTCTGAATATGAATGAATGGCAGTTTTTATATAAAAAAAATTTTCCGGCAGAAATTACCAGGTATCGATAAAACTGATGCAGAGTGGAACAAAAACATAAACCCACCCCTGTTCCTCATATTTGTGAAGATCAATTAACGAGTAGGTTTCTCACATTTTTCACGCTAAGAAGATAAACCTTACATTTGGTTAACTTGTCGTCTTGCTTTTTAATAATTCATGTACTACTGTCATAATCCCTAGATGTTTCTTATAACATACTAGCCACAGAATTTTACCCCCATAGTATTGTTTGCCAAATATTGAATCATACGTGTACTACGCCCGTAGGTTAACAACTACCTCTTTGCGGTCGTTGAAGGCCGTTCCGCCGTAGTGAATCTCATGTAGACAGATCAAGAGAGATCAAGATCGGCACTTATCTACTTTAAGGGATGGGAAAGCGGGATGGGGTGGTTTTTCTGAGATCTCATGTAGACTGACTGTCCTCTTGTTTTAAAGGGCACGTGTTCAAAACTTTCGTAATTTAAGGGATGGGAAAGAGGATAATTTCTTACATCTCGTGTAGACAAACCTTCCTCTCATTCCCAAAGTAAAAGTAATAGTATAAATAAGAAAGAATCACCCTTATCCACTAAAAATACTGTTCTGAGAACCTTTTAGCTACCAAGTAGCCATCATTAGAGCAAACTAAATTAGAAATCAAAATGTGCCTGTGTACATACTGTTTGGTGTTATCTCCTAGCTGGAGATAAATCGGAATTTAATAAATTACTTTTTCGCTTAGACATTTCCATCCCTCCTAAATTACCTAGACATTTGTTCGTACAGGCTAACCCTGATTTTTCACCATTTTTTCTCTTTATAAGGGCAAAATGTTCTTTATAAAGAGTTCTAGTTTGACCAATATAGCATTTTGAACAAGACCTACAATTGGTTTTGTAAATCCTGGATTTAGGTCTGTATATATAAAACGCGGTTTAACGCATTTTACGCGGACACCGAGCGGAAAATCAAAAAATGTTATACATGATTTTATATGGCAATTTTTATTTTCTACAACTTTAGCTCGAAACTTTTTTTGATACATTGATTGGTTTTTGAGATATTGGCTATAAATCAAATATATACATATACAGGATGTCCCCGGTTTTAGTAGCAGAACTTCAACAGTCGATAGAAAATTTGATTTTGAGAAAAAAAGTTCCTATTAACATACAGACGCTTAGTTTTTGAGATCCAGGGTGTTGAAATTGAAAAAAAAAATTTTTGCGAATATCTCCGGAACCGTTTATCGTACAGAGAACAGCTGTAGTGAACATTTTTTACTCATAGTAAGCTATGTTCTGTGCGATAAAAAAAATTTTTTTAGTCATAATTGGTGAAGATTCTGAAGGGGTAGTGGGTGTTTTTCTCCCCAACTTCTACGCCACTGAAAAAAGTACAGTTTTGAGACAACTATTTGAACCGGCAATGTTTTCTACACAAAAAAGGTAGGTACTCCTGGTCATAAGCTGTAAAGTTGACCGTTTTCAAGAAAAATCAACTTTTATGTTGAAAAACATGGTCAATCTTTTTCTAACGTTTGAATAAATTTAGTTTAATTACTAAGAATTGACCATGTTTTTCAACATAAAAGTTGATTTTTCTCGAAAACAGTCAACTTTAGAGCTTATGACCAGGAGTACCTTTTTTGTGTAGAAAACATTGGCGGTTCTAATGGTTGTCTCAAAACCTTACTTCCAGTGGCGTAGAAGTTGGGGAGAAAAATACCTACTACCCCTTCAAAATCTTCACAAATTAAGAGTAAAAAAAAAATTTTTTATCGTACAGAACATAGCTTACTATGAGTAGAGAATGCTTACAAAAGCTGTTTCTTGTACGATAAACGGTTCCGGAGATATTCGCAAAAAATGAAATTTTTTTTCCAATTTCAACAGCCTGTATCTCAAAAACTAAGCGTCTGTGCATATATGTTAATGGGAACTTTTTTTCTCAGAATCAAATTTTCTATCGACTGTTGAAGTTCTGCTACTAAAACCTGGAACACCCTGTATATCTATATATCACAACGCACCCCCGCCCCAGCCTTCGCGTCAGTGACATTGGTTTCTAGATGTCAATACCCGCCCTTTTCTATCAAAAGATCCCGCTGTACAGAGAGGTCTGTAAAATGAGCTTTTTTCGTCTTATTTGCCTGGAGTATTACATCTATAAACGGGTTGTATTGCAAATTTGAAAAAACAAAGAATTTATTAATTACTGAAGGATACTAAGTGAAATTTTTGAATTTCATTAAACTGTTTGATGGTAGTGGTTAATTGGTTGTGTTCCAATTTCCTTTTTCGTATAGAAATTGAATTATTGATCAAAGCTTTGTCGTAACCATTGTCCAACGCTATTTGCTGAAGTTTCCCAACTTCGTTGTTATGATTTTGCTTTCTCAAAGGGATCTATTAAATGGAGCTATTTTATAATTCATAATTGTTGTAACAGAATCCGCATCGGGAGATACCTATTTGTTTGAGTGTCTTATGTATATGTAGAATTCCCAGCGATTACCATCTTTTATAATGTTAATATCAAGAAAAGGAAGGTGCTTATCTGTTTTGATTTCGACAGTGAATTTAAATGAATCAAATTGGCTATTAAGAGTGTTCAAAAAGCCATGTAAATCAAAATCTTCACTCGAAAATATCATCGACATAATCTATACTAAACTTTTGGAAACTGATTTAATTTTAGTTACTACAACACCTTTGATAAAGTTTTCGACTTCGACAAATCTGGGATTTACAGAATCGATTGTGAATCGTGTTCACAACGCTATGCGGGTCAAACAGAAGGAATATTCTAACTCTGTATAAAAAAAATGGTGATAAATTAGCGTTAGCCGAACATATTTTAAATATAGATCACACCATTTCTCAAGGAAGTTGGAAAGGGGGGTGGGGTAGTTTGAAATCTTTGTAGACAGTGACATTCCTGTTGTTTTTTAGGTCAAGTGTGCAAAATTTCATCAAGATTGGATTAAAATATAATTATATACAATACACACAAACAATAGATTTCAATTTATATACAGTGCTACAAATCTGACCAATATACGTCGACTCTAACAATGTCTATCGCATCTCGAATGTTTTTGCAATCTCTTACTTTGATTTACTTTGATCAGGGCGATGTAGTCTAGATTGTCTATATATGTAATCTAGTGTATCACAAAATTGATGGTTAGATAAGCAAGAACTCGTTCTATTGTATACAATATTCTACAGAAAATCGAAAGTCCCTTATTCTTTTTAAACAATGAAAACAACTTTTATTCGCTTGAACTATGATTAGTCCATTATCGCTGGTTTTTGGTTTCTAATAAACCGAATAATTTACGAAGATTGAAGTATCTCCCCGAAATAACTGTTCAACCAATTCATAAAATGAAAAAATGGGTTAGGGGAAAATGGTACATATTGTAACATAAACTGAAAAAGAGGGCGCACTATTTTCTTAAACCAATGGACTTCCGAAGAAAATATTAACTGCAGTAACTGTTCTTCATCGTCTGTGTAGCTGCAGATTCTATGGTCAATTACTTCTATCCCACCTTCTTTTATCGGTTTCACTTTTTGCTTGATCTGGCAAAAATATCTTTATGAGTAAGTAGATTAATGATTAGATTCGATCTGTTTTTTGAAACTTAGGAAGGTTGATTTTTATTCTTTTTTTTCTATGACCTCAGTAGTTCCCGCCTATTGACCAACTGGTGTAATCGAGGAAGAGAAAGTGAACTTCAGTTTACTTCATAACTATATTTCTGATACCACGTTGATTGGACTAAAAATTAAAACTACGTGAATGAATATCTCATGTGGAACCACCAATTGCAATTCAACATTTTCTTAGCTCTCTGTTCTATCATTTGTTATCCCACAAAATTCTTTTTCCCATGCCCAGTTCGCAGCATCATCATCAATAACTATTCCTGATAGATTAACTGGAACTTAATAAAGAAAAATGTATTATTTTTAGCTCTGTAAATTGTTTATTTTATATTTGTTTAATTTTTTTCTCTATGATTCGCGTTTTGTTTCAGTTTACTCGATGCTTCCTTGTTATACAATATGTCCAATTTATAGTTTGTTGTATTGAGATATCGGTAATTATGAGTTAGAAGGTAGGTTAAAGTACTAGAGATGTAGACATACAAATTTAGGTGTCTCGGCAATTTTCTATTTTGCTTATAGTTTCTGAGATATTCCGGGTGCGCGCCATTTGAAAAAATCACCCTATGTAGTAAAATGAACGCTTATCAAGCGGGAACGATAAAGTTCTGGATGATGGCTAGTAATAAAATCACGTCCCTCGGAAATAAAATCGATCCACTTCTTCTTAGTAGACAAACATTTACTGGAATTAACTGAACAATGTACACGGTGGTGCGTAGCTGCTCGAAATGCCACTAAGGAGGGGAATTCAAAATTAAGCGAAGGGAAACATTTCCTTCTTACCTTAGCTTTAACCTGAGCTGACCATGTAGCAATTTATTGATTACAACTATAATGGTATAAGTTCAATGATAAATACCAATAAATGGAGCAGTTGAAGGTCGAAGATTTTTCGTATGTTCTCAGAAGGTCTATCCGATTGACCATAACATGTAACCGATGGAAAACTGGTCTTTATAGTTCACATTATAACATTGTCACTATTTGCGGTGTCGATTGAATCATAAATATGAAGGATTGACTTTGTTAATTTCCTATTTTGCCTATATTTCTTTAATTTTTTCCACCAACTTTTCCTCACAATGACACAAAATGTGGATTTTATAATAATAGCATGTCGAAGGGTGTATATGAAAGTGATGATGTTGAAGAGATTATATTAGTGTCCATTTTCACTTGATTAAAGTATGAAGAGTAGATACACGAGGCAAGGAAAAAATGGATTGGTGGTTCATTGAATCAGAAAAGATGCCTTTTTTCGTTTCCAATGTTCAAACACTTGGGTATCGATTCGATCCCTCCAACTTCCACGACAACGTTCTTGTCGACAACCTAATTTTTGCTCATTTTTGTGTGGTTTGGCCTACATAATATCGATCATGTAACGCTTCTGGATTCGTGCGAGTTTCGTAAATTGATATCGTACCAAGCGAGTTCGTTCGAAATCGCCCATAGGATTCAAATCTATGCGTGCAAACAGTTCCTACCCAAGTCAATGACACCGTACTCCAACATTATAAGAGTAACTAATCATTCTGTAATCGGTTATTATACATTTCTTCGACATTTTTGATTTGTGAACTTTGAGTCCACATTAATTGTTTGTATGTACTCTGGTATAATATCTCGATAAGATACGACTTGGAATACTTGTTATCTAACAAATGAGTTTGTGGGGAAATAACCTCCTAGAGCCAGAGGCTACAGCATAAACATAGCTAGTCATAGTGACTTACTAGCTGATTAGGTACTAAACCTTATTTTTCAAAAGTATCGAAAACGAAATTATGGAGTACAGACTATGTTTTGGAATAGTAACGGTATTCGCAACTTGTGAATGTCTGCCTAGCGACATGGATAATATCGTTATTGGCAATGTTGATGAACTCCAGTCGCAAATTTAGCTCCAACCATAAACTTCATAGACTGCGCTTTCAAGATGCGCAGTGGTCATTGGACATGGACATATGAATCCGCCACAGGTTTGACTCAAGCTTCTTCCTCATTAGTCAAGTTACTTGACTCTGGAAATCGAGTAATCTGAATTGAGGCTTATGTTCATACTTGAACAAGTTAATTGAATCAAGAAGGAATTGCCTTGGCGCATCTGTAAGGCTTCAGAAGTTTTGGAAGCATACATAAATCATGCGTATAAATAGAGAACGACATGCTTTTGTTCTCAAACGAGCAATATAACCTCACTTTCCGCATTCACAGCTTGCTTTCAAATAGCTTGAATAATAATAAACTATAAAAGAGTTCACACTGTGGATATACACTATAATTGAGAAACAATCATCCTTATCCTCTAAACATACTATTAAAGTAATGGGACTGCTCACTTACCAAGGTTTTCAGCACTTTGGTACACTGCTCAAAAGAATTAGAGGAACACTTCTTTGTATCTCTAAAATTTATTGTAATAATCATATACATATTAGACATTTAGATTTCTAAAGCCACACATATTATCGTAACAAATTAATAATTTTAAGAATCGAGAAACCATTTACATATTCTTAAGATGTGATTAACAATTTAAAAACAAAACAAACAAACAATTTAAACGCAAAACGAAAACCAAAGTGGCGATAGATGCATTTTCTGTGCAGAACCTTTTGGAATTGACTTTTGTGAGGATCAATATCTCGTGTGTTCTCAACCAGCACGAACAACTTCATGACACCTCCTTGGCACACTCCTTATGATTCTTCGTAGATTTTCTTGGGATATAATTTACCATTTTTCGATTAAAGCTTCTTGTAACTGCAGGAGAGTTTGGAGTGCATGTTCAACAAATCCTAAACGTGGTTGATCGGCTTTAAATCGGAACTAATCGCAGGCTAATCCATGATTTGAATACCTCTCGTTCTTGTAGGACGTTTTTGGTAATAGCTGCTGTATGTGCTTTCGCATTATCTTTAGTGTTGCCCAAATGCAAGAACAAGACGAGACTTAGCCAGTCTTGGTCTTGGTCTTGCGCCAGTACAACTGGTCTTGGTCTTGGTATTGCGCTCCCAGTCTTGGTCTTGGTCTTGCAGCAAGAGTCTCGCAAGTCTCGCAATTACCTATTAGTGTTTCTGTTTTTCATTTTTATTCAACCTTTTTATGTTGGCACGATTTACACAAAGCAATTTGGGATGCATGAATTATTTCGAAAAACTCATCAAATTTGCTTTTAGGTCTTTCAGGTCTATAACTCCAACTCTCACTACTCCGACTAGAACTATTTGAATCTTCGTCACTCATGTCAAATTGTAAACGTGATAAGTTTTCCGAGAACAACAAGGATTAGAGTAAAATCAATTATTACATTAGACTCGAAGCAAAGCTCAATTGGGAATGACTGAAATTGAAATAAATACTATTACTAATAGTCCATTCGCTTAGATAGTGTCGCCTTGTACCGCGCCGCCTTGGCACGTGCCGGCTCTCATTAAAGGATACCGTCGCAAATCAAAGGATGCCGCATGCGGCGTACAGACGCATGACATTGTAGCGTCCTGCTTTTCGCTCTTATACCTACCTTATTATTATAAGTTAGATTTCAAATTAGTTTGTAAGATCTCTTTTTCGGCCTGTAACTTTTGAAATATTAAGAAAATAAACATTTTCTCTGTAACATACTACATATAATTCTATTACGCTTTATTCTATATAGTTTATTTTTCGTTTTCATTATTGTCATATTCTTATTTATTTTCATACTATATTTAATATATTATTTTTTATTTACTTATTCGGACTGCGTAAATCTCCCCTTCAACGAAAATGCACTGATAGTCATTTATATCTGTACTTTACGTCTTCCTATTTTCTACCTATTTTCTTCTTCAAAATTTTATGTACTAGTACATTCTTTCATTTCGTTTGTTTTCTATGTGTCAATTTCTTGTATTATAAATTAAGCCTGTCCGCTCCCTGAAACGACACTCAGTCCTAACTGCAAGACGCAGGAGTCTCGCAGGCTTAGTCTTGTTCTTGCTCAAATCTTGCACGGTCAGTCTTGGTCTTGGTCTTGCTAAAATTACGCGGTCTTGGTCTTGGTCTTGCAAAAATGCAAGAACAAGACCAAGACTGCAAGACCAAGACTGATTTTGGACAACACTAATTATCTTGCATCGGTATGAAATTGGAACTTACCCCATGAGCTACATGTACAACATGTTCTACTAGCACATTATCGATGTAACGTTGAACGTTTAGACTTCCACTTCACATTATCACAAAGTCGATTTTTCTTTCAATACTCATTCCACTCCAAAATCATTATAGATCAGTTACCAAATCTTTTTACTTCTTGTACTGCAGCAGAATTTCGTTCGCCGAGACTTATGTAAACACGTTGTGATGATGTAAACACGTGCTCGACTATCACAACGTGTAAGATGAAGTCTTGAATGATCGGTGAAGAATACTTGTGTCCAATGTGAAGTTGCCAATTAATAAGCTCACGTGCAAAATTTGAACTGCATATTTTGTGATGCCGTGTCAAGATTAGTTTTATTAGTTTAGTGTTTCGGACTACAAGAAGATTATATTGTGAAATAAAATAAGTTTTGACCAAAATCATTTCTTGTTTCATTTTTCGGGGACTCGCTTTGCCCTCGTATAGTGTGGGAAGTAAAAATTCAAACTACATATTATGGGATAATATTATAGCTTTCTTCTTGAATGGACTTCGAATAAGCTGGAGATCATATTATTTAAAACTATTCTGTATCTCAGTATATGAAATTGTTCAGTTTTTTGGTTAATTTAACGCTCATAAAATTGAACTCGAAACATGTTTTATTGAGGAGAATCGGAGACGTACCGTGTTCGAGCTCGAATTCAGGAAGGCGATTGCATTCTTTGTAATGAAAAAATAAAAGACCTACCTGAACAGTGTCGGGTCTCATTCATGATACCGTGCCCCCGAACGTTAACAGGTAAAATAAATCAGACTTCGTTAGTGTTTAGTGGACGAGTCTTCATGGGTGAGTGATCACCGTGCCATATCCTGTATTTCGTGTAGATAGAAACAAGCACTGTCGGTCTCCTCGACAGAGAAGAGCCGTTCGATGTTGTAACCTGCGTGGATGAGTCAGAAAATTAACAATGTGAATATGCAACGAGTGGCATATTGTAGAATGAATATTATGATTCTTGTAGTTACTGAATGTCTGATACCTAATTGACTGTTGCATAATATTTGCAATCGCTTGTAGATAATATTAAAATTTAGATGTGTAGAAGATCAACATTGCAACATTTGCAACGTGTTCTTTGTCATGACAACGATCACTTGTAAATAAATGCAACTTTAGTTATTTGGAGCATAAAGTGATAGCCCTTTTAAAAGGAAATGTTCCCATATAGGATAGGGTTTAACTTCCTTTACTACCCATAGGTAAGGAAATAAGGAAATGATTTAAATGTTGAACATATTTGAAAATAGTATTAAACATCACAGCCTTGTGGTTTGACACTTAGTTTTAATTAGCGATTGAATAGGGCGCAATTCAGCGAATTTATATTTAAAAAAGCGAATATAAAACGGAAGTGACAATAGATAAAGGATTTCCGCAATCCATTTTAACTTTTCATGTAATAATAAATTCTTAATTTAGCTTTATTCTGCTAGTAATAAGCAGTAATTTACAGTTGACAATTTAAACCTAACTATTGGTTAGATAAAGAATTACCAATCGTATTTTTAAAAGTATCTAAAGTTGGAGCATCTCTTATATCTTTAGGCAAAGCATTAACGACAAATTCCTAACATTTATTATGTAACGGTTGCAATCTGTTGATGTTTTCTTTAGTAGATGCTAATAGTAATTCATTACATACTTGAAATGTGGGCTTATTATTGTATTATAAATCAGAGATTTTGACTATTGCGACAAGTTACATGAACTCCTTCTTAAAAAGCCAATTTTTTTACATAAGTAATTTTCAAGGTTATTGAAAGTTAACTGTTGATCAATAATGACTCCTAAGTATTTTATTTCATGCACTTGTTCAATTGGCTCACCGCCTATTTAATGACCTGGAGGCCAATTCTTGAATTGCGAACGACGAGTGCGCATACGATTTTTGTACAATGTCTCATACTTATTGATAGATTTCAGAAAAACCAATACTTCAATTTTGCATTCGGCGTTTTTCAGTAGAATTCACAACGAGTGGTGGATACCAACCACTCGTCTTTTAAGTTTCTACTAAGACATTCTGTGTATGCTATGTTCAGTCTAACGATTAAATTTAAATTTTTAAAACCAACTATTACAAGTTCGAATTTCACAAGTTTATTAAGAATGTGACTATAGTTTCGCTACCACCGTAGCTTCTTCAAACGTATTACAAAGTACTAACAAGATAACATAATAGCTCCTTGATCCTTTTCTTGAAAGTTCTTCATGTCTGGCCAATATGTGTCGTAGGGCAAGACTCACATGTTAGCTTGTACACACCACATTTGTCATGCTTAGATGATGCATCTTTATTATTTCTAATAAATTCGGATAAAACTATTCTGCGTTTTATACGCTGAGTAAATGTCTAATTTGTTAAGAAAATTAGAAATTTTACTGATAAATTATTTCCTATTTTAGTCGTATGATACGGATCAGTCAAATAATCCCCAATTTAATTTAATGCTATCGAATTTACACCATACTTTTTGCAATTTTTTTTATAGAAATTCCCTATTTATTGTTTCAAAAGCCTTTTTGAGGTCAATAAAAAAGTTAATAATAACTTTATTTTGGTTCATATCATTTCTCCATTTCGACAAGTTGAAGAGGCCAAATAAATTCATGAGGGTTTCGTGGTTTAATTATTATAGCAACAGCTGCAAGAAACCCGTCAAGCCAGTAAAGCGATGTTTTTGCTGGGTTAATATAAAGCTGGCAACGCATTAAGAAAATGATATGTACTTAAACATACCTTATATGCTAATAAATATACCGTTAGTATGATATATAGATATAGACGTAGAATTCTAGGTCAAACCATGAAATCCGCTATGGACTGAGCAAAATGACTTCCAAATAAGTTTTTTTTTTGTAAATGCCAATTTTCACTTGGGCACCAAATTAACACTATATTTTAAAATATTTCAGAAGTCATTTTGTTCAGTCCATAAAAGTTTTCATGGTTTGGCGTAGACCTCTACGTCCGTTTCAGCGACTGTGGAGGAGGTAGAGGAGTAGTTCTGAAAAGGAGTGTACGAGTCACTGCATCCAATTTACCTTTTGTTTTTTCTGTGGAGATGAAATGCATTATGCACACCATCAACATAATCTATCACTTCAGGTAGTGCAGGACTCACTCTAAATTACAGCATACCTGCTAAAACCTCTCCGACCTTCATCCATACCCATAATGCGATAAGCGTATCGCATAAGTTCAGGGTATGAACTGCGTCTCTGTTGTGTTTCTCAATTCTATATCGCTTTCTGTTTACGTTGATGTTTTACGTTGATATTTACTTAGTTGTTTACATTCATGTTTACGGTGATGTTACGTTTGTTTGTATAGCGCTATGTCTATGTTTGTGTCCCTGTTTCGTGTGTTCATGCCATAATATGGTTGATGCCCAATTTTATGGTTTGTGTGTCTTCAGTAATTTATCTCGATGGGATAACTTCCTATATTGTTTCTGATTGTACCTTGATATTGTTTCTTCCCAATATTGTGGTTCCTGGGTTTTAGTAATTTATCTCGATTGGATATCTTCCTATGTTGATTCAGTAAGTTATCTTTGATGAGATAACTTACTCTACTGGAACATATGGATCATCCGTGTCAATCACAATCTATCCATCACCTTCTTCCCAGGAACTTGTGATTGGGAGTCCATAATCTATCCAGGGTTCGGGTGCCTGTTGGTCCGCGGGAGCATTTACACTCCTACCCATGACCCTGCTGGCAACAGGACTGTGAATTTTCCCCTATCCGCCACCTGGGGACGTGCCTGGTTGCGGTTTCAGGCTCCGCACAAGAGAAGAAGCTCCTGCTTTCTAGGCGTGCGTCCAATTCACCTAGACACTCCTGCCCTAGCAAACTTCGAAGCGAAGTTTCTTGGGACATTTTTCTGATTTGTATCTTATCTACTCATTTTCTACTTTTGCACTTACTATCGAGTGCACGTATCTGCAGATTTTTGTTTAGGCCTATTGAGTACATTGAGTTGAATCATAACGTCACAGCGCGTTCGGAATAATTCGGGCCTGTCCGGTTCGTTTTCCTTAAATTCAAAGCATCATGTTTTTCTATTGCAGTTTTGACACTGTTTCTGAAGTAAATTCAATACTGACTGAGAACCCTCGATGTTGGAGCTTCGAGAATTCATACTGGGTGCAAGAGGGCAATTCGCAAAGGCCTTAGAAAATTAATATATGGGCTGGTACAATTTTTGAGAACGGGATACTGGACACTGGTGCCATGTTTCTTTGAAGGCAAAACAGCTGATATCTATTTGCGGTTTTTACAATTCTATTTTATGCCAGCCTATGGCGCAAAAAGGAGAAAAATAAAGCGAAGAAAAATGCAATTTTCATAAACTAATTGAAATGTTTTGCGTTTTTGTGAAAACCATACAGAAAAAGAATACAATTTCCATAGAAATGATTATATTTTAAATTTAATCCTATAAATAAGAAATAATCTCCATTTTCCACTAAAAATACTGTTATAAGTACTGATGACCTTTCGGCTCCAAGTAGCCATCATCAGAGTAAGTCCTCAGTACTTTTAACAGTATTTTTTAGTGGATAAGGGTGATTATTCCTTATTCACAGTATATCCACAGTGTTTTCAGTTATTTATAATTTTTACGAAATTAGTTTTCAGTTATTAAGAAACAATTTTATTTGTTTGTTAGTTATTTGCCAAGAATTTTCCAGTTAATTCATGTCAAGGTCAAGAATGTATGTCAAACATGATATTCTGCTGAATTTTTTACAAACATACTACCGGCGTTGTGCAATTAATGAGGCTGAGATAATATATTCCAGATTGTTTCTCTCATTTTCGTTATTATGTTCGCTTTGTAATGGAAAAGCGTATTTCTTTGTCCAAGATTCTTCCAGTTCCCACGTACCAGTAAAACTTCTTCATAAGATTTATTTCTATACAAAAATCACAAGAACAGACTATACAAATATCGTTCGCTTCTTGATATCAAGATTAACAGAATCTATTGAACCAATGCTAATAGTTCTAAATCATTTCTATTTCATTTTCCGGTTACGATCATATAAAGAACTTTTGAATTCCAAGTGACCACGCAAGGGGATTTTTAAGCGCGAACGTACATAATTACGACAGCTAAGAAGCTCGCGCAACCATTAAAACTTATCTCGTTATCTGTATCTTCGATTTAATACGCAGAACTATAATAGTGCGATGTCCAAAAATTGAATATGTAACCATTTTTAATCTTGAGCTATATCAGTACACAAAATGACGCGAAATTAGTCAGATGTTTTGGCATTATTTGATTTGATCACTTGTTTTTTTATCATTGGTCAATGTTATTTATTCTTATATAATATAACAAGACCTCATGTTTTATCTATGAATGTAGACTGTACCAGATTCCATTAGTTACTTATACTACGTATAACGAGGGGAGTAAAAATCGGGTTTATTATAAAAAGGATTTTTTATCGCTGTCAGGAACATTTGTTCGGAAGGAAATTATGGATGAAAATTTATGGTTTCAAAGGATGGGTGCATTTGTCAAATTAAAATTCAATTCTCAATTTCATTCTGTTATTATAAAAAGCTGTGATCCATAGATCATTAACTTTCCTCAGATGTAGGAACCGAAATTATGTGCCTTGTAGATTATGAGAAGCTGCTGGGATGTAAAGTAGGTCTTGGCACGGAATAGAAAACAAATTTTTTGTGAATCGGTTTTCGCAATGTACCTCACATGATCAGGATAGAATTTAATGTAACAAAAACCCAAGCTTGCGTCTTCTCTAGGAAGGCCGGATTCCACAATCCCTGATATGATGATGTCAGGTACAATTATTCCCATAAAGTCTTCCATAATAATGCTCAGAATTACCACCAACAGCACTCTCTCATGGGACGGTGATGTGAGGTCTATTGCGAAAACCTTCACAAAAACTTGTTTTTCTATTCTGTTATTATAAAAAGCTGTGATCCATAGATCATTAACTTTCCTCAGATGTAGGAACCGAAATTATATTGCATTTGGTTAGAAACAAAACAGGTCGAATCTGTGCCTTGTAGATTATGAGAAGCTGCTGGGATGTAAAGTAGGTCTTGGCACGGAATAGAAAACAAAGTTTTTGTGAATCGGTTTTCGCAATGTACCTCACATGATCAGGATAGAATTTAATGTAACAAAAACCCAAGCTTGCGTCTTCTCTAGGAAGGCCGATTCCACAATCCCTGATATGATGATGTCAGGTACAATTATTCCCATAAAGTCTTCCATAATAATGCTCAGAATTACCACCAACAGCACTCTCTCATGGGACGGTGATGTGAGGTCTATTGCGAAAACCTTCACAAAAACTTGTTTTTCTATTCCGTGCCAAGAGCTACTTTATGTCCCTGCAGCTCCTCATAATCTACAAAGCACAGATTCAACGGGTCCTGGAGTACTATTCACATGTTTGGAGTTTGGCTCCCAAACATAGGCTGAAGCTCTTGGATTCTATCCAGAAGAGATATTCGTTTGATTGATGATTTCACACTTACGAGTTCATTCGCCTCTCTAGAACGTCGTAGAAAGGTGAGGTATCTCTCCATTTTCTATCGATATGTCCATGGTCGGTGTTCATCAGAAATCTCGTCTGTTGTTCTACCATGAGTGATTCCAGATAGGGGGACTACACGAGCTCAAACTAGTCACCCCTTCACTGGCAAGCTCGAGACCTGCCGAACTTCTTTCTACCAGACTTCATTGTTTTATTGAACTGCGGAGTTGTGGAACTCTTTACCTAGTGAGGTCTTTCATTATGATTCTAACCTCCAAACCTTCTAGAAAAATACGAATGCCCATCTCCTCTCCCTACATTCCACTGCTGGCTTACACGATGTTCTTCGAACATTATAGGTTTCCTTCTCGTGTCGTCAAAGTATATAAAAAAACGTGTGGCACTCGGGGACTGCCGCGGTAAAGCTATTGCATAGCATGTTTTATCAACTTATGCAATTATAATTATTTATTTATTTTTTATTTATGCAGTATTTTTTTCTTTGATATTAATTCAAGTTACACTTTTTGAGCGTGGTGAACGATAAGAAAACATTTTTTTTTCTTTTATTGAATAAATGAGAAGTTAATATCGTTTAAAATATTTTTGTTATCTTACAATACATGTAGGTTATTCAGGAATTTTTATCATTGAAACTATAGGTTTATGGTAACTGAAATAAGAAATATAAGTTTGAGACTTGATATCCTCTAAATATCTGGAAAATACCGCGTCAATGGTGGTCCCATATTTTGTTGTGGATTCTTGTGGATCATTATTCATTTTCAAATTCAATTTTTCCGAAAGAAAAGTTGTCAACCGCTCTGATTTTTTATCAGAGAAGTTGATGTTGAAATCGCCAGCCAAGATAAGTGGACATTTATTACCATTTGTACCAAGTATTTTCGACCCATCTTCAGTGTACTCCAGTAAAGTGCGATGAATAAAATGCTCTACCTCGTCCAATTTTGCATACGGAGAAATGTAAATTGCTACCATGACTATGTGTAGGCCATTTCTAAGTTTGCATAAGCACGTACAAATATCTCCAACAAATGAGCGCCTAACATTAACATCGCTAACGTGTGCAATATTTATTTCAATATTCGGAGTCATAATATTAGTAACATTATTATTATTTTGGTAAATAGCTACCCCACCTTTTGGAACAGTATCTACAACAGTATATATACCTACATGTATACTTACGCGCATATGCGGTAAGTGTGGCATTATAAAGATATGATAGTAGATACCTATTATACACCTATATACTTCCCACAAACAGCTGCTTACGTATTCGTCCGATTTCGGAGCAGCTCGTCTCGATTCGTGCGAGCTTCGTACAGCTGTACCATATACATACACGTTAAGCGAACGCTCGGCCGAGCTACATGATAGGCGGAGTGGGGGGTGTTAGGTTTTATTCTCGTTACGGAATTTCTTGATTCGTTCGCCGCGCTCAAAGCCCGCGATAAAAGCTATGCAATAGCTTAAAAACCTGATATCATTATATTAGGGATTGTGGGGTCTGCCTTCCTGGAGAAGATGCAAGCTTGAGTTTTGGTTGCATTAAACTCTACTACATTATCTGATCCCCTTTTCAAAATCGTTGCTAGATATCCATTAATTGCCTCAACCTGTCTCTGTCTCGCTCCTCTGGCTTCATTGGATGGTATAGGGGCTCTAGATGAGAAAACGATATGAAGTGTACCGTCATCTGCAAAGCTGTGGACGGGACAGATGGTCACTTCCAGCAGATCGTTTATATGAAACAAAGTTGGAGCCAAGATAGATCCGTGTGGACTACCAGCCTTGATAGCCATTGTATCGAGGGATACTCCGTCAACCATCACCACATGTAGTGATATATCTGAGAGGAAACTCGGTAGTAAGCGACAAAATTGAGGCGGCAATCCATTTGACGGAAATTTCCCAAGAAGGGTTTGGTGCCAGACTCGGTCAAATGCTTTGGAGATGTCGAATGGTACAGCTACAGATTCCCCAGGTTTTTAATGGATTTCTGCCATACATGTGTTATGTAGGCAAGCAGGTCTGCTGTTGATCTCTGCTGAGGAAAGCCATATTGCCGTTCATTCACGAATTCTCTAGGTATTGGATGAGCTCGATATTGATTGCTTTCTCCATCACTCTGAAGATCACAGATAATAGTGCAATAGGTCTATAATGAAAGGGAAAACTAGTGTTAATTCAGGAGCGCAGTTAAGAACCGGATATCTACAACTATTAGCATTTTTCTCAAAATATACACATTCTTTGAATATTAAGTTATACATGGAAAGAAACTGTATTCCAAAAACTCTACTTTACAAGTAGATGTACATGTTATAATGGGATTTTCAAGAGGGGGTCTACAAATTTCTTAGCTGTCAAACTATGTAATGCTGTGACATTTGCGGATTCTTGTTATTTCAGTTCTAGTGACTTGTCAATGTTTGTCATTTAATCATGGAAAGATTAGGTATCTCCTCCGAACAACGTTTCCAAATAATTTCCAATTTATTACCATAATTTTCGTCATGTTGCAACAATTTTACTTGCAATTCGTCCAATTTATGATCACCATAATCGTTCTGCTCAAGATAACATCTTGTTGCGTGATTTTCTCGTAAAATTGAGAGAACGAGCAGCAAGGAATGGAAGCGAATGTGTGTTGTAAACGAAAGTATTGTCTCCGATCTCAATTTTTCGATTCCACGACGTGAATTGAGTGTTTCTCAATCAAGACTGTGTCGAATTTGGCGAAAGGATCTTGTCCTATGTGCTTACAAGATCGCACGAGCTCATGCCCAATGATCTTTGCCATGTCGCCTATTCAGTTATGAAGCTCGTTTGTGGTTCAATGGATTTGTTAATAAGCAAAATTGACTTTGGAACAACCATTACATGCTGATGAATTGCAGGTGGTTTGATTGGCAACACAATTACGGTTAATGAAGAACATTATCTTGCCATGTTAACTGGTTATTTTTGGCATGAATTGAATGGAGTAGAATGGATTTGAAGACATGTAGCTCCAACCGGTTAGTACCACATCTGAGCGACCGATACGATCAATTGACTGAAGCAAAAGTTCGGCGTAATGATTATTTCATAAAGTGGATCTGTCACTGGCCGTTTCGTTTGTGTGATTTAATGCCTCTGGACTTTTTTCCCTGAGGCCATGTCGAATTTTAACCACCATTCGTAATATTCAACCGGAGTTGTTAAAATTGGGAAATTAGGTTCAAAGTCCACTCTCATACTTTTGTTTTTCATTGATTCCATTCCTGTAAGGTTATCTTCACATTTAGTTTAATTAGCTTTTATTTCGATTCAATTATAATTGAAATTATAACGAAATAAATGTATGTACTCAATATAATTGAGCCGTTCTCCTATTTCAGACAGCGAATACGGAAACGAGTTTCAGCGTTGTGATGACAATGCATATTGTTTCATGCTTTTCAATTTTGAAAGTGGGTGGCCGTATTGAGCGGCCTCTTATATAATGAAATTACTGAAATACTATACAATTCAAGGTGTCGGAATCTGATTTGTATAATTTTACTAGTAGCTTTTTTATTTGATTTCATACGAAATGGTTCCACATTAAAATCACAATCAATTGCATTAAGAAACATTGGTAATTTCATTCTTACTGTTGGTATTGTACAATAGTCAAGGCGATACTTTATATTCTTAAATCTTTTGTTGAATATCGCATGTAAGAAGCTAGAACGCCGAAATTGGGATTGATTGGATATTTCTCAGTAAGAAGGAAATTTCGTTACTATGTATGTTACCAAAAGAAGTGTCGCAAAGTTCAATAGCTAATTTAACATTCAAAAATGATGAGAATATCTTGGTTTCCAAAATACGATGTGACGACATGGATTCCATCACATTGATACATGGGGATCATGTATTTTGCAAAACGCTCTAAAGTGGTAAATAGCAAGTGTATTGTTTTTGGGCATGGCAGGGACTACCGTGGTATTTTTGACACCCATCTTCAGTTTTTCAAATGGAATTATAGCATTTTATTGAACCATAATGACAACAGGTTTTTTCTGGTTATAAATATGAATCACACGTTCAGCATATTTCTCAGTCAGTTCTAGTGCAATGAAGAATTCGTTAGTAAGTAAGAATATATTCGTATTTACTTACAGAAAATACAGTAATAGAATGAAGATTTTATTTGAGGTGCAAACAATTGACAAAAGTATATTTTAAGAGATTGGGTGAAGTGATAACTGTGACAATACTATGGCGTGTTATTTGACCAGAGGCTTTAGGCCAGGTATCGTACCTCCCACTCATATATTTAATATATGCTCCTTGAGCCAGGCTAAGTGTTGTGTACTGAACTGCAAAAGCAACTGTCAGTAATCCAGATAACACTTGTAATTAAACATTTGATTTTCCAAGAGACAAGAGTTTGAAGCAAAAATGTATTAAAGCAATTCATGGAGATTCTTTCGTTTCCAATAAAAATTCGTACCTACTTATGTTTGTAAACATTTTCCTGTTAGTTACATTATTAGTGAATACAAGATAACGAATCGTGTTGGATCTGTACTTATGTGTCCTAGAAATATTTAAAAACTTGTTCAAGATTGCAAACCTTTTATCATTCCAAATCAACCTTTCTATTTGTCAAAGAAAGTTCGAATGTAAACATGCTGAAGAAAGATGATTAACTCTAAAACATAGTGATGAGATTGATTTCCAAAGCTGACTCAAAGAAGATGATATTTTAAATTATAGTGACTTTATTTCAAAATTCAAGAACATACATTTTTTCATAGAATTTCTGGAAACGACGTTTGTTTTTTTAATTCTTTTTAATGAGAATATGGTTGGTGCTCCAAAGATTCTTGATTGTTTCAGGTTTTAGAATCGACAGCAATTTAAAGATTTCATTTTTGCAGATAAAATATATTCATTCAAATTTAACTGGCTGGTGGGAAAAGACAGACTTTGTTCAAAGTCGTCTCAATTGGATTATATTATCATAGAATACATTTAGCACAGTGAATAATATTAATAAAATAGAGCTAGTTAGCTAGTTGGCCAGTAAAAATTTGGAATAATCTCTCGACAGCTTTGCAGATGACGATAATATAGACTATACATTAGAATCGAAGTAACATTTTTGAGATATCAACTAACTCCAAACGTTATTTTTACTCTTACGGATTTATGCTATGAGCAGCTTCAATTTTTTTCCAATTTCCTGGGGATTATAGTACTAGATAGTCGGGAGTTTTAACTTTGCCAAATTTCAAGTATTTGAAAAAAATAGCTGGTGATCTCAAATGTCATATGGGAAGTCAAAAATATATTATCTTTCAAAATAATTTCAGCATTCAGACGAACAGGACAACATTATTTCTTATACGACGGAATTTATGTTTCGCCTAAACTTGAATATAAAGTCGGAGAATTGATGGGGACAGTTGAAAGATCTTCTGATAAAAACGAGTTAGCCACGCGGATTCAGGCTTTCATGCTCACTTCTGTTTTCTCTAAAAATCAAGATATCATAACGTTATTTCTCTAATCTGCGATAATCAAATGAATAGTTCAGCGCATCGACTTTTCTGTAATCCCAAATTGACCTCAAATTCTTCTAAATTGATACTTATCAATGACATTTTAAATGTTATTCAAATTCGAACAAAATTTGAATACAACGCCCTTCTATTGTTTCAGGTTTTGGTATCGACAGCAATTTAAATATTCAATTTTTGCATAACTTAAAATTATATATTCATCTAAATTAATATGACTTATTGGAAACTATTTACTTTGTTCAAAGTGGTTTCAATTTGATTCTATTATCAGCCATATGTGAATTCTTTGAATTCAATTTCCTGGCGCTTATAATTATTGTATTAGTTGTCTGGAGATTTAAATTTAACAAATTCCAACTATTTCGAATATCCTACGGTAATTGAAGTCACAAATTTTTATTAATGTAATTTTAAATGTTATTCAAAGCGGAATTCCATTAGAATACAAAACACTTCGAGAAGTAGAGTCGGCCTGAATTGGTGTTGTCACAATTTTAGATACTGGGGCCTAACTCTAGTAGGCTATGATCACAAGCATGGGTGTCGTGATTAGTCTAAAAAATCTAAAGGTGTGATTCCTCATGTCTTTTTATTGAAAAAATTCATATGAACATGGGGTCTAAAGTGTTACCGTTCCGATCTACTGGGTGTTAGAAATTTAAAAAAAAATCGTATTTTTCGTAATATGTCGGAAACCACTTTAGATAATTTTCCTTCATATCTAGGTTGAAGGCAGTCTTTTTCCATTAACAATTGTTTTCCTAATTAAACCATTGGCGTTCGTACGCACATAAATTATTTGTTTATGATGAATGGTACGCCAATGCTTTTTTTTTGGAGAAAACAGGAGTTTTTCTTGTACTTCGAACGATTTTCGAGAAAAAAAATTAAATCAACTTCATTGCATATCCCAAAACCACTAAAAACCGGGCTAGAACTAGCAATAGTGTTTCCTAAGTAGGGTATGTAAAACTTTTCGGGAGGTGATTCCTGAAATTTTGTATGGAAAAACTTTGTATAAGCATATTATTACGTCCTAAAGTGCTCTTTAACCTCATATAGCATCTTGCCAAATGCCAATACGAACACAGATTACAAGTAATCTAACGATCTACAAAACTTTTTATTAGAAGTAACTGATAAATACTTCAAAACTAAATAAAATGTTGAAAATTACCGTCATTGGCCATAATGCAAGCTTCTACTCGTCGCCTCAATGACTGCCTAACTAGCTCAAGATCACCAGGCCTGTTATAGTCTAGGAGCTAGACCGATATCGATGGTCTGAACATTAACCCGATGGCACTATGGTTTATCGTTAGAGGACGGTTCAATGACCAATTGCTAGATCTCGAGATACAGCATCCACATTTTTTTTTTGACTGGAGGTTAACTCTTTCCAAGTTGCGGTTACTCGAGGAGCATGCCATTCTTATACACTTCCACCATGTGTCATCATTTTTTATCGTGTCCGTTTATCAGGCCGACCAGTTAAAATTCAACCGAAAATGAACTGCAAGTTAACCCCCCCAAACCTGGTGGAAAATGTTCATTGGTGATGGCAATTGTTAACATACCCTAAGCCATCAAAAGCTATCGGTCCATTTCCGAGTAATTGGCCATTATTAGGACCAAAAGTGTTTGTTTTTTCATTTTGTGGATAAAACTTGCGGGTTACAAGGTAACATGATGGCACCATGTTAAATAACTTTATTGGAGGTCAAATAAAGATTTAAAATTATTGCCATCACTCCTTGCCTTTCAACCCCCCAAAACCCTATAAAACCACCTCCCAAAAAAATATGAATCATATGATAATATAACCAATTTTATGATAAATCAGTCAATCATTGAGACTCTGGCTGGGTTTAAAATCGAAACTGCTTTTTTTTATTTTATTTTTTCATTTTGCCGGATGATCTTGGAGAGTTTTGGGGTGTTGAAATAGGCAAGGAGTGATGGCAATAATTTTAAATCTTTATTTGACCTCCAATAAAGTTATTTAACATGGTGCCATCATGTTACCTTGTAACCCGCAAGTTTTATCCACAAAATGAAAAAAAGAAACATTTTTGGTTCAAATAATGGCCAATTACTCGGAAATGGGCCGAAAATTTTTGATGGCATAGGGTATGTTAACAATTGCCAACACCAATGAACGTTTTCCACCAGGTTTCGGGGGGGGGGGGGGGGGTTAACTTGCAGTCCATTTTTGGTTAAATTTTAACTGGTCGGCATGATAAACGGACACGATAAAAAATGATGGCACATGGTGGAAGTGTATAAGAATGGCATGCTCCTCGAGTAACAGCAACTTGGAAAGGGTTAACCTCCAGTCAAAAAAAAAAAAATGTGGATGCCGTATCTCGAGATCTAGCAGCCGGGGAAAATTCGGTCTGTGAGACGAATTGGTCATTGAATCGTCCTCTAACGATAAACTATAGTGCCATCGGGTTAATGTTCAGATCATCAATATCGGTCTAGCTCCTAGACTATTACGAATACTGTTACAGGAGTGTATTATTCGATTCTGCAGCTCTTCTATGGTCTCAATGGGAGTAGTGTATACTAGTTGTTTAAGATGGCCCCAAAAATGAAAATCCAAAGGATTTATATCTGGGGATCGGGGTGACCAAAACTGTGAACCTCCCCTCCCTTTCTAGTGATTTGGAAATGCATTATTGAGATACTCCAGAACAATTACAGCAACATGGAGAGAGCCTCCATCGTGGATCAACCAGAAGGAACGTCTCATTGCCTAAGGCTAAATCTTCCAGGAGTTCAGGTAGCACATGAATAAGAAAATGCAGATAAGATTCACAGTCCAATCGATTTGGTAGAAAATATGGTCCAATCAAATAGTCCCCAAACATTCCCACCCACACATTAACAGTAAACGTTACCTGGTGCCTGGCTTCCAATATGGCATGCGGATTTTCTTCCGCCCAAACATGGGTATTGTGAAAATTTGTAAAACTCTCTTAAGAAATTTGCCTCATCCGTGAACAAAATATTAGCCGAGAAATTTGGAATAGTTAAATGTTTTTGTTCTAGCCACCGACACCAATCAAGTCGAAGAGAAAAATCACGTGGTAACAGAGCCTGTACACGTTGGATGTGGTAAGGGTATAGCGGGTTCTGTTTTTAAATGGTCCATAATGTTTTAGCGCTGACATTAAGGTTGCTAGCAAACTTTCTAGTACTAATACTGGGCGCATCTTCAACTATTTGAAAGATGTGCTCCTCGAGCTCCGGAGTTACTTACTGAAAGAGGCCGCCTACCAACGATATTTTTACTTTTTGAAAACGTGTCAGTTTCTTGTAATCACCGATGAAGTTGAGTAAATGTGTTCGAACACTGCAATCGCCTTTCTGGATACCTCTCAGCATATAGCCGTCTTGCTTGCAATGAATTTGCTAATCCATATAAGAAATACATTTGAGTCATTTCTTCATTTGTAAACGCAGCCAATATTAAAAAAAATAGCTAATCAAATTTATTTTTGAACAAATAAAAAAGAATACATAGGAAGTTAAATAAAAAGTAATTGCGACAATTTGACGTTTGGTAAACTCGATTTGTGTCATGAAATACACATTTTCAAAGCACACTTTGACATTCATGTAGATTGTAGCCCGGTTTTTAGCGGTTTTGGGATATGCAATGAAGTTGATTTAATTTTATTTCTCGAAAACCGTTCGATGTACAAGAAAACACAAGAGAGCAATTTAGCTAAGATGGAAGGATGGAAAATCAAGAAAAAACTGTTTTCTACAAAAAAAATATGTGGTGTACCATTTATTTTGAACAAATAATTCAGAGGCGCTACGTACGCCACTGGTTTAAGTAAGAAAACAATTCTTAATGGAAAAAGACTGCCTTTAACGTAGATACCACATACCAAAATTGAAGGAAAATATCTGAAGTGGTTTCCGACATATGAGGAAAAATTCGATTTTTTTTAATTTTCGACACCCTGTAGATCAGAACGGAAGCCCTTTAGATCCATGCTCATATGATTTTTTTTATAAAAAGACATGAGGAATCACACCCTTAATTTTTTAGACTACTTGGGAAACACCATGTATATTTAATCTGCAGAAATGCAGATTAAATATACAGGGTGTTTCCCCTGCTGTGTGGCAACTTTTGATAGTTCGTGTAACAGAAGTCAGTCTAAAACATGGTTGTATTATAGGTTGAATAATTTCGAAAGTTATCCTGACAGCAGGTGTCAGTATAAAACATGGAGTTAAAGTACATTTTGTAGATCATTTGGAAAAAACAATCATTTCCAATAAATTTTTCCTACAATCATACCAGGAAAAGGTGAAAAGTCTCTGAAAATTGAAACAAGAAATGATTTATTTGGTCAAAACTTATTTTAATTTTCAATATAATCTCCTTGTAGCCCGATACACCTCATTCAACGTTTTTCCAATTTTCGATTCCTTCCAAATAATGCGATTTCAGCAATCCTTAAATATGGGCGTTTGTTTCGGCGATGACCTCATCGTTACAGCCAAATCTCTTTCCGCCGAGCCATTTCTTCAAGTTGCAACAGCTCTGCATAATATACACCGGTGATCGTTTTGCCCTTTTCAAGGTAATCGATATGGACGGTACCGTGGGCATCCCAAAAACTGTCGCCATGACTTTGTTGGCCGATAAACCCAATTTGGCCTTTTTGTGCTTCGATTCGCCAGGACAAGCCCACTATTTCGACTGTTCCCTTGGTCTCTGGTGTGTTGTGATGGATCCATGTTTTGTTCGCGGTTACGAAACTGCGCGGAAAGTCCTTTTTATCGCGCTTGAACGTCGCCAAATATTCCTTTGAAGTTAATTTTTTTCCATGTTTACAAGAATCTTCAAGGCTGCTTGCTTTCGATGGGTGTCAAAACAGAACTGAAAGGCACAACAGTCTGAAAATATTATTGCGTTCTACCGGGATATCAAAAATTTTCTTGGTCAGGCGTGGTTGTGGAATCTAAAACGTGTGTCTTACTTTACGTTTGAAATAATTATGTCACTGTCACACTGACATCATCAATAGCCTACAAATTACATACCTATTTATTTCAGTTGTAAAACAATAATGAACTTCAAATTATGAGATAACGGTTTTGGTAACAAGAAAAACTAAATTACAGTAATTGTTGGAAATGTCCCCCGTTTTGTTCGATGCACAAGTTGACGCGCATCCTCATGCTGTGAAAACAGTTTTGCAGCATTTCTGGCATTATGGTTGCACATTGCTGAACTATTCTTTGTTGAAGTTCTTGCAAATCATTTACCGAAGTTGCGAAAATCTTGTTTTTTAAGTAAGGAAATATAAAATAGTCCATAATTGTCAAACAAGGTGATCTCGGAGGAAACTCAACTTCTGTCTGCAAACTTATCAGCCGGTCATCAAAAAACTCGCGGAGAAAAGCAATATTTTTTCGTGTAGTATGTGCTGTTGCACCGTCATGCTGGAAATAACCGTACCGAAGTTCATCATCGTTTAACTGTTGCACAAATTCAGCCAAAAAGTTGTGTCTCTGTACCTTTCAGCGTTGACGGTGAAATTGAAAAAAATTGGCCCAATTATTCTTCTGCGAGAAACTGCCATCCAAACACCAATTTTTTGAGCATGTAGTGGCGATTCAGTAAAAACATGAGGGTTATCATTGCTCCACATTCGCATATTTTAAGAATTGATGTATCCCGAAAGGTGGAACCACGCTTCGTCAGAAAAAAAGTCCAGAAGATCGTCATTCATTAAATTATTGACAAACCAATTGCAGTAAGCAAGGCGTTTGGGGTGGTCTGCGGGCAGAAGAGCTTGATGTGCTTGCATCTTATATGGATGCATGTTCAAGTCTTTCTTTAAAATCTTCTGACATGTTCCATAAGAAATTCCACTTTCTTGAGAAAGATGTTTCAAAGGTTTTGCAGGCTCCCCTTCCATACGTTGACGAACGTCATTGACAACTTCTTCTATACGAACTCTTAGTCTACCAGCACCTTTTTTATGAGTCACACAACCAGTTTCGCGAAACACTTCAACACAATTTGTAAGGAACGTATAAAAATTGTCCGGTAATATTGCCACGTTTGGGAAGTTGTCTCGAAAATTGTCCAAACACAAACGTTGACTGTATTGCCAATTTCCATTAACTAGCGCATCCGTTCGAAAATAGGCTTCAATCATGAAAATGTTGTGCTGTGTGGTAAGAGGCATGATTCAAAAACTGGATTAGAAAATATCAGCACAATGACTTAACAGATTCTGACACAACAAAACATTTTCAAAAATTCAAAGTAAGACACACGTTTTACATTCCACAACCACCCTTGACCAAGATAATTTTTAATTTGTAGTTCATTATTGTTTTACAATGAAATAAATAGGTATGAAATTTGTAGGTTATTGATGATGTCAATGTGACAGTGACATAATTATTTCAAACGTAAAGTAAGACACACGTTTAAGATTCCACAACCACCCTTGACCAAGATAATTTTTGATATTCCGGTAGTTATGGTACATCACAAATGTCACATGGGATTTTCGATTGTGGCGTCATCTCTTTCATTTTTCAGGAATTTTTCACCTTGCCCTCGTACATTTGACTCGCAGAAGTGTCGGAAGCTATTTTGCTAACTAAACGGAGGAAAGTCGGTGATCACATTCCATTTTGTTATTATAATTACTGATTATAAACGGAGGAGAGTTCTTGATTTAGTTTAGTTGAAACGCATTTCAATTTTAACCCCTGGTAACCTATGTCAATGACTAGTCGGTAGTGATTGCAACTTTGCTGATCGAATGAATGTAAGATAAACCTACTAAGATATCGGATTTTTTTACACGATCTATTTGTAATCGTTCATTACAACCGTCTTATAGTAAAAACTGGACTGAGTACTTAATAGTGGTTAGGAAGTCGAAGGCGCAATCCAATCATTGAGATAGTGAGCGCTATGCTGCTGCTGCCTCAGCTTCTTTGTACGATTACTATATTTAACGCATTAAATTTTGAATTATCTACTCGGTTACTTTAGTTCGTGATGGTTTGTTAAAAATTGCGTCAACCTGGCAAGTCAGAAATAGAATACCGAGCTCACAATAAATGAACCGTTCCCGTAATAATTACACTATTAATTTCCTTAGGTTTCTGACCTGCCGTTTTAGAAGATTCTATCCGAGATTAATAATCGGTTTCATTATAGTTTGCTAATTTTCCGCTTTTATTTTTTATAATATACGGTGCAACTTGAGTACGTTAGAATGTTTCAGATTGGTAATTCACGACCAATTTCAGCAAAAATGCTTCGTTTTTTATATAAAAAGTAATACAATTTTCGTAAAAAAATTATCTTTCAAAAGTTTTTTTATAAGTGCATGTTTTGGGTAGATCCGTTTCAAATGTGGTATTTTTATGCAATTACTCATTGTTAGAGAGAGAAGACCATATGTCATTATGACTTAAACTAAAACCGTAAGGCACACAAGTAATTCTACATGGTTAGCACCCTATGCTGTATTTATAAAAAAAACTGAAAGATTAGCATTGCCTCAAAGGTTTTATTTTAGATTCAAATACAAAGTGAGCAAAGTGGGGCATAACTATGGGATAAAAAAAAATTGAACAGTTCAAGTTTCGAAAAGTGCTACCAAAGGAGCAACAGTAGACGAGGTTGCAAGTGGTTTTATCCAGGTCTTAAATATAGGAATAATAAACAAAATAACGTACAGAAATAACAAAACTCAAAGTAAATATTCTACGTGGTCTCCTGCGTCTATGCCTTCTATAATTTCTTTTAATGAAAGACTTTCTAATATAAAAAATCCACCAATGAAATTAGTTGAATTTTGCTTTTTCCCATAGTTCATCGGCATAGGAACTTCATATGGCCCCAAAAATTGAAATCCAGAAACTATACTCAGGGCTTCTTGCGGGCCATGCAAAGTCATTTCTTCTGCCAATCTATCGCATAATCCACATTGTTCTTTTTAGATTTTTAGATCTTGTGAGAAACCAATTCTAAAGAAAGGAAAAAATACCCTTCCTGATAATTACAGATCCATTGCACTATTATCTGTGATCTCTACAGTAATCAACATCGAGCTGATCCAATACCCAGAGAACTCAAAGTCGTAATTGACCTCCAGCAGAGATCAACAGGAGACATGCTTGCCAGCGTAACACATGTCTGACAGAAATCTATTGAAAAATATGGGGATACTTCAGTTGTAGCATCTCAAAAGCATTTGACGGAGTTTGGCACCAAAGGCTTCTTGGTAAACTTCCGTCATATGGTTTACCGCCTCAACTTTGTCGCTTACTATCGAGTTTTCTCTCAGATAGATCACTCCATGTGGTGGTTGACGGAGTGTCCCCACTCCGCCTACCTACATGGTAGGCGGAATGGTGGGAGTCAGGATATTCCGTTACAGTATTTGTTTTTTTTTGTTTTAGATTTCCGTTACGGAAATCTAAATCTTTTGTTTTTTTTTTCTTGATTCGGTCACCGCGTTCAAAGCCCGCGATAAAAGCTATATGCAATAGCTTAAAATAATTTCAACTTTTAATTTAACACCATGTGTCCTCGTAGTTTGGTCCAAATATTCTACTGTTACTCTATGTTGACATGACTCCTTCTGTATATACTTAAAAATACTTATAGATGAAGAAATATGTTGGCTAATATTGTCTAAAAATAAAAAGTACACCTCAAATACTGTTCATCAGGATTCCTTGATAGAAATGCTTGCTTTCTTTGCTTTGTTTTCTTTAGAAATGCCGTCAATCTGTCGTATTTTGACAGGTCTAGCTTCTTGTGAATTCTTATAGCAGGTAGTCTTCAACATAGAATAGTTGCTTTACATTGACGAAGCCTCGTACATTTTCTCTTGATATTGAAAATATATGAAAGCATACTTCCTATTAATTACCTCACTTGGCGTTTTCTCTCCAGCTGTTAAATTCAGCAAATTCTTCTTTGTAAAAGTTCTTTAGACGTGTTCATTTTCTTGCATTTTAGTCAGCTTTTCGAGCAAAACAAACATATAATAAACAACTGGACTTAGCAACCAGCGCGTCATTTCATAACTTTTGCGGATTCATCGAGCTTTAGGAGGTGTGACATTTGAATGTCATTTTCTTTTTATTAAATTCGCCTCATTTGGACTTGCAATATAGTATTGCATTCGTGCTTTGTTCGCTTCTTACTGATGTATATAAGAGGTCCGTTTTAACTTGCAATTACTACTTCATTTGTCCATTTAGTGTCATATGAAATGAAACAAGATAGAAAGAGTTTGACACCAAGAATGGTGAACGGAGATCGGAAATATTTCAGTTAGTAGCGGCGAGAGCCAGTGCTGGACTGAGGGCGTGACGAAGGATGCATTCGCCACGGGCGCAAACGACCTAGGGACGTAAATTTGTGAAATTTTCCAATTTACGTTCATCGTTTTTCTGTTGTTTTGGGATGAAGTTCTTCAAAAGATTAATAAAATTAATCTGGGACTATAGAAAAAAGATTAGATGTTGAGGATGGTGCAAGAATCATAAAAGGACTATCTGATTCATAATTATAGATTTGATTTCTTCGGGTCTCTAATAGTCTTCAAAATCATTCGCTGAAACAATTAATATAGAACCAAATTTTGGAGACGAGAGGAAACGAAAAATTAAAAACGTCAGGAGAAGAAGCTAACGATGAGAAGTTCATTAAGTATCAGAAAAGTCTATTGAAGAAATAACTTCAAATATTGGACTCTATATCGGTGCAACTGGGAGGAAGCTTTGTCAGAAGTTGCTGAAGACTTCAATTTTTCCAAAGGAATATCTATGAAAGTGTCTACTTGATGAATTGTCCTTGAAGTATAGTTCCAATTTGGATCCGTATGAATTCATCAGCGAATTGGAAAGCTACAAATTTCAATCATGTGCAATGTTTATTAACTTGGACAAAATATGTGCTCTTGATATACTCCGGAAAATGCGTGAATTGTCGCTTCAAGCAATATATCCAAATCTGGACACAGCTCTGGGGATATTCTTAATGTTACCAGTAATCACAGCAACATGAGAACGTTCTTTCAATAAATTAAAATTAGTGAAAACTTAGTTAAAATCCTCGATGGGGCAGGAAATGCTAGCCTACATGGCAATAATATCAATAGAGAGGAACAGATTTGGCAGCGGTTTAGAATTTTACGACGATATATATCAGTTTTCACAGAAACCAAAACAAGAAAAGTTAAGTATTAGTTTATTGATTTCCAAAGAATATATTAATGATTTTTTTATATTTTATTTTTAATTTTTTTGTTTATGAGATCATTATTTTATTTATTTGTTCATTCATTGATTTTTTTAATACTTCCTTTAATGTTTATATATCACAATAAATAACGTTTTGAGAATAAATAACTGTTTTTTCTTCGTTTTCCATTCATTTTATTGATTGGGTTTTTGTTCATTACCTCATAAGAAATATGGGAGATTATTGTGAATAAAAAAGTTCATTCGAAATATAATCAATAAATATTAAGGGGCGCATTTTGAAAGTTCACTACAATGCAAGCTTCTTGCTGTACAATCGTTTATATTTTTCCAATGAGTGGTTACTGATTATATTTTTAAGTTGATTAGTTATTATAATTATTGAAGTACGATAATGGCCAAATCAAATTAAACATCACAAACAATTTGAGCATAAGTAAATATTATTACCGACGTTGAAACATGTAAAATTTGCAACTCATTGTATTTTATTCGTGATGATTTATCAGTATAATTAGCAGTGAAAATTATAAACTCTCAAATTTCAAGCAAGTACTTGTAGAAAAGATAATCTACTGTAACCAATTTAATCAGGAACGTTCTGGTTTTGAAGTTTCTGATAATAAAAACATTTCCTTTACTGTTCTTTGTCATTCTCAAAAAGTTCATATATCAACGTTTCTAAGGGTACCACAGCCAGTGCCATGAAAAAATACTGATTCGTACCGTTTTTGCTATGTTGTCGTTCGACGCGACATGCTTGAAGTATAGCGTAGCTCGCTTTTCATGTTTCCCCTTTTGTTCCTTCTTCTTTTACGACCAAATTTTCAAAATTAAAATGTTGGACATTCTGCCGTTTTTAAAATTCTGAATTGCCGTCAAAAATTCTACCTGTTAAGGTCCGTTTTCACGCTCATGCAATTTGCGCAAATTGATTTGTGCAAGCCAATTGGCACAAGTAAATTGTTGCATGAGAACCAAAATCGTTCACTTGTACAAGCAAAATTATTTGACTTGAGTAAAATCTGGCCGGTCAGATAATTTGCATGTGGTTGGCACAAATGCATGAACGTGTAAACGACACTCCAACTCGACGCATGCTCAGTAGTAGCGTATTCTATCCTGACCTGCAACCTGCACGTGACTTTTGTATTTTCGGTGTTCTGTGACACCGTGCTGTTATCTACATAATTATTTTGTCTGTGTTGTATGTTGGTTATTAAACAATGTCAAAAAAAAAGGATTCATTACAGAATTTATTGAGCTGTATAAAAAATTTCTGCGGTCTTCTTGGTCTTTTTTTTGGCACTTTTAACTTTTCAATTAAACAAACACCAGCTAGTGCTAACAACTCGTCTTCGTGGTCCATCGTAATTTTTGTTCAAACACGCGACACTCACCGATATCTGTAGTGGTGAACAAATAGACTGACCCGTTTTAAAAAAAAATCATCAACTTGCGCAAATTACATGAGTGTGAAAATAGACCTCGAAATTCAGTTTTATTTGTGCAAACTGGCATGCACAAATCAACTTGCGCAAATTGCATGAGCGTTTCAAAAAAAGCGTTTTTATTTTATTGTATACTGAGCTAAAAATGTATATTCACTTCTAAAAATTTGCAAAATTATTGTTTTCAGGGATTACAATAACATTTGGATATTGGCATTTACCCATTTTTTTTGTACAACCCCCCAAAGCGGTTGTTTTTTATTGTTAATTATGAACTTTTATATCACATTAACAAATGTATGTAATCTTCTGTCAATATGTAAATATTATTTTAATTCATGAAAAAAATAATTATACCAATTTTCAGAGTTTAATAAACAATTTTAGCTCAGCACACAATAGAATAAGATTGCTTTTTGGAAGGCAATAATCGCTAATAATATAAAATCGGTCATAGTGACTTTTCTGTCAATTGTTTTTTCAGACAATGCAATCGGTAATTACCAATTGATACCAAATAGAAGTGCTCAAAAAACGAGTGTAATATTACTTTTGCATTTGTCATGTTATTGCCCATGAGGTCAGGTCTGCCGTTTTGCCAATTTCAGTAGTAGGTAGAATTTTGGATGGTAATTTAGAATGGCAAATGGCAGGAAGTAACAATACGAGCAGAATTAAAATTTTTAACGTTTGGTCCTATAAAGCGAATGGGCAAGCGTGGCCACTAAAAAAAACGAGTTACGCTCGTCAAGCATGCCACTTTTATGACTCTGGCTCTTGTACCGTAATGCCTTATTCGACTTCGTTGTTTATCAGCCGCATTGTTTTCCTGTTATAATGTTTTAATTTATTTTTGATTAAGTTGGCTTGAATTTTATGTAAATGAATAATATCATTCATTGTTATGACCATGTGGCTGTTCAATCGAAAGTAAATGTATCAAAGTTTAAAGTGTAATCTCATTTTAAATTATTTTATAAACCTTTTGTTAATTGTTTTAAATTGTTTTCATTGTGTGGTTTTCCAGGAAAATCTTGGGTAATAAATAATGATTTATTAAGTACATAAGTTACCTTTATTTGGGAAATTCCTATACCATCATTGCTTTTGTTTTTGTAGATATAACATTATATATTATTATTATGGCAGTTGATTTAATATCTAATGGATACCGTTATTCGAATTATTAGTAGAAATAGTATGTTTTGTTTGCCTTTGATTGGATTATGGTCGTAGAAGGTAGTCACCAAAATGAAATAGCCTTGCAATGAGATACCAAAGTTCGGGGGCAGGGCGGTTTTGTTAGAAGATTAAGCCCATAAACTGGTTAGGTTTGTTGTTTAAGTATATTTTTTATCTGATGAAATAAGGACTGATTGTTCCTTCGGAGACGAAAAGCTTAAAATTTGCTGTAGGGAAATAAAACCGATTACATAATTTTCGGTTTAAATTTCAAATATTGCTAAAAACTGTAAATAAAAACATACACAATATTATTGTATTTTTTAGTATACATTCTTTCATAACATTTCTATAAACTTAATACATCGCTCCCTCACTTGAATGGTAAGAAAAAGTTATATTAAAAATATTCGTTGGAAATTCAATGTAGGCAATCATTTCGAGGAGTCATAAAGACATTTTTCGTTAAAAGACTCACTAAGCACATGTGCTTAAAAGAAAGCATCTCCAGAATTCTGATTTTACAACTACATGTTCATATGAACATTTTACTACTCAACTATTCAAATTGAAGAGCTGAAAATTTGAGGTCGTTCATGATTTGGATATCTTTTTCTTCGCCCAGTTTAGATCTATTTTTGTTTCTGCAACAAAAGTAGAACACTAACCTCTATTCTAAAATGAATTCTAATATCGCATCGTTTTCCATGGGAAGCTTGGGCAATAAATAATGATTCATTACATAAGATAGCATCATTATTAATTAATAACTCGTGTAGGTGTGTATATCATTAGAGGCACGTGAAAATGAAATTAAAAACAAACGCTTGGGTAGGTCGATTGTTTTTAAGGAGCCATGATATTTATCACTTCAAAGAGTTCAAAACAAATAGCGAATTTTTATTTCAATTGAAGAAAATCTCAGTGTATCATTATTATTTATGATTAATGAAGGGTGGAACCCGGAACTATAAAGGAACTTATAGTTATTTCTTGCGATTATTGGAATAACCTGTAGAATGAGATTATCAGGTTATGTACGTGGGCAAGGTGAAAAGTTCTTGTAAAATAAAACAGATGGCGCCACAAACGAAAATCCCCTGTGACATTTGTGATGTACCATCTTTTAACTAGAACGCATTGAAATTTTCAGACTGATATGTCATTCAGCTCTGTTTTGACACCCATCGAAAGCAAGCAACCTTGAAGATTATAAACATCATTTCTTGCGTGGAAAAAGTATTACGCAAACCAAAGCATCGCTTATTGAACATTATGGGGACTATTCACCATCGATTGGATCGATTCACAAGTGGTTTATTGATTTTCGCTGTGGTAGTATGACGCCGAACGTTCTGGCCGTCCAATTGAGGTTACAACGCCAGAAATCGTCGATAAAATCCATGGTATGATATTGGTCGATCGGCAAGTTAAAGTGCACGAGATTACTGAGGCTATGGGCATCCCAACCGAACAGGTATGGAACATTGTGCATACATTTTTGAATATGAGAAAGCTGTCTGCCAGATGGGTGCCGCATTTGCTTTCTGTTGACAACAAGTGCGACCGTGTGAAAACTTCAAATGATGTTTGACGATGTTCAAGCGCGTTAAGGACTTTTTGCGCCGTTTCGTAACCGTGGACGAAACAAGAATCGATCGCAACACACCAGAGACTAAAGAACAGTCGAAACAGAGGACGAATTGAAGCCAAAAAAGGCCAAAGTGGGTTTATCGGGCAACAAAGTCGTGGCGACAGTTTTTTTGGGATGCACACGGTATCTTCCATATCGATTTCCTTGAAGAGGGCAAAGCGATCACCGGCGTATATAATGCAAAGCTGTTGGATCGATTCGACGCAGACGAGAAACGAAAGCGGCCGCATTTGGCAAAAAAAAAGCTCTACCACCAGAACAACCCACAGGTCCGGAGGCGGAATGGCAAAATTGCATAAATTCCGCTACGAATTGGTTAGTCATTCACCATATTTTCCAGATTTGGGCCCCTGCGATTTTTATCTGCCCCTGCGATTTTTATCTAGTTCCAACCTTCAAGAAAAAGCTCGGCGCAAAGAAGTCATCACTGATACAAACGTCTATTTTGAAAGATTGCGGAAATCGTATTATTTGGAAGGTATCGAAAAATTAGAAAAACGTTGGACGAAGTGTATCGGACTACAAGGAGATTATGTTGAGAAATAAAAAAGTTTTGACCAAATAAATCATTTTTTGTTTCATTTTTCAGGGAATTGCCCCTCCTATGTACAAATTGTTATGCTTTAAATTTTGAAATAACAACTGCTTTAATCTAGAATTCGTATATGGAATATTATCACGCTCTTGGAAAATAAATTGTTGTTTCTTTAAAGTAGTAGGGGCGGGGCGGCGTTCAAAATATACCTTTAACAAATTTATCGTTTTTCGTCTTTATATACTGAATACCAAAACTAAAACATAATATATAATTTCTTGAATCTTCATGGGATCAGCGTACTCGAAACATTTTCAATATTAAAAAACCTCCTCAGCAATTCTTCAAAAGCTTCACTTTCTAACGTGTTCTCTACAAATTAGTCATTGTTGTAAACAACTATCTAGCAACCTGTTTGTTGGACTTGTTGGTAGCCAACTATTTGAATAATATATAATGCTGTCACGTTAACGAATGAACATAATCAGTTATTTTCCTTTCATAGCATTTTATCTAAATAGTGATGTTCATAATCGGATTTCGAATTGAATTATTTATAATCGGATGGCACATCAGAAATTTTATTATTTCATGCTTTCATGTGCCTTTTCACATTATCTTATCCCTACACGTCAAAAAAGATAACTGTATCACTGTATTTTTTCAAAACAACATGATATTTGTGATTATTTGGTATAAGTCGAATATCCTTTTTTAATTTTCTGACTACACGAGGGGAAGCCTATACGTTTTTAGAACATCCTGTTAGTCAGCAGTGGCGGCTCGTGAATTTTTGAGAGAGGAGGCTGGACATAAAACGTTTTTGTAAAAATATACTCTATTCACAGCCTTTTAACCTTTGCACAGCGACCGTACCAGCTACTTCAGTGACAAAATTAATTGTTACTCAGCAAGAACCAACGTGGAGGTAAAGAGTTTCTCTTGGCAAAAAATTTTTTTGTTCGTTTTTTGTCTTTTATTTTTTTTGGATTTTTAATATTTTTTCTTTTTTTTGGAATTTTTCATAATTTATTTTTTTTAAATTAATTTTATTAACTTTTTTTATATATTAACGGAATTCTACGGCCTTTAGTTTGCGAAAAATTATCAATAATATTATCAAAGAATGAATCATTTTGTTTTAAGTGTTTTACTAAATCTTTTTCAATAGATATTAAACTAACATTGTATAAACGATTTTGGCCCATTGTATTTGGCATGGAAGTTTTAATTCGTTTGAGAGTAGAAAATGATCTCTCCACCGATGCCGACGTGACAGAAATGGTGACTGTCAAACAAAGTAGTTTATAAAACTGAGGTAAAACTTGTTGCAAATCATTGTCTATCATATATTTTATCATATCGGCGTGAATGTCGTACTGGCCTAAAATATCTTTATCCGAGTATATAACGCATAATTCATTGTGCAGTGCTATTTTATCAAAAAATTTATATTTTAGAACTAAGTTATACAAAAAACTTCAATTCATGTAAATCGGAAAATCGAATCTCAATTTGACCTTTAATAGTATCTAAAATTTCATAAAAAAAGTGTTTATAATGTAGTTTCTTGTTTACCAAATTATATGTTTTCCTCCTTTAACAATATTCTGTTTACCGGTTAATTTAAACTTAATACTCGATGTAATATGTTCCGGCGATTTTTCATGTCTGTCTATACCACGAGCTAAATTTTTCAAATCATCATAACCCGAGTGCCCCCAACATGAAGTTTTATCAGATGTAAATAGCAAGCAATACCAGTAATATAATTTATTGTGTACCTCAGATCCCGTTAACCATAAATATTTTTTACAATTATCAGTATCAAATGATCGATTTTGAAACATACCTGTCATCACTAATCTTTTCAGCAACTAAATCACTACTCATTTTAACGTTTAATAACCAAAGAAATCTTTGTTAATAACTCAAAAAACACTTTTATCATATGTTAATCCACTAAATGGATTTTCTAAAAGACAGCAACTAACTCACTAACATTCATTTTAAATTTACAACAGACAACAATCTAACCTTACTTCGCGTGGCGTGACAACACATAAACAAGCACTGACTAACCTACTCAGCAGTCGGCAGAACGCACGTGTCGTATTTCATAGATTGCGAGCGGCTGCCGCAGGCTAGCCTCCAGAGGGTGTTGCCATTTTCGCTGATTTAGCCTATTTGGCGATCGGACTGCTCGGAAAAACGGCAACTGCGTTGAACAACACATGCTCAGCGTTTGAGATATATAGAGAGTCTAGCCTCAGGGCACTGTTGCCAGATTAAAAATAACTACTGAGAACGGGGAATTAATTGTAAAATTTTAAAAATTATCGAAGAAACAGTAAATAAAATGGAGAATGCTCATTAGGATAAATGATAAATTGCTGAGGAGCCTGAGCCTCCTTCGAGGAGCCGCCACTGCTAGTCAGCTATGAAAGGTTGGGAGAAGAGGTAGACATTGGAATTTTTCTGGCAAGTTTGGAAATTACCAGGAAAGACCTCTCGAGTGTTCTACAAATTCGCCGTTCGATGGGCTGACAACGGAAGGGTAACCATCGTCTGGTCTGAGACCTTCCTACGAGAGAGTCAATGAGGTCAATGGGGAACTGCTTTGTAGATCATGGTCAGCTGCTGGGAAGGAATCGTGGCATATAATGCGAAGAACTGTAAGGCAGCTTTCGCATGATCGTCCCATGAAAGGGTGCTGCTGTTGGTGGTGATCTCGAGCAATGATATCGAGGACTTGGTAGGAATAGTTGTACCTTACATCATCATTTTAGGGATAGTGGGATCCGCTTTCCTGGAGAAACTACAAGCCTGAGTTTTGGTTGCATTAAACTCTAGAAGTTTATCAGATCCCCATTTCACTCTTTGCGTTTTCACGTGCCTCTTTGACACACTTGGTATTCATTTAGTACGGGTTCTCTTTTGTTATGCCCACTGATTAGACATTCCCTTTAACATTTTTTCTCAGAGGCGAAAATATCTGTAAACGTAACTGAAGGAAGTGAATTTTAAAAATAGAACAACATGAAAACGCCATGGTTATTTTGATGGAAAAGTTTAAATCCTTCATGTTCTTCAGATGTGAATGCATAAAGTCACTGTTTAAGTTCTTTCGAATAAGATGAAACTATAACGTATGTTGAACGCTGTTATCAGTGTGAATAAGAAAATAATTAATATCTAACAGCTAGCATTAGCAGTTTCACTGCATGAATAAGCTCGTGAACTAATATGAGCATGGTATTCGAACAGATAAGAACGAATGAATTCGCCAAGCAGTTATTGAAGTTGGAAAAATACATTCCTTCAACATTCTCAAGAACTTCGCTGAAACTGTACGGGATGGATATCCGTTGAGAAATTGATTCAACTTATAATTTCAACATTTCGGAATACTTGATTGTTTTGTCCACCAAAATTACAAAAGCATTTTTTCATAACTAGATAAAATGACAACAAAATAAACAAACTGAAACTGAGCCAAACAAAACTCTCATTAAATTTGATAACATCAAGAGGACAACTCCAACTTTTTAAGAAAAATAAAACGAGCCTTTATAAAATAAAACTCTTAGCAAAATATTTTTTTTTATGGGTAGCGCGCATGCCATCGATATAATAAATAATATATGGTGTCACCTAAAGATTAAAGATATCGGCTATCTTTTTTGTCATCCCGCCAGCGAACTTTCTCCTTTCAATCAATTAGAAATAATTTCTTATTTATAAATGGTTTATACCGCAAAAGCCCAGGCAAAGGTTTTTCCATACCCTTGGCAAACTCGCCTCTATTTTCCAAGCGGAAATACTGAAAAAAATGTGCTGCTCCCAAACACGGCTTGAAGAAAGAACTCAAAACCACAGCAGCATAATGCAGTTCTCGCTGCGAACGACCTTGAAAATGAAGCCAGATTAACTACTCTGGGCCCTCAGCCATTCTGAGATAAGGTGAAACGAAATAGCTTGCAGAATAGGTCCGGGACCAGCGGGGGCTCAAAGATCAACATCATTAAAGAGACGATCAACTACTGGGCAAGATCACAACATTGAAAAGAGAAAGAGTGGCAACAATACAGCACATTACAGAAAAACCGTCTCGCCAAGTAAGGAAGATGACACTGATGAAAGGTGATAAACCTCTTCGAGACTAATACATACCCAAACCAGTCTTTGCTGTCCTTACACCTTGGAGGCTTGGAGAGTGCTCTTGAATGGGAGCCGATAGGTGATGATGGGTGCAAAGCGCTTCTGCCTAGGCATAAAAGAACCTCTCTGGTTGTCTCCTTCATTAATAATGAACTTGGTTTTCTCTGAAAATTATGATGAAACACCTACACACAGTTGTGTTTGTAACGAAAAGACGCTGGTTGAACCGATAAGTAAACTTGTGATAAACGTTTTTTATTTGATATATATATACGTTGTTTTGTGTCAAGGTAGTGTCCGAACGTACTTTGTTATTTTTGCCCTCGTCACAAAAGATTGAGTTGCCAATTTCTTTATTATCAAATGCAGCTAACTTATTACATAGGATGGAACAAATTTGGATAAATTGAAACCGCAAAGTGATCAATGAAATAATTAACTTGCAATTTATCTAAAAAATTTGGTGGTAAATTGAGTACCTCATAAATATATCTTAAATGCTTAAGACATAGTTGAAGCAATATAGTGAAAGGGTGTGAAAATTTGTGACAACAGATAATTTACTCCACTTTCACTAAACTTTGGACAATTAAAGAAGATGTCTAGATAGTATCTGATTTGAAAATTGGTTGTTCAGTCCAGATGGATCAGACGTTTTGAATTTAAAATAATATTAAAGATTATCAGTTCCGCTTATCTGCTTATAAAGTGCATGTGATGTATAAAGAGAATTACAATTTTTATAACTATGAATACAATGCCGAACATTGTTAAATCACACATGACCACTTCCCGTTCAGTTACTGCAACCTAGAATGTAACCAGACAAAAATGGTTAGAGCACACATTCCGCTTGCATGGCGCACGTCGAAAGTAATCTTCATTCCTAAAACAGGAAAGGAAAGCTACACCAACGCCAAGGATTTTAGACCTATCTGCCTAAACGTACTTTCTGCTGAAGACCTTGGAAAGACTAATCGATCGGTACATCAAAGACTAAGTACTGAACTGTAGGCAGAACAACACGCCTACAATGAAGGTCAATCGACGGAATCTGCCCGAGACTCAGCAGTCTCCCTCATTGAAAAGCAGATAGAAGAGGGAGGGTATGCAGTGGGAGCCTTCTTAGATATAGAGGCCGCCTTCGACAACCACAACCGAAAGTATAAGCGAAGCCCTCAAGGATAAATGAGTTCCTAACTTAGTAGGAATCTGGATTCAGAACATGTTGAAAAACAGAACAGATTAGTGGTTCTGTGGAAAACGGATGTCCACAAGGGGGGTACTCTCACCCACCATCTGTAACATAGTGGTGGATGGTGAATTGAGGAAAGCCATATTCATAATCGCCAGAGGAAAATTTCTTAACACTCTGATAGGCGTAATACAATCAGCCCTGACTGCACTGAATAAATGGTGCAGCGATAAGGGGTTGAAGAATAACCCTGAGAAAACAGAAATTGTAGTTTTCACTAGGATGCACAAAATAGTACTCACCAGAGAACTGACCGACCATGGTAGGTCCGGTGATAAAAATCAGCGACCAAACTAAATACGTAGGAGTTATGTTAGACAAGAAACCTTTATGGAAACCACAACTAGAACAACAATGCCGCAAATTCATTGCAGCCTTCTGGTTGTACTGAAGGACTATTGGCCAGAATTGTGAATCTTCGATGCCATCTTTAAACCGAGGATGACATACGCCTCGGTTGTGTGGTGGAAAAGGATGGAGCTCAGGACGACCAAATCAATCCTAGAGCTACGAAAAGCGCTCCTACGGCCGCACTTGAAGCGCTTATGATCATTTTTATTATAATAAAATAGTAATTATGTGAAGTAAAATAATATATAATTATCATCGTAAGATTAATATTTGTATGTTGAAACAAAAGAATATTCAAAATTAAATTAATATCATAATTTCTTGGTGGCTATACTTGAAGCCCTGAGATCATTCTTTGATGAATGGTATGAAGCACCTGGTGCAAGTTTCATAAACACCGTGCCTGAATCAAACAGAAATAATGTCAAAGCATTCAGCCTTTTCAGTATCTCTAATGAAACCACTCTCGCTCTTTAGGTCAGTCTCATACGTTGAAGATGACCCAGGAATTCAATTTCGAGTTAAATTTTCGATTTGACCATTGATAAGAGACCACTACCTGACGAAAATATCGTCTTCACTATAATTATGTAACTCTTAATATGTCTTTACTTGTTCAACAAACTGTTGTTCAATATTTTACACTCTGTAAATCTGATATTGTCATTCGAATATAAAATAAAGATTTGCTATACTAATAATATCCTTCTTTATTTCAGTTGGCATCCCACAGATAAAATGGTGCGGATCCGAAGGTGATTACAATGTGATGGTGATGGAACTATTAGGTCCGTCGTTAGAAGACTTATTCAATTTCTGTTCGAGGCGGTTCTCCCTAAAGACTGTTTTGTTATTAGCCGACCAACTAATTTCTCGTACTGACTTTATACACTCGCGAAATTTTATCCATCGTGACATCAAGCCGGACAACTTTCTCATGGGACTCGGCAAGAAGGGTAATTTAGTGTATATAATCGACTTTGGCCTGGCGAAGAAGTACCGCGACGCTCGGTCACAGCAACACATACCTTACAGAGAAAATAAAAATCTGACTGGTGAGTAGATACTTTCTTCCTCTTTTAGTTCAAATTGCTTATGAGTCATTCCACGTCAGAACAGCAACGCATGGGTCAACATCTCCGATTTCGTTCAAATTTTGGGGATAGGTTCTTATTACCGAAAAAATACTGAAAATTTCAGGTCGATAGGAAATAAAATTTTGGATATATCGGCCAATAAAAAAATTTGGCCAATTTTAACGTCAAAAAATTCAAAATCAAATTTCTTCGGTAAAAATGAACTTTTAGGACCAAAAAATATTTGGAAAAGCCCAAATTTCCCCAGGAATCCGATTAAATCTGAATGTCTAGCGTATTTAGCTGACGCATGCGCAAAAACTCGAAAAACTCCAAAATGTCACTTTTTCTCTAAAAATTCATAACTCAGCTGCTGCCACTTCGATTGTCTCAAAATTTTCAGGGAAGGTAGCTGAAACCATGTACTTTCATGTAAAATCTGCGGATCCATGCTCTTGATATGAAAATTTTTGTCAAAAGACCGAAAATACGGAAATTTGATATTTTTCATTTTTATCGTTATATTTAAGTACGATGAGCATTGTAGAATTCAATCATAATTCAATAGAATTAAAAAAATAGGTTAATAAAATTTGAAATTAATTCTATTTAAATAATTCAATTTAGCAGAACGTGAAAAAAATATTGAAATCCAAAAAAAGTTGCAGTCACAGGTCTAATAGATTTGATGTTTTTAAACTTTTCTAAATAATTTTCGTATTTTTTTACTCGGTTTAATTTCTCATAGGAAAATTTATTTAACAATGTGTGATATTATGAATACATTTAAAAATTCAATATCAATTTTTATGATAAAAAACAATCAAATGAACATTGTTTAAATTAACAATATCCTAAGACAAGTGAGAAACAGTTGTGAGAGTAGTAATACGCAACTCAAGTACAGTAAAATATAATCATCATATTGGTCACATAATTTATTTTTTGAAAAACGGTCCAAATTTACTTTTTGTTTGTCCGTATAATTTTATTTTAACATAATTCTTCACAAAGGTTCCATGTTTTGTCAACTATAAAACTAACATATGTATTGGATACCCAATCGTAAACGTTTTTATTTAACAAATCAAAAATCAGTTCGATTACGATTGGGTATCCAATACATATGTTAGTTTTATAGTTGACAAAACATGGAACCTTGATTTCATTATCAAAACGAACGTTGATATGCTTGAAGCTGAAATATCAATCATGGACCAAATAGGTAAAAATAAATATGTGTAGTCCGAAGAAATTTAAAGATTGGTAATAATTTCATACTGTCAAATGTCACAGTGGACACTGTGAAGAATTATGTTAAAATAAAATTATACGGACAAACAAAAAGTAAATTTGAACAGTTTTTCAAAAAATAAATTATGTGACCAATATGATGATTATATTTTACTGTACTTGAGTTGGGTATTACTACTCTCACAACTGTTTCTCACTTGTCTTAGGATATTGTTAATTTAAAAAATGTTCATTTGATTATTTTTTATCACAAAAATTAATATTGAATTTTTAAATGTATTCATATCACACAACATTGTTAAATACATTTTCCTGTGGGAAATTAAATCGAATAAAAAAATATGAAAATTATTTAGAAAAGTTTAAAAACATCAAATCTATAGACAGACCTGTGACTGCAACTTTTTTTGGATTTCAATATTTTTTTCACGTTCTGCTAAATTGAATTATTTAAATAAAATTAATTTCAAATTTTATTGACCTATTTTGGCCGACAAATATCATCTATCTAGGAACGTTCTGTGTTATCAAAATTCGTGCTTATCCGTACTGTAGTAATAAGATCTTTGATGTTATGGTCAATATCTGCCGACTACATATTTTATAATTTTTTTCGAACAATACTATCCCACAGTGGTTGTAGAAAATCATCCCACGCTGTTGCTAGAGGCACTGTATAAATATAAAATGCTTGCAGTGCGAAAGGATATACGACTGTGTGTCTTGTCTGTTTTGAAAGTAATCGCCTTTTACGCACTGACTTATATCAAACATTCTCTGTACAAGAAATAATTAAAGGTCATTGCTGCTGTCGTTACATATACGCAGTGATTTTTGTCCCTATCATATTCGATATACATGTACAATGTTCTAGATATAAATTAAATATCAACGCAGTCGATGATTGCATAATTGCTCATATAAGTCGTTTTTGAATTAATACGTGCATATCAATTATGACGAGTTTATATAACGTTATCGATAGAAAATTGCGCTTTTGATGTTCTATTACCTAACATTCCTCACACATTCTGTTAATTGCTAAAGGTATGTGTAGATAACCACATAGAAATTTGATAATTAATGATAAAGTTCATTGTTCTAACCGATTAAGAAGTTATTAATTATCTTTTGTTAAACATATCTGACGAATCCAATCATAAGAACGTCTAGAAATTCATTAGTAACCTTGGAGTTGAATCTCTGACGTACAGAGTTGAAAAGTCTTTTACATTCACTCCACAGTATTAAATAAAACTTGGGGGTGAATTACTTTATCCATCTATGCTAGTAACGCAGCCCTTAGAAGAAATGTTTTTTTTGATGAGAACTTATGAGCTTATGCTCCCCAGAAAAATCATAGAATCGTTCAAATTTATTATATTCATATCATATATTATTTATTATAGTTCATAAAAATACTAACTATGGAAAGATTCAACTGTTGACAGAGCATTTGCAACTACTATCAGCAGTGGCGGAACTTCAATTTTTTGCCCCCCCCCCCCAAAATATTATTCGGGCCCCTACTACAAAAGAAACACAAATTTTTATAGATATTTTTATTAAAAAATAACAAAAAGGAACAAAATTGCATTATTAACAATTAAAAATTAACAAAAGAAAATATATTTAAAATTTAAAATCCTTCCTCCTGGATTTCAAATTTGTAAAATCTCTAATCACATCTTTTATTTCCATATTTGAATTAAAAAATAAAGCTGAAAATATAACTTACCTACTTTCACAGTTCACACTTAATATTTATTTAATATTTTGTAACGAATTCGAGTTGAATGCAAATTTCAAAGTTACCCACACATTCACAAGATATAGGTATCTTAAAATTAACAAACTTAAAATCTAATAGAAAAGTAGAAGAGGGTGGAGTTTACAAATTGGTAGGTTTTTATTGGTGACAGGAAGGAAGTGGTGGAAAACATGCTATTACTGAGGAATGTGTAAGAAGAAAGGTTCAAATACTTCAAATGGAAAAACCCGAATTGTCGATGCGCTAAGAAATGGTCATAAATAACATCTGGAGAGGTATCATAAATAATAAATATTTGGGTTTGTATAGTTCTGAAAACATGAAACAAATGAACGTACCTACCGGAGGGGACGAGACGGTTGTAAAATTGGGAAGTACATTCATAATTAAATAATATAAAATAATATATAGTGGCGTTAATTAGCGACGTAACACTGTCACTGATCAACCTACCCAAACAATTTTCGACAAGTGCTCTGAAGAGTGTCAGAGAGGGGCCTTTTTCTTTGTTTTCAGGCAGCCGAGTCAGTGCGTCAAAACAAAGTAATGACAAACAGATGTGGGAGGTTGCAATACTTGCTAAGGGTTTTAAAATGTTTTGTATTAGAATTGTTTGTTTTTTTTGCGCTTGCTGGTACAGTCGGTTATCAGTTTCGAGAATGTTTCACTCTTTTCATGATGCATTTGGGCCCCTATAGCTCTGTCCCCCCCCCCCCGCGTTGTGGGGTCCCGCGCATTGTAGTTCCGCCACTGACTATCAGTAGTATTAGTGAAATATCCCACATTAAGCAGTAGGGTGGGGCGAAATAGGCAGTAAAAACTTTTCGAATTTCGAAACACCATATCGTGAACAAGTTGTATTCTAACCTTATAATTTTTAGTAAAAAAAACAGGCCTGTACTCGAATCTTTTACCAAGCCCAGGGCCTCAAAAGATGGGCAAAATACTATTTTTTACAAAACAACAGCTTAGTGATTTTCTGACCCTTCCTATGCCGGATATAGTTTCCTATAATTTTTTAGTAATTTGGAAAATATTTTACCGGGCCTCACTGCCTACGAAAATTGAAAAGTAACTATATTGTCATTTTGTTGTGTAGCCCCTCGCTAGATTGATATTTTTATAGTAACTAATATATTTCCAATTATCAAGTTTACCCAGAACTCGAGGAGGTATCTGCACCTGGATTAAATATTCTATTACTGCATCTGGAAAGTCCCTTGAAGCTTTAATAGCTTCCCAAAAATGCACTGCTCCGTTCGTTAATAGGGGCTTGCTTTTAACAAGTGGGAGCATATACTTTTAAAATGAAGGTGGCTAAAATTTTCAGGTGGACTCATAGTACCTAAATGTAAGATTTCTTTTGCCAGTTCACAACATTCACCATCACCAATTGCACATATCATATAAATATTTCTGGTCTGTATTTAAATCTTTAACTATTACCTCGGGTAGTTCACAATCAATTCTTCTAAAACCCACAATTGGCAAGTTTTCTCAATTTTGCAAAAGTGAGACAATAGGCGTATGGTCCTTTTGTGTGACCATCTAAACTTTACAGCAAGTGGCGTAGAGGCAATTCGTTAGTATGAAGCAGGCAAATACACCATTGAAGAGGTTTACAGATTTTTGTGCACCTCTCTACGTATATTTTGTTCCTATCAACAACTTTGGCTAGTTGTTTCATTTAAAATTATTTTTAAATCTTGTACAACTGACAATTTTCGCAACGTTCCTTTTGGATGCTCCCATAAGGTCAGCCGTTTTCTCTGGGCAAAGATATTCTCATCTGTGGTTTTGATGTTTGCAAAATGTTTGGTCATCACTGCTATTTTTTAGATGAAACTTCTGACTTAAACGAAGATATCTCGAAAGTACTGGTTCCACTAGTACTTGGTACTTCCTCTGGGGCAGCAATTATTTGCTTACATTCTTTGGCTTTTCGATATTGTATATTTATTTAGATGTTTATTCGTTTGGGGCCCAGCTAAAACTTGTTTTTAAGCGCTAATTTTTTGTGTGTCGACTAGCAATAATAAAACAGCCGTACTTGATCATTGAAAAAAGAATCATTTTTTTGTAGTCGTGGACCCCGAATACATCCTTCTGTGTTGTGTTTGGATTTATCCCGTAATTTTATAATAAACCCATGATTTGTACGTCATCCCATTTCTGTACTAATTTTAATTTCCTGAAAACAGATTTGTTGATCCGCCTAATATAATTTTTTCAGAGAAGATCAAAGCATGATAACGCACAAGGTTTCACAATTTTTTCTAATGTGCAACACCCTGGAGGACCAATATTGTTGTGATTAATACGCATAAGTCATTCTGAAAGAGATCGAACTGATTTGACTTCCTTCAGAACTATTTAACTTCAAACAAGAAATTATTTTGATGATTTATATGTCTGAGCTGTTATTCAAAAGTATATTCAAATTAACTCTGTTTTAACTGGGTATATACATTGTTAACTGAGACAGGATGATTATCTGCTAATATATTAGATTTTCCGTATGTACCCTATCAAATAATAATCCCTATGAGTACATTACTTTTTGCTGAAGATACGCGCTAATAATTTCAGGAATCACAACGTTCATTACAGCTCCAATCACCCAACGAATTTTTGACGTGATGATATAACACGTTTATAAGCCGGGACACCGCGCTACTAATAGGATGCATCTGAACTGATTGTTGGCTCATGGTGAGATTATTCTGGAATGTGCTGACTATATGAAATGATAAGATGAATTTCTTCTTCTTTCGTTTCTAATAGTCAGGGGTTTTTGAAAATTCCGCTGTTCGACGAAATTCTTTTTGGACATCCTTTGCATTTTTAAAATTGGGACACAATGTAGGGTTGTTTTTTGTATGTTTAGTTTTTATGTAGGATGTGATTATTTTCAACATTTAATGAAGAAAATGCTGGGATTAGGGGAGTCGAAAAATGAGGCAGCTGTAAAATCCTGTTTTTTTTACATGCCTCACTTGAATCGTTGCATATATCCATGGAGGATAAATGCTCCTGGTATGGTGTCATTATTTCATATTAACTAAAATATCTATGATTTTCGGATCCTCCGTAAAAAGCGCAGAAGGGTTATATGGATTGGGTAATAAAAGTTTCAGGTTTCCAAATGTTGTATTTGCATGAGAAAGTCAAGGTCTTCAGGAATAAAATGCACTTTTACTTTGCCCTCTGATCATTTTTTTGCAACGTTATGACACCGCCGGAATTTACAGCGGTGAGAAAACGCGAGCGTTTAATCACTTTTCCTGACAGAAACGGCGGATTTCCGGAGGAATTACCTAGAAAATTGAATTATCTTTCACCCTGTTAAAATTGTTTGTTTGATTAACCTTATAGTTTTTAAGGTAACAGCAAAAAACCATTTGTTCATTTTAAAATGAAAAATTCTTTTGCCTTAAAATACCAGATTATGAAAATGTTCTTATCAATGCACAAATTATTTCCAAATCTTCATTCGATAATCTCAGTAACACAGATGTATATAATGTTTCAACAAATATTTAACTCCATTTTTTGTAGCATTAAATAAAAACACTACTAGTCGCGGAAATATAGCCGTCAAAAGGCCAAAACCTTCAATTTTTACTGGCAACCTGTATCGAGATGCGGTTTTCGCCATTTGCTTCAGAAACACAATAGAGAAAAATGTGCCTTATATGTTTTACCAGGGAAAACTTGGTTGCACTTGCGCTTTGCGGAACTGTATTGTTGCTTACCAAATATTAACCAAAATTGACCAAAATTTGTTACTCAGGGGTTTTTGGGGTCGCTGATTACCAATTGGCTGTTTACAAAACCCCACGCTGCATTCTAGGCAGATTTAAGAAGCTTGGGGGGGGGGGGGATTTGCAGTATAAAGCGGAAATCCTCAAATTGTCTCAATTATTCTGTATTATATCGCAATTTTGGGATTTTTAAGCACAGACTAAGTGATGTTTGTTAACTCAAGTGCCCGGGGCAAAATGGGGCAATGTGGGGCACTTGAGTTAACGAACATCACTTAGTCTGTGCTTAAAAGTCCCAAAATACAGAATAATTAAGAGAAAATTTTAGGGTTTCCGCGTTATACTGCAAATACACCCCCCAAGCCACTGAAATCTGCCTCAGGGTGTAGCGTGGCGTTTTGTAATCATAAAATTCGTAATCAGCGACCCCAAATACCCCCAGGGAACAAGGTTCTTAGGTTTGATGATTGAAATTCGCTAATAGTCCCAAGTGCCCCACATTGCCCCACTTTGCCCCGGGCACTTCAGTTAACAAGCAAGAATACAGTTCCGCAAATCGCATTATTTAGATGCATTTTTTGCATGCACGAGTGCAACCAAGTTTTTCCTGGTAAAACAAATATGGCACATTCTTTCTATTGTGTTTCTGAAGCAAATGGCTAAAACCGCATCTCGATACAGGTTGCCAGTAAAAAATTGAAGGTATTTGGCTATAATTCCTCGACTATACATACGGCATTTAATTCACTCGTTGAACGAAAACCTAGTGGAAGATGCATTTCAGTTAAAAGAGGTTCATTAAACCTGGAAAGTGTTGCCAACTGTTCAACTGAGATATTCCTGATTTGACGGAGATAGCGCGGCATTTATTTGGGAAATTGTTCAAATGAATCGAATAAAATAACTATTGAAGTTCGATTTCACTAATTTAATAAATAAATGCAACTATAGTTTCGCTAACATCGTAGCCAATGGAAATCGAACTTGATAGTTATTTTATTTAAGTTTAGAATGGATTTTCATCACGTAATGGCTGATTCTATTCAATTTTCAAATAATTGGTTGCACAAAATTACCAGCTATGACGTGATAACTTTGTTTCAGAGAACAGCTTATATTTCCATGAATGTTATAAATTAGCTGGGTAACAATATGTATATGAGACAGGGTTCGATTGATTCAAATCATTTGATTTAAATCACGATTTAAATCAATGATTTAAATCAAGTGATTTTTTTATTTTATACAATGAATAAAATAAAAAATGTGAAATCAGAAATAACATTTATTTATTTCATAAAATATACTCAAAATACAAATACAAACTGCAAATAAAACTATATTCCTAATATTGAAAAAAAAAATAGATATTTTCAAAAAAATGCAACGTTAATTTTCATTTTCATTATAGTATTTGTACAGAAATACTAATTTTCCCGCTTTCTCCACTCCTAATTTATTTCGTAAATTGGAGTGAACCACTCCTCGTCTCTCCACCGAAGCGGACGAGGAGACAGCATATAAAAATTGTTTCAGAATAGGAAGAAGTTTAGCAACTTCAGGAATATTCTTTTGTGAAACCCACCACTGTAAGGCACTAACACTGGATAATACCTCTTCTGAAAACATAACTGTTGAAAATGGTTCAGTTTTGGCTTCAAGTTTTATAATGAGTGGTAGGAATCCACTATTTCCATACATTTCTTGTATGATATTTAATGCTGAATTTTTTTCTGCACTAGTCAATTTAAATTTGGTTCTGGTTGTATCCAAAATATAAGCCACAAAATGATAGGGCGTTAGTGCCTGTTTATATCGGTGTTCAAAAATTTGCATTTGAGATAACGATAATTCTAATTCGTCCTGGAATTCTGCTTGTAATTTCTTCCATACTTCTACTGCTTCAGATAGGAAAGCATTTTTTTTTTGTTATTTATCAAGTCCCACAGCTATAGGCTTTAAGATGTTTAGGTAATCTTCAGCTGATCGTTTAAGACCAATGTTTGAAACTTTTTCGTATATTGTTGAGTCTATTTCTTTTTTATTCTCCTCACATACTTTCAACAATTTCTCCCATTGACTTGTATATACCTCTAAACAATCTGACATACTATTCCATCTTACGTCACTCGGAAGCACTAATGTTTTTCCACCTGCCTGCATGTATTTTGTCCTAGCCAGATGATTATTTCGGAAGTACTTAATAATTTGTGTAACATGTTCTTTGATATTTTTTATTTCTAAATCTTTGCATAATAAGTTTAAAAGGTGAGCTGAGCATCCATAAGTTATGATTTTAGAGTCTACTTTTAGGTTATCTGATATATTTGTTCTCATAAGTGACATGTTTGCTGCATTATCTGTTACGAAAGATTGTACGTCACATTTGTATTTAGATGTACAAGATGAAATTAAATTGCAAGCAATCCCAGTTAAATAATCGCCTGTGTGTGGATTTCCTGATGTATCAATCTTTTCAAACAAAAATGATTGTCCATTTTCAGTGGTTATTGTGGCACAAACTACAGGCTCATTGTGGACATTAGACCAACCATCGATAGACATGTTTACACTCTGACCAGAAAGACTTCCAAAACATTTTGTTTTTTCTTCCTCGTGGATTTGTTCTAGAAGAGTTGTTTTTCCTGATGGGGGCTTATAACCAGGTCTTAATATTTCGATCGCCTTTTTCACATGCGGATTGTCTAAACATCTGAAGCTGGTATTAGTTGCAAATACAGCTTTTCCGATTTGTTTGTCTATTTCTTCTTTTTTATTTGCAGATGTCCGTATAACAAAGTTCATTAAATTAGCGGGACCAGCCGTTTTTCGTTTTTTATAGACTGAATCATTAGTTTCATTAGAAAGTGATAATGACGATGTTGATGGCACTGACAAACCAAAAACAGACAAACTTGACGAAGCTAAACTTGGCGGTCCATTTTAAAAACTGGTGGTTGAATTGGAAAACGTTGAAGCCCTTCCGCTTGCAATAGTTGCTTTATCTGAATTAAGATCTGATCCTTCATGTTCTGTAAAAAAGCGAGAAATTATTTAGGTTGATAGATGATGAGATAAGCTGTTGAATCAGTTGAATTAATAATAATTATTAAAATATTTAAAAATAAAATATATGGAAAAAAGTAAGATTTTAGCGCTTCTTGTAATCCTTGTATTGTATTTCTATTTATATCAAATCATACCCCGTACTAAAATCTAGCACTTTTTCCTTGTATGAAGAATAGCAATTAATAATGAAATAATAATAATTTTTTAGTTTCTGTTTCTACTATATACCATTACCATACCAGTCATACTACTTATAAGACATAATATGTGTACATAGTACATACCTTCAGTTGTTAAATTAACTTCTTCATTACTTGGCCCAGCGTTCTCAAACTTTTCATGATGGTCTTTTAATCTTTGGACAATTCCTTGCATTTCCTTTCTGCAATTTTTACATATAGCTCTACTACACGTTTTTCCTTTTTCTGATTTTTTTTCTATGAAATAATTCCAAATTGGATCTTTCCTCCTTCCACTCATTTTTATTCTACACTCACTTTACTTGTTCAGTTAAGTTCACTACTTGGGCAGACACACTCACAGTCTCAATAAAATTTGTCAAATGAATCAGCTTACGAGTTCTCGTCGTTTTATTGTATTTTGTATTGTGACGTTGTGACAGGTGCAATCAAGATTCGACAGGATTTTTAAAGGGAAATTTCGGCGCGAGGCGATTTCTTGATTTCGCAAGGTCTGACAAGAATAAACCAATACAAGATATGTCAAAACAGGAAAATGCTATTTGTTATTGTTTGCGTTTGCATGTAAAGATACATAGGTACTTAAAATGGACCAAAACACATCAATTATTATTCAAAATAAAAAAAAAACTGAAAAAATCACGTTTTTCTTTGATTTTTTTGATTATTTTAAGAAAAATCACGATTTTTGAATTTTTTTTAAAAATCATGATTTTTTCCAACCCTGATATGAGATTCAAATTTCGACGAATTATATCGATCATCTCTCCTTTAGGATAAGTTCTAGAGATATTGTAGCTTCCCTAGACTAATGATGAGGGTCTTCTCTACCCTCAGTGGGAAATGAGTGGAAGGGTAGAGGACCCTATAAACACGTGCCACGTATCACCTCGGCTATATTATCGATTAGGGGAGGGTAGTACTAAGTGAGACGAAATTAACATTTTTTACTCTAATTTATTTATTTTTCTATACATCCGTTTTCTTTTCATTTCATTTTATCGTATAATCTCTCCGCTTTCTAAATTATACACAAAGAAGAAATTAACCACAAAAATAAGCAAAATAAAATATATTTTTCTCAAGTGCGATCTTATCTCATTTAGTACCTGAAAGTGTACCAAGTGAGACTAACAAAAGTACCAACTGAGACATACAATATTATATACCTTCAGTATAAAATTAGAAAAATCAAATAATTTTTTTAGCGAATATTAACCGAGCTGAAGTTAATTCTGAATTTGTACAATTTAGACTGTCGCTTTGTAGTGCCTGGAACAGGATCTGGAAGTACCATTGCTATATCATTCAACGCAACAAAAGATGTATCGGGTATATCTGGAAACACAAAGCAGTTCGAAAATTTAAGGCTCTTACGAAGAAAAGACACTTCGAACTCATCGTTAGTCACTCCTGTAACTTTTGAGACATAATAAATTTGTTTTGGGAACCTAATTAAAACAAATTTGTCCACTGATACATCTGCCTTGGTCACAACGGTATCTTCAGTTTCATCATCGGGTACCCAGTCTTCAGTTTCAGAAAACGTTTCATATTCGGAATCTTCAGAGGTATCAGTGTCTGTCGAATCCCGTTTCTTTGCCTTCTTAATCTTTTGACGCGGTTTCTTAGGTCCCCGCTTCTGTAACTCACTTATATTTCGCTTAACTTTTTTAGTTAATTCTTTCGATTTTTCCTTTTCTATCAGGTTATCCTTCTCAGGCGTTTCCGTTATTATTTTACTTCTTCCCTTTCCTTTTCCCCTTCTAATTTGTTTTCTGGGTAATGCTTTGGGAAATAAAGCTAGTTTGAGCTATTTGTGTATTTGTGTGTTTTCAGCAGGAGGAACATTTTTGTTGTGTATTTTTACTTCTTCCTCTGATTGACCAGGTTGCTTTTCCTTATTTTCAGTTTCTTGATCATTAGAATATGGTCGGTCAGTTACAAACGAAGTTAAGAAGTCGGCGTCCTTAAACACATCTGGGTCAAACGGGTGAATTCATGATTTTCTGAATCCCGCGACTATATTACTAGGCGTAAAAGATTTTTGGAGTGCTTCTGAAATTCGTCCTGCTGAATCGTATATGGTCATAGGAACTCCAGGATGTTGAAGCATATACTTGTCGCATGCAGCATTATAATATGCTTTAAAAGGTCCGTAAATGGAAATATCTAAAGGTTGTAATTTGTTACTACAATGAGGAGGAATCGTCAAAATTTGAACACCTGCTTGTCGAGCTCTTTGTACCACCTTAAGAGAAATGTGACTTTCATGGTTATCATATATAAGAAGGGTAGCGTTTTCTTTGGATGAATTGCTATGAGCAATAAAATGATTTAAAACATCCAAGAAAATTTCCATCCACCCACTTGGGTTTGCATAGCCTAAAGCACCTGTTGGACCATCTTTTAGCATATGATTTTTAAAGTTTTTCCTGGGAAATATAAGTACCGGCGGTAAAAATGTTCCAAATGCCGAAATTATTCCACACATTGTGACTGTTTCCCCCCGTTCACCACTTGTAGATTGATAAACCTGTTTTACTCCTTTTGGAGCAACAATTCGTTTTGGACTTTGAACTGTTTGGGTGCCAGTTTCATCTAAATTGTAAATAAGGGGAACCGTCTGCCAAACTAGGGTATTTCTTCAAAATCTTGGCCAAATTATCAAAAAATATTTTGACATTGTGTACATTAAACGAGGTTAGACGTGATAAGCTACATGCTTCTGGTTTCCGAACGGAAATCTCATTATTTCTTTTCATGAACGCCCTACGCCAATCTTCACCAGCCATTTTGTTGTTTTTCCAGGACACAGGGATATCAAAATTATTTTTAATCGCAAGCTCATAAGCTAGCTTTCTTGTAGCCTCTACTGTCAATCCGTAAGCCATTTTACAGCAAGTTATAAGATAATTAGCAAGTAGTTTTTCTTGTTCAGGTTTAAATACTTGTCTATGCCGATAATTTGGTTCCATTATCGCATCAGGCTTATCTTTTTTTTTTTTTACATACCTCGCTAACGTTTGAAATTTTATATTACAGCGGTCAGCAGCAACTCTCAGCGTTAAATTTTCATTGCAGACTAAATTAACTGCATGTTCCATGGTTTCAGCACTTGTATTGCCAATTTTTCTTTGCTTAGGTTTCCGCGGCATCTGTAAAAAATGTACCAGATCTTAAGAAATTATAAATTTAGTACTAAAGTGAGAATTATTATATAGTGATATTTGCGTAATTATATTATGGTACTAACTGAGACAGTCTCACATAGTACATTCTGATGGCACAACACGAACGCCCTCAAAAAGAATATCTTTGTTAATATCAATGTCTATGATCATACAGAAAGTAAGGTTAGTAACCAAATATTACAAATATCACATCACATTCACAAAATTCTATGGAACAAACGTTATACAGTATAATACATCGATATAAGAAAGTAACTAACTTACCTTAAAATTAGTTTTTGTATAAAAATACTGTAAAAATCATCTAAAACAATCTATAAAGTCGCAGAACGTTTTGCTTTATGAATGTCAACAACTCACTGACAGTAAACGTAATTTGGAGGGAAATTTAAATAGTTATTCTCATTGTCTCACTTGGTACGTTGTCTCACTTAGTACCACCCTCCCCTACGATTTTTTGACTGAATTTCAGTTTATCAGCTATAATTTCATTCAGTGTCAATACTGATGAATAGTACATGAATAAACACATTTTTCAATTTAAACTTTGCAGGCATTATTCTTATCTATTCATTGTCCATTTTAGGTACAGCAAGGTACGCTAGTATAAACACCCATTCCGGCATAGAACAGTCAAGACGAGATGATCTTGAGTCGTTAGGCTACGTTTTAATGTACTTCAATAGGGGATCTTTGCCTTGGCAGGGTCTCAAGGCTGCCACAAAAAGACAGAAATACGAACGTATATCGGAAAAGAAAATGTCAACTCCTATAGAAGAACTATGCAAGGTCAGTGTCGTGTACATTTTTTATTTCCATTTTAATAAATTGACCGTTTAAAAATTATGTGACCTGCTAATTTAACATTTAACTTATTCCAGGGCTATGCAATGGAATTTCCCACGTATCTCAACTATTGTCGACAGTTGAGGTTTGAGGAGAAGCCAGACTACAGTTATTTAAGACAACTCTTTCGAACCCTCTTTCATAGGCAAGGTTTCACATATGATTATGTGTTCGATTGGAATATGCTCAAATTTGGTGAGTGCAGGATCAGTGTTGTTATTTTAGCTTTACGATTTCACGCTCTTAGAGTAGCGAGTAATTTTATAACAACCAGTGGCTATAAAACATTTTGTCTTGGTTTTGTTTGTTTCTTAGCCAAATTTTAGAGTTCATTAAGCATTATTAAGCTAGCTGATATAACGAACATTCTCTTTGTAGTCGTTTATGATGAAATCATTTGAAATAATAGAACAAAAAAAACTATTGTGATTTATTTATTTATTTATTTATTTATTTACATTACACCCATTTAACAGGCGTAGAGCCCAATTACAAAATGAGGAATGACACAAAATAAGAAATACAAGAAAATATTATAAAAGGCATTGAAATTAAACTGAGATAACATAACATTTCAAGAACAGAACATAAAAAAATTAAACAAAGAAGAGAGAAAATGCAATCTATACAGGGTGTCCTCGAACTGCGTGGCCAAAATAAAACCGAAGATTCTTTGATTTGAAAATAATTTGATGAGCCTTTTTACTTTTGCCTCAAGTGTCTTGTTTAGCCGGTAGAGGGCTTCAAAGTTGCAAAAATACTTTTGTTTTTTCGGTATAACTTGAGAACGTGATTAAGGACTTTTACAATATTTGGCAGATGAGTTATTGTCAATAATAGCCGTTTTTGAGAGCGAAGCACAGAGCCTTAGAGACCATAGAAATGGCTTAAACATGAGGATGTAACGGGAAAAGTGTCCAGAACTTTTTTTTGGTCAATGTAATTCACTCGATATTTCTTATGTGAATAGCTTATCTAATTTGAAAACTTTTTTTACTCTTAGAAAATTTTGATAAAATCAACGGATTAGCTTGGAAAAAATAAATTTTCGAGTCTCTGCAATTTTGGCTAACTAATTTTACTTGATTAAAATACCTAAGTTGCCTTTGCTTTTCTAATGTCATTTTGGCATTTGGAGAATTTATTCTCTAAACTGTCAGTTTTTACTTTGCTTTCCTGAAAATTTTATAAAATTATGGCTCAAAATTTCACTAACACTGAAATGGTTAATATCTCGGTAAAACACGAATAATAAAAACAATAGAAATGGGGAAACGATGTGATTATTTAGGAAAAACAAATGCTAAATTAAAAGAAACAACAAAACTTTTTGGGAAATCGCTAAGGCATCAATTTTTCGAAATGTTGCCCATTTTCCTGAATACACAAATTAATTCGTTTCAAGAAATTGAATTGAACTCTGGCTAGTACTTCAGGATCATTCTTCAATAAATCCGCTTCATGATTAATTCGTTGCAACAATTCCTCCCGTGTGTTTACTGGAGCTGCATAAACTTTCGACTTCAAAGCGCCCCATAGAAAGAAGTCGCAGGGCGTCAAATCAGGGGAGCGGGCCGGCCAGTTCACTGGTGCATCGTGTCCTCTACCTATCCAGCGATCTGGATATTCCGCATTCAAATGTCGCCTCACAGCTAATGTGAAATGAGGAGGTGCACCATCATGCATAAACCAAAGGTCACGACGAATGTGTAAGGGCAAGTCTTCCAACAGTTCAGGTAGCCTTTGTTCCAAAAAGTTCAAGTAGTTCTCCCCGATCAATCGATCGGGTATAACGGTAGGACCAATAATAAAGTTATCCACAATTCCAACCCAAACATTGATTTTAGTTTGATTCTGAAAATGTGTAACTTCCGTTTCATGAGGATTTTCATCAGCATAGAAATGTTCATTATGGAGGTTAAAAATACCACATCTCGTGAAAGTAGCTTCGTCCGTGAACAGAATTCTTCTACAAAAATTGGGGTTTGCGTTTTGTCTTTGGACAATAAACCGACAGAAATCTAGCCGATGACCTGGATCCATGGGCAATAAGTCTTGAACTGTTTCAATATGATAGGGATACAACAGTTCTTCTTTCAGTACATTATGAACTAATGATTTTGAGGCTCCAATACGAAGTCCCAAACGTCGTGTGCTTATCCTAGGTTCAGTTTCAACCGCTTCCAGTATCTCTTCTTCGAGCTCTAACGTCCTTCTTGTCCGTCTGCGGCCAGTTTCTCTGCGATTTGCTTCAAATCTGCCAGTCGCCTCTCGATATTAGCAAAGGTTTGTCGATTTGGAATTCTGCGGTGCGGATATCTTTCCCTATAAACGTGTACACTTCTCTGGCCATTGCAACGACAAAGTCCATAAATCAATAACATATCAACCATTTCAGTGTTGGTGAAATTTTGAGCCATAATTTTATAAAATATTTACGGAACGCAAAGTAAAAACTGACAGTTTTGAGAATAAATTCTCCAAATGCCAAAATGACATTAGAAAAGCAAAGGCAACTAAGGTATTTTAATCAAGTAAAATTAGTAAGCCAACATTGCAGAGACTCGAAAATTAATTTTTTCAAGCTAATCCCTTGATTTTATCAACATTTTCTAAGAGTAAAAAAAATGTTCAAATTAGATAAGCTATCTACATAAAAAATATCGAGTGAATTACATTGACCACAAAAAAGTTCTGGACACTTTTCCCGTTACATCCTCAAGTTTCAGCAATTTCTATGGTCTCTAAGGCCGGGGCTCCACTCTCAAAAACGGCTATTATTGACAGTAACTCACCTGCCAAATATTGTGAAAGTCCTTCATCACGTTCTCAAGTTATACCGAAAAAACATAATTATTTTTGCAACTTTGAAGCCCTCTACCGGCTAATCAAGACACTTGAGGCAAAAGTAAAAAGGCTCATCAAATTTTTTTCGAATCAAAGAATCTTCGGTTTTATTTTGGCCACGCAGTTCGAGGACACCCTGTATAGAACTGAGGATTGTACGAAACGCTTCAGACCTCAGATAAGTCAAACTACATGTGAATAGATCGACCCGCATATGTATGTTATTATAAGCTCTGCACATGCCACCGATTGGCGAGCACCTGCTTACGTTTGTTCTCGGTGTAGGCAAGTAAAAGAATAAATTAAGTCTGGACTCAAATCTAGGCACATGAAAACACAAAGCCCGTAGAATTTCCGAACATTCCACAGAAGAATGAAAAAGTTTAAACAGGAATACTATACCCGACCTGAATCTCCGATAAGCCAAGCTATCGAAAGAAAACCTCGAAAGTAAATCGCTATGCGGATAGCCAATAACAGGGTAGATATTGTCACATTTAAAAGCAAGGTATTTGAGAAATCTGCGTTGCATGCTTTCCACGGAGACAACATGAATCTGGTAGAATGGAGACCATGCCAAGGACGCATATTCCAACCGTGATCTTACAAATGTATTAAAGAGAAGAATAGATGTCTGAATCTCGGAAAACTTCCTAAAACATCTTAGAACAAATCCCAACATCTTAGACACTTTGGCGCACATATGACTGATATGATCAATGAATGATAACCTTCTGTCAAAGATAACACCAAGGTCACAGAACGTCTTCGGTCTATTCAAGACACGGGCATCGAGGGTATATTCGTATAGAATGTCATTGGACTTCAGCGAGAATGTCAAGACAGCACACTTACCAACATTAAGAGGCAACATATTCTTCACACACCATGCTTTCACAGCTGACAGATTGGATTGAAGTCTGAGACAGTCTCCGATATCAGATACCCTGAAATATATTTTGAGGTCATCGGCATACAAAAGATGAGGGGACATCCAAGACTGCCAAGTGAACATTAATGAACTTAATGAAAAATAGAGGGCCAAGAATTGATCCCTGTGGCACCCCCGAAGTAGCAAAAATGTCGGCCGATCTTCGACCACGATAACACACGAAGTGTTTTCTTGACTTCAGGTAAGATTTTAAAAAGAAAAGAAGATTAGCAGAGAAACCAAAGTTGTCAAGTTTATTAAGAAGAATGCCGTGGTCCAGTCTGTCGAACGCTTTAGAAAAATCTAAGTAGAGAACATCCGTCTGCAGTCCCTCGTCAATAGCCTTTGAAATATAGTCTGTAATACAGATCAGATTGGTAGTTATGGAGCGACCCGATACAAAACCATGTTGCCGCTCAGATATCAACGATTTGACGTTGAAATATATTACGTTCGAGAGAAGAATTTCGAAAACTTTAGAGAAGTTATTTTGAATAACTATCTGTCTGTAGTCTGTGACGTTGGAAGCATCTCCTTTTTTAGGAATAGGAATGGCCTTAGATGCTTTCCAAGCAGAAGGAAATGTATTTGTTTTCAGCGCTAAATTAAATAGGAAGACGAGAGGACGCGAAAAGATGCCAGCGCAGTCTCTGACTAAATATGCGGGAATTTCATCCGGACCAGAAGTGCGCTTGGGCTTAATCTTTAGTAGGGCCTTGAATACATCGTTCTCTTCAAAACAGGACACATTAAACACAGGAGCATTGGATGCCGGTGAATGCAAAACTATCTCAGGGTTCGAAATGATATAACTGTCCTGAAAAAATTTAGCGAATACATAGACAGACCAGTCGATGGTACCAAAATGATTTTATAAACCGACAAAGTCGGCATTTTTAAAACAATACCTAAAAGGAGTGGTGCATGCCCTAACATTCTCACAAGAAGTTCCGATATTAACCAGCAACTCCACCGCCGGGTGATAAGTATCCTCAAAACATCCGAGGATCTCTGTAAAGATATTGATAAGTTGCTATAGACTAGATCCAGGATTCTCCCATCAGCATTGATGACATCATTATATTGTGTGAGATCAAAAAAGTTTTGTAGATTATCCAAAACCTGCATAGTAGGCGTAAGACGAAGACCGCTGTCAAGAACAGCTTTAAACTCCGGGACGTTGAAGTCGCCCATCAGAATCACTTTGGCAGACATCATGAACTCCAGGGAACATAAGATGTCGAAAAGGCCGTCGTAATAATGCTTAGCAGCTCTTGGTGGAATGTATAAAAGTACGAGATAAAAACAATGATGGTTGAGTGTGACTTTAACGCAGAGAATATCCAAGAGTGGCAGACTATCCAATAATTGTGGGTTTATCTTAGTGTCAGTAAGTGTGATCGAATGGCAAGCAGAACACCGCCTCCTTTTGAGTAACCCGTCTGAGAAAATCTACGATCACTCCTGTACACTGAAAAATCAGTGTCAAATATCTCCGAGTTATTGACCCCGTCGTGCATCCAAGTCTCAGGGAACGCAAAAATATCGTAGCTGCAAACAGAAGCGGCATTATACAGAAGACTCAGCTTAGAATTTATACCCCGAGAGTTTTGAAAATATACAGAAAGAGATTCACCGAGACCGGGTGTCGAACCTGCAGGGGTTGAAAGCGAAAAGGAAGGAAGAGAATATTCGTCAGCTAGTTGCTATATAAGACCCAGGTCGGATTTCAGCTTCAAAATAGCGGGCTTATAAACCGGACAATTAATAGAGTCCCAGGCAAAATGACTAGTATCATAGGATTCATTGTGTTTTCTGTTGTGACTTACGCAATTAGTACATGTCGGTGTACTACTCAGGCAACTTTTTATATCATGTAGTTCACCACACTTAGGACATATGACGTTCTCAGACTTACATCGACCTGAAGAATGATTAAAAGCATTACACTTATAACATCGGACCACATCAACCGCGTCGTAAACAGCGCGAGCATCCAGACCAATCAGGACATGTCCAGCACTCAACAAACTCCGATAAGATGAAGGATCAACCTCGATAATAGCTTGATAAACATCATCTCTCTTTTTTGTATGCCAAAATTTCACAACTTTACAGCAAGCATCGCCCTCAAACAAATTAGAGTTCTGCTTAGTAATATACCGCGAAAAAGTTTCACTATCTAGACTGACAGACATTCCGACGATTTTAACCCTTGGCTGTACGGCCTTCAGCACATGCACATTATAACTCCCGGATAATTTGGCCGCAGCTAACTCTCCTAGTTGAATGATGTTGAATTGCTCTTGAAATGACAAATCACTTTTTGTGTAACATTGTGATTCCAAGTACAACGGATCGATGAAAAAGGCCGCTTTTGTTGAGCTTCCATTGGATGTAAAACTGTGGGTGGTAATTTCATTCTCAGCTTTCACACCAGTCAATTGAAAAACCACTCTAAGTTCGTTGGATTGTTCAAAAGAAAAAGTAGATATGAATTGAAAGTCGGATACTGATAAACTACTATGTAACCGATGGTTGATTGTACTATAAACATATTGGCCAAATACGACGGAATGGTGGTACCAGTCATTCAGTTCTGTTTTGACACCCATCGAAAGCAAGCAACCTTGAAGATTTTTGTAAACATGGAAAAAAGTGAATTTCGCTTCTTGATTAAACATTATTTCTTGCATGGAAAAACGTTACGCAAACCAAAGCATTAGTACCAGGAAGATTGGTTTGCTGTTACATGTTAACCATATGACGGTATATGCCATCCTAAAGGAACAGCTCTTATATCCTTATCACATACAACGAGTCAAGGCTCTATTACCGCAGGATTTTCCGAATCGTCTAGTATTTTCCACTTGGATGCTGGAAGTGATTAGACAAAACTTTGCATTTCTGAAGAAGGTCTTATTTACAGATGAGGTTAAATTTTCTAGAGAGGCGATTATTAATTATCATAATAACCACATATGGGCCGAAGAAAACCTCACGCTGTAATAGAAGCTCACCAGCAAGAACAATTTTCTTTAAATGTGTGGTTAGGGCATATTGGGAATCAGTTAGTTGGCCCACATTTTCTGCCATCTAGATTAGAAGGGAATTCATACAGTTTATTTCTAAGAGAAGACTTGCCACTATTACTTGAAGATATTCCTTTACGTGAGAGAATGGAAATGTGGTTTATGCACGATGGGGCCCCTGCCCATTTTAGTGTAAGAGCACGTGAGGTTTCGAATGAAGTCTATCCAAATCGCTGGATAGGTCGAGGTTGGCCTCAGTTTTGCCCACCTTGATTCTTCTATTTGGGGGCATTTAAAAACTTTGGTATACAAGACTCCTGTTCGAAACCTGGAAGATCTACGGAACCGCATAATTGTTTCATGTAGGGTTATTCAAGATACCCCAGAAATGTTCCACCGGATACGAGGATCAATGCGTCGCCGTCTAGACGCGTATGTAATAGCTGAAGGGGGTCATTTCGAACATCTCATATGATCTCTATTAGTTTTTAATTCAAGAATAATATTTAATTGTTACATTATTTTAAGTGCAGTTTGAGTTCCATTAAATAGCATATCTGTCAATTCTGCATTTGTGTACACTACCATTTTACTGAAATTCTTTACAAAAGGGCCTCAAAATGATAACAGTGTAAGACAATTAACAATGACTTTAACTCATTATTGCACATACTAAAAATAATTTAGTTGTCTTAACAAAATATGTAATATGTCAACATGACAGTCGCCTACTAGGTAAATCAAAGTTTAATTAAAATTCCACACTGAGAATCGTGCCATGTACTTGTAAGTAAATTTTTTTTTCTCAGAAATCTTCAATTTTTCGAAAATATTACAAGAAACCTTATTTGTTCAGATAGAAACAAGCTACCTAAAATAAATTTTTAATTCGCAATATACACATAAGAGAAAAAGTGAAGTGAAAAACAAGTTTTAGGGGTGGTTATTTCTACAAACATAGTGGAAAACCAGCAACTCAGTTATTGGATGCCTTCTTAATAGCAAATGATGTGTGCTCAATTTTATTTTTGTAACTTTTTGGATTTAGAAGATAAAAATAAAAAACTACTTTTTGGCCCACCATTTAAAGGGCTTTATCTTAACATTAGGAGGTCAAATGATTTTTTTTATATGAAAGACCCACCTTATTTTTCAACAAGGAATCACCCCCTGAATTTTTTCCCAGTTATTTATTTACACCCTGTATATTGCTTTAAAACAATGCAGTTTGATTCTTTAAGATCACATCAACAAGCGGATAAATGTTGAAGAATGAATTCATGTAAAACATGAACTAAATGGATATCTTGAAACTATAAAAAAAGTTCACACTGTGGATATACTAGTAACACTATAAAATGAAAATATGGCCCTTCCTTATCTCTTTAAGAGAATTTTAGTGGATGATGGTGATTGTTTCTTTTTATAGGGTACTTTGAACTGTGGGAAATGTTAGTAAGCTAGTGCCAAGATGGTAGTGTTACTGGACAATCTAGAAAAAAACTGATCACTTTTATGGATACTATGCAACAAGTAATTTGTTGTTTTTAATTATTATCGAAGAAGTTAATTTCGTCTTGATGAAATAGTCTATTTTCCTCTCAGGTGGACCCAGAGGGAGTCATTGTGAAGAGAACAATGCGAGGACTAGTACTCGATATGGATCTCATGCTGCCACACCTGGCGATTCGGCAAATTCGGCGGCCCAAACGCGATCGAGAAGGCCCCACGAACGTATGGAGATAGTGGTACCGAACACTGCGGTCGCCGTTAATCCTCTAGACGACCTGATCACAACCAGTAAGCTAGTTAACTCAAGATACGTAGTACCGCCAAAAGTCACCCGCTAATACACATTCTATTCTTGCTTATATCCACCATAGGACATAGTTTAATTTTCGAATATCTTTGTATCTCGATTATGTTGTTCACGTTCTTTACGTCGTTCGTCTTTATTCCTTATCGTCACGAGACAATACACTTTTTTCGATGGGTAATCTTCCGTTGAATTGAAATGCTACAATCCGTTTTTGGCGTAACAGTTTCCATTTTCGATACAATTAGGGCGAAATACGCATTTGGAATCTATCCAAGCAACATCTAATTATGCACATTTTCATCCTCATAAAACTAAATTTCGACATAAGTTACCATTTTCGGCACCTAGTTTTATTAATTAATTATTAATATTCAAATTTGACTGAAAGCGCAGTGTACATTTCTTGATAAAAATTCAATTTCTTCTTAAAAAAAAAATAATTTTTATTATTATAACTCATTTTATTTAATTATTATTTTTTTAAAATTATTATTTTATAATAATTTTTATTGTATAACTCATTTTATTTAATTATTATTTTTTTTCAATATCATTATTTTTCTTTAAAAAAATAATAAATTTTAGTATTAAAACTCATTTTATTGGATTATCTGAATTTACATGAAAGCCTCGATGCAGATACTTAGTCCAGTAAATGAAACATTTGATTCGGCGATTTTTTGCTCATTAACCGATTTTGACGTTTAAGGGCTTATTTGATTCGTTATGATCCCTAGATCAAAGATGGACACTTTTGATTTCTGACAAATTGTTTATATTGTTAATAAACAATAAATAGTGTTAAATAATGGCTTCATCCAGAACGATCTTTAAAAAATTGAAAACTGCAGTTTTTATTGTTTTTGATCATCTAAATGTTGATTTTCATATGCCTAATCGGTAAACAAAGTGCTCTTAATGATCTAATTTGTTGATAAACTAATTGTTTATTAACAAATGCTCGAGAAAATCAAAGTTACCTAAATGTTCGATATTGGACTCGTTTTCGGATATTTTTTACTCAATAATCGCAATTTTGAATGCGAAATTACAATTAACCATTAATATAATTTATTTATTAACAAATTGTTAATTAACTATTGCTCAAAAAAATAAAAGTTATCGATATTACAGTTGTTTTCGAATATTTTTAGTCAATAATCATGATTTCGCATGTAAAAATAAAATTTATTGTTAATATCATTTGTTAATTAACAAATGCTTGAAAAAATCAAAATTATCTAAATGTTCGATATTGGACTCGTTTTCGGATATTTTTTACTCAATAATCGCAATTTTGAATGCGAAATTACAATTAACCATTAATATAATTTATTGATTAACAAATTGTTAATTAACAATTGCTCAAAAAATATATGTTATCGATATTACAGTTGTTTTCGGATATTTTTGAGTCAATAATCATGATTTTTAATGTGAATCTCCAATTAATTGTTGATATAATTTGTTTATTAAATTATGCTCAACAAAATGAATGTTATCTAAATGCTCGATATTACTGTCGTTTTCGGAAATTTTTGAGTCAAGAATCATGATTTTGAATGTGTAACTTGAATTAATTGTTAATAGAGTTTGTTAATTAATTAATAAATGCTCGAAAAAATGAATTTTATCTTAATGTTTGATATTGCAGTCTTTTTTTATATTTTTTAACAAAAAATAATGTTTCTTAATATAAAACTGAAATTAATTCTACAAATGCTCGAACAAAAAACCTGAAATCATGATTATTGACTCAAAAATATCCGAAAACAACTGTAATATCGATAACTTTTATTTTTTTGAGCAATTGTTAATTAACAATTTGTTAATAAATAAATTATATTAATGGTTAATTGTAATTTCGCATTCAAAATTGCGATTATTGGGTAAAAAATATCCGAAAACGAGTCCAATATCGAACATTTAGGTAACTTTGATTTTCTCGAGCATTTGTTAATAAACAATTAGTTTATCAACAAATTAGATCATTAAGAGCACTTTGTTTACCGATTAGGCATATGAAAATCAACATTTAGATGATTAAAAACAATAAAAACTGCTGTTTTCAATTTTTTAAAGATCGTTCTGGATGAAGCCATTATTTAACACTATTTATTGTTTATTAACAATATAAACAATTTGTCAGAAATCAAAAGTGTCCATCTTTGATCTAGGGATCATAACGAATCAAACAAGCCCTTAAACGTCAAAATCGGTTCATGAGCAAAAAATCGCCGAAGTCGGGTCGATTTTGGGCTTCATTTACTGGACTAACTGTAGGATATTTTAATTGAGAATACATTCATTGTTTGTGATTTTTCTCTATCCTTTTCGTAAATTCGCCTGTACTAACGTCATCAACGAAGATATTTGTGATGTAGTTTTTTTTTTTCATGGATTTGAGATGTTATTGGTATCAATGTCGATCGACGATTACTCCCTTGATACGCTACCCGAACAACATACAGGATGGTTAAAATTCGCTGCATTGCATAATGGGCTCGCCGTGAAAATGGTTGATACGACGTTAGTTGAATTGTGGATTCGATGAGCAACCGCTTCCAATTCCGGTACCACCTTGAAAAAGCACGTTCTTGTTTTGGACAAAATCAATAATTCAAGAATTCGCTATAACAAGGTCAACATTTTTATGAGACTGTTCGTTGATAGAATTTTTTTCTCGCACCTAATACAGTTATATATGATTTCTTCCTCTCTACGATGATATTCGAATTTTGTTCGCAGATTTTAAGCGAAAGAAATGGATTCTTGGATTCGTGTCCCCTGCGAAATTATTGACTATTTTTAAATAATTTTTAAAATAATTTGTATTTGCCTTTTTTAACGACACCTAAGAAGAGCATCTTAATAAAAAATAATCATAATTATTCCATCATTATACACGTTAGAACAAAAGAGGATTCAAAAATTGAACTATTGTACGATCTAAAAATCAAATGAAAATAATCTAGGAGCTTTGAAGAAGCAACAGATATTTCTTTTGAATAATATTAATTTTCTATTAAATTATGATATAATTTATTATTTTTCAATTTTATTAAATTCTTGAACTTGTTTATTAATAATAATGGCAAGAGAAAAGATTTATTTAAAGGTTGATCATTATAAAGTATTTATTTATAGGATCTTTTTGTCTTTTAATAAAATTTAATCTTTACAGCTTTGAAATAAAAGTTTTTAGAAATTTAATTTAAGATTCTTGATCAACTTCAATCTAAAGCAATGTTAAGTTATGTTTTCTTTTCATTTAATATTCAAAATGGTGTTTTTTGAACAAGCGTTATAACGCGGTTCCTCAAATTATTTTGGCCAATTTTCTATCGATTCGGCGTTCATTTTTTTTAAATGGTGAAATAAGGCACGAACTTCAATTTTTAATTGCTAACTTAGTGACGGAATAGTGATTAAAGTTTGCAGTTCATCTCAGGTGAGGTCTTTGAATTGCGCTGAAATTTTAGGTAGCTCTGCCTCAGGAAATATTAGCTTCCCCAAAATTTCAGGCCATATACTTCAATAATGTACCGCCTAGAATATTTTTCATTTTTGTTGTAATTTTATTGATTGAAAATGAAAATGCGGAATTTCTTCTGTAGAAACGCATTACTGAGGCAAAATATTAATGTAAATAAATATTAATATTGAATATTCCAAACCATTGGAAATTTTCCAAGGAATCCAACGCCGCCTTCAGAATTGGGCTTACGTTTCACGCATGCGCGCAAACTCAAAAATACTGATTTTTTCTTCAAAAATTCATATCTCCGGTGTTGCTACTCCGAACGGGCTGACATTTCGTGTGAAGGCTTCAAATTGGTTTATGGATAGTAATGCATAAATCATGAAACAAAACCGTCAATTATCTGTTTTCAAAAATTCCTAGGCTTTCTTTCAAGTTCATGCTGATGGGTAAATATTAATCTCTAATCTGATTCCAGATTCGGATTCCTCGGATAATTTTCCATCGACATAACTTTCTAGAAAAAATTTAAGTCAATTCAATCGATATTGCGAGCAGGTTTTTTTCAATATTCAAATTTGGTAACTTGATAACAATTCAATGTTTTCTTTAAAAAAAAATAGTAATTTTTATTACAACTCATTTTATTTAATTATTATTTTTTTTTAATTATTATTTGATAATAATTTTTATTATATAACTCATTTTATTTAATTATTATTTTTTTAATATCATTATTTTTCTTAAAAAAAATAATAAATTTTATTTAGTATGAAAGAAAACTCATTTTATTTGATTATGTTTTTTTAAAGAAGTAATCAAATTTTTATCACGAAATGTACACTGCGATTTCAAACAAATTTGAATATTGAAAAAAAATCGTGCTCGCAATATCGATTGAATCGACTTAAAAAAAAATGTCCGAGGAATCCGAATAGAGGTTCATCAATCAGCATGAACTTAAAAGTAATAATGGCCTAGGAACTTTTGAAAATACAGATAATTAACTCTAGCAGTTTTGTTTCATAATTTATGCATGACCATTCATACACCACTTTGAAGTATTCACTTTTAACTAACTTCACACAAAATTTCAGCCCCATCGGAGTAACAACACCGGAGTTATGAATTTTTGAAGAAAAAATCGTTTTTTTAGTTTGCGCGCATGCATGTCCGATAGACCAATTCTGAAGCGCGTTGGATTCCTTGGAAAATTTCCCTTAAAATCCATGTTTTGGAATATTTTTTTGACTCAGTACAGCCTTTCTACGGAAGAAATGCGGTATTTCATTTTCAATCAAAAAATCCCCCAAAAAAAAGTAAAAAATTGTAGGTGGCGCATAATTGAAGTATATGGCTTGAAATTTTGAGAAAGCTAATATTTCCTGAGGCAGAAACCACCCGCAAAATTTCAGCGTTATCCAAAGACCTCACCTGGGATGAAGTGCGCATATGACCTGAAATGCGTTTTATAGGGTATTTTTGTGTTTTAATAAAATTTAAGCTTTACAGCTTTAAATTAAAAGTTTTTAGAAATTTAATTCAAGACTTCTCGAACAACTTCAATCTAAAACAATATTAAGTTATGTTTTCTTTTCATTTAACATTCAAAGAGATATTTTTTGAACAAGCGTTATAACGCAGTTCCACAAATTATTTTGGTCAATATATTTGTATGGATTCGGCGTTCACTTGATGTGAAATTAATTTTTTTGTAAATGATGAAATAAAACACGAACATCAATTTTTAATTGCTAACTTTGTGATGGAATTAAAGTTTGCAGTTCCTATAAATTTAAATCTTGTTTTATTTCACTATTCTACTTATTTTTCATTTTTCTATCTCGATCTATTATTTTTCTCACATCATAAAGCAGTGAACACCGTGAAAATACTCCTCAAAACAATTTAAACTCAACTTTCGTAATAAAATACCAGCGAAAAAAAAATGTTTAAATATTGTTCTTGAATTCATATATTTTGGTATTCAGAACACTCATAACCAAAAAATTTCGATAAATCGGACAGTTTCTTTTCAGGTGACGTTATTTAGAAACAAATCAATATGTTCTTTCTTCCTCTTTGTAAAAAGAAACGTATTGATTTATTTATAGATATTGCCATAGGAAAAGATAGTGTTTGCGATTCGTCAAGGTTTTTTAATTTAATTTAACTTTAATTTAATCTGATTAAATTAAAACAAAATAATTAATAAACAACCCTGCAAGAATTTATCATACCTGGTCAGAATTATTACAATATCGAATAGCCATCTTGGTTTGAATTATGAACATTAACTGTGGTGGGTGGAGCTCTTTCTTTGGACGTTATTTCGCCTCTGCAGCTTTCCCGAGACTAAAATATACAGTCTGATCTTAATTTTAACAACGTCGTATCTCTTATCGAGCGAGGTGCCCATGCTTGCGATCGAATTTGAAGTACTCTTGTGTCTATAAATATTGTTTTTAAGACTTGAAGCTTTACAACATTTTAGCTAGAATTTGTGATTTATATGTTTATCATTTTTTTTATATATTTTAAGTGTTAAGGAGACAATTTATGTTACTTTTATAATTGACCTCGATGCATACGGTTTCGACTGTACAAAAATAAATTAGGCGGTTGTCCTAGTAAGTCAGCGTATTGACTTTTGTTAAATTTTAATTGTATGTATATAATGGATGATATTAAATAGAAGATATTTAAGTTAATTTTTTAAAAGTGATTTTATTTTCAATTCGAACTGTTGAAATATTGAGAATAAATGGACGGATTTTTGTTTGAAGATATCAACTAAATTTTGTTCAAATTCAGTTGAATTTAGAATAATAAGTAACATTTTGTAATAGTTTATTCGTAAGACTATTTCAAAACTATCGTTTTGAGTTAGTAATAAATTTCTATATTTTCAAAATTCTTGCTATTTGTTTTATTTTCCTTTTTTTGCCTTTTTCATTTAGCTTGTTCCATTTCATCTAGTTTAATTTTTCGTCTTTGTTTTTCTTGCAAATTAGCATATTTCAAAATTATTTTAATATTTTTTTGTGAGTGACGACATTACTATGATGATTGAAAAATGCTTGTACTACCAGTGTAAGAACTTATTCAGTGATTAATACGAAGAAATAACGATTTGTAAGTAAACTATGAATTAATGTTGAGATTTCCTGTTCATAAGTTGAATAGGCAAATCCCCTCGCCCGGTGTCAAAGGACAATTGTTACAATAAAGGTTGTTTGGGCAGTAATTCGATAATAATAGAGAGGAAGGGGGGGGGGGAATGACAGATAACTTTATAGAATTTAAGGATTGTGAAGAGCCTAAATACAAAGAAAATTGTGTGACAGTTGAAAGTGAATAAATAAGAAATAAATGATCAAAGAATCAAAAAATCCTAAATTAAAGGGGACGGCTGAGGTGGGTGGGAGGGGGGATTTAAGCGGAACTTTCCTGGGTAATTTTTTTTTTGTTTCTACATCGTATTTCAACTCTTTTACACCGGCATTAATAGATTGAAATACCTTTAAAAAGTTTTTTATGAATTTTTTGGGTTTTTTCTCAAAAACGACAAAAAAACAATATTCCCGCGGAATAGGATTCAACGGGAAATGTTACGATAAGAAAACAGTTCCCGAACGTCATCCAACAGTTTTTACACTCCAGTATACCATTAATTTTACGCCAAAAACCAGGTAAACGTAATTTTCTTTCAGTTTTTGACCTTTTTCGACCTCAAAGTTGCAGAATTTAGAATTGGAAGTAGAATTTTTGGATTACTTGGACAATTTTCGATCGAAAATATGCTATTACATTATTTTTTTAAATATTTTGGTGCAGTTTAAAAAAAAAATTTCGTAGCTGCAAATCTGGAGATTTTAGTCGATTTTTAAAGTTTTAAGAAACAAACTTCAAAAATTACAAAAAAATTAAGTCTCTAGATTTGCAGCTACGAAAAAGGTTTTTTTCAAACTGCTTTTCCAAAGCACCAAAATATTAAAAAAATAATGTAATAGCATATTTTCGATCGAAGATTGTCCAAGTAATCCTAATATCCTACTTACAATTCTAAATTCTACAACTTTTAGGTCGAAAAAGGTCAAAAAACTGGAGGAAAATTACGTTTACCTGTTTTTTGGCGTAAAATTAAGGGTATACTGGAGTGTAAAAATGTTTTCTTATCGTAAAATTTCCCGCTGAATCCGATTCCGGGGTCATATGTCCCAAAAAAAAACTTGTAAGCGACCTGACGACAGATTTTTGTACAGTAATATCAGTTTTATGTCGATTTTTCGACCTCTAAAATCCATTTAGTCAGAAGAATTCTCATTTTATCGTAAAGCTGAGGTGAAAACACGCAGATTTCGCTAAAAAAATAATTTTTTAATGGCTGCTCACACCGATACAACGCCGTAAAAACAAGGTATTTTGCCGAAAATCAGCCATGGATAGAAAATGATGCATTATGAAAGGAAACTGACACCATTTTTGGATTCAGCGGCCAATTTTCGATCGTAAATGACTTCTTGGACTCTTATTTGCTATGAAATATCGATTTCTGGGGGTCAAAAAAAGTTTTTTGACATTTTTGTTGAAAAACAACCCAAAAATATGAAAAAATTCATAAAAAACCGTTTGAAGGGTATTTTAATCTCGAAATGCCGGTAAACGAGTACAAATACGATGTAGAAACGGAAAATAATTTCCCCGGGAAGTTCCGCAGTTTATTAGATTTAGTTTTTGCATTGAAAAATATGTTTGAAACTTTTTGGTTTGGTCTGAAAGCTACATGAAACTTTTATTTTGAGATTTTATCAGCTGTACATCAAGCATTATATTTTTCTCAGTTTTTTGTTGCACGTTGCGATAAATTTGATTAACAGTCAATTCTAAAGATTTTCTCTTGATTAAATTATTTATTAGAGATACAGAATAGCCGTTGTGCATCGCAATGTTTCTTATAGTGTCTACTAACTCAAGTCAAAAGCGCTGGAAAAGGCTCAACGTATCATAGATTGGAACGCTGCTATTCTATGTGTAATTGAGTGTGTTGAGTCTGCAGGCATTGTTACATCTGTACAAGTAGGTTTTCTATAATGTCAAAGAAATTTTGTTAAGGTTAGGTCCAAAAAATTGATTGTTGTTTCGGAGTGAAAAGGTGTTCATGAATAGTTGTAAGTTATAAGTTACCTTATGAGGAATGTAATGCCCTATACATTGGTCAAGCAGGTAGATCTTTTGAAGTCATATATAAGGAACATTTTAAGTATTTCAATTGAATAAAAGTAATTCAAATATTTCAAACCACTTTATAGAAACCCAATACCGTTTTCCTCCACTAGAAAAGGTAAATATTTTACATACAATTACGAAGGGTAGAAAACTTAATCTATTAGAATCTATAGAGATATTTAAACACAATAATCCTTCAAACGATCTGCGTAACGAGCAACTAGATTTAGAAAATTCCCCTTTGTTCACGCTGTTAAATTACTCTTAATACAAGCCTTATAGTACAGTCGCTAGAGGAACGAAATCCAGCGCATATCGCTTGAAAAATGAAGGTGAAAATTTTGTATGCTTTTATATTTTGATGCGCTGAAAACGGAAAAAATAAAGAAAAAATTCCTACGAGTTAGCTTCAAAAGTTACGGCCATTTTTTGGCGCGAAAAAATACGATTTTCATATTTTTTGCGTTTAAAAAGAAAACGGTGGCCCAAACGGGAAAACATGTCCAGAGACAAATTGTACAAAAAGTGAAAACGCATCGTTTGAGCAGAAACATAAGTCATTTCGATGTTACAGTCTTGAGATATGAGTAAAATAGTGTTTTTTTAGGGGAGTACAAATGTCTTTTTTTCTCATTCGAATATTGACCAAAAAATATTCTATTCAAATTGAAATATATTTTTTTATAAACTTTCTATGGTGTTTTTTTTATCTTTCATTTTGACTCTACAATCGGCCATTTCCAAAAATCCCTAAAAATGAGATTGTCAGCCGAAAAATGGACTTATCAACAAGAAAAAAAAATTCTCTTGTAGATCTCAACAAATGTGATACAAAACATCCTTCAATACTGTTTTTGGGACTTAAAAAAATGTAGGACAACTTTGAAAATTTCGGACCTCGGAAAATGTGCAAATTTTTTAGGTTAGAAATTTTTAGGATGATCAAATCTCAGGTTCTGTTATAGTATTTCACGACGCGTATCTTACGCTAAAGAAAAATTTTCTAGGTTTAATAGAAGTTGAGATATTGATATAAAATGTGTTTGGGCCTCCTCAGAATCCAATTTTGGGCCTATAGAAAAAAATTGGAGATCGTTGGAAAGTAGACAAATTTTCTGATCTAAATCCAAAAATAAGACCTCGTAGCTATCACCATCTCGAATTTAGAAGGCGTTGACATAAAAAAAATCACGTGTAAAATAATGCAGCGGCTTAAATTTCTATACCGCTTATCTGCCGTAATAGTAGATTTCAACTAGTGAATTGAAATTTAAAATTTTTTTTGAATTTTCACAACTTGATTAGAATCAAAATAACTAAAAAATGATCACATCAATCTAAAATATTATTATTGCACATTGAACAATGAATAATTTGTTTTAACCTTTCCTTTCAACGCTTTAAAGCATACTTTAAGTCATTATAAGTTTATACAAATATACAATAACCATTACAGGTTCAGAAAAAATGAGAAATTTGGAGCCAATAAATTAATATACGTAAGTATGATGATTCATCGATTAGTTTTCCGATTTTTTCTAATATACTATTAATTTGAAGTTTATGGCGGTCACATGAAAAAGCGTTTACATTTGTTAAATATGATTCATGACAAGGAAAATAATTTAAATTGAATATAACAATGTGCAATAATAATATTTTAAATTGAAGTGATCATTTTTTAGTTATTTTGATTCTAATCAAGTTGTGAAAATTCAAAAATAATTTCAAATTTCAATTTACTAGTTGAAATCTATCTATTATTACGGCAGATAAGCGGTATAGAAATTTAAGCCGCTGCATTATTTTACACGTGATTCTTTTTATGTCAACGCGCTCTAAATTCGAGATGGTGATAGCTACGAGGTCTTATTTTTGGATTTAGATCAGAAAATTTGTCTACTTTCCAACGATCTCCAATTTTTTTTCTATAGGCCCAATATTGGGTTCTGAGGAGGCCCAAACACATTTATATCAATATCTCAACTTCTACTCTACCTAGAAAATTGTTCTTTAGCGTAAAATACGCGTCGTGAAATACTATAACAGAACCTGAGATTTGATCATCCTAAAAAATTTCTAACCTACAAAATTTGCACATTTTCCGAGGTCCGAAATTTTCAAAGTTGTCCTACATTTTTTTTAAGCCCCAAAAACAGTATTGAAGGATGATTTGTATCACATTTGTTGAGATCTACAAGAGAATTTTTTTTTTCTTGTCGATAAGTCCATTTTTCGGCTGGCAATCTCAGTTTTAGGGATTTTTGGAAATTGCCGATTGTGGAGCCAAAATGAAAGATAAAAAAAAAACACCGTAGAAAGTTTATAAAAAAATATATTTTAATTTGAATAGAAAATTTGTTTGGTCAATATTCGAATGAGAAAAAAAACATTTGTATTCCCCTAAAAAAACACTATTTTGCTCATAACTCAAGACTGTAACATCAAAATGACTTATATTCCTGCTCAAACGATGCGTTTTCACTTTTTGTACAATTTGTCTCTGGACATGTTTTTCCATTTGGGCCACCGTGTTATTTTAAAACGCAAAAAACATGAGAATCGTCTTTTTTTGGGCCAAAACATGCCCGTAACTTTTGAAGCTAACTTGTAGGAATTTTTTAATTATTTTTCCCGTTTTCAGCACACCGAAATGCGTATAAAAAAACTGCAAATTCACACCTTCAATTTTTTTCCTTAATTTTTCCTCTAGTGACTGGCCTATTAGAATATAATTACCGACAGTTTAATCCCATTACGCTTACTATCTCAACACAATTAACCTGTTAGTAGCTATGTGTACCATTATATCCTAGAATTGATTCACTCCATTGTAAATTTTACATAAATACTATGATATTTCAGTGTTTTCTCATTGTATGTTTTGATAATGAACTGTAAAGTTCGAAATGACAATCAACTTCCTTTTAAATAAAGCGTTAGATATTTTGGTTCTCGCTAGCATTTAGTTAGTCGTTCTCCGGCATTACAAGCTTTCTCGTTCAGCTGATATGCTCCATTAGAGAAACGGCTGTCTAGAACTATTAGTTTGTAGTGTTTCCAATCGATGTAGACTCAAGTGTTACAATAATGAAAGAATTGGAATAGATCAAAACATATTCATTTTCATCCATTACTGAAATTGTATCATTTATTTACTCAGTGTCACTTCTATGAGGAATACTTTTTTGCATCTGGCGTGTTTCAAAACAAAACTTCATACATTTATCAATATAAATACTTCAGCGCACTCTTCCCCAATTTCAAGTAAAGTTGGGGTCATCAGTTCCTCAATAAGTAAGTATTTGATCGAAATTTCTGGAGGAAAAGCTCGACTAATCGCTATCGGCCAAATTTTACTCCAATTCTCCTGTACCCGATTTATAGAAAGATGAGATCTATAATTATTATTGTGGATTGTTAAATGGTGTTGGGTAATATGCTTTCGCACTAGCCATTGTTGTCATATATTAGGAAGTTGAATTGATTCAATCCATGTGTTTACATTCTAGATTCTCCTAGATTATACGATAGTCACGAAAGGAGGGTGTCCATAAGGCTAAGAGCAGGTCAAGGTGCACCGAACACTTCCACCTCGGATCTGAGTAATTCGAAACAAGCTAAGTGAGTTACTTTACTATCACACAATCTAGACATGTTAAGCTCATTCGCCTTATTCTCATTTATTATAGGGATAATTCAAACTTCATCCTTAGCAATATTAGTAATGGTTTTATTTCCTAACAAATGAAGCAAATTAGACTTTGATTGTAATTTTGTTGAACTTCCACCACTCCCTGTCATAGGAGTTTCACTAAAACTTTAATATTGAAATTTATACAATTTTGAACGTACTGTTGAAACAATACGGGTTAACAATGATGTATCCACCGACTACACGCACTATGCGTATCACAGTTGGGAATGGATCATGGAGACGAATCGCGGTCGCTCTAGCTTTAAATCGAAAAAAAGAAGCATCGTTCAATATGAGTAAAAAATGGATTCTTAAGATTCGCCCATTCCACGAAATAAATACAAATGCAAACTAACCTGCGAAAAATTAAAATTTAACAAACTAATCTGCCACTAATTTGCAGCTTGGAGATTCAAACCAAAATATTAAAATCGAAATGATCATTTGCCGAAATATCTGTCTGACATTAGAGCAAATGCAAATCGATCTGTTGGTGACTAATTTACCTTTAAAATGGATTATTTGACATTGATCATATCGCGAACTGTGTATTTATTTTAGGAAATGGGAAATTCGACAAGCGAGTCTGACTCTCTTTTTAGTCCAGGCTATGAAGCGGGAATTAAAAAAAAAAACATGTAGCTTCAGGTTCTTAGGATCATTCATACACCTTAAAACCTCTTGGGAACCCAAACCCCACCCATTGGAGGCGAAAATGGCCCGAAATCTCCAAATCTTGAATTGTATTTTCTACAGTAAAAGGTATTTTGGCATTTCGAGTGCACCTAAGGGGGTTTTTGGGTCGCTGAACACGAATCCGTAGTCAGATTTACTTGCAATCCATCGTAGGGGTGGTAAAATCGACGGAATTGGCACCCCTATATGTTATTTTGCAATTTACGTGTTTCAGGCATTTCGAATGCTCCAAGGGTTTTTTTTGGGTCGCAGAATTCGATTCCGAAGCCAGATTTACTCGAATATCATCCCCCTAGGTGCACTCGAAATGCCAAAATACCTTTTTTTGTAGAAAATACAATTCAAGACGATTTCGGGCCATTTTCGCCTCCAATGGGTGATGTTGGGGTTCCCAAGAGGTTTTAAGGTGTATGAATGATCCTGAGAACCACCTGAAGCTAATGCAAAAAAAAAGTTTGCTTCAAACTTACATGTTTTTTTGTTATTATAGCTAAAATACCGGTTCACAGCCTGGACTATCTATCATGTATAGCTTATACATGTTAAACGACTTGAGATTAGAGTCTGTAGATTGGAATAACTATGGGGGCAAGGTGAAAAGTCGCTGAAAAATTAAACAAGAAATGATTTATTTGCTCAAAACTTATTTTATTTTCCAACATAATCATCTTGTAGCCCGATACACTTCGTCCAACGTTTTTCTAATTTTTCGATCCCTTCCAAATATTACGATTTCGGCAATCCTTCAAAATAGGCGTTTGTTTCAGCGATGACCTCATCGTCGGAGTCAAATCTCTTCCCATGCAATTTTCCATTGCAACTGCGGATCTGTGCGCCAGTGCGTTGTCCTGATGGAAGGCCACTTATTTATTTGCCAAATGCGTCCGCTTTTGCTTCAAATCGGCGTGGAATCGATCCAACAGCTCTGCATAATAAACGCCAGTGATCGTTTTGCCCTTTTCAAGGTAATCGATAGGGACGATACCGTGTGCATTCCAAAAAACTGTCGCCATAACTTTTGGTGGCTTTTTTCGGTTTCGATTCGCTAGGACAAGTCCACCATTTCGACTGTTCTTTGGTCTGGTATGTTGTGATTGATCCATGTATCGTCCACGGTTTCGAAACGGCGCTTGAACATTGCCAAACACTCCTTTGAAGTTGCCACACGGTCGCGCTTGTTGTCGACGAGCAAATGCGGCACGCATATGGCAGATAGCTTTCTCATATTCAAAAATTTATGCAAAATCACGTGCACTTTAACTCGCCGATCGTCCAATATCATACCATGGATTTTATCGACGATTTCTGGCGTTGTAAACCTCAATTGGACGACCAGAACGTTCGGCCTCCTCGATGGTCATACTACCACAACGAAAATCAGTAAACCACTTGTGAATCGTACCAATCGATGATGAGGAGTCCCCATAACCAAGCGATGCTTTGGGTTGCGTAATGTTTTTTCCACGCAAGAAATAATGTTTAATCAGGACTTGAAATTCACTTTTTTCCATTTTCGCAAGAACTTCAAGGTTGCTTGCTTTCGATGGGTGTCAAAAACATATCAGCCTGAAAATTTTAATGCGTTCTAGTTAAAGAGGTACATCACAAATGTTACATGGGATTTTCGATTGTGGCGCCATCTGTTTTATTTTTCAGAGACTTTTCACCATACCTTTGTACGTACGGATGATGCAGTTGATTTGATGTTGGTCACACCTTGAATTTGAAAATCAACACTCACACAGGGAGAAGCTACGTAGATTAAAATCCTCGCATTGAATCTATTTTTTTTACTCATCCTCTGGTTGCACCAGCATTAATTTCTTTAAATTTAGAAATTATTTCTTTGTACTCTGGCCACTATATTATAGTAGAAGAAATAAATGCATCAACCTCTACTATTTTTCAATGTCTATGGATTTTCATGAAACCTTCGGCATTCGATTCATTTTTTGACCAATAAAAAAGTTACCCGTTAGATTTTGTCGGTCTCACATCCTCTAATTGGTAGCAACCCCATTTTATATCTCGCTGTGTTCTCATCCGAATTGCTTCAAAATTACGTACAGGGTTGAGGGCTCGGTGATTACGAATCGGTTGAAAATGAAATGAATGTTGCAGCGTAACTGATTTAAAAAAAAATATGAATCAAAAAGTGTTTACATTTACATTTTGTATAATAATACCCTATTTTTACTACTCATATATTACCACTCATCAAGTACGCCCTAGCCGACCCGTTATTACCCCCATGCTAAATATCTAAAATTGCCATTTGCAACCTGGCTTTTGGTTTTGGAGAAAAATTTCAAGGTACAAAAAGTGTTCCAAATTCGGGGTTTTGTAGGAATTGACTATTTTCAATGTCAGTTACAACCCCTTCCACTTACCCCCACCCCGAATATATCAAATTGCATGTTGTGAGCAAGCTATTTGTTTTAAGCAAAATTGTCAAGACACAAAAAGTGTTCGGAATTAAATTTTACATGATACTATATTTATATGGTCACTTTTCAACCCCTTTTCACCCTTAGACAGTGGCGTAGGTAACGGCCCCGCAACTCCCGTGGTGCGGGGGGGCATGTCTGTAGGGGCGCACGAGAAAATCAAATGGTAATTTCGAGTGTTGCTAAAATACTTATTAGTATATAATATATTATAAGATATACTATTAATTACATGTAAATAACAAATTATTTTTAATAATCAAAATAAATATCAAGTATGCATACATTATGTTGATTATTTTTAGTAATTAAAAGTATATTTGATATTTTCCTCTTTCTTTTTTTTAGAAAAAGGAAGGGACGCAAAGAGTTTATATGTGGGGGGGGGTAAATTAGCTACGCTAATGCCCTTAGAGGGCGAACATCCCTACTTCGTAGGTTAATAAGCAGGATTTCTACATGAAAATGAGGAAATATTATATAAAAACGTATGAAAATAGCTATTTGTGTATTAAGAGCGCAAAGTGATATATTGTCGCTCGACAAAGAGAGTTACCGCGCGACGCAAAGCGGAGCGCGGTAATCTTTGGAGAGCGACAATGACACTTTGTGCTCGAAATACACACAAGATTTTTTCTACAAACGCAGTTTTCAGAAAAAAAAAAGAAAAAACACCAGATGCTTTATTCAACAAAAGTACATCTAGTACAGTTTATAAATTCCTGATTAATGTTGATTTAATTTATCATTGACTTTACTAAAATTGAATGTACAATTGTGACACTCTTTAATTATTATTCCTGAACCTGATGGACGATCAGTAGATTTATCTAACATTAATTCCCCCGAATATTGGAAATCTACAGAACGAGATGTAGATGGTCTTGAGAATATTCTCTTGGTAGTTTCAATCTTATTGTTGATTGAATCATCTATGTAGCCTTCTGCTACATTGTTACTTTTCCATCCACCATGTTTTTTCAGTTGTATTAGGTCACCTCCACCATTCACTAATAAAGTAGCAGAGGTCCGTCGGAGACAGTGTCCAGTATATAAATTATGCTCGGGCAATTTCAAATATTCAGCAATGTCACTGGGAGTCTTGCCGATTGTATTCATACCCACAACTTGTTTCATACATCTACCTTTTTCATAACGTAAAAATAGACGTTGGACAGTATTGTTATTCAGACAATGTTTTCTGAGTGCAATATATTTTTTACAAATTGAAAGATAATCAACTGAATTCTCTTCATTATGACCAACAATCGTAAAAACACGGCTTATTCTCGTTTTTGAATCGGGAATTCGGACTATTAAAATAGAATCCTTATCTTCTATGTCACCAATCTCCATTTTGACCAACTCATCGCGCCTGCAGGCACCAGCAATACCCATAATTAGAATAACCTATAAAAAAACTGCAATTAATAGCTATTCCAAATGTCTATGCTAACCAAATTGCACTAAATTCAAAAAAATATTAACCGCTTCTCAAACTACTAAGAGCATGAAATATTAAAATTTACCTTTTTTAGTAGATATTCTTCATCGGGCGCTTCTTGTAAAAATTTGTGAATATCTTCAGTGGTGAATGTTTTGGATTTTTTCGCTTTATATCCAACAGACTGTTTCTTCAGAAATGCGATAAGTTTAGGATACTTATTGATTTCGATGTTATTTTTAACATTCAAGCATGTCCGTATCATCGAATACGTAGACCAAAGAGTTGATGACTTACAAATCAATGATTTTTCTCCAAAATAAGCCAGTAATACGTTTTCTTAATACTTATTCACCTTCTTCGACTGGCACCACGTCATGAATTTACCGTATTGTAATTCATATTTCTTCCTTGATTTCTCTGGTAGGAGATTCAAAGTAACAATTTTTGCACTTTCTGCTACATCAGGAGGAGTGTTTGATAATTCACTGTCACTATCATCAATCATCATGCAGAAATACGTTGGAGAAGCGAGCGTTTTCGAAATATTTCCGCTTTAGAGCGCAAATGCTGTCACAAAATGACATTTCACGGAAAACGTCAACTTTGCGTTGAAATCTGAAAGCGTCAAAGGCTACTTTGTTAAGCGTTTGTAGAAAAATATATTTGAAGGATATGCCTTCTTTTTGCACCCCATCAGATGGGGTTGCAAGGGGTGGGGAGTGCAGTAACTTGCAAAATCGATATATAAGATGAATTTAAAGAAAATTTTTTTTCATATTGCATTTCGAAAATTATGTCAAATTAAACAGTTAATATTTTTTATTTTTTGGAATATCATTAAAAATAAATATAGGAATATTCAGGAAGGGATGGAAATAATGGTGAGAAATCAGATAGCAAATTTTTGTTTTCGTCAGTGAATTTGTCTCTTACAATTACAGAGTTACCCTATAGAAGCATCATCTCTATATATAGCAATTAGGACTAATTGGGTAAAGGTTTAAAATACTAATTTGAATTTGGTGTCTTGACAATGTATTATCGAACCTGCAGCTTTGTTAAACATCACTATGTTCATTGAATTCTGTATTGCTATATCTTACTTTACAGTTATATTTTGATTGAAATATTACACATGTTGATGCAACATTTTTAACTACCAACGATGAGGCGCACCTCATATTTTGGGAGAATTTTTAGAATATCATGTTTCATTAGTTATATATTGTAATGATAGGCTTAAGTATCACAATATTTAAGTTAAAAAAAAGCCAATGGAAAAGTACTGCGAATTCGCAAGTTTTACATTAAAAAATAAACAACAATGCATTTTAATTTGTGTATATAGATCCCCTACAGGGGACATTGATCTATATATGGAAACCTTAACCGACGTCATAGAAGAGGTAATTCATAAAACTAAATACATTATAATTTGCGGTGATTTCAATATAAATCTATCTAGTACAACAACAGTATCTGTAGCTCTTACAGATTTATTCGCAAGTTATGGGTTGAAACAACATGTCAAAGGTATTACTAGGGCAGGTGGAATGTCTGGTTCTTGTATAGACAACATTTTTAGTAATCTTGCAAACCTTATTGAGAATTGTGAAATATTACATACAGATTTCTCTGATCATTACAGCCAAATCCTAAGAATAAGTTGCACTTACGAACACGAAACGATATTCTCATTTAGAAGACTAACAAGTAAAACAAATATAAACAAATTTGTCCATTTTATCTCTACGGAAACATGGTCTGATGTTATAAATGAAAAAAGTGCCAACAGTAAATATAACACGTTTTTCAATATTTTCTTTTATTATTTTGATATTTCTTTTCCGCTAGTTCGGAATTCGTCTAAAAAGAGTAAGTATTGGGTAACACCTGCAATAAAAAACTGGTCAAGTCGCATAAATGATCTATATCAGCTATATAAGCTATATATATACACATTGCCCCAATATTAAAAAAACTTATAATTTAGAAAAAAAAGCTTATAGAAAATATATACTGCAATACAAAAGAAATATTAACGACAAAAAAATTGAATGTGCCCAAAATAAAAATAAAGCTCTTTGGAGCATATTCAATGAAGTGACAAACAAAAAAAAAACTGCGGACACTATTACTATTAAGGTGGATGGAGCACCAATTGAGAATCCAACTTTAGCAGCCGAAACGTTTAGTGAAAAGTTTACCTGTAAAAAACCAGAAACTAATTCGACTACTAGAAATATTATCATCAACAGCCATAAATATCCCACTTGTTTTTTAATGCCTACATATCCAGAAGAAATTTCTGCAATTATAAATTCACTTGAGCCTAAACATTCTACAGGTCTGGATGAAATTTCAATGTTCATAATCAAAAAAGTAACATACTTTATAGCAGAACCTTTGTCAACGATTGTAAACGAATGCCTAATAAGTGGAATATTTCCTGACCAATTAAAATCTGCAAAAGTTGTACCAATTTTAAAGAAAGGTTGTAAATTTGATTGTAATAATTATAGACCAGTGTCACTTTTACCAGCCTTTTCGAAGATATTCGAGAGAGTTATTTATAATAGACTAACCTCATTTATAAATACGCACTCTATTCTATCAAAAAATCAATATGGATTTATTCCTAACTCATCAACTGAATTGGCTATTTTCAACTCCCTTTCTAATATAATTGAAGGACTTGACAGGAAAGAGAAAGTAGGAGGCATTTATTTCGATCTTTCTAAAGCCTTCGATAATTTAAATCATGGCATCTTACTTGCGAAACTGGAGGAATATGGCATGAGAGGAGTAACTGGTGAATTATTAAATTCATACCTCAGTAATAGAACCCAAAGAATATGCTTAACATCTATGAAAAATAACATGAAGATAAATGTTTATTCTAAACCAACATATTTATCACAAGGTGTACCACAGGGTTCTATATTAGGCCCTCTTTTGTTTATACTGTATGTCAACGACTTACCAGCGAATCTGAAATCGTGCTCACCATATCAATATGCAGACGATACATCCTGGGTATTTCGCTCTAGCTCCATCTGTAATCTATCTAGAATTGGTACAGATCTGATTTCAAAAATGACTGACTGGTGTAATAATAACTACTTAACACTTAATTCAAACAAGACAAAATTAATAACTTTCAGTTTCTCCCAGAAAATGGAGTCTACATACGTACGACAATATAATGTCTCTATTCCTGAAGTGGACAATGTGAAATTCTTGGGAATCTTACTAGACACTAATCTGAATTGGGAATGTCATATTAGTGACTTGATAAAAAAACTGAACTCTGCATGCTATCTTCTTAGATATGTAAAGAATTTTATATCAATTAACCAGCTACGTACCTTTTATTACGCCTACGTAAACTCTCTGCTCAGTTATGGAATTATTTTCTGGGGTTCGTCACCTTACCTACATAATGTTTTCATAACTCAGAAGAGAATTTTACGCATAATGGCACAAGTATCCCGACAAACTTCTTGTAAACCACTGTTTATTAATTATAACATCATGCCCTTACCATCTTTATACATATACAGATTAGCTTTATTTACACATAGGAATATTAGTTTATTTACTAAAAATGAAGACTTTAACGTTCATAATATGAAAACCAGGCATTGCACGTCCCTAAGTGTACCATGTCATAGTACTGCGAGATATGAAAAAGGACCTTACTATAGAGCAATAAAAATCTACAATGCACTACCCGATTTTTTTACTTCAATTGTTGACTATAATGGATTTAAATGTCAGCTAAAGTCTTATGTACTAAAGAAATGTTTTTATTCACTTGATGAACTTTTTTAACTTTAATATGCTGGTACTACTGATTCTAATTTTAACATGTGTTTTTAATTTTAATTAAATATACTAATTTTAATTACTTGGTATCTTAGTATTACTTCTATCATTATATTATTTTATTACTTTATTATATTTATTATCAATGTCTTATTAAGTATTGACTATGCTCATGTTCATTTATTGTATGAATCTACAGCAATAAAGTACTATCTATCTATCTATCTATCTATCTATCTATCTATCTATCTATCTATCTATTAGTTACCTATATAGAGATATTTTCAAATTTTTACTTGAGATAATTTTTATTTAATGTTAAACTAATCAGTAGTAGCAATATGCATTTCATCTACACTCTATTCGTTTGGTTAATGGCATCGTTCTTATTAATTTCGCCTGAACCCGCTTCAAAAATAGTTTGTATTCCTTAGTACATATATGAAGGATACGCAAAATTTTTTGATGGACTTACTAATATGCTATCTTCAGTTTTTTAGGTGATAAATTTATGAAATCCTGGAAAACCATTGTTGCGGCTAACTGTAGAATATAAACATGTGTCCTGATAGTATCTTATATTTTACCAAAAGTCTATTTTATTGATGTACTATTACATTATTTGTATCTCCAAGTATATATACTGTGAATGGTTCAATGACGTGTTTCATTTACGTATCAAAGTCTACTAGCCTTAGGAGGGAAATGTCAGTACTAAGCATTAATAAAAGTGATAATTTTATATACATAATCAACTGATATGTTTGTAATCAACCGGTCTCTTCTTTTATTTTTAACATTGCCAAATTGCAGAATGGTCCAGCCCAAGACCTCATGTATAACAAACTTAAAGTAGTTAATAAGGGGGATTATTTCGTATTTAGCTCATTATGTTTAGTTAAAACCGTCCATTGTGTTAATTAACTGCATTTCTATCTACCATCTGAATTTCTTTCTACCACCTGCCCCGTCCATAGCTTTGCAGATGGTGGTACACTTCATAACGCTTTCTCATCTAGAGCCCCTATACCATCTAATGAAGCCAGGACAGAGATAGGTCGAAGCAATTAATGGAGATCTGACAAAGATTTTGAAATGGGCATCTGATAGTACAGTTTAATGCAACCAAAACTCGAGCTTACGTTTTCTCCAGGAAAGCGGATCCCACAATCCCTAATATGATGATGTCAGGTACAACTATTCCTGTGAAGTCTTCCATAACCAGGCTCGGGATCAGACCAACAGCACCCTCTCGTGGGACGAACATGTGAGGTCCATTGCGAAAACCGCTTCACAAATACTTGGTGTTCTATTCCGTGCCAAGATCTACTTTACATCCCAGCAGCTTTTCATAATCTACAAGGCACAGATTAGACCTGTCCTGGAGTACTCTTCACATGTTTGGAGTTCGACTCCCAAACATACGCTGAAACTCTTGGATTGTATCCAAAAGAGAGTTTGATTGATGATGTTACACTTACGAGCTCATTGACCTCTCTGAACATCGTAGAAATATCACTCCCTTTGCTATAGATATGTCCATGGTCGGTGTTCATCAGAAATATCGTTTGTTGTTCCACCACGAGAGATTCCAGATAGGCGGACTAGACGAATTCAAACTAGAGTTCATCCCTTCACTGTCAAGCTCGAGCCCTGCCGAACTTCTTCCTACCGACTTCATTTTTTTTATCGAACAGCGAAATTGTGGAACTCAAAAATAAGAATACCTATCTCTTCTCCCTACATTTCACTGTTGGCTCACACGAACATTATAGGTTTCTCTCTCGTAGTCAAAGTATTAAAAAAAAAACTTGTCTGCAGCCGGTACAAAAGGAAATGTAATCAGGAACAAGGTTAAATAATAATGATTATTTTGAGAAGTTCACTATTATTGGGTTAATAAAATGAAATAAAACAATTTTTTTGTCTAATTTCCACAAGAGATTTTATTTTTCAATAAACACGACCTATATTGAAAAATAAAATCTTTTGTTTAAATTAGACAAAAAAAAAAATGAAACGTGTGGCACTCGGGGACTGCCGCGGTAAAGCTATTGCATAGCACTATGCCACTGGAAAAAGTTGTGCAGAAAAACATCCACTACCCCTCCAAAATCTTCAAGTAAAAAAGTATCATCTTGATCTCTATGAAGAGTATTCTGTGACAAGTGCTACCGGTAGTAGAGTTATCTATGGTGACAAGTGTCAGTTGACTTGTAAACACAATTTTATACGAAAGTTTTAACGTTCAGATCCCGATAGCGCTTCTGGCTCCGGGATTTTCACGTGACCTATCGAAATTAGAAGGTTCGAATTGTATAAAAACACAATTGCATGAACGCCAGACGTCTTATGTAATTAGCTACGAACGTAATAATTTTGACATATCCTCGAGGAGCTCGCTGCGCGTAAGTTAGAGTTTATACATTTTACCTCTATTTTGTTAATTTGGGACCGTTTCGAACCCGTGCGGCCGGCGCCAGTTGTAATAAAGTATTTGTGGCTATGGGCCGCTAGCTTTTACCCGCTTTCGGTATATCAAGTAGCTAGAAAATTCCCTTTCGTACGTCGCATGTCAGATCCTAGTAGGTGACAGCTGAGAATCCCTCAAACTGTTTTAATTAAATTTTCCTATTTAATCGACATGTTGGGGCCCGAGACTATGCTATTTAGTTGGCCCCGTTCATAAACTAACGACATGGAGCGAAAACCGCATGCGAAAAGTCCTCGTTAAGACGTTCTATGTACCGTAAATTTGCACTTTTCTAACTCGCGGGCTACGCGCTTCTCACGTGAACGTCATTCAATTTATCGAAAATTAACCAATTGAAAACAGTTTTCGACCCTCTTTGGGGCTATCACGACCTTTTAAAAGGTTCAAAGTTAACACTTCGACAATTTTAAGCTCGGCCGAGCTACATGGTAGGCGGAGTGGTGGGTCTTAGGATATTTCGTTACGGTATTTGTTTTTTGTTTTTTTAGATTTTCGTTACGGTATTTGTCTTTTGTTTTTTTTTCTTGATTCGGTCGCCGCGCTCAAAGCCCTCGATAAAAGCTATATGCAATAGCTTAAAATTGTTTTATTTCGTTATTTCATTTTATTAAAATGGATTCCCATTAAATGAATAGTTCATCACAATCTCTGATTATTCTCGAGTTGATCTTCCTGCAGTCTTATCAACAGGAACCAATGTGGAGCGTTAAGATATGTGAACAGCTCTCTTGAAACACATTAACAAAGTTGTTGTTTGAGTTATTAGTTAATTTTTAACTTCTTAAAAGTGAATATACTAATGGCTGTCCCACTACAGTTTTTTGTAGTTATGTAATGATAAAAAGATTGTTTGAAGTTTATCATCGATTGATTCTGTGAAAAGTATATGTGGTATGTGAATTGACATTAATAAACTATAACAGAGTTCACACTGTGGATGCACTATAACGCTATAAATAAGAAATAATCATCCTTATCCACCAAAAATACTGTTAACAGTATAAGAGAGTGTGAACTATAACAATATTAATAAAAAATAATCACCCTTATCCTCTTAAAATACTGAGGACATTTCAGCTACAAAGTAGCCATCATCGGAGTAAACTAAATTAGAAATAAAAATGTGCCTGTTTAGATACTATTTGGAATGTGTAAACAAGGACTTACCCTCAGCTGGAGATGAATCTCAATTCATTAAATTGGGTTTCGTTATACATTTCCAACCCTCCTAAATTACCCCTAGATATTTGTCATTACAGTACTTCAAAAGTGATAAACTTTCTTGAGAAGTCTTCGGCTAACGCTGGTTTTTCACCATTTTCTTTACATGGCCTTGTTTTTTCCACACTGCTTGGGCTGTAGATCTGACATGGAAAAACTTTCGACGTAAAATATTAATTTCCGATATGTTTTTATGTCAATTGTGAGTATGTAAAATTTCAATCTTATATATGTAGAACATTTTTGCAACGTTGTGAAACAAGTTGCTCAATTTTTTGAACACTCATAAATTGGTAAAATGATACCTTTATTATAGATATCAAGTGTAGCTTTATAGAAATGATTTCACGGAAAACTGTCGCTACCTCCCTGACTATTACAAAGTAGGTAAAATGTTAAATTCAGTTCAGTTTCAACAATTTTGAATATACGATATATAACCACCTTCATTTTTACAGATAACAAAAGTCAATTCTCAGTTCACTCTAACCCACGGTCGTACATACAGGTCTGGGAACTCGTATGTTTGACATGGGTCTCTTACGCGTCGCCAAACTCGTAGTCCCTCGCTCAGCCACTAGCTAGCGCTTGGATCGAAGTACGGCAAAACAATCACATTATTAAGTAAAATAATTTTTCTCGTAACGCAATATTTACTATTCTGATTTGAGAGAGGAATAGAACTGTTACTCTTGTCAAAATGTATTACTCACCTTAAAAATAACTTCCCCTTTTTCGTTATACATGCTCGCACACATATAAGACCTCGTTAAAACGATTTCCGGAATCGCAAGCATCCACTTTTTTCGCATTACCGCATCTTTCGGCACTTTAAAAACAGAAGTTTCTTGCTTTACACTTTTGTACCCCGTTTTGCATTTCGGCACAATGCACGATTTCGTAATTTGTTTCTAAAAACGCAGGTATTCCTTGTGTTTACAAGTCAAGTATGACAGTTGTCAGAGAATTTCGACTACTGCGCCACCATTTTTGGTACTACGCGACAGTCAACGCTTAGCGGACCCACTTCTCACATAGGAAATAGCCTCGAGTTCCCAGACCTGTATGTACGACCGTGCTCTAACCTAATCTGAATTTACTCCAATCAGCAATATCTACCAACCAACTCTCGTTCAATTTCATAAATAAATTTGAATTTTTAATCCAAACTTTATTAAACAAAAATCTTATCTGAACGAACAGTTTAAATTACGGTTCGAATTATTGAAAATTAATTATGTACTCTTCGATATAACACATGTCAATCTAGACCAGAGATATACTCTTCCCAGCCTCAGAAAGGACTATAGTAAATCAACTCTTAATTGGCAAGAATCTGTTAGAAATTAATATAATCCACAAAGGTAGTATAGGTCCCTGGATTGATCAGTGAAACCTCAGCTAAATAATTCTGGATACCCGTTTCGCTTATATATACTTCGGCAGAGATATCGATCAGTGACGATACAGCTTTACTCGTTCCGCTGATGATCCCGAGAAGGCGAAACGGCCTTCCTGAACTATTTAACTGAGGTGTCATTGATCGATCCAGAGACACCTCATTTAAACGATCGCAGACTAACCACAATTATTAAGTGATAACGATTGTGTCGCCAATATCGGGCTAATGTTGCTTGAAAATCATTCATTTTGTTTTTTTTTTTATTTTTCCATTTAATCATCTATCTTCATCCATCGTCTGCACATCTTGCCTTCTCATCCACGTACGGTTGCAAACCTATTTGTGATCTTTCTTTGTTCTGGAAGCGCCTCCGGAGTACCAATGATGCCCCCGATTCAAACCGTGGGTCAGGTAGGCCCGCCTAGACGAGGAAGTTCCTCGAAAGATCCGCCGGCTCGACTGAAGAAGTGAGTCATCATCGATGTGCCCTTTTTACTGCGATACCGGGAATGTCCCCCCGTAAGGTAAAATTCAATTATCCGCGCAATTCAATGACGATCTCCGAATTGGATTGAGGGTACATAATTTTGTTTATAACTAGTACATGTGATTTTGTTAAGTTTCTCATGTTTTTATATGTTGGATTTGAAGTTTTTTTTTATATCATTAGTATTTGTAGAATTAGTCGAGTAACTGTTCCAGCAAACTTAATAGCTCCACGATTTAAATAAACCTCATATTGTGAAGAATCTTAAGTATTTAAGCTGCTTTTAAATCGGCGATGTAGCTAGATTCTGAAACGTTGTGTAAGATGTCCCATTTCTTTTGGAATCTGTTTTATAGGCAAGATATTGTGGCGATTTCTTAACCTATTTAAATAATATCATTAACGTTAACTTATTGAGATGAATCAATAATACTTATCAAAAATAATTATATTTTGCCAAAGTTATTTTTATGTTTCATTCAAAAAAATTGTATTACACATTCAGCAAAGAATAAAATTGTTCGTATGATTATATTCATTTAACTGTCTATATTTTGCTCTTTCGTATTACGAAGTTCAACTGATGAAAGCTTATCCCACCACGTACAAGCTGGTACCTGATATGTATTGCAACTGATAATGTATCTGACGATGACATGGGCATGCGCTCACCGTTACGAACAATTGGCTTGCCCTACAAATCTGTATTGTAGGTCCACCGCTTTGTGGTAATTGCGTTTATGCGCCAGAAATGATGATTATTTGCTATCAAAATTTTACTTTCGTACTCAGTTTTGTTAGATATTATTGGTGACCCCAACCAAAGTAACACCTCATATTGAGGTAGTTACAGTAATGTTAATAATAATTAAATGATCTTCAAGTGAAAATAAGTATAAACGTATACTTGAATGAAATAACTATTAAAAGCTCGATTTTCACTAGTTTGATAAATAAATGTGACTATAGTTTCGCTAGCATAGTAGCTTCTTCAAGTAAATATTATAAAGTATATAGTAAGGTAATGGAACCTTTAACTGACTATTTGATAAAATGTTTTTATTCGTTTTTTACAAAGAAGTAAAAGTACACAATAGCGACGAAGTCTGTAATTTTGTTGTATTATATAGTAATGGTAAATGCATGTCATATTTTGAGAAAAAAATTGTTTGGTGTACTGGACCCAAAATCTGACATACCAGATTTCAGGCTTAACCAATAGTTGAACCAATAACTGACAGTTTTTATAGAAATTTGAGAATCATTTTTCATTGTTTCAAATGCACAAACTAAATGTCATCAAATCAGCATATTTGACACATTCCGGCACCCGGAAAGCTCCTCTTTCATTCGCTTTGGCAGGTTCCTCAATTTTTTCCATGATGTATTGAAAATCGTACCACAAATTGTCTTCCTGAGGAAACTATTTCCAAGTGTTAACTTTACACTACTGAAAACTTTTTTGTTGGCAATTTCTTTTATAATTCCTGGGTAGTATTATCCCTCATATAGAACAAAAACATAATCATCGACCTCGAGCACACTTGGATCAATTCTTCTTGATTGCTCAGAAATTTCAAAGTAATGTTCGTCTTATGATTCTTCAACTTCGTCAATACTTGAATCTGAGCACGATGATGATTACTTTTCTTTTCACCCGTTTAATTTTTTCTTTTGGTATTTTCCGTTTAGGTTCTCTTTGTAATTTTTGTTCTTGCTTACCCTTTTCTTTCTGCTCTTTGATCTTTTACTTTTTTATGTGATACTCTTTTCATTGGACTGATGATGCTACAGCTGGTGATTTTTCTTGAGTTTTTCTTCACCGTCGGATCTAACTTTGGCTAATGAAAATTTTTAAGTGGAGTGGGTATGCCTTCAAGCATGTCTATGCCATTAGGGGTAGCAGAGGAGTAAGATGATTGAGGTGCATGTCCACCTTCCAGCATTTCAATGTCATTAGGTGCAACAGAGGAAGTAGATACTTGAGGTTATTGTGTTTTCTTCGGAACAAGCAATTCGTAATTCGCAATTTTCCTCTTGTTCGGGTGCTTCAACCGTGATGACTTCTTCATCTTGTATAATATGAGATTGTCATCTGGTGTAATTTTTTTATCGCTTTCAATACAAAATATGATGATTCATTATTATTTTGAAATTCAGCAAGAATTTCTTTTTCAATAAACTTTTCCAGATAAGATAATTTATTGTTATCGGTTTAACCACTTTATTTTTATCAAGTGAATGTTCTGCTTAAAAATATTTGTCTTATCTATCAGTGTCCGGATCTGATGGATGTAGTCCGGTTGATCTGAAACCATTAGGAAGCACTTCTTGAGTAACCGATGCTTCTTCCTATATTGAAGCAAAGTCTGCTTTGATTACTTTCAAACCGTTATTAATTTTCCATCTGGTAACGAGATTCCCTCTAAGAACTTTTCAATGTTGTAAAAACCGCTACGTCCATATGCCCCACCCACTTATGCTCCGTTTTGTTGTTTTTAAATAACGTGCCAAGAAAGTAGGCGGAGCATATAATTAGTAAAGCATTGCGCTTATGGGACTCGAGAAATCTATTCCATACCTTTGTACTACTTACAACGTTCTTCCGCGGAAATTGGCCCAATAACGAACTAAAATATTATATTTGAGTGGGAAAATTTTGCGAGTTACAACGAGCCGACTCTTCAACTAGCGATGCATAACCTGGTGAACCAAAACTTTGTTTATAGCTAGCGATATTTCTTGAACGGAAAGAAGCGAAATTCGGTGGGATGGCTTGTGAGCTAGCGAAATATTTTACTCACATGTAGTTTTTCTAATTTTAGTGATTTTGAACCAACACATTAGCAATTTAGAGTATTAACACTATTATTTTATTATGTCATTTCGACATTATATCAAGAAACAAGATAATTTAGTTATTAACTTGAGCCACTCAAATCTGATTCTAGCTATATGGTCGATTCTCGACAGGCAATTTTATTATCACAAATATAACTTTCACGTTCACAGGAATTTTAATTATTTAAGGTTAAATATTATATTTAACATCATTGTTGATAATATAATGTTTGTTTAAGTTGCAATACTACTACTGCCATTTTAACTTCTCAATTAACAAATTCCCATGATAAATATTGGGAGATATAATTCCTTAGTGAAATGTGTATAAGTTTAAATAATGTTTATTGTATTTATTGCTCCGATTGAATATTTTTCGATATGCAACTTCAGTAAAGTGTTGATTCTTTTCTAACAGCAGATATTCTAGAAAATTGTAAAGCTTGAGGAATAATGATATGCTGATTATTAAAAAATGTCCTCTTCATCCGATAATATAATTGTGATTAAAGGGTGATATCTCATGTAGAATATGATCAGAATGGTCTTGAAAAAGAATCTCTTGTTTGTAAACTTTTGGTATTAAAATTCAAGAGATTATTTGTTTAATGCTTAACAAATTAATATTAAGACACGTTTAAGTAGTCTTCATTGCAGATTTTCGGAATCATTTTGAATTTGTTGCTTCAGAAATTGTCTTTTCTAATTTTTTCTGTTCATGTTGATGCCAGAAAATGTTATACCTTTATTTATAATTATATAATTTGTCAGATTAACTATGGTTTAACTAATTAGATGTAATTGTTTGCTAATTAATTGCTGGCTACATAACCTAATCAATCTATAACATTTCTGGTGGCACAAAATTCTTTGTTTTCATTTGGATAGGGATATGCATTGGAGGATTATAATGTTCATCTATCCAAAATTCCAGGATATCTTTTGTCACATTTACAAATAATAAGAAATAATTAGGTTACTCTTACTGTTCATTTTTTCATTGAAGTGATAACATCGACGATGTACTATATTATGATAAATATTTTGATGTGCATTAAAACAACCTACAACTAAACTAGTTGGTTGAAAAATTAAAAATAAATTTGTACATATCTAGACTGACTTGGATTTCTATGTATTTCTTTGTTTAGATCGTAAGTGTGTATGAATACTTTTATAAAAAAAATATGGCACCTCGTTTGCCAATGTGTAAAAATTATATTGTAATTAATAAAAAGTAGGTATATCAGTTTGCTGCTCTTATGTTCTCCCTTCTCCTATAGCATTTTCCATTCCAACAAGTTGTTGCTATAATAATAGAGATTCTTGACCCAGTATGAACTATATATAAAAATTCTCGGGAAATAGGTCACACTAACACTTTGTTTTAAATTTTCGTCTTTACGTACGTTTCGGTCTTACGACCATCATCAGAAGACTTATTATGTCTAAAACTTGATTACTTAAAACTAATTGTATTACACAAAGGGTCATAATCGCACCAATTTCAATTAAAATGTCCACGTCGCCGAAACGAACAGAAACACGAATAATGAAATTGTAAACTCAATGCTATAGTACAATTATCAAAAATCCACTACTAAGAAGAATTCTTAATAAATGCGTATTCATGTCGACATAGTAAATGATCGACTAGAGACGAGAATAATAAAATTTAATTTTTAAGTATACACTTTCAAACCAGATGTTAGATTTACGAGCTAATAGAAAAAGGTCTGTCAATGTGACTGGAGGTATACTTGACATTCTACCTAAAATATATACTATTAACATTATAACGAGGCATGTAGGAATTTGCAAAAGATTTTATTTAATCAAATTAGTATAAATATGACTTAGATTTTGAGTATCTGTCCTATAATTTATAGATTTGGAGTCACGTTTTATGTGAATCATCTCCAGGATAGATCTTTTATAATAATTGGTTTCCTTAGTTAAAATATTATTAATATAATATTGTTGCTATAACTTGACTCTTTCAGTGACAAAAAATTTGGTGAAATAAGAATCCCAAATAGAAAAAACATTAATATTAATTATTTAATTCTGAAATTGACAAAAACAAATACGTTCATGTTATTATATCAGGCACAAAAAAAGAATAAGTAGAAGCAAATGGAATCACTTATTGCTTTGCTAAAGAAGGTGCATAATATGACAGGAGCTGAGTTGAATCGTTATATGGGACAACTAGAAATGCTCTGAGATCAGCAGTCAAAATAAGACTAGACTGACACTAGCAATAAAATTAATCACTGTTAGCACCTGAACAGCATAAACATTCCCTCATCGTCTATGTATCACAATCTCTATGGCAAATGAATGGTTATAATAGAATACTATGTTAATTAATAATAAAATACAAATGAAATGATACAAATTAAATCCACAAACACATATAAAACAACAATTTCCAAAATATTTAGATACAGAAAGAGTCAATTGTTTCGGTGTTCGCACAAATCTGTTGATCAATAAGAAACCTTGGACTTGGATATAGTGAAAAATATAATCGCCAACCTTCAACCATTAGTTTTACAAAGCAGAGTCTGTTTTATTTTTGATCTGATGGGACTGAGCCAAGAAAACTACGAGTCAGGAGACCAAACTTCTAATTCTTTGACACTTCAATACTTCCTCTCCCCTATTAATTCTTGAATTGTTTGACAATTTCCTGAGAAAACGATATACTGGTTCTTGAAGTAAGATTTAATATTGGTTACTAGAATTTGAAGCGTAGATGCAAAAAGACGCTTCTTTTAATTTTATGGCAGTCATCTATTGAGCAGACAGCTCAATTATACAATTACAGGAACCTGTAATGTTTGATATTACAGACTCCTGTAACCCGGTGAACTGTGCAAATACAGAAACCTTTAATGTTGGACGTTACAGATTCCTGTAAACCTGAAGTTCGTCCACCTACCAACAGATGCCACTCGCAATTACTATAAGCCACGGTCGTATATACAGGTCTCGGAACTCTTGTTTGACATGAGTCTCTTACATGTCGCCAAACTCGTAGTACCTCGCTCAGCCACCAGCTAGCGCATGGATCGAAGTATGTTGTCAGGATTAGGCGCCATATCCTTCAAACACGGTCGTATACGTGCCAGAGAAAATTCCTCGACTCATGCGCCACTCTTTTGGTACTACGCAACAGATGACGCTTAGCGGACTGATTTCTCACATAGGAGCCTCGAGTTCCCATACCTGTATATACGACCGTGCCCATATATCCTCTTAGAAAAATTATGTATACAGGGCAAGCTGTATGAAGTTGGTCGCGTACCAAAAAGGGTGGCGCAGTAATCGAAGTGACAACGGTCATTCTTGACTTGTAACACAAGGAATTCCTGCGTTTTTAGAAACAAATTATGAAACAGTGCATTGTGCCGAAATGCAAAACGGGGTACAAAAGTGTAAAGCAAGCAACTTCTGTTTTTGAAGTGCCGAAAGATGCGGAAATGCGAAAAAAGTGGATGCTTGCGATTTCGGATAGAAATCGTTTTAACGAGGTCTTTTGTGTGTGCGAGCATGTATAACGAAAAAGTGAAAGTTATTTTTAAGGTGAGTAATACATTTTGACAAGAGTAACAGTTCTATTCCTCTCTCAAATCGGAATACTTAGTAACACTGCTTGCGATTCCGGAAAGAAATCGTTTTACCACTTCGATCCAAGCGGTAGCTAGTGGCTGAGCGAGAGACTACGAGTTTGGCGACGCGTAAGAGACCCATCTCAAACATACGAGTTCCCAGATCTGTTATGTACGACCGTGGTATATACCGACCGTGATCGAGTCCAAGTTATATTAATTTTCTGTGGTGCGCTTAGATTTGGTCATAAAATAATATAACACTTCATAATAATAATTCTATTCTTGGGTTTTCTTCTGTACCACTAAAGTTAAAAATTACAAGCGTCTATAAACCAAGAGTCATACCTCCCACCCGTATCTTCGTGCATTTTAATAATACCTTGTATTCAAAGGCAAAGGAAAACAAAATGTGTGTATAAAGAAGGAACATCAATCAATTACATGTACTTTAATAATACATGTGTTCACGAGCAAGGAAAAGCCAAAAATATATAAAAATTCCAAAACTTACTGTTTCGAAATCGTGAAATAAAATGTCAGAACCTCAACCGCCGATGAAAGTTCTACATTGAATTCGTTATTATATCAAAAGTTAATTCGCTCGCCACTAAGAGCATATATAAACTATATGGGTGAGAGGTACGACATTTGGTTAACAGTCATTTTTTGAAGTTGAATTAACATTCAATAGTAGACCATAGTTTGTATTATATTATCTGTGCAATAGTTCTTGTTTTTGTGATTCAAGATTCCAAAGATGGCTATGCTAGTTATTTTTCGCAAGATTCGATCCAATCTAAACTTCTAAAGGCAAATATTATTATTGATGTTAATTTACCGTTTATTCTACAGAGAAATAATAATTTTGTTTTGATAATAAGGAATAACATATTTTTTCTAATAGTTTAAAAATATCAGTAAGTTTTCTAACGTTGTGTTAAAATGTTTACAAATAGTTGAAAATCTTTCTTGTTCTAGATTGTTGTAGTTAATTATGTTGCGAAGACCACCTACAAGTATTGAATTGAAATTAGATGACATCAAGGAATATGAAGAAAAACGGCAGGAACAAATGAAATCGAAAGCTTTCAATAATGAACCACCAAACTGGCAACCTGGCCCTAAAAGTAAGCAAGAAGTATACTCTCGAATTGGATATAATCCTGAAAAACAAAATCGTAGTAATTTTATTTAATTGAAGTACCACATAATAACTCCAATTTGCACTTCACAATTCTACTATTTATTAATGCAATAAAGATTTATTTCAATCAATAAAACATTTCTTGCACCTTTCTGAAATTGCCAAAGGTTTTGTAAAGGAATCTTACGTAAAGAAATGTAAAATTGAATGTTTCCATATTATGAAATACAACTAATGACAAATTTTCTACTAACATGAACTTAACAATTTGGAGGTGTCATGTAATCCACACAATAAATAATCTTAAGTTTTGAATGGAATTGCTACTCAATCAGATATGGTTTTACAATTTTGGCAGCTTCATTTCATTTGTCGATTTTTTTTTACATTTTTGGGTTCTATAATAAGAGTATATTTTTGTCCATGTCCTGTACCATGTTCTGTTATTGACTCGATTTCATTCGGAAACAAGGTGAGAAAGCATGAATCCTTTCTAGAAAGCTAGATCGAAGACCATCCATTTATGTTGGAGTCACATCTTGCAAGAGATGACTGTGCTCTTGTCTAACTATGAAAAAATATATCTTAAAGGGCTTTATCCCTTGATATGTTCATGTCGAGAGTTCGAATAGTGGCAAAGGTTTAACTTCGAAACTACTGAGCTGACTTCAGGAGAAGAATTGCTAATAACTTCAAATACTGCAAAATGAATTGGTGGTAACTGGATTATACAGTCTAGATGTCTGGTCTACTTCCATGTAGTTATGGAAACGTCATGTTGCAATCTTGGACTTGGTGGTAAATACACCAGGTACATGTTGAAATCCTACCAAATTCCTTGCTCTTAGAATTATTGTTCATGAACCTTCAATCTTGAAGGTAATGATAAAATTTATCCAAATAAGAAAAAGACAAATTTCAAGATGTTTTATTACCCCTCTCCCTTTTTAGAAATTGTAATCAGCAAAGTTGACCTGCTGTTAAGAATTTCGGAAAATTGCAAGATACTCTGGAAGATAATGTGAAATCCATGGATAGTCATTTTATTCTTTGAGGCTTATTCATAAAGATATGAACTAAAAGCACTTTTATAGTGTGCTTTCTCACCACAACATCAGAACCTTTCTAATTAATCATCAAATTGCACAACTTTGCACCAATTTGCTTTCAAATCTCTTGATTCTCGATGATTTATATTCTGTATGAAAGATTGGTGGATGAGTGTTCCAAATTCTGTTATTATAAATGATGTAACAATGTCAAATAATACGTAGGTATCTTTTGAGGTTGAATTAAATAGAAAATGGTAATTCAAAATATTTGAATTTATTATGTTTTAATCAGGTTATTATAAAGTTTTGAAAGGTTAAAATCAATTTTGTCCATTAACAATTGTTTTTTTTTTATTTTGGATACTTCTGTTAGAGTTTTTAAAGAAACACTTATCAAATAAAAGTTAATTATATTTTAAAAGAATAACAATCTTAAGAATGACTATTTATTACGTTAATATTATATCTGATATCTTCTTATGCTAAATGCGTAATCCCCCAGTTGTCTTCTTCGCACTTCTATATACCTTCTTCATCGTCCACGCATCGAGGGATCTCCCCTAACCAACTACGGGACTTCCCCACACCGCCCCTAACAGTGCCGTACTCTTCCGTACACTTCGTAATATTAAACATTTATCATTATTTTTGTATTGTCGTAGACAAATGAATGGTTTGTTTACCATGTGAAATGGATAGTGGATGAATTCTTGGTATATTTATGTCTATTCAATATTTTATTGATGTATTGGAAAGATTGGGCGATGTTTACTTTTTCGCAATCTTCACAAGGGATGGAATATACAGAATGGATTACTTTTTGAAAGGTATGTTAGTTTTCAATTTAAAAGCGACTTTTCTGGTTTAAATAACTTTTATGACATGACGGTTTGAAATTAATTTTCATAGAGAACCTGAAACTTGATTAGAGTAATATAAGCATAGAGATCAAATCTCTATGAATATAAGTGAAATGTAAATCATAGAATAAGATGTTATTAAGATTTGTAAAATTATACCGGGACATCAAAAAGTATCTTGGTCAAGGGTGGTTGTGGAATCTAAAACGTGTGTCTTAACTTGTGTCAAATTAATTAATTTGAAGTTTCTAAAAGTGCGAAATTTCGCAATTTTATACGAATGTTATAACACTCAGAAGTCTCTAGCGCTTCGGACTCCAGGATTTTCACTTGGCCTATCGAAATTAGAAGGTTCGAATTATCTAAAAACATAATTGCATGAACGACAGACGTCCTATGTAATTAGCTACGAACGAAATCATTGTGACGTTTCCCTCGAGAAGCTCGCTACGCGTCTACTTCTATTTTAATTAATTTTCAACAGAATTTTTGGAAAAAAGAAGGGCCGTAGGGTGCGTATCGCGACTAAATCTAACTACATGGAGCGAAAACGGTACGCAAAAAGCCCTCGTAAAGAAGTTCTATGTTCCTAACTTTTGCACTTTTCCAACTCGCGAGCTACAGGCTTCTCACGTGAACGTCATTCCATTTATCGAAAATTAACTATTTTAAAACCGTTTTCGACCCGGTTTGTGGCTATCCCGACCGTTTAAAAGGTTCAAAGTTAACATTTCGACAATTTTTATTACTATATTAATTTGTATTCATTATTGTTTTACAACTGAAATAAATAGGTATGAAATTTGTAGGTTATTGATGATGTCAGTGTGACAGTGACATAATTATTTCAAACGTAAACTAAGACATACGTTTTAGATTCCACGACCACCCTTGACCAAGATACTTTTTGATATCCCGGTAGAATAGTTTCTTGCATATTTAATTAGCAGGATTCAATCCATTTCAAGCACATCAATTTGATTTGAGTCAGTGAATCTAATTTAAAATTTAAGTACATAAGACGAACATTACTATCCACCGATTCTTGGCTGTAAGATGTTATGGGATTCTTGTAGCTTGAGGGGTGAATCATAAATCTAAAATCTGAGTTATTTAAGAAAGAATGGTCAAGCGTCACGTTATTAGAATTTATGGTGGTGTAACTCATATCCCTTCACACATTGGAGCAGCGTGGTAAGTTCTATGACGTTGCGAGTTTAGCCGCTAGGATCGCTAGTGTCGGGTGTTAATCTAATAGCATGCAAATATAAGGCGCATATATGGTATATAATAATTAGTTTTGAGGCAATTTTTAATTTTAAAATTAAAATTTTTTTATTGAACAATTACAGGGTGTTTCAAAAAAGGTGGCCCCGTTACTAGGATTTCAGGAACACTGAAAAATAAGTGGGGTTTGCTTAGTAAAAAATTTTCGTAACGGCATCCGTATTCAAGATACAAGGTGTTGTAAAAAAAATGTTTAAACACAGTTTTTACGATTATTTCGAAAGTACTGGCAACATTGTAATAACATTTTGTATGAAGCTGACACATCGTATCAATTTATTTTTATATCTGACTCTCATAGAGGGCGCTAATTACACGGTTCGTACCGAGTAGTTTTAAACATAACTTTTTGGAGGTTAGATTTTCTAATTCAAATTTTAGGTTAAATTGAACATCATTCAATTTTACACGAAAACGGTACTCTTGGTAAAATTCGATATTGTGTACCGTTTTCGGAATATTTTGATTTAAAAATGCTGAAGTAATAACCGATGCTGGTATAAAGTAAAAAACAATTACCAATGTATTAAAAACCAAGAACAATAACATTATTCTAATGCTAAAGTTATCAATCAAACAAAGAATCACAAGAAGAAAATTAAAATAAATTTGAATAAAAACATGAAATATTCAATCATGCGATTTCAATCCTTTGGACTACGCAGTTTAGTCATATGTTAAGGAAAAGTCTATTCTATAGAGGTAAATTCACGTCAAGAGTTGCAAGACAGAATTGAACGGCACTTTACTGACCTCAATGTTGATCCTCAACCGTTTAGAAAATTAATGAATTCTTTAGAAAAAAAGGATAGAATTGTGTATTCGTGAAAACTAAGGACATTTTGAACACACTCTAACTGATTAAATATTTTATGTTTATATTCATATCATTTTCAAATCAGAATATTCCGAAAATGGTACACAATATCGAGTTTTACCAAGAGTACCTTTTCCGTGTAAAATTGAATGATGTTTAATTTCACGTAAAACTAGAATTAGAAAATCTAACCTCAAAAAGGTTATGTTTAAAACTACTCGGTACGAACCGTGTAATTAGCGCCCTCTATGAGAGTCAGATATAAAAATAAATTCGTGCGATGTGTCAGCTTCCAACACATGTTCATATAAAATTTCATCACTATGTTGCCAGTAGTTTCAAAATAGTCGTAAAAAATGCGTTTAAAATTTTTTTTTGCAACGCGTATCTTGAATAAGGATACCGTTACGAAAAATTTTTGTCAGCAAACCCCATTTATTTTTCAGTGTTCTACATATCCTAGCAACGGGGCCACCTTTTTTGAACATCCTGTATATCAAATTTCACAACATAAATATCGAATATAATATGTAATTAGTTTTGAGGCAACTTTTACTTTGAAATTTTGTATTTTATTAAACAATTTATAGAAAATAATATTCTGATTAATAAATTAATTAATTAAATTCGAAAAATATTAAAATTCTATAAAAGTGAAAATGGTTATTTGATATCAAAGATAATTCTATGATAATCACGGCAGAGCCATGCAACATAATATTTTGTTATTGTCAATAACGCTGGTGTCACATTTAATTTATATTGAGGTGCTAATACACGTTACTTGTAATTCAATGTTACAATTCATTTATTCCCTTATTAATCTATAATGCTCTAGGGCATTATTTCTAATGTAACATATATCCAAATAGGGTGGTAATTGAAGAAGTAGGACATCAAATAAATTTACAGTACCTACTTCAATTATAGTACCATCTTTAGATATTATTATTATTTTATGCTTACCACAAACATCTTGGCAATGATTCGGATGCAACATGCATATGGTCTAGTCAGACGTCTAACAGGCGGGCTATGAATAAGTTATCGCCATCTTTGTCGAATCTCGCTCGCACTTATTAAATCACTATACACCTCTCATTTTAACCCAATTTGTATATTTATGATGTAGATTTAGTTTATTGGGAAAATGATGCTTGTTTATTCAGATCAGTATAACTTTAAATTGAATGGGGAGTTATGTTTCACTCATAAGAACTATAGATATATACAGATGTGTTCAATGATGAGGGATGTGTGTGCTTACCCACAGATGAAAGTGAATAGGTCGGAAACATCTGTCAACTCTTCACAGCTATGGTCACATCTTGGATAGTAGACTTCCGCGGATAGCTCATCGCTTCCGGATGAATTCCGCGTCACAATAGTTCTTAATTTTTTAAGGTCACATCCTTCGTTGTACTTAATATTTACAATATGTTTCTTCATTAATGAATATGTTCTTTGTAATTCAAGTTAACTTATGTATTTGAGATCTCTTATTTTTCTAAACATATGTGCAGAAAATAAGCTTTTGTATAATCGAAGAAGGCAAAGGTTATATAAAAGAGGCATATTAAATTTATCATAATAGTTATAATAATGTATACTCACAATACACAGTATTTTTTATGTATGTACAAAATTTACAGTAATATATAGACATCACAATGTTCCCTATATTATCATTTGTAACGCTGGCTAAATTATACTTACATCTAAAGTACACTGTACAGAACATCTTAACGTAAACTCAAGAAAAGCTTAAAGTAACAAACTAAAACTATATATTCACATGTATATTACATTTTAATTTAAAAAATGATTGATTTTTCATATAGTTTATATGCTACATATTTATATATTATGTCTATATGCTTTATTCTTTATATTAGCCATTTTTTCAAAACTACAAACGGGTAACGTTTAAATTTACAGCTATCTATTGCCGTAAAGATACTTTGAGGTTGAGTTGCTATTTCTGCAAAGAACGTTCCCGCATTTCCCACGCATAATAAACTAAAAAACAAGATTAACAAAAACTAAAACTCACGATCATCTAAACTTTCGGCAGGAACTACAGAAACGTGCTTCCCAAGGATCCGTCCCGACAGTTTAGCCAAAGCAACACTGTCCGAACAGTTGCCGTTTAGAATAAATAAATAACACAACAATCTAGCCATATAAAAAATAAAATACAACATTTGGCAACAGAACCTCAAAGTAACAAAACATAAAAAAATTCTAAATCTAACGTATTAAAGTAACTCTTATGAAATAGTTGCAAATATTGCAACTATTTCCTAAGAATGATAAAACTTTACAAGATTTTTATGAAAATAAAGATCTTCTAAACAAGAAAAATTTGTATAACTAAGTTCAATATGAGATCTCTTATAGGTAGTAAGTTATTTTTTTAGCTTTTTATTCATTTTTATTAATAGTAATAACATTTTTTTTTCAAGAAATCACAGTGAAACTTTAAATATATTAAGTAATCTTATTAGGATTATTTCACATTTCGAGATGGGCCAAGCGACTGGCGAGAATAAGACACAAATTAGTTAATTAAGTCGTAATTCATGTAAGGTTTAGTCTGATTTTATAAAGTGTGTAATTAAAAGCCAAAAAGAGTAGATGTAACTTGCTTAACAATAGGTTGTAGCACAGGGTCGAATCTAGGATATGCTATCACACTGTCGTGATAACTATAAGCAGATGTGCGATGTCTGCCACACGTTCTAACAGACTCGGTGCGATTCTTCTCAGGTTGTCGTATACAAAATCACAAGAGGGGAATATGTGGACAACGTAGGCAGGCTGTAACAAAGTTTCACATTCAATTTCAGTTTATATTTTCTAATTTCAATCAAATTTAACACTTATTTAAGTTACATTCAGGGTAAATGTGGGTTTAAAACCGACTTTCAAATTGTCGCAACTCTTTTTTAATTTTAAACAATTTCCACTACAAAAACTATGATCTTCCGATCTTCATTAGATAAATCTTGACTTCCGGATGGATTCCGAGTCACAATAGCTCGACTTGAGGCTTGAACTGAAACTGGTTCTACTGGTTTCTGTAGCCGAATTTATTGTAGGAAAAGTCCTACACGCTACACAGTTCACTGCCTTTATTCCGGTGGTTAACTCTCTTCCGGCACCTGAACCTGCCGTTGTGTGATCATGTGCGAAGTGAAATTTTCGAGAATTGGTTTCCAAATGTTGGGAGTCGCGGTTCAGTTTTAGGATTCCTCTAGCTTCAAGGATTTTTCGCTGATAGAAGTTTGGGGCTCGGGCTAGGATTTTAGTATTTTCGAAAAAGATTTGTGTTCCGCAAGTGCCGATCTCCTGGTGTCACGAAGCCTTGTACAGCACTCATGTTCTTTCACGCTAGTAGCTACTGTACGACCTGTTTCACCAATGTAGACTTTACCGCAAGAACCGGGAATGCTATAAACACCTTCTAAATGAGAAGGAGGAAGGGGATCTTTGATAGGTTTGTAAAACTGAGATAATTTTGGAAGTGTGTAAAAAATATTATGTTTTTGGAAAACATTTTGGAAATTCTGTTATATTTTTAATATATGGAAGATAGTCAATGGATAAAGCAGGCGGGGGGCTTGTGGCTCAGGTCGATTTGAAATTTTAGGCGAAGTGTATTTCTTTATGGCTTTTTGAATGTTGTAATGGGAGAAATTGTTTGATAATAAGGCAGATGAAAGATGTTTTGATTCTGATTTTAAGGATTGAGGTTGAGATAAGTTGACAACTCTGTGGACTAAGGAGTTTATGACAGATTGCTTTTGGGCAGGGTGATGGTGGGAAAGACCATTGAGCTATCTATCGGTATGTGGGATTTCGATATACAGAATATCCTAAAAGTACCGTCAGTCGGTCGACTAACAATACATCTAGGAAAGGGAACGAACCTTGCGATTCGACATCCATTGTGAAAAGGATATTGGGATGTAATGAAATTAAATGAAGGGAACAAGCTTTTCGCGATCATGTTGCCTAATAACAAAAGTGTCGTCGACATATCTAAACCAACATTTCGGCTTGAGAACAGATGAGTCAATGGCATCTTGTTCAAAAGTTTCCATGAAGATATTAGCTATGATCGGAGAAAGTGGAACCCGTGGCAGCTCCCGAGGACTGCTTGTAAAATTGGAATTACCTACAAGGGGTTTGAGAATAGATGACAGATATCGAGAGAGTTTAAAAGTAGGGGATCCGATAGTGCTGACAATTGGTCTCAGGGGAACTGAGGGTTTATGAATTTTAGGCAAACCATATAAACGGAGACATTTTGAACAATGGGGGATAAGAAATTTCTTATCTGAATCAGGAAGGGAAGAATGACGGATAATTTGTAAAATTGAACGTTCTATAGAGGGGATGGGATCTTTTGGTATGAGCTTATAGGAGTTTGCAAATGTTGCAGGATTTTATTATCATAATCTGAACGATTCAGCTTTATCAGCTTTCAAAATAGCTAAATAAGGATTTGATTTGAGTAAATTGAGAGCTTAGGGCAATTTGATTTAGGAATCTTGGAATGACGAAGAATTTCAGCAGTTTCGAAAAGAATTTCATCTGCTGCGAGATGGGGAACCTTATGTAGGGATGCTTCTACAGCAGAAATAATGGATGTCGTAGGAATATTTTTGAGGGAGAAAATGAAATTAGGACCTTTAGATAGAACTGATTGTTTTGCTTCAGTAAGGGTAGGTATGTGAAGATAAATTAACCACATTATTTACAAGAGGTTGGTCTGGAATGTTGGTGCTGAGGGCGTTGGGAGATAAGAAGTTTATTGAATTTTTAAATATGACGTTTGGAATTAAGGGTACGAATTTGATCGGCTTGATCATAGGTAATTCGGTCGAGAATTCGGTCTGATTACCAATCAGATGCCCAAAAACAATCTGTCATAAACTCCTTGGTCCACAGAGCTGTCAACTTATCTCAACCTCAATCCTTAAAATCAGAATTAAAAAATCTTTCATCTGCCTTATTATCAAACAATTTCTCCCATTACAACATTCAAAAAGCCATAAAGAAATACCCTTCGCCTAAAATTTCAAATCGACCTGAGCCACAAACCCCTCGCCTACTTTATCCACTGACTATCTTCCATATATTAAAAATATAACAGAATTTCCAACATCCTTAAAAAACATAATATTTCTACCCGGTTTTCCACACTTCCAAAATTATCTCAGTTTTACAAACCTATCAAAGATCCCTTCCTCCTCTTCACTTAGAAGCTGTTTATAGCATTCCCGGTTCTTGCGGTAAAGTCTACATTGGTGAAACAGGTCGTACAGTAGCTACTCGTGTGAAAGAACATGAACGCTGTACAAGGTTTCGTGATACCAGTAGATCTGCACTCGCAGAAAACATAAGTTTGACACTAATCATCAAATCCTTTTCGAAAATACTAAAATCCTAGCCCGAGTCCCAAACTTCTATCAGCGAAAATCCTTGAAGCTATAGAAATCTTTAAACATCCAAATAATCTGAACCGCCACTCAGGATATTACCTTCGCAACATTTGGAATTCCATCCTCGAAAATTCACACAACGGCAGGGTCAAGTACCAGAACGAAATAAAAGCACTGAACTGTGTAGTGTGAAGGTCAAAGGGTTTTCCTACTATAAATACCGCTATAGAAACCAGAAGAATCAGTTTCAGTTCAAGCCTCAAGCCTGCCCTGAAGATGCCACCTGTAATGGTTGGCGAAACGTCGGCATCAAGTCGAGCTATTGTGACATGGAATCCATGCGGAAGCCAAGATTTATCAAGATTAGCTATCCGCGGAAGTCTACTATTCACTTCTACTATCTTGATTTGGTTTTCACATCAAATTGGATTATAAAAAAATTATAAGTAACTAATTTTTCAGCAAAAGCAAAAGATTTGATTAACCGACTAAAAGAGATTAAGAAGCATACTTTTTAATAAAATTATTTATTTGTGATAACATTTGTTGGTTATAAATTGTTAAACTATCTATTTTATTGCAATATCCTTGAAATGTTTATTTTAATGTTGGGAAATATGTTTAGGTATAATCATATGTTTCATTAAAATGGTGGATTTTCAAAAACGACTTTAATACTTTAAATCACTTAGAATAGTAGTTTACGTAACAAGTCCCGAAAGTGGTCTTTTACTGGACGAGTGGGCAAATTGCAGGGCGAGCCGCAGGCGAGTCCTGCAAGCCTGCGAGTCCAGTAAAAGCACTTTTGGGACGTATTACGTACAATATTTTTTTTAAAACAGACATTGTTGTACCATAAACTTCATATTATTCAGTTTATATTTTTATAACAAGAACTCTTTATTAATTAACTTTTCAAAAATTTGGTATGTTTGTTCATATCGTATCCGGGACTTCGACGGTAATAAATCAAACGTTGCTTGGGTGGCCGCCTTAACAATTCATCTGGTATAATTTCATCTTCCATTAATTCACAATCATTTTGAATATCCATTTTATAATAAATGTCACGTTTTCAACTAAACGTCAAAATATGTCAAGTTATTTTATAGTTTTAAATAATACAAAACTCGGTTACTATAGAAACCAATTGACCGCTATCTTAGACTAACTATTTTATTATTTTTTTCATTAGATAGGCCGGAAAGTAAATAAAAATGAGTCCGGTAAAAGCTTTTACAGGACTATCACAATAATTTTCTGGCTCGGTCCGACAAAATGAGATTTTCTGACCTAAAAATAAACCGGAAAGTACTAATTTCTGGCCGGTTTTAAAAAAACAATATTTACATAATTTTTGAATGAATGTAATGGAACAGACGTCACCATTTTTAATCTGATATGTACAGTAATGCAAGGCACATTTGAGGTCTTGCCAGCCAATTTGGTCACATTATGAACTCATATCATACTTTTTATTCTAAAATTAACTGTTTTGATTTGAAGATAAATATCAACTTTTGAACCGAGAATTCTATTGAAATGAAAATTTATCATACTACAGTAAATATATCAATAATTGAAAATTGTAGATTGCAATATCAGGTTTATTTGAGGAAAAGAAAGTCAGCAAGCTAATTGAAAGGTAATAAACTAATATAAAAATTATTTTTATGTGACAAGTTCTAAGGCATAATTTAATTATTAAAATTTAATGGTTTCAATTATTATTTCATTTAAAGATTTCCTGTTCAATTTTCCCAGATAATTTGAAAAGTTATGATATTTATTCAAATTAAATATGTTTTATTACGGTTTTCCATTATTTTCGCAACATCTGCTTCAATTGTTATTTCCTTATTTCAGTGACTACTTTTGAGTTGTCCATTGAGAAATAAAAATGTTATATAACCAACAAATGTAAATAATGAAAGGATACATTATCGTTATAAGACTACTAACTAAAAGCATTTATGTTTCGACATAGTAGAATATCATCAGGAAACGGAATATTATTTTATTTACTACATTAATTTTCAATAATATAAAACAAAAACAGTACTTACCGGATGAGTAGTTCCAGGTGCTGCAACATTGACAATTCCGGCAGCTTGTTTTTGTTGCAAGTAGGTGATAAATCCAGTTGTTAGATTCGTAGATTGTTTAAGTACATCCATGTGGTCATGTCCACATGGTAAAGCGAGAAGCATACAATGCTCATTTTCCATCTGAAATAAAGAAAGTCCTTAGTTTCTAGTTTGGAACTGGATTGGATTGATCACGTTAAATACGTACTGGAATTTTTTTCAAAGCTATGTGCTCTAAAAAATTAAGACATACCTGCATTTTTCTGGCAACGCCTTCTACTTGCGGTGGTTCAAGCCGCATACGTTGGAATATTCTCAAAGGTGGTGTAGAACCATCTGCATTTTTTGGTAAACTGCATTTGGCTACTGTTTCATTGCCAGAAACAAAATACATTTGGACGGCGGCTTGATCGTTTTTGAGGGCTAAAAGTCCTTGCCACATACATGGATATTGCTGTAAAAAAAGTATTATAAGTAAATTGATAATTTTATTATTAGAGGGATGTTAAATTTTCCACAACATTGGCAATATGAACCAGATAGCTAAGATGAGAGATAATGTGTATACTAAAATTTCATATTTTCTGATCAGAAATTAGATAGTTTAAAACTTTTAGAAAATTGTAAATTGAGGATCAACGTAAATGTTTAATTTTCAATTATTTATTGCAACGCGAGAACGTAGCATAATTATTTAAGAAAAAATGATTATTAACCATCAATTTCAATATACGAGGGCAAGGTGAAAAGTCCCTGATAAATGAAATAAGAAATGATTTATTTGGTCAAAACTTATTTATTTCTCAACATAATCTCCTTGTAGCCCGATTCAACGTTTTTCTAATTTTTCGATCCCTTCCAAATAATACAATCCTTCAAAATAGGCATTTCTTTCAGCGATGACCTTTCGGCCGAGCCATTTCTTCAAGTTTGGAAATAGATAAAAATCGCAGAGGGCCAAATCTTGAAAATATGGTGGATGACGAAACAATTTGTAGCACATTTCATGCTTTTTCTCATTGCGACAGCGGACCTGTGCGTTGTCCTGGTAGAAGCACTTTTTCTTTGTCAAATGTGATCGCTTTCGATCGATCCATAAGCTTTGCATAATATACGCCGGTAATCGTTTTGCCTTTTTCAAGGTAATCGACGTGGACGATACCGTGTGCATTCCAAAAAAATAAACTGTTGTCATGACTTTGTTGGCCGATAAACCCAATTTGGCCTTCTTCGGCTTCGATTCGCCAGGACAAGTCCACTGTGTCGACTGTTCTTTGGTCTCTGGTGTTGTAATGGATCCATGTTTCGTCCACGGTTACTAAACGGCACAAAAAGACTTTCTTATCGCGCTTGAACATAGCTGAACACTCCTTTGAAGTTGTCACACGGTCGCGCTTGTTGTCAACAGAAAGAAAATGCGGCACCCATCTGGCCGATAGCTTTCTCATATTAACAAATTTATGCAAAATGTTCCGACCCGTTCGGTTGAGATGTATTTCTGATGTTATAACCTCAATTGGACGACCAGAACGTTTGGCGTCCTTTGTGGTCATACTACTAGAATGAAAATCAGTGAATCGTACCAATCGATGGTGAGGAATCCCCATAATGTTTAACAGGCGATGCTTTGGTTTACGTAATGTTTTTCCCACCAAAGAAATAATGTTTAATCAAGACGCGAAATTCACTTTTTCCATGTTTACAAAAATGTTTAAGGTTGCTTGCTTTCGATGAGTGTCAAAAAAGAACTGAATGTATATCAGTCTGTAAATTGTAATGCGTTCTAGTTAAAGAAAGGTACATCATGAATTTCACATGACATTGTGGAGTTCCTTAATAATAATTCGATGATAACATGGCGGAGATGTATCTGTGAACGAGGAGAGAAGGATATCTAGGATTTTCGCTAGCGGAGGGTGGTTGTTGAGGAGATGGATTTTGATATAGGAATAAAAATAATTGTATTGAATAATAAAAATAGATATTGACATTTCATTTTTAAGAAGTGTTTTTTTAATTATTATGGGATTGATTTAATATCAGAAAGCCCCATAAATTGGTGACCCCGGCGTGATCCTCAGAAATGGCGGATAATGAGGATTTAGAGGTGGACAAGAAGTAGCAGATCGGCGGCATTATGGCATCGAGAATTACCAAATTTCCTCCCTTTTTTCGCCATGACCCAGGATTTTGGTTTGCTCAGGTGGAATCGGCGTTCAATATTCACGGTATCACAAAGGACAAAACCAAATTTGAATATATCATCACCTACGGGGACAAAGATTTTACACCTCATATTTTGTCGTCAGCGAAAAATCCTCCTAATGAAGGTATATGAAGCAATAAAAGCAAAAATCGTATCGGCATTTTCTGAATCAGAAGAATCCCGTCTGCGTAGAATTCTACAGGGACAGAATTCAGAAGGAAAAAAATCCTCACACTATCTGGATGAGCTCTGCAATCTTGCTGGAGACCGGGTAAGTGCTTCAGTTCTCAAAACTTTGTTCCTTGAACAATTGCCAGAACAAGCACGTTTGCATTCTTTCCATTTCCGATGAAGCTGATCTTGATAAAATTGCGAGAATGACCGATAAAATAGTAGATTTTCAACAACCACAGGGAGTTTCGTCAATCCGACAGGCAAAATGTTAGTTCATTTTCTGTCGTAATTGTTTTGTGTATCATAGACTCGATGTTCGAAATTTTTAATGTATCAAAATTGCTCGTGGGGGAGTAATGTAGCGTTCCTTAATAATAATTAGATGATAACAGTTCTATGGCGAAGATGTATCTGTAAACGAGAAGAGAAGGATATCTAGGATCTTGGCTAGCGGAGAGTGGTTGCCGAGGAGATGGATTTTGATATAGGAATAAAAAGAATTGTATTGAATAATAAAAATAGATATTGACATTTCATTTTTAAGAAGTGTTTTAATTATTATGGGATTGATTTAATATCAGAAAGCCTCATAGAATTTTCGATTATGGCGCCATCTGGTTGAAATCGGAAAACCGTATCGGAACCTGATGGCATAAGGATTTCGAAGACATTGGCCAACATTAACGCTACCAAAAAATAATGTACCATATCAATATTTGGGTGTTGGGCGCATCTATTGGTAAAAAGTAATGCCATTAAAGTGATTTTTAGATTATTCTATTCAAATTTTTAAAATTAATTTGCCTAATATTTATGTATCATGTAACTGAGGTTCTAACTTCGACATATAAGTAATTATTGTGAGCAGACAATTATATTTACCTTTAGTAACATGAAGAGGCTTTCCGCCTGAGGTGGAACTTGACTAGCATGAGGCGGTGTGGCGGCTTGTAGCCCTCTTTGGCTTGTGGGGGTGTCAATCCCGACATGTCTTGCTACGGCACCCATTAGGTTACCAGCAGCACCAAGACCAGCATCCATCGTCAGTCCTCCATGACTAGACACAGGTCTATCTGGAGTTAGATGATTGGTGAGTAGTGGTCTATCTGGTATTAGGTGACTAGACAACGGTCGATCTGGTGGTAAATGACTAGATAAAGGTCTCTCCGGAGTTCCAAGACTACCCATATGTCCCGTTAGAGCAGAATGACTACTCAACGGTCTATCGGGTTGTACGTGGCCTCCCAGAGAACGATCGGACGCTCCAAGAGCGGCCATGTGCGATAACGGAGGTCTATCATTTCCTAAAGCGGCTAACGAGCTGTGACTTGTTAGTGGTCGATGGGCGGGTGGAGGTTCTGCCGATGGATCGTAATATCGATTAGAAACATAATGCATCCTAGCAGATGGCATGTTGTAAACTTGCCCAACTTGAGGAGAATCTGGAACAATACAATCGAATTAAAATCTGCACGTCAAGATTCTAAAGGGTTGTATTTTTAATAAAGTACATTATAAACTTGAATAAAGTAACTACTGAAAGTTATAATAAATAAATGTCACTGTAGTTTCCCTAAGACAGTAGCTTCTTCAAAGAAATTTTACAAATATTACAATGTGCTAACTTACTACGAAAGAGCTACCTAATATATGATTTACTGATAATCTTAGGATACATGGTTATTGGAATTTTACCTAATTGAGGGATTAAACGATAAACTGGTAGCAAACGGTAGATCTAATTATACAAATTTAACATATTATTAAGTATTTGTTGATCGTTCAATTCAAAAAAGCTAATTTCTTGTACCTTATAAATAGGGTGTAATAATTGTCCTTAATAACATGACTAAAATTATTGAAAAATCCATATTCACATCAATATTCTCTACTTCATAAAGTTTAAATAAGCTTATTATATTTAGGTTCAGTGAAAAAGATGTGAAATTTGATGAAATCTTGGGTCAGTTTCAAATTATCCGCTCTGACCGATTTTCCGTCAGAGTTACGATCGGGCTAGGCGATGAAAGAGGTAGTTTTACTGCTCCTTTAGGCTTCCTTGATATCGTCGAAATAGCTACATTAGGCACCGGTGAAATGTGTGAAGGTGAATAATTCGAGGTGACCATGTTCACATTCAAATGTTGATTAATAGGAGTGCTCGCTTTTGTTTCTATTGCTTCGTAGTGGAGGGCACGTGGAGCATTGACGACGACGGCATTTTGTTTTTGTGATGTAATAACAGGTTCCGTCACAACCACTTGAGCAGCTTTGTACTTTCTGTTTTCCGAGACATTGGTGCAGCGGTGTTTGTTTGATGGCGGCGTTAGGTACTTGCGGGGAAGATGTTATAACCGTTGGCTGTTGTTCTGGTTGAAGTGGTATGGTATCAACCGGTTTTACAAATCCACCTTGCGTTACAGGAACCACAAGTCGTTTCTCACCAGGAGCTCCAGGAAGAGGAATGTATCGGCCTTCTTCGCATTCTCTCATCGGCATCAACAATCCAGTCACAGGATCTATCAAAGTCATTGGTTCTAGACCTTGTTCTCCTTTCACCCTATGCAAAACCACGGATTTTAGTCCGATTGGTTTATCGTTCTTCGGCTCTACTTTGACATCCTCTTTCACAACATTTTCTATTTTCTCATTTTCCTTAGTTTCGGGTTGTACAGTCTTTATAACAGGTTCTTGAGGCATTACATCATCAACCGGTTTTGTTGTTTTTTCCTGGATTAGATCTTCGATGTTTTCTGATGATCGTCTATTTAGCCTACGAGTACCCCTACACGATTTTCGAGGCGTTTCTGCCTCCCAGATCTCTTTGGAGTGTTGTTATTATTCTGAGCAGCGGAAATCGATCTGGTTACTATGATGGTATTTCGAATCACATCTTCGATTGTGTCGTCAACGGTATTTCTTGATACATCGTGTTCTTGTAACTTCCTCGATATCCTCCTGTTCTTACTTGGTTGTGCAAATACTTCTTTGCCTTTATCTTTGATGTCGACCATCTTGGAAGGTTCTGCAATTACTTCTTTGGGAACGTCTTTAACAATCGAAGTCTGTACGCTAGCGGCTTTTGCTATGGCTATAGCTACTTGATAGTTAAGATAAGTCTAGGACGATTAAGTATTTGTTGATCGTTCAATGAATCAATCAATCAATAAAATAGGGGCCGGACTAGTCCAGAACACTTAGACGTCTTGATTGGATTCATTGTGCGCACCTTGATACAAGACTCAGTTCAGCAGGCCTAAGGCAGCGCCGAAGGCTAGGATTAGGTAAAATTCCACTAACCATCTATCCTAAGATTAGCATTAAAGTAATGTATTAAATAGCTCCTTTGCAGTAAGTTAGTAATTTGTAATATTTGTTTGGAAGAAGTTACTGTGTTAAAACTATAGTCACATTTTTCATTAAACTACTGAAAATCGAACTTTTAGTAGTTATTTTATTTAAGTTCAGAATGGATTTTCATCACGTAATGGCTGATTTTATTCAAATACCAATGAATTTTATTATATTTATTAAATACCTATGAATTTTATTATATTACTGAAATATGTTACCTGTTGCTCTGTCGTGAGGTGAATGCAAACTGTGTGGTACTGCTGCGCCCCTCCCGGTTAGAGCAAGACCAACAGATCCAGGTCGTCTTAATTCCAGAGGAGGAGATGTGACAGGTGCTTCTTCACCTTCTGGACCATCAGTGGATTTTTCTAAATTACCAGGTACCATTGGAGATCTGAAAGGAAAATTTTATTCAAATTATGAATTTCAGGAATAAAACGATCAAATTAAAAAATTTTCCAAAAAAGATAAATTAATTTCAACCTCTGGTATCATAGAAAGTAAGAGCCATACGAAAATGCCCGTTATATTTTCGTTGATCGAAATAGTGTCCGATCATAGGGTGATATTTAAAAAAAAATGCGATACATTGTCAAACAACGCAGTTTAAAATAAATTTCGCTCTAATGTATTTCGACATTGAACATATTTTACATTTTGAAATCTGGACCATCCTCATTAACGTAAGACTCCAATGTAAATCTAAAGATTTGTCAGGTGAGGTAGTATGGTCATAACGTCCATATTCTTAATAAGTGTGAACAAATGATGTCCGATAACCTCGGAAAATAATATTTACCTTGCCAAGTGGTACGACGATTGGCGAAGATATTGCTGATAAATAACTTGCGAGGGATGCATGTAGTGGGGTGGCGGTAGATCATGAGGCGGCCTGAGCGGTACCGACCCTGGTGGGAAATGAGTAATTGCTTCACCCTGGATAAGAAAAAAATAATATAAAAATTTACAAATAATTAAGATTGACACTATATTACGTAAACTATGGTTCGATAAAATTTGATACATATTTAGTACTGTTTTTCACTAATGGAAAACTACACAATTGTTGAAGAAATCATGACAATATACATTTGTGAACTACAAAAGGCCTCATGGAAGGCATTTGCGCTTTTTCCTTTCGATTTGTGACAATCTAATAATAATATCCAATAAAAGAACGATCCAACCAAAGTTGCGCAAGGAAATGAAAACACATTCACGTTTCAGTTTTCCTAACCGTTTCTACAATTCAACATAACACATTGTCGATTATCTCACTCACTAGTTGGTTATATCCTACAATGACACCTTTATATAATAGTCGCCTTTTCCATAATGTTCAGAAAATTTCTTTCTATAATTATCAAAAATTTTATCTTAGCAATGTATTAATTAAATAATTTCCGTTCTAGCCTCATAAGAAACCATATTCATAACCAATCGCGATGTAATACGAACTAGGCTATCCTAATTTCCAGATCTCCTTATTCAGTAAAGAAATTATTGATTTATTCAAGTTATTTTTCTTATACAGGACAACAACTGAAGAACATTGACAGTCATTTATAAAACTGATGGAACTAGGCTATCCAAATGTCCAAATCTCCTTTCTCAGTGAAGTAATTATTCAGTTATTCAAGTAATTTTTCTTACACAAGACAACTACTGAAGAACATTGACAGCCATTTATAAAACTGATAAATGAGTTCTTCCAAATCCTCTCAATTCAAAGTTTTATGAAGAAACAATTATAATTTTCACGTATTCATATAATTATAGATATGGATTCTTAGTCAATTTGAATGTATGTATGTATAGTTGTTTCAACACATGTCAAAATAATGAATACAATATTCAAGTTCAAATCTGCGTTTCAATCATAAATAATTTTTCGATATTATGGTGCTTGAAAACCTCATTCCGTCGAACAATTCCTTCTACTGTACATTATGTAATATTTCGAATAACACAAATACAGGAAGAAGCAATTAAAAGTATCACCTGTGGTGATGGTGAATTTTGATGAGCGGGTGGCGGACTACGACTCCTATTATAAACACTTCTTTCTCCATGCTGCATGTTATTCAGACAAAACAAGTTAGTAACATTACAGAGTACGAACAACAACAAACACAAATAGTACAAAATAAGATATCTCACTATTTATATTTACAATTCAATTCCAATTACATTTTCCTTACATTTTTTCTTTTTCTACGTTCGTTGAATAGTAAGAATGGATACATCGAATCAATTTTTCTTAAATGATACATATACGTAAGCTTCCATATGCCACAGTGTTGAGTAGAAATAACAATTATAGTTAAAGTTTGAAATTACAGTTTAATGAAAAAAAAAAGATATTTAGCAAAAAGTAATCATGATATATTTGTTTTAAAACGGATACCAAAAAGTAACACATAACTGAAGTGATTTTTTTTGCTAATATAACTGAATTTGATTAATCGAGTTATTATGATATTTCATGGGAAGTATAATATTTGTTATTTTCGTTTTATAATTTCCTCTGTTGGTATTATCTCAACGAGTTTTAATTATAAACAAACGTTGTTAAAGGAAATCCAGTGATGTTTAATTTGTCACTTAATAGCTCATTAAATGAAATTTTTGAGGTTCAAAGTAAGGTTTCGGAATTTCCAAAAATCATTAAAAATATTAACGGTAGTAGTACCAAGCTAGAAATAGCAATGCCATTAAATGCATACTCTAGCTTTAAATTTAGTCTATTAACGTCGGTTGATGTCGAGTGGACTTTTTCTGCATACAGTTAGTGTTAAACGATAAACGTCAAGTTTTTCAACAGATACCATAGAATAAGTTTTAATTGTATATTGTTATCACTTATAATATCCCATATGCAAAATCATTGCCGTCTCGTCTCCGACTCAGGATAATTTTCAAAATATTCGCCATCTCGAAAAAATTTCCGGAAATTAATTTGTGCACTCGGGATATTCGGTAAGAGAATTTCACACCGAAGAAAAATTTGTTTTAAATAATTTCAATGTGATATTATTCGACATGTTGTCATGAAAATATGGGACATTACGAAGGAATGCCATAATTTATTTGTAGGATTTTGAGAGTTTGATTTGATGTATGCGAGTCCAAACGTCAAAAAAACTTGTGGTGTTTTCATGCTTAAATTGTGTATGGTTATAATTTATAATGTTTCGCCACGCAGTAGAAAATCCAGTTGTAATTTTTGATTCACCCACTTTAGTTGTACAAAATTGTAAAAAGTGGATTAAATATAGTTTATTACATGTTGTTGAATTAAATTTCATTTACTAAAATTGGTGGAAGTATGTGTTTTTATCCTATAGTTTTCTTTCGGCAACTGATTTACAATAAAATTCAAATATCAGTAGTAATATTTGATCCACCCACTTTAGTTGTACAAAATTGTTAAAAGTGGATTAAAAATATTTTATTACATGTTATTGAATTACATTTTATTTACTAAAATTGGTGGAATTATGTGTTTTTAACTAATGGTTTTCTTTTAGCAACTGATTTACAATAAAATTCAAATAACTTTTGATCCACCTACTTTAGTTGTGTTAAATTATTTTAAATATATTATATATAGTCTCTTTTATGTTTTTGGGTTAAATTTGATTTACTAAAATTTGAGGAATTATATTTGTTTTTAGCAAATGGTAGTTTGTTTTTTAAGCGAATCAAATAATTATAAAATAGTAATATTGCCTAATGGAAATACGCGGCCATGGCTATGACAGATACCATGACAAATGTCATTATTGTACTTTCTCTATATTTTGTACAAAATCAATCGTCTCAGATTATATTGTAACAATGAGTTGTTTTAAAAATTACGAGGCTTGTTCATGTTGCGACGAATTAAGTCACGTGAAAATGTTCCATTCCAATTAACTGGAGTTAATTGAATATTGTTCACCAGAAATGGTAAATGTGACAAATCGTAAAGGTTTAATCAAGGAAATCCAAGAAAAACTGTTGTAAATATCTATAAAATTTAACAATAATAAATTGAACAAAGGGGTTTCAAAATATTACATTTATTTGCTTAAACACAAACATTTGGTAAATTTAGAGTCTCCTGTCCTGTGCTATTCGCCATTACGAAGAGAGGATTTTCAAGAACATTTAAATGTTGATGAAATTAAATAAAATACAGATTTTAATAATAAATCGAATGAATTTAAATATTTAATTTATTTTTGTGAACGGTTGTTTTGTTATGTATTGATTGTATCACTTTCAAACTCATTTGTTAAACGTCAAAAAATATCCACTATAATTTTGCTTGTCTACCCTAAAAGAAAAAATATCAACTGAAATTTTTTCGTTGGCATGGCAACAAGTCAAAATGAAAGGATTTCATTGGTCGAAAATTGTCGGTGTGAAATTCTCATAATTATTCTACTTAATATTTACATTCCTATATTTGTAAACAACAAATAAAATTATATATCCATTGAACTTTTTATTTTATTTACCTAATCCGAATATTTACGCTATTGCAAAAAAGTTATTCTAATCACATAATTGAAAAATTGATAGGTTTGTTAGCGCATATCTATGATCATAAAACAGTAGTTTGATAGGGCATATCTCCCGAGGTCTGATATTCAAATAACCCAATATTACAAATATAACAACGAGAGAAAGACACTCACCAAACTAGCTTCATATCCAGGTACTGGCAACCCGCTCTGAGGCAGATGTCTAGGTTGTCCTTGCGGCGATAAATTCGTCAAACCCCTCACGTTCAAGATATTCGCCAAAGAAACGTCAACTTTGGGAGGTTCCATCGCTCCTTTCCCTTGGATGATCCTGTTGACTCCCCCTATGATGGCATGCGTCGCATTTTTATTCAAGGGTGGACTCGCCACAGCTCCAGTAAGAATCTGCTGTTGATGCATGGCATGTTGTTTACTGGTCGGGCCTTTCCTGATGACAACCTGCATCTTCGAACCCGGTGGTTGTTGTTGTTGTGGATGCAGCTGTCTCACGTGAGGCATGCCCACCGTCATATTACCCTTCGTCACGATGTTGTGCGGTTGTGGTTTGCTGGCTTGAAGGAGTTGTTTTTGTTGATGCGCCGTCAGAGGTACGATCGGGCTAGGCGATGAATGAGGTAGTTTTACTGATCCTTTAGATTTCGTTGATATCGTCGAAATAGCTACGTTAGGCACCGGTGAAATGTGTGAAGGTGAATAATTCGAGGTGACCACGTTCACATTCAAATGTTGACTAATAGGAGTGCTCGCTTTGGTTTCTATTGCTTCGTAGTGGAGGGCAGGTGGGGCATTAACGACGACGGCATTCTGTTTTTGTGATGTAATAACAGGTTCCGTCACAACCACTTGAGCAGCTTGGGATGATAAAACGTGGGCTTTGAAGCTTTGTACTTTCTGTTTTCCGAGACATTGTTTCAGTGGTGTTTGTTTGATGGCGGCGGTAGATATTTGCGGAGAAGATGTTATAACCGTTGGCTGTTGTTCTGGTTGAAGTAGTTTGGTATCAATTTTCGTATCAACCGGTTTCACAGCGCAACCTTGCGTTACAGGAACCACAAGTCGTTTCTCACCAGGAGTTCCAGGAAGAGGAATGTATCGGCCTTCTTCGCATTCTCTCATCGGCGTCAACAATCCAGTCACAGGATCTATCAAAGTCATTGGTTCTTGACCTTGTTCTCCTTTCACTCTACGCAAAACCACGGCTTTTAGTCCGATTGGTTTATCGTTCTTCGGCTCTACTTTGACATCCTCTTTCACTTCATTTTCCTTAGTTTCGGGTTGTACAGTCTTTATAACAGGTTCTTGAGGCATTACATCATCAACCGGTTTTGTTGGTTTTTCCTCGATTAGATCTTCGATGTTTTCTGATGATCGTCTATTTAGTCTACGAGTACCCCTAGGTGATTTTCGAGGCGTTTCTGGCGATGGTTTAGTAGCAGTCTGCCTCCCAGATCTCCTTGGTGTGTTGTTATTATTCTGAGCAGCGGAACTCGATCTGGTTACTATGATGGTATTTCGAATCACATCTTCGATTGTGTCGTCAACGGTATTTTTGGATACATCGCGTTCTTGTAACCTCCTCGATTTCCTCGTGTTCTTACTTGGTTGGGCAAATTCTTCTTTGTCTTTATCTTTGATGTCGACCATCTTGGAAGGTTCTGCAATTACTTCTTTGGGAACGTCTTTAATAATTGAAGTCTGTACGCTAGCGGCATTTGGTATAGCTGGAGACTTGATGGTTAAGATAAGTCGAGGACGATCTTTGTTAATATTAGTTTCTTCGGAATCATCGCGAAATTCGTACACGTCAGTTGGAGCATCAGATTCGGATTTGGTAGATTTTCGTTCAGATCTATGTCTGCTAGATCGCGCCCCGCGTTTCGATGGTGTGGGTGGATCTTTGGCAAGCATTTTCCCTCGGCGAGTTTGAATGCCACCACGTTCGATGCCACCTTTGGTTTTGCGTCCTCTTCCTCTTCCGCCTCTTTTCGTACTTGTACCACGTGTTGTAGGTTCAGTACCTTCGCTGTCAGCTGTCTCGTCTGCTGTTTCCGTATCACTCTTGATGTTCGGTACTTCAGGGCTGAATTCCTTGGTTTCTAATAGTATTTTTGGCGTAGTATCTAAATCCTTCTGCACACTATCCGTGGAAGAATTTTTGTTTTCGAGTTCTTTGTCTGTCCAATCAACTTTTTCATTTTCATTGTCATTACTATGATTCGACATTTCATCAGCGGAACACAGCGTTTTGATTACCGAATCGATGTTGACATCTTTCGGAGACCAATAATCGCTGTCTTCTTTATTGTCTAGATGATCTTCTTTGACAAGCATGTCCACGTTGGATCGCTCTTTATTATGGTCTGATAAGAAACTTTCAGTTTCAGCTTTGTCTTCTTCAAACTTCTCAATTTCTTTGATAACCGTTATAGGCTCTGGAGTTTCGATTAATTTATTACCCTTCATTTCTTCCTGTAGTTCTTCTTTAATAATAGAGACCTTCAGTTCTGGTTGTTTCTTGATTTCTTCGAATACTTTCTTCAACGTCAGATTCAATTCATCGGTGACCTTTTCTATTGCTAATTGTCTTGGTTCTTCCATCTTAAGAACTGGTGCAGACGGAGTTTCAACTTTCACGTCAACAATTATTGGTGGTGGTGGTTGTTCTAATTTGTTCGTTACAATGACAGGTGTCGAATGAAGTTTGGTTTTATCTTGAATCACGATGACATTATTTTGAGTTTCTTTCGGTTCTGATGTGACATGTTTACTTGTTTCTTGAACCTGAACCGGTTGAATTGGTTTGGTGGTGATCGAAGTACTTGCTTGAACTGGTGGAATATCAGATACCGAAAGATTTAACGAAATTGGAGTCGGTAGTGTTTCTTGGTTAACAGGCGAAAAGACATCCGTCGCAGGCACGCTTCTCGAAACAGGTTGGACGTGCGGATGAGATGACATGATGACGTTTTGTGGCTTCACTTGCAGAACGTTGGCAGGCGAATTGCTTAATGTTGATGTTCCACATTTCACAGGTTCAATTGGTGCGGTTACATTAAGTTTATCGGATAAATTAGATTGCATAGGTGAAAATATAGGTAAATTTCCCAGATAGTTCAAGTGGTTGGGCGGTAATTGTCTAGCAGGAACCAATAACCCTTGTGGCGCTAGCGCTCTCTGAATCGGGACGACTTTCATAATTTTTTGAGGAGGTCCATAGGAGAATGGGGGCGATATTACAGACGAATTTTGGAATATCATTCTGGGACGTTCTTGATTTGTTGGAATTAACTTTGGAGGTTCTGAAGAGTGGGCAATTTTAGGTTGTGGTAAGGTAATAGTTGTGGGCTGTAGGGGTTTAGAAACCATGATAGGTGTTATTGGAAGACGAGTTATAGATAGAGATGTCGAAATCTTGGGAGTTGAAGAATTCACAATTTCTTGTGGCACCGGATTCGAAGGTGATTTTTGAGGAACGGGAGACCTAGCCGGAAGATTGTGTAGTGCTGGTGAAATTGGAATTTGCACCACGGGCAAAGATGTTCTTTTAGGAGAATTCTCAGATCGGCAAGTGGACGAAGAGTGATCTGGTTTCGATAACGCCGTAAGTGGTGGATAGGCTGGTTCGGAACTTTTTGCCAATGAGATATTTGAAGTATTCCCATAAGTTCTCATGGGTGTATTAATTGTGGTAGGAGCTGTTATTTGTGGTGTAACGACAGCCACTTTATTTTCAATTTTGCTAGGTTTAATAACTTCGGGTTTACTTTGCCAAGATTGCGAAATAACAGACCTTTGCGTTTCCGCCAGTACAGGAACGCTGGTGGGTGTCAACACCTTCGTACTGTCAATTTTCGATTCCAAATTTCTTTTGACACTGGCAATTATAGAGGGCTGTGGAATAATTGGTGTCAAAGAAGGTGGGCTTCCTATATTCGGTGTAGTCTTGATAACTAAAGGCGATGGCGATGGTTTTTGTTCGTCGCCACGGAAATAGTTTGCTATATCCGGAGTTTTTGGAGGATGTGATGAATCTGTTATATCCGGAGTTTTTGGAGGTTGATCGAAACGCAACGAAATCTCCTCCTGTTCTTCAGTGTCAGTGTCTATTTGTAGCTCATGTTCACTCTGAGGAGTTTCAGGCTTTACGTCAATATCGCTAGCACCCAAACTTTGCACAGCTTGACGCATTTCTTCATCGTCTTGGACGTTTGATTCTTCAGCCAAATTTGAAGACTGATCGTTGGAATTATTTATATCATCTTCGTCGTAACATTTACCGAATTCGTTCCCGAAACTTTCACCAAGTAGAGCTGCGACGGCATCTTCGGTTTCTTCTTGGGATATTACAACTCTAGGTTTTTCGTCACTTTCGTCCAATTTTTCAGTTTTGATTGGGTCAACGGGAGTTGTTGGTTCTTGAGCGATAGGTTCGAATTCTGATATCGATTTGATTGCGTTCTCGTGTAATTTTTGATCGATTTCAGTTCCGAATCCGGGAATGAATTTGTCACGCTTCTTTTCTTGTGTAGTTGTAGGTGTTGTCTTGGGAGTTGGACTGATCATTGACTCTCGCAAACTAGGCGAAGCTGGTGTTTCAGGAGCGACGGGAGCTGATTTATTCTGAGGAGGGCTCGGTATATCTAGCAAACTTGGTAGACTCTGATTCTGTGGTTGTTTACTTTCTTCCACAGCTTCAGATTTGATTTCTTCCGGTGGTATGAGCTCCTTTTTAATTTCACACTTGACTTTGACCTTTTCGTGATGATGATGGTGATGATGTTTTTGTTTTTCTTCCTTGCTCTTTTTGCGTTTCTTTTTTTTCTCTCGTCCCTCTTTCCTGTCTTCCTTTTTGAATTCTTGGTAGTCGTGATTGTTTGTAAACCTGAACAAGTCGTCCGAAGTTTCACGTACTTTGTTATCGTTGCAAATTAGAGTTGTATCGACTGTTTCCGTACTGTCATCTTTGATGTTAGCTTCTAGTTGTTTACCCATATCGGCAAAATCCATGCTGTTGTCGTTGCTTTGAGCAACTGCCGCAGCGACAGCTTCTTCCTGCTGCCTTCGTTCTTTTTCCCGCTCTTTTCCTCGGCGTCTTTTTTCCTTTCGTTTTCTGTGCTCCTCTTTGAGATCTTTTTCTTCATTTTTAGTGACAACTTTCTCAAATTCGGAGTCGCTGTACCTCGATATAGGTATGTTTTCATCATTGAATCGTCCCACGAATGTGTTTACTTGATGTTTGGTATTCTCGGTTTCTTTTTCAGAAGAATCTGATAAAGAACCGAAAATATTTTCCATTTTACCTTCACGTTTGAGATCACTTTTGGATTCAGACTTATTTCTCTTAGATTTCTTGGTTTTTCCACGTTCGTCTTTACTTTTATCGCGTTTCTTGTCTTTTTTACTATGTTGTTTCTTCTTGTCATGATGTTTGACTTTTTCGCTAGATTCGTTTTGTAAAGATTCAGTGGATTCAAGTTTCGACGAATCTTCGCTACTTATGGAATGTTTAGGACGCTTCTGTTTCTTTTTGTGTTTCTTAGATCTTTCCTTTTTGATTTCGGTACTTTCGTCTGCTGAAGAATTTTCGCCAAACGAGTGTCGATTATTAATTTTTTCTGATTTTACTTCGAGAATTGGTGAATTTGAATCACCGAATATATCCGAACTCAGGTGAGTTAAAGAATCTTGATGTTTGCTGCTTTTCCTTTCGTTCTTTAGCGACCTACCGAACTCGTCCCTGATTTTCTTGAAGACTTTTTCCTCTGTATTAGAAAACGTTTGGTCTATCTCGCTATCTGAGAATAACTCGTATTTCATCTGCCGCTGGATGTTCTTAAATTCATCTTCACGAATTTCATTCAAAATAATCGATACTTTTCGTTCGGCAATTCTACTTTTCATCAACTCATCGTCACTTGTTTCAGTGTATTCCAGCTTGGGTTGTCTTTGTTTGTCGGAATCAGAATCGGTATAAACCTCCCTCTTTTTATGTAGTTTTGACATATCATCATGAAATTCATCATCAGAACTAGCCAGCAACATTTTATTGCAACGCTTAGATTTGCTGCCATCGGTTCTTTCTCGATCCGAATCGGAATCTTCGTCCCATGACGTAGATCGTTTCTTTTCCTCTCGTTTCGCCCTACTTTGCTTTAGTTGACTGAATTTTGCTTTAATTTTTTCTTGCCTTTTTTCCTCCTCTTGTTTTTGCATATTCTTGCAACTTCTGGCTTTTACTTTGTCATACATGGAGATGTAGGCTGGTTCGTCGTCGACAATGTCGAATATCGAATGTTTTTTGGGTTCGTCGGAATCCGTATTATTGTCAGAGCTATTCTGCGTTACTTTGCGAATACGATCTTTCTTTTGTATATTATTTTTCATCATCATTTCATCGCGAGATTTAGACCTTTCTTTCTTCATCTTTTCATCGCATCGCTTTTCGTCTTTATCTTTCTTATCATCCAGATCGAATGATGATTCCTGTTTCCGTTTACATTCCTTCTTCTGTTGCATTTTCTGTTTCTCTATGTCATCGTTTGATCGCAAGTCAAGCCTTGCTAAGAAGTCTCGATCTGATAGTTCCTTTGTAGGGGTACTGGGTGCTTCTTTCGGAGTTTCCCCTTCCCGCGTTCTACTTTTCGATTTTTGCCTATCAGATTTTTGTTTGCTCTTATGTCTTTCCTCCTTATCTTTATTTTTCTGTTTGTCTTCTGATCTACCTTCTGATCTTCCCTCTGATCTTGCTTCTGATCTTCCCTCTGATCTTGCTTCTGATCTTCCATCTGATCGTGCTTCTGATCTTCCATCTGCTCTTGCTTCTGATCTTCCATCTGATCTTGCTTCTGATCTTCCATCTGCTCTTGCTTCTGATCGTCCATCTGCTCTTGCTTCTGAACGTCCATCTGCTCTCGCTTCTGATCTTGCATCTGCTCTTGCTTCTGAATCTTTGGTGTTATTATGTTTTTCACTTCGAATTTTTTCCTCCAATACCTTCAAATTGTTTTTAATTTTGCGTTTTATTTTGTCAGAATCTTCTTGGGCAATTTTGAACCTTTTGGACTCATCCATACTTTCTAGAACATCATGTGAACTCATCCTCCTTTTGGAACCAACGTGAGGAGGTAAGCTGTTATTCCGTTCTCTTCTTTTCGCTTGATCGGTCTTATTGGGGTTATCGAAATCTATGGACATGTGCCTACTTTCTACTATGACTTTTTCTTCGATACAATTCTTTTGTTTTTCATGAAAGTTGTTATCTGTATTTTCTTTAACGCATTCCTTTATTCTACGTTCAGAATCTTTTTCGGGTTGCCTAGGTTTGTCCTGACTACTGCGAGAATCGTGTGAATCCCTTTTGGAAAGTTCATGGTTGTTTTTAATTTTTTCTTCTTTACGAGTTTCTTTGGTGTTTTTACTATCATATAAAAATTTATCTACGTTATTTTCTCTATGTTTTGGTTCCCTGTGATTTTCCTGATGTTTGTGGTCTTCTTTTCTTTTATCGTGATTGTCATCTTTAAGTTTTTTCTCTTCCTCTTTTTCCCTTTTCTTATCCAATTCAAGCCTCTCCTTCTCGATTCGTTCTTTTTCTAATTTTTCCTTTTCTAATTTTGTATCTTCTGCCAATTTTTCTCGGATTTCACGTTCTCTCCGTTCTTCGTCTTCACGTTTTCGCCGGTCGTTTTCTTGTTGCTCTTCGCGTTGCCGCCTTTCTTTTTCTTCCCTTTCTTTCCTTTCTTTTTCCTCTTTTTGACGTCTTATTTCGAGTTCGAGTTTCTCCCTTTCTGTCTTTTCGCGTTCCAGTCTTTCACGTTCTAGCCTTTCACGTTCTAGCCGTTCACGTTCTAACCTTTCGCGTTCTATCCTTTCATTTTCGATTCGTTCTCTTTCTAACCGTTCTTTTTCCAGGCGTTCTTTTTCTAATTTTTGTTTTTCCAGTTCGCTCTCCCTTTCTTGTCTTTCTTTCTCGATACGTTCTTTTTCCAGACGTTCTCTTTCTTGCCGTTCCCTTTCCAACCGTTCTTTCTCAAGTCGTTCATTCTCCAGTTTCGCCTTTTCTTTTTGTTGGTCTTTTTTTCGCTCTTCGCTTTTTGCCCGTTCTTCTTTTTGACTGATTTCAGGACTATCGTTGAACTTTTCGAAGTCATCGCTCCTTCGAGGTCCCACGTCACTATTTCTTCTTGTTTTAATTTCACCGCGCGGAGAACTGCCCGCGGATTCCCTTCGACACGTTATTTTATCACTAGATTTGAAGGGTTTTGTGAGTTTTATTTCAGTATTCGTAATATTAACACTGGCTGTCGCAACACTAACGTCACTAGGAATGTTTGCGGTGTTCTTTTCACATAATTTTAATGGTGTTAAACTAGTAAGTACATTTCTATTTACATTTACTTTACTAGAAGTTCTATTATCACTAGAAGCACTCGCGCACGATTTCAGTCTATTATCACCATGGCTTGTGCCTCTGGTTGTTGTACTTGCTGTATTTAGAGGGATAGTTAGGGGTGGTGCTGCTGTGGTGGGTGTTGTCGGTGTTGAGGGTGTTTGTGGCAGCAACGTGGGTGCCGATGGCTGAATTGGAGGATGACTGGGAAAAGGGTATTGAAGACCTTTTGCGGGGATGATGCTGCCTCCTGGAATAAAATTTGTTAATTAGAAGAAGCTCACTTAATGTGTTGTGTCACAACGGGTGCATTCAATTTTTATAGTGTTGTTTATGAGATTTTTGAATAAACCACAATTTAATATAATTCAATTTTTCACAATTGTATTTTGTTGAATTTACTTTTATTGCGACTCATTAAAATTGGACTGAAAAGAAAATCAATAAAAAGAAAAGAGAATGTATAAAAGAAGAAGAGGTTCAATGAATCGAACTGAATGTAAAAATGTATCTGCAGGTGGCGGAAATTTGATCGACAAAAAAATGATAGAAACAAGTTTCAAATAAATTTTTTGATCGAAAGTTTATTTGCTAGAAATACATTTGATCGTATAGTTTTGGTAGGAAATACATTTGATAGAAACAATTTTTAGTTGATAATACATAACATAACCTAAGAACATTACATTAAGGAGTAATGTAAATGTAAAAAATTGTTTCTATCAAATGTATTTTCTATGAAATTATATTTTCAATCATATTTACAACTTTCTTTAAAAAGTTCATCTTCTGTTTTTCGATCAAAAGAGTTCTCTCGAACAAATTTCCGCCACCCGAATCTCACTTGTTCCTCGATATCAAGATGAAGATTACATATGGAAAATTTCAATTATTCAAAAGTTTATGATTCTCAATAGAAAGCCATATCTAGCTCCCTTAAGCTACAAAGAAAGTGAGCGGAATGACTTCTAAGACATTTTAAAATATGGTACTGATTTAGTGTCCAATTGAAATCCAAGATTTTTTAATTGCAACTGTTCGCACGAATTTGCCATCCTTGCTAAGAGAATTTTTTCCGATTTCAACGATGTAAATATTGTACGGTTCTTCCAAAATAGATTAGATTGCTGAAATGTGTTTGATAACCAGATGATTGAGCGCTGTTTTATATACATTTCAAGCGGCAATGTTATCGCAGGTTAGTTTAAAACATTTTTCGCAGGCTAATAAATTGTATATCCTTAGAAAATACAATTACTGTAAGAATTTAGTGAACATGATTTTGATCGTAGAATTGAGTTTTGCGAAGTTATGTATAAATACCAATCCAGATTTTGTTACAAATATTATTTTCACGGATGAAGCAACTTTAATAACTGGACTGACACTAATCCGCACTAGAAGGAGTCCATACACAGTATCCCCAAAAATGAAATGTTTGGATGGGATTTAGTGGCCACAATATTGCAGTTCTTTTTTCATTGATGGCAACTTGACAGGAGATAAATATATAGATAACTATGAGAGAAAAAAACTATCGAATGGCCAGCAAAGTCGCCAGACTTGACACCACCCGATTTTTTTGTGGTTGTATTGAAAAAACGGGTTCACGTTTACGCCAGACAATCTGGTAATCTCAAAATAAGAATTCGACAAGGAATTGTCGATATACCTATTATTTGGTGGGAAAACGTAAAAGCTTCGTTCGACGTAGCCGTTACTGCCAGAAATTATTGGTGGACACACTGAACCCTTTGAAAAATGTTCATTTGAAAATTTCATTTTGATATCACATCATCAGTTCCTAATTTGTGTGAATAAGTTTTTTTTTTGTCTTCCCAATTTTGAATGTTTTTTACCGCTGGTTATATCGTTAGTTTTAATTAAAAATAAACTTTCACAAACTTCGTTTTCATTGAACAAAACGTGACATCCCACCATCCACCATCCCACGGTGGGTTTATCAAACAATGGTTTTACAAACTATGGTTTATTCCTTAAATATTAAAATTAGATTAAGAAGGATGCGATGAGTGAGGAACGTGTACAGTAGGATAAGAGTTACTTACAAATAAATGTAATAATGGAGAATTGGTAAAGTCTTTGTGGAGAATTGGTAAAGTCTTTGTGATCATTTAAAAGGTTTCCCGTATTTTTAAATTTATTAATTTCAACTTTCTCTAAGTTGTTTAATACTTTACTTTCAACTGACTTATGGAGATCTCAAAATCATCTTTGAAATGATGATCAGTTTCTTTAATATGGTTTACAACTTTTTTTTGTTGAAATTAAAATTTCTTTAATTCTAGTTTCGAAAGATCTTCCTGTCTGGTCTATATACAATTTATCACAATCTTCACACTCGTACGTTGTTTACTCCTGATTCTGGATCTTTTTTTTCTTATCTTTGTTGTTTTTAATATATTTGCTTACCGTATTATTTGTTCTAAGAATCTGGAGTATAGAATGTAGAGTGTGAAGATTGTGATAAATTCTATATAGGTCAGACAGGAAGATCATTCAAAACTAGAATTGAAGAATATTTTAATTTGAACAAAGGAGATTCAAAAGATGTAAACCATATTAAAGAAACTGATCATAATTTCAAAGATGATTTTGATATTCTCCATAAGTCAGTTAAAAGTAAAGTATTAAACAACTTAGCAAAAATTGAAATTATTATTATAATTTTGATGAAGATGATATTAGTGAAGATATATAGTTGATCCAACAATGATTCCGACTGAAAATTATAGATACTTAGAATAAATAACCATATCCTGTATACATTATATCAGAGATGAGAAGAGATAACTAACCTCATATACAAAACTCGGCTCAAGAATTTCACACTGATAATAGCGCCCTCTCTGACAAATGTTGCGAACCCCAACGCGCCCCCTATCAGCGTTCCATGAAAACATTCCCCGGATCCACAGCTGTTGTCGAACGTTGGCAAATGTAGTCGAAAAATTGATGATGAATGAACCAAAGGAAAGTAATAAAGAGACTTTCAGTTCTGCAATCTGCCAACGTACGTTCGAAATGAGGTTAGCGTTCTCTTCTCATCTCTGATAATATTATGTCCGAACCATAATATATTCCTTGAATCAAAATGATGACTTTTATTTGCCATTTTTCATTTTGGACCCCCAGTTTTTTAATAACACGAATAATACCTTTTAAAATAATGCTTTTTATAATATATTAATTCCAAATTTTGTACAGTACTTAAAAATTAAACTAAACGCTTCGAAAGAGGCATATAATGTAAAAATAAGATCATAGCTTATAGAATGCCCGAATGACTGCCATTCGATGTGGACTTTCGCCAAAGTAATTGGTAAAAATTTCACTTCCAGTTCATCCCCTTCCCTAACCAAAGATGGTGGCATAATGGCTACTACAACACAAGAAACAGTCAACCTTTTTGCTGGAATGTTTGCAGCAAATTCCACTTTGGATCCAGAAGGGAAGGACTCTCCTAATATTGCTGCCATCGATAGTCATATGCCTGAAATTGTCACACAATTAGACACATTCTGCTTGATCTCAATACCAAAAAGTGCATGGGGCCAGACCTGTCGTTCTCAAGGAATATACGCCTAAATTACCACCAGTTTCCTGCAGTTGTTTACCCTTTCATACAAACTCGGTGTGTCCAGCTGGAAGACAGTTTCCAAGAGAAGGAAAGAAGACCCTTCCTAATTAAATTACAGACCTACTGCACTATTATCTGTTAACTCTTATCCTTCATTCTTAATCTAATTTTAATATTTAAGGAATAAACCATAGTTTGTAAAACCATTGTTTGATAAAGCCACCGTGTGGTGAAACATGTCAAGTTTTGTTTAATGAAAACGAAGTTCATGAACATTTGTTATAAGTGAATTTTTTATTAAAACTATAGATATGAATTTTCAAAAAGTAAGCAAAACCATCCAAAACCTACATCATTGAATGTTTTCACCGTTTTTGAAACTGTTGCTCTAGTGATATGTTTTTATTAGGATATACTCCATTGTATGAATATGTATTAACCCTTAAAGAAACAGCAATTTTTTTATCTATTTTGGAAAACCATGCAATATTTACATCGTTGAAATCGGCAATAATCTTTCCTACGATGCCCAATCCAAGCACTGTTGCAATTATTTTAAAAATTATCAAGTTAGCTTTGGATTTCAAGTACGTTATAAGAAAAAAAATTCAAATATATACATTTCCTAATTTTTGTGTAAAAAATTTCACTAAGATATTATCTGAAATAATAGATTGTGTGTAATATATCTTATTATACTGAAGGTATATTTATTAGTATGTTTATTATACCTGGCACTAAAATATTTCGTATTAACCTTTCTGTTTTAGGCCACGCCGCTTCAATTTTTCATGCTTCTCCAGATTTATATTAAGCTAGCAAGAACATTTGTTTTAAACTCTAATGCACGCCATTATTCCATCGGGCACTAGCATAGCACTATATTTTAAAATATCTTAGAAGTCATCCTGCTCACTTTGCTGTAGAAACCAATATCGAGATACTTAGATCGCTTCTAAATATATTCTTGAATCTCTCTACTAGAGTAGATGTAAAAACTTACCTGTAGATCTGGGTGAAAGAGTTGTTGGCGTTTTCGGCAGCTGGGCAGTGGGTGCAACCTTGAGGACCGGTGTTACTGTTGTAGGTATCGTGGGTGTTGTGCTTTGTGCTCCTACCGGCGTCCTAGGAAAAGAAGATAGCTCTTTTGGTTCGTATTTTTCACCGACATTTTCCAAACGTTTTAGATCCTCATCGAAGACCGACCGTTTGGCCATCACAGACTTTACTATCTCCGAGGGTTGCACCTCTTTCAAATCAAAATCCAACAATTTATGCCTCATCCGAAATTTTTCCCTTGTCGCTTCCAGTTTGGCCAAGGCATCTCCTCCAGCGGCGCTTAACGCTCTACTGCCTGACCATTTTTCGTATTTTTCATCTAACGATTTTATTCGTTCGTCGAGCGACGGACTGGGAGGCACGTCGCTGTCACTCGAGTTGGAACTGAGGCTAGGCGGTCTTGGTGGAGGAGACGCCGGAGGTGGTACGTGTACTGGACTGGGCGGCTTGGGATTCGATATCCGCGGACTTGTTACGGCTGGAGGTGGACTCGATAGTACGTTGTCCTTTTGACCTTTGATACCCGCCACGGAAACGTTACCTCGGTTCATGAGTTGGGCCGCGAACCTTGGCAGGGGTAACGTGAGTGGTCCTTCGCGTTCCCTAGGTACCCTCCTGGGTTCGCTGGGTTGGAAATTCTCCGGTCGTTCGTCGCACAGCGGCGTACCGGGCCTAGATCCACCGACGCTCTCTGAGCCGGAATGGTCGTAATGGTGCACCTTGGAACCGTTATCGCTACCGCCGGTTTTCCGTCTCTTGCACACGGTATGAGGTAAATACGTAGTCCTTTCGTGTCCCACCTCTCTAGAATGTTTACCGTCTATTGATGGTCTTCGTGAATGGTGTTTCACGCTAACATCTGACAACCTCCTAACCTCCATTACTTTCCTATGATCCCTATTAGCTTCTATGATTACATCGCTAGTTATGGTGGTATCTAAGAGGTCTAATTTCAGTCGTTTCTTAGGACTAATATGTTCATCGCCTGAGCTTGGACATTCCTCTAGTTGTTCCAGCAAATGCACTCGTTCCTTTTGCAAATTCCTGATATCAGGCTGAGCGAAAGGAACGGTCCCGTGTTCGACTGTACATACAGTTTGCAACGATCTAACTTCTAGCGTGTCTATGTGTGAGGGGCTATCGTGATTATTGAATCCGTACTCGGGCTCGTAGGGATCTTCGTGTGAAGCCGCCGAACCTTGGCTGTACTCGTCGTAGCTACGAAAGTGTCGTTCGGTACCTTCGCCGGCTACCGTCGTACCGTCGTAGTATTCGTTGAATCGGGCCAATCGCGACCTGGAACTCGTGCCTCGAGGTGTTACTGATCCCGGAGTTCCTGGTGATGGGATGGCCGATGTTACTTGACTAGCGGCAACACTGGATCGACTGCTGTACGAAGAGGTCCGAGGTCTGGTGGGGGTGTCGTACCTGAAACAATGAAATCAACATGAAACAGAGGATAATTGACATATAGCTTAACCAAATACTTGAAATTGACAACCATTCATTCAATTTGCAATGTATTTGAAACGGTATTCAAAGAGATACAAAACCTTTTGCAACAAAATACCGAAAACTTCTTCGAAAAATGTCAATGCACACCAATAAATTATTTAAATTATTTTGAATTATCTCCATCCTTAATTTTTTCAATGGTATGCCAGCTGTGTATTAAGCTAGCAAAAAACATGATTGTTTTAAAACACTAAAGCACTAAATTTTTCAATTTATTTATTCATTTACACTAGCTCAACGGGAGAAACCCCTTGGAGAGCTTAGGAGTACATATAATAGAATTACAGAGTAAGAATTAAAATTAACTAATATACACAGCTTTACAAATATCAATAGGAAATGGTACCAGCAGATAAAACGTGTAAATTCAGCATTGATAAAATTACAGGACAGTCAACCAGATGTTTATATAACTCTAGGCAAGAGAATCTATCTAATAGAGCCTGGTGAGAAAATCCAATAGATGGATAATTACCAGCAGCTTTGATGCTAAATATCTTAAGAAACGCCGATTCACGCGCTCTATTTTGTTTATACAGGGTGATTCAGTTTTTTGTAGACAAACTGCAACAGGAGATAGAATAAGTGTTTTTAAGAAGAAATGTTCCAACAAACATATGTCGTAGAAGGCTTCGTTTTCGAGATACAGGGTGTTGAAATTGAAAAAAAAAATTCGTTTTTTGCGAATATCTCCGGAACCGTTTATCGTACAAAAGACAGCTTTTGTAAGCATTTTCTACTCATAGTAAGCTATGTTCTGTGCGATAAAAAATTTTTTTTTACTCTTAATTGGTGAAGATTTTGAAGGGGTAGTGGGTGTTTTTCCCCCCAACTTCTACGCCACTGAAAAAAGTACGATTTTGAGACAACCATTTGAACCGCCAATGTTTTCTACACAAAAAAGGTACTCTTGGTCATAAGCTCTAAAGTTGACCGTTTTCGAGAAAAATCAACTTTTATGTTGAAAAACATGGTCAATTCTTACTAATTAAACAAAATTTATTTAAACGTTAGAACAAGTAACAAAACCAAAGGATTGACCATGTTTTTCAACACAAAAGTTGATTTTTCTCGAAAACGGTCAACTATAGAGCTTATGACTAGTATCTTTTATGTGTAGAAAACATTGGCGGTTCAAATGGTTGTCTCAAAACCGTACTTTTTTCAGTGGCGTAGAAGTTGGGGAGAAAAACACCCACTACCCCTTCAAAATCTTCACCAATTATGACTGAAAAAAATTTGTTACCGCACAGAACTTAGCTTACTATGAGTAGAAAATGCTCACAAAAGCTGTTTTCTGTATGATAAACGGTTCCGGAGATATTCGCAAAAAACGAAATTTTTTCTTCAATTTCAACACCCTGTATCTCGAAAACGAAGCCTTCTACGACATATGTTTATAGGAACTTTTCTCCTTAGAAACATCTGTTCTATCTCCTGTTGAAGTTTGTCTACAAAAAACTAACTCACCCTGTATAAGTTTTATAATGATAGTTCCACACAACTGAAGCATATTCGATCTTGGAACGAACAAATGAATTGTATAATATTATTATTGATTCACTATTGTTGAACAGGCGGCAATTCCGGATGATAAAGCCCAGCATTCTGTAGGCGCTAGAAACAATTGATTCGATGTGAGACGCAAATAACAATTTCACGTCAAACAAAACTCCCAAGTCAACAAGTTTGTAATTGTAAATAATAGGCGTAATTTCCTTGGTGAAAGTCATTACAGTGCACTTACTAATACTAAGCTCCAGATGATTGATTACACACCAAGTACTGAGTGCATCCAAGTCATGCTGCGGTGAAATAAAACATAAAGAATGCTTTACTGTCGACTAAAGTTTTAACTCGTCTGCGTAAAGGAGATAAATAAATTGAATAGGAGTGGTCCAAGTACAGGCCCTTGAGGTACATCTGAATTGACATGAAATGATACGATTTAAAACCTCTATACTCTACATATTGGTATCTATCACTTTGGTAAGAATTCCAAAATTTGAAATGTATTGTAAATTCAAAGCTAGACATTTAATTCAATAAAATATGGTGATCCATTTTATCAAATCCCGTTGCAAAATCGAGGTAGATACAATCAACCTGGCCACCCTCATGAATAAAATCAGCGAAGTATTGACTGTAGCAACCTAAGTTAGTAAGAGTTGATCTGCCAGGCATGAATCCAGCTGCTCTGAGGATATCTGCAGTTTTATATGATTGAAAATGACATAATATAAGACATATTCGAACATTTTGCAGAAGTTATTCATGATGGCAATTGGGCGATAAGTAGTAGCCTCATGCCTATTACCTTTTTTAAAAACTGGTACTAATTTTAAAACTTTCCACATATCAGGAAAAGAATGCGATTTTAAAGCTAATGAATATATAAATGCCAGTGGAACTGCGAATATATTGATGCAATCTTTCACGAAGAAAGCAGAAATTTGATCTTGACCCTTCGTGTGACTTGCCTCAAGTCTTTTAGTAACTTGAATCACTTCAGAGAGACTAACAATTGAAAGAGATCGATTATTTTGAAATTATTAAAGCTATCCGAAGGTTTATTTATTAGTTTAATTAGAGTCAATATAGACACTTTGGAAGTACTTTGCAAACACATTAACAATATGATGAGGACTAGGGTAGCTAAGATTATCAAATTGAACGTGTTCAGAAATAGAACTGCTTTTAGTTTTGGTAACCAAATGACCAGGGTTTTGATTTCCGATCTTAAGAGTCTTAAATTCATTAAAAATCATCCAGTTTAACATCTTTTTTGTATTTACACCAATATTTTTTCTTAAGTCTGATATTCTTTATTATGTTAGACGTGAACCAAGATGGAAACGTATTGTTTTTCTTGGGGGAAGTGTATGGAACGCATTTTATTAGCAAATCAACAAATTTATTTTTTAAACCAAAAGAACAAAATAGTTCACAATTACTAGATAAAGAAGTTACAAAGCCGCTGGAGATAAAACGAAAGGGAAATAAAGTTCTCTATGGCAGTTTTTGTAAAAGAAGGTGACTGCTAACTCTGAAAAAATGCTGCTATTTGTAACATGTCTTGAACTATTTAAAAACTAGTGAAGATTTCACACTGTAAACATATTTGAGACTATTGATAATAAAAAAAATCACCCTTATCCACTAAAAAAACTATTAAAGTGTGTGAAGGTCGAATTCAATTTATTTGAAAGTCTGAACTTATTTTCTTCTCAGATCAAAACTGGAAGTAGGAGCATGTATTTTGCAGTAAACACTTATTTACAAAACTGTAAAGATAAGAATAATATTTACTTGTGTATGAAACTTCATTTCACTTTGTTTGAAGGTAAGGAGTGGTGACTCAATGTGAAAAGAAGAAATTGATAAGATAATATACATTTTGTTTAGTTTGCGTCTTTGTTATTTGCTCGTATACAAAGATTGATTCATTTCAAGTCTCTGAATCAACTGTTTTTGCAATAAATCTCATGACCACAAATTCAATTGCAATGATAGCTTAGAATTCCTTTTGTCTGATCTTGTTTTTACTTGGTTTTAAAAATATTTTGCACTTAATTGATAACCACATGTTCACCTACAAAAATGTAAAGCTAGGATCGAACCATTTAGTTATGTTTTTAGGCAAGTGTGTTTACGCCAGAAGTTCAGAGATCTTCTTTAGTATGTTTCTTTTTTACTTTTTGTGTTTCAATGACATTTTTGTCTATCATTCTGAAAATTTTCCAGTATTTTGCAACAGAATTCCAAACAATTAAAAAGCAGTCTGTATTAAATCATTTAGTGTAGTTTTGCTTTAAGATACCATGTTTTGAGTATGTAGGTGTATATAAGGTGGTCTATCCCAAATCATTACCAAAGTATCTGTTTGCTTGACTATAAAAAAAAAAGTTCATGGCTGAAAGCAATATCCTAAACAGTGGCGGCGCTGGTAATAAAGGGCACAGGGGCACGTGCACACACAACCACCAAGATAAACACAGAAACAAATTCGCATGCATTATTTTAATCCGCACATTAGGCGCATACAATGCCAAAGCTCAAAACTATGTTCTGGGGAAAGTTCTGAAGTGTACCTATTTCAAGTATGATTCGACTGACTACGGTATCTGCGCCATACACGCTTATACCGTCGGTTTGGGGCACAAAGCAGCGTATCTCCAGTAAACGTCTTGCCTTCATAGTGTACAATGTGTGAATTCAATTCGGAAACGTGAATTCAATTCCAAGACGTTAAGTCCAAAGTGACGTCTATTTCGTCTATTATCAATGATGGAAGTTAATTGTGTGTAAAATCTTTAAAAAAACCACTATCATTTGTGTTCTAGGCAAAGTGGACATACGTGAACAGTTAGACAGTGCTTATTTGCGACACGAAATTAAGTACAACGAAATTGTGGAAAAAAAACGTCATATTTTGTGGCGGTTAATTATACGTATGAAATTTTGCGGAGCCTTTGAATTGGCGTTACAAGGTCATGATGGGACATTGACGCAGAAAAATCCAGGTATTTATGTAGGTTTATTCAACTTTGCAGCTGCATACACAAGTGTTCGGTGTCTCAAAAACTATTCAGAACGAATTGCTAGATGCAATGTTGCAAATTTACAAGCAGGAAATATTTGAAAAAATTAGTTCTGCCAATTTCATTGCTTTGGAGGCAGATGAAACTACAGACACTTCTAATCATCAGCAGATGGTTGTTATTATTCGATACGTGTTTAATGGATAAATTTTCTAGAGGTTTTAGACTTTTTTTTAATCCGGTTGGACATAACGCTGATGTATTAGCAAAAACATTGTTGAATGAATTGCAAACTATTTTAAATTCTCCTTCTGAGTCTGATAACAATAAACTAATCACTCAAAGTTAGGATGGAGCGTCCGTGATGAGTGGTAAGACAAATGATGTCCAAGCCATTATCAAAACAACATTTCCACATGCACATTATATTCACTGTTAAGGTCCGTTTTCACGCTCATGCAATTTGCGCAAGTTGATTTGTGCATGCCAGTTTGCACAAATAAAACTGAATTTCGAGGTCCATTTTCACGCTCATGTAATTTGCGCAAGTTGATGATTTTTTTTTAAAACGGGTCAGTCTATTTACACTAATTTGTTCACCACTACAGATATCGGTGAGTGTCGCGTGTTTGAACAAAAATTACGATGGACCACGAAGACCTGTTGTTAGCACTAGCTGGTGTTTGTTTAATTGAAAAGGTAAAAGTGCCAAAAAAGAAAAGACCAAGAAGACCGCAAAAATTTTTTATACAGCTCAATAAATTCTGTAATGAATCCTTTTTTTTTGACATTGTTTAATAACCAACATACAACACAGACAAAATAATTATGTAGATAACAGCACGGTGTCACAGAATACCGAAAATACAAAAGTCACGTGCAGGTTGCAGGTCAGGATAGAATACGCTACTACTGAGTATGCGTCGAGTTGGAGTGTCGTTTACACGTTCATGCATTTGTGCCAACCACAAGCAAATTATCTGACCGGCCAGATTTTACTCAAGTCAAATAATTTTGCTTGCACAAGTGAACGATTTTGGTTCTCATGCAACAATGTACTTGTGCCAATTGGCTTGCACAAATCAATTTGCGCAAATTGCATGAGCGTGAAAACGGACCTTTACGCGCATCAATTTAATTTAATTATTGAACGAGCACAGTGCAATAAAAAGTAAACATTTTCTTTGCAAATTTGCGGTCATTTTCAAGCTTTTTTTCTCGATCGCCAAAACGAACGGTAATTCTTGATGAAATAGTCAAACGTAGATCACCACGCGCTGTTTCTACACTCTTTTGAAAATTCGAACTGGGATCATATTATTTGAACACCAGGATTGTTTCAAAGAATGTTTAGACAAAATTGTGGACGAAGATGGGATGGATTCAGTTACTATTAGTGAAGCAAGTGGTTTATTGAAACATTTGAATTGCGCGGAATTTCTCTACTGGTTGAAAATATTTCATTTCATCATGCCACATGTTGAACTATTACTTAATCAGACTCCAATGCGCGGGATTGACAGTATTCAACTGCAAAACTCACGAGTCACCACTGATTCTATCTTCTTAATTTAATACAACAAACAAATAACCGAAGTGAAGCACACTACTACCTTGAAAATCTAACACTTTTTGGCGATGTTTTCTATAGATTGGCCAGTATAATTATTGTGACTGGCAGGAATCCATAAATGTATTATCCAGCGAAATTTCAATTCAAAATTCGACTTGCACCAACAATCTATGAAACACACATAAATTTTATAGTTTCGCATAAAACTTGATTGTTCAATATTGTATAATGTGTAATTACGAAAATATTGGCATTTGTTTTGACTTAAGTATGCTTTCATGGCAATCACGTAACAATGATAGCTTATCGAGAAGTACCCCTATTGTTCAACCGGTGCGTTATCAATATTAATCTGAAGCACTTACATCGCACGTCATTCCTAGATCAATTTTCGAATTGAATAACGCGTTGTTAATTTTAAGCTATTGCATATAGCTTTTATCGCGGGCTTTGAGCGCGGCGACCGAATCAAGAAATTCCGTAACCTAACACCCCCCACTCCGCCTACCATGTAGCTCGGCCGAGCGTTCGCTTAACGTGTATGTATATGGTACGACTGTACGAAGCTCGCACGGATCGAGACGAGTTGCTCCGAAATCGGACGAATACGTAAGCAGCTGTTTGTGAGAAAGTATATAGGTGTATAGGTATCTATCATATCTTTATAATGCCACACTCACCGCATGTGCATAAGTATACATGTAGGTATATATACTGTTGTAGATACTGTTCCAAAAGGTGGGGTAGCTATTTACCAAAATAATAATAATGTTACTAATATCATGACTCCGAATATTGAAATAAATATTGCACACGTTAGCGATGTTAATGTTAGGCGCTCATTTGTTGGAAATATTTGTGCGTGCTTATGCAAACTTAGAAATGGCCTACACATAGTCATGGTAGCAATTTACATTTATCCGAATCCAAAATTGGACGAGGTAGAGCATTTTATTCATCGCACTTTACTGGAGTACACTGAAGAAGGGTCGAAAATACTTGGTACAAATGGTAATAAATTTCCACTTATCTTGGCTGGCGATTTCAACATCAACTTCGCTGATAAAAAATCTGAGCGGTTGACAACTTTTCTTTCGGAAAAATTGAACTTGAAAATGAATAATGATCCACAAGAATCCACAACAAAATATGGGACCACCATTGACTCGGTATTTTCCAGATATTTAGAGGATTTCAAGTCTCAAACTTATGTCTCTTATTTCAGTTACCATAAACCTATAGTTTCAATGATAACAAATTCCTGAATAACAACCTACATGTATTGTAAGATAATAAAAATATTTCAAACGATATTAACTTCTCATTTATTTAATAAAAAAAAAATTGTTTTCTCATCGGTCACCACGCTCAAAAAGTGTTACTTGAATTAATATCAAAGAAAAAACTTGAATTAATATCAAAGAAAAAAAATACTGCATAAATAAAAAATAAATAAATAATTAAAATTGCATACGTTGATAAAAAATGCTATGCAATAGCTTTACCGCGGCAACTGGGGAAGATGAGGTACTTTTCGAGAGATACTGAAATAAATTGCAGTTCAAACAGTTCAATAGGTTATCAAAAAAGGGATATTTTCATCTTTAATCAGTCTTGGTGGAAAACCTTCCATAATTAGTTCATTATTTTTGATAAATACAGATTTATAAAATACACTATATAAATTGGAAACAATCAACGATTATTAAACTTCTAGACACAAACAATGAAAGATAATTTCAATTCAATTATAAGCTATGTTCAAAGTACAATCCATTGTTCTTCACTAGACGTGAATAGATATGAACTAAGTGTTATGTCGATACCAATTTTCGTTGATGCATATTTTGCTAAAAGTATATCATTCTCAAAAGTGAGACACGTTAACTTTTTTTATCTCAATACCCTATTCGCAGGACACAATGGAAGTTCAACTTGATAATGCTGTAGAGATACATCTAGAATTATTCAACAAACCTTATAATGAGGTTCTTAAGAGGCTCCATTTGTTATGGATGGCGTTATTAAGGGGTCAAAATTGAGAACCATTATTGTTTCGCACGTTTTGCAAAATATTTACAGGTGTTTTACATTGATATTTCCCATTTATTTATGATGCTCAGGAATATGAACGTTTTTGAGTTATTTCGCTATTTCCTATCATCACAGGTACAAAATTCAGAATTTGTGAAATGGTTCCAAGTAATACCAAGAAGTAATGATGAGCAGAACTGTCTGAACTCATGCAGCGACATTGCAAATTAGTAATTGGGCCAGCACTGGGAGGAAGAAGCTTACACCTGAAGCCACAACTTTGGATGGTACAGTTTCAGAAATACCCGAAGTAAACGAGGAGGTTAAGTATCTGGGAGCAATCCTCGATCAGAAGCAATAGTATCGCCTTGGGTTTACCGACAGTAGAACGTAGGGTCTTAAACCCAATTGGTCATAATAACCTTCATCAAGTTACTGGTATGGTGGCCGTAAGACAGTAAACCCGATTGCAAAAAACCTTGTTTAGTTATTGGACCGCCATGAAGTCCATTCTTGGCCTACTTCTCCTATATATTCAGGTGAAGCGGAGGCCTGCAGAAAAGTAAAAAATACCGTCCTAAAACTCTTGCAAGCTGACCAACACATCTACGCTTATTTGGATATGATACGAAAGAAGTTTTAATTTTTGGGAGCCGTTTGGAGTCGTACCAAACAGGAAAAATGAGTCTTGTGTGTATCTTTTGTTCGAAATTTGCTACACAGATGGAAATAAATGGATTGAACTCGTATCTAACCAAAACTATAGGTACGTACGCAGGCGGAAATATACACTATCGAAAGAAAGGTTCTCGAGACCAACCTTACTCATGTGAAACCATCAAGGGCGTTTAAAGGAAACTTATTGCCTTCACTCTTTAGAATGATACTTATTTAGGGATTTTCGAAATTTTGATTTGACTAACATGACAACCTTGATGAACGAAATGGCAGATTCGCTGGCCAAATAAGGATGTTCCTTCATATGACCATAACCATGTTGTGAAAGGATCATCTGAGGATGGAAATAAGAAGAAATGAGAAACAAATCACAACTGGGACAACTTTCAAGACGAGTGAAGTAATTTATACTTCAATCAACATAGAACCATTGAAGTTACTACATCTTGGAAAATAGGAAATGAGTAAGATGTTTGGTATGCTGGTTTGACGCTGTCCTTTGGAATATCATCACAACAAGAAGAGCATTGATGGGGAGATTTAATCAACTTATTACGAAGGAACAAGAAACAGCTAATAGAAACCTAAGAAATCATAGAAACCTTATCTAGGAAGCTCCCATAAGAAGCCCAGAACTCCAGCATTACAATAAGATCCAGAACCAAAGATTTTCAATGCTATGTAAGGATGAATTAAGTTTTAATCAACAGAATCAAGGATTAGGTTACAGAACGCTATTTTATCTTCAATATCTGTGAATTAATTTAAAATGTTCCAACCTTCCCCTTCCTACAGATACCCCCCAACCCCACCCAAAACAAACTGGAAATTAAGATAGTATTGTTACATTTAGTTTCCAATTGTTTCCACAGCAGTTAAATTTGCAGGTGTGGTTGGATTGTAAACAGGTAACCTTGATCCTCAATTCCATCAAGCATGGATCGGTGAAACATCATGTATTTCTTGTTTAGGACAATGAATGAAACATGTCTAAACCGCGCGTATGCCTATAGCAAAACCAATTAAAACCCGTGAAGTCTATGAAATTGTTTGTAATTACAAACGATCTTACTAACACTCACCTGGTAAGACACATATGCAGAACAAGAGAGCGCATGCAGTGTTAGAAGAACAACAACTTGCAACTGGTCCGACAGTTAAAATAGCACCGTATCGATTAGAATATCCTCAATGAATAATGAAACATATGGTCTGTGTATATGTGTAGTTTAGTCGAATCAACTTCTGCTAAATATGTCGCTGTTAACTATTTTCTTCGTTGTAGTTTGAATGTGTCATTTGCATTTTAAAGGATTAGTTACAAGAACTCCTCGAGAAACTACTTGGCTATCTTGTCGTAATGGAAAGTATTATGAAGCTTAATTTGGAAATGTGGCTTTCTGGAATACGTGCAGAACTTGCTTCTACTTATTTCAAGAGGGTTTTTAAATTGCTTTACTCATTTGGCGGGCTCGATCATTAAAAGCGTATAGAAGTTATACCAACAAATATAGTTATCCACAAAAGTTATTAGGTTTTCTAGATCTATCAATAACTGCAGCTAATAGTTCCAAACAGACCTTTCACTTTCTCGAGCTCGTCACCAGGACGAGCAAGCTGCAGTGCTACCCCATTGACAAAAATAATGCTAGATACCGAAGTGCATCTAACATCTACGCGAAAGTAGATGACCAGTATTTTGAAGCTTAATTTGGAAATGTGGCTTTCTGGAATACGTGCAGAACTTCTACATATTTCAAGAGGGTTTTTGAATTGCTTTAATCATTCGGCGGGCTCGATCACTAGCAGCGTGTAGAAGTTACACCAACAAATATATTTATCCACAAAGGTTACTAGGTTTTTCTAGATCGATCAATAACTGCAACTAATAGTTCCGGACAGAAGTTTCACTTTCTCGAGCTCGTCACCAGGACGAGCAAGCTGCAGTGCTACCCCATTGACAAAAATAATGCTAGAAGTGCATCTAAGATCTTCGCGAAAGTAGATGTCCCTCTAAGATAACCCAATGGAATGTAAAACATTAACTAAATGAAGTGACGGGGAAGGTTAGTAACATAGTGACAAGATGGCGACACCAAACAATATAGAAATGAACAAATGAACAAAATACTTTTCAGATATTATCCATTATTATTCGTGGATGATATCTAAAAAGTAATTTGTTTTCTATTTGGCAAACTGGAAGAATATAAATGTACTGCCTATTCCAATTATTGTTTATTTAAACGAGGGCACGAAATTTTCAACAAATTGTAATTCAAGCAGTAAAATATAATAAATTGTAATGTAAATTTATTTTCTTTTCTCGCAATTCATGTATGATAGGTACTACCAGTTTCAAGGTCTAATCAATTTGCAACTCATCTTCAGGTATATATAAGTGGCTGAATTAAAGAAATATTCATATCAATGTTGTTATATTTAAAACTATTTGGAATAAATTAAATAAAATTAATAGTTAAAATTACTTACATTCAATAAATAAGGTTCCAATCATCATAATTATTGTAAAACATTGAATTTGTACAAATTAAAGTCATCAAGTTTTTTATAATGTTTACATGTTGAAATCTAAGATACTACAAATTGGAAATTATATAGAACCTAGACAGTGTAACTGTAGATAAGTGATAATAAAAAATTATATGAAGTTGAAATTTGAATTCAAATGGAAAGTTAAATGTTAATATTGGTGACATATATTATTAAAATCATAAATTATAATGATTGGGTTAAAGAAAACCTTTGAACATCCGAAATAAACTAATTAAATTTACCTCGAATTATTATGATGTAGTTGATTATATCATTTTGTAGATAATAATTTATTTATTTTCAAGTTAATGCTGTAAAAGTAGGATTATAATTTGAATAGTTAGTACTTCGTTATTTTTAAACGATTTGTGTATTTATAAGAGTTCGAGATTATTAAGATAAAGCCCTTTTGTTGCTATATGTAAAATTTTGAACGTTGTATTCGGGTTAAAATTATGACCATTCTCTATCAGATAGTAAGTGAATTGCGAGAATCCAGAATTATTGATATCAAGAAAACGTATGAAGCCTTTCAATCCAATTTTAACATTTCTATATGTTGTACCTATGTAAGATTGCTTCGCAAAACTTACATGATAATTGATTTATGCCACCATATAGATTTCTAACCTAGTTAGTTCGGTAATATCACCAATAAAATCTCAAATATTCTTAAATCTATAGTAAAAATATTATATAAATCTCCAAATTCTCTTAATTACCTACTTTTGAATAATAAGAATATATAATAGACAAATTAGAAAAAAGTGACATTTAACAACAAAAGGACTTTATCTTAATAATCTCGAACTCTTAGAAATACACAAATCGTTTAAAAATCGAACTTATTTGTTCAAATATCTATCAGAATATATTTAATCTCTAGGACCTCGTCTAGAACCATCATAATGTAAATATAATTTATACTTAAGCAGTGCAGAGGAAAAATATTGGACTATCTTAGGGTGAGTATAACTTCCACCGCTTCTGAAATAAAATACAGAATTGAACAGTTACCCAACAGACATACAAGGATCTGAGAATACTAATTTTTTTTATACTTTGATATTCGAAGAATATCGTGTGAGCCAGCGGAATGTTGGGAGAGGAGATAGGCATTCGTATTTTTCTTGAAGGTTATAGGCATAGGGAACGATTTCCACTTCGCTGTTCGATAAAAAAGTCTGGTAAGAAGAAGTTCGGCAGGTCTCGAGCTTGACTAGTTTGAGCTCGTCTAGTTCGCCTATCTGAAATCTCTTGTGGCGACAGACGAGATTTCTGATGAACACCGACCATGGAAATATCTATAGATAGAAAAGGGAGAGATCTCCCACCTGTATACGATGTTCTAGTGGGGTGAATGAAATCGTAAGTGTGACATCATCAATCAAACCAATTGCTCTCATCAGGATAGAATCCAAGAGCTTCAGCGTATGTTTGGGAGCCGAGAACTCCAAACATATGAACAGTACTCCAGGACAGGTCGAATCTGCTCTTTGTAGATTATGAGGAGCTGCTGGGATGTAAAGTAGCTCTTGGCACGGAATAGAAAACCAAGTGTTTGTGGAGCGGTTTTCGCAATGGACCTCACATGATCGTTCCAAGAGAGTGGTGATTGTTCCATGAGAGTTTTGGCTTCATTATATTCTACTAGATTATCAGATCCCCATTTCAAAATCTTCGCCAGATCTCTATTAATTGAGTGAACCTGTTTCTGTCTCTCTCCTCTGCCTTCATTGAATGGTATATGGGCTCTAGATAAAAAAGCGGTATGAAGTGTACCATCATTTGCAAAGCTCTGAACGGGACAGGTGGTCACTTCCAGTAGGTCGTTTATATGGAGAAATGTCCAAGAACATTAAATCGATAAATAAGACTATAAAAGAATTCACACTGTGGATTCACTATAACAAGGGGTTACCCTCCAGCTGAGTGTAACCCCTTGTTTGCATTATTATTCCCAAATAGTATTTAAACAGGGACATTTTGTTTTATAATTTAGCTTACTCTGATGATGGCTACTTGGTAGCAGTACTTTAACAGTATTTTTTAGTGGATAAAAGTGATTCTTTCTTATTTATAGATAAATAACAGTTGGTAGGTATACAGAAAAAGCATGTTGCTCACAATGCTGAAACGAATATGGAAAATTTTTCCTTCTCAAATTGATGTTAATTTCTCAACCCCTTATAATTGTCAGGCCTATGTTTTCAATTTGTTTGTGTTCATTGATATTTTAAGCGGGAATGAAAATTGAGGTTACTGGTTGAACCCATTGGGTCACAGACGTCTAATAATCGAAACTTTTAATCGCACAAAATATCATCAAATATTCAAGTGAGTTTAATTATGTTCCCAAGACTTTTTCCGGAATAAATTTATTCTCAAAATTTACTTTGTCCGAATTAGAATGGAGCTCTTCCAAAAACCTTATATTATGTTCTCATGGATTCCGGGGGTCATGATACGTGTAAAATGGTTGAACCTCGATATCAATCGAACATACAATTATTAATTAGTAATTTTGTATAGATTTTTGATAACCAAAAAATTGAAAGTGTAATCTAGTTTACAAATATTTTAAAACCTCTCTTTAATGTAATAGAACCAGACCGATTTAATAAACAGCTGATATTTCTTCCTTTGGTTAACACTGAACGATTTCTGAACTCCAAAGTTGATCATTCCTAAAATGCGGGAAAAGGACCCAATTCATTGTTGTTCCATCCATAACAAGAATAAAAAGCTGATGAAATGCATAGTTTATTTTAGCCCATCACAATTTGCAGATACCTGACAAACTCCTTGACAGATATCTCTTTGGCATCAGTTATAATGACATTTTTACCTAGGGATCACCGTCGGTTGCTTCTTTGTTCTCTTTCAGATCAGTTTTGCACTTGAACTCATTGCATCGGGAATTCTCATTCCGCAAAAAAGATTCCTGGTTCAGAAGCCAAAGATGTTTTCAATCTGTTGAGTGAGCTTCTGCCAATTCCTTGTTGAGAAGTCCAAAAAGGCTTTCCAGTCAGATTCAGCGGATAATGACAATTTTCAAACTGAGCTCTATCACTCAATTGTGTCTATTCGAATAGCATAACCAGAAAAGGTTGTTATCCAGGAGTTCAATAGTTCCACGAGAGTATCATCACAATATTAATTCTACAAATAAAAACAACGTCTTACCTGGTGGCTCTAGGCATAGAATCGAAACTCCTAGATGTAGAATCCCTCCGTTCTTCGAACCCCGTCCGGTCGACGACAGTTCCTTGTTTTTCCAGATGTTCGTAAAACGATTGCTGACATTCTCTACTGGCAAAGTCCACTTGTATCTTGGTGCCTTTTAGATTGTAAGCCCTCATTTTCACAACCGCCGACTGGGCTCCCACCATCTGTTCGTAAAATACCAGCGCTTGTCCCCGGTCCCTGTCGAAATTCACTTTGCTGATGGGCCCGAAAGGCTCGAACTGCATCCTCAGGTACTTGTCGTTCACATTTTCCACCACACCGTCCACCCACACACAATTCGTCGGCATCGATTTTCCGAAACCTAATTTGACGCGGTTGTTCCCCAAATGTTCCCCATCCATCTTCCTGATCGCTTTCACCACACTCACTATATCCGAGTACTGACAAAACGCGTACAAACTAACATTGCCCTGGTTCTTGATGTCGATTTCGATAATTTCCCCGAACTGATCGAACTGTTTCCTGAGATCGGACGCGGTGATGTCTTTTTCCAAGTTGCCAATGAACAAGGTCCGCGTAGCTTTTGGATGAAACTCGTCGATCTCGGCTTCGTACGGTCTCAAGTCGTTGTCCTCGACGTCGTAACCCTGATACGCGGCCACCTCGATTTTGCACCCGAAAAACAGTTTGTCGTAACTCACTTCGAGAGCCTTGTCGACGTCCTCCGGCTTTTTGAAACACACGATCGCGTGCCTATCCGAATTTTGACCGACCACTTTGACGGACGTCACTTTGCCGTGCTTTTTGTACTCGTGATAGAGACCGTCTTTGAGCGACGTATCGGATGATCGTAAAGGTAAGTTTTTAACACAGATCGCGAGAGGTCTCCTGTCGTCCGAATGCACTATATGGCTGTTTGCGGCCAGTCTCCTCGATTTCGGTGAACTCGTCGAGCTCGTGTCCCTTGATGTTGAGGAACTTGAGGAACTACTACTGCTTCTAGACCGCGACCTGCAAATGGAAATGATTCGGCGATTAGTCGAGTGAGTAGGACACAGTACCGGCTTCACCGTTTTTCAATTAATAATGACCCGCAACACAATTTCAACAGATCATCAACCACATAATCACAATTTTAGAATTTTATCACGTCAGTTTAAGCTTTCATCCGGTAAATCTTGATGCAGCAATAAGCAATGATGTGTCTTTCTGAGAGATTTCAGTAAATGTTGATCAAACATATTATCACGGCGGTTCTTTAATGTACAGCTACGGTTCTTGGGGTAAACATCTAAAATAAGTATTAATATCTTCATATAATATTCATTTCACATGAACATTCTTCTATGATTAAATTAATCAAATCGAATATGTCACATTGACATTTTTAAACGCAATAAAAATTTAATTATTTTGTCCATTTTTAAGCTCTACGTTTATTAAATAATTTAGTATATTTTCGAAAATGCAATATTAAAATTCGACATTGCAATTAAACGATTTAATAAACGTAGTGATATTTAACAAAGTGACTGAATTTTTATTTGATGGTTATATTAGTTCGGAAATATTGAAATTCATTCTAGATATTGACAAGAGTATATCGTAATTAAATTTTCGATTATCGTTGTCAATAAAATATTTATTTGAGAGTAATGCACACAAATCATTAGAAATTTATGAAAATCAAAGTTAATTAGTTTCAAATGATTCATTAATTTGTAATGTCTAAAGCGATGTACTTCGTGTATTTTAAATAATTTAATTTTCTAAATTCCGAAATATGTTTTAGCAAATTTCTTCTATCAACCGTGATGTTAGTAATAATTTTTATTTTTACTCAATCAATTTTCATAATTACCATGAGAAGATTTAAAAATTGAGAGAAATATGTAAGCCAATCGATTACGGTTTTCAATAAAATATTTATTTGAGAGGAAAGCACACAAATCGTCAGAAATTTATGAAAATCAATGAAAATTAGTTTCAAATGATTCATTAATTTGTAGACGTCTAGAGCGATGTACTACGTATATTTTTAAATAATTTAATTCTCTAAATTCCGAAATACCTTTTAGCAAATTTCTTCTATCAACCGTGATGTTAGTAATAATTTTTATTTTTACTTAATCAATTTTCATAATTAACATGAGATTTTAAAATTAGAGAAATATGTAAGCCAATCGATTATCGTTTTCAATAAAATATTTATTTGAGAGGAATGTACACAAATCATCAGACATTTATGAAAATCAATGATAATTAGTTTCAAATGATTCATTAATTTGTAGATGTTCAGAGCGATGTACTTCGTATGTTTTAAATAATTTAATCGTCTAAATTCCGAAATATGTTTAAACAAATTTAAAGTCAATCTATGAAATATTTAATTTTTAAATATATGAATTTATTACTTTTCGTTTCAGGTTTATATAGAAGTGTGGGTTAAATAATTCGATTCTGGTAATTTCCGAAGTCTTAATATAATTTTAATTTCATGTAAGCATGTTCATTTAGTTACATGAAATTAAGCATGTTCATTTAGTTTGAATAAAAATTGTCTATTTATAGCATCTTACTGATAATTCAAATAAGGATATTTTCTAATTTATTTTTTCAAGTTTAAATAATAATTCCTTATTATTAGTTATTAATAATTACAATGAACACAAATACAATATGCGAAACTTCATTAATATAATAGCCAAAGAAAGTTACCTAACATTGTAACAAACCAGTTAAATATTGGAAGATTTTTTAACATACCATAGGTCTTACAGAATGATGTTTTCTTCGAACTACGACCAGGTAGATATATTGACACAACAGTCTGTTCCTCCAGGTAACTGAGTTTATCGACCCTTTTCAAATCTTATGTTCTGATTATCGGATTGTTATCTTAAATAAGGTTACCTAGTAGGATTACTACAGGCCCGTCTAAGTACTTCATAACCAAGCACATTGGTTCATAAAATATCTTGCCCAATCTAAAACCTCTTGTCAAATCGCTTAAGAGTTAATTTATCAAATTTATACACGGAAGAAATGAAGATAAATATGAATCAATAATGTACCAAAACAATAGCATGCACTCTACAACATTATTTAGTCGTGGTTTTTTTGCTCACCCCCATTTGGTTCAGATATTCCAAAATTCGACAACAATTTAGGTTTAAAATCACCAGACTCTTATTTCTTCGAAGAATCAAAGATTACTAATCTATGCCATGTGAATAAGAATGAAAATTAGTTCTACAAGTACAGAGTACATTCAATGTTACGGAATTTTTACTGATTGGTAATGGTTATTCATTACAAGCATAACTCATCTTTTATTTTGTAAAATTTCATATCTTAGGATTGTTCTCTTTTAAGCAGGTACGACTCTGGGTTTGCACAATCGATATTTGATTACATTAGACTAAACAATATGAGTATGCAATTCAAAGTTTTAATGACTCACAAATAACAGTAGCGCCGTTTGTATTCCTCTTTACTTCTAATATGTATTGAATATATAATGGAAAGTAAAATGAATAGCAAAGTTTTATTGTAGATTATGTTAAATATCATATTCTAAATATACACGATATCTTTTTTCTATCTATCGTGAAGTTTGTTGAAAAAATGGATTCAATATAATTTTTTTATACTTTCACTACACCAGAGATAAACCTATAAAGTTCAAGTTTTTGTGAACCGATTTTCTTACTCCTTTTTATCAAACAAAGACAAACAAATCAGTACAATGGATCCAAACAGCAGCTACATTAAACCAATTTTAACGCAGATTGAAAAATTTGTTTGAATCATTAGAATCCCAGATATATCTTTCATTGAAGCAGTTTCAAATGAAATTACAAATGTTTGCACAAAACGTTTTTAGAATCATTATTTGAAAAAATGCATTTTGCAGCGATATAAGTGTAAGATGCAGCGTGTCGAATTCCACTTAAAAACAAGTTTAAACTGGAATATATGCCAATACCTAGAAAATTTGTTATCAATATTACTATTTAATGAAAATGTGATTATTTTAGTTTTATCAATATTGCGTTGTAGATATTAGACTTAAACCATTTATCTAGTGTGTGACAAATTTTTATTTTTAGCAAATCGACATTTTACCTGATAAAGCAGCTGAATTATCATCAACAAATTGAAATAATCTTTCAATCAATACAATTGGTAAATCATTTGTGTGAATTATATATAAAAGAGGTCTAATAATAGATTCTTGGGTACCTCAAGGATCTGTTATTGGACTCTTTTTTATGAATTTTATCTAACTTGATATACATATTAAATTAATTCCTTTCAGCTAAAAATTGGACTCTATCAGTGAGGTTCGATTTCATTAATTCAAATGCTATACGAGAACAAGGTGAAAAGTCCCTGAAAAATGAAACAAGAAATGATTTATTTGGTCAAAACTTATTTTATTTCTCAACATAATCTCCGTGTAGCCCGATAGATACACTTCGTCCAACGTTTTTCTAATTTTTCGATCCCTTCCAAATAATGGGATCTCGACAATCTTTCAAAGTAGGCGTTTGTTTCAGCGATGACCTCATCAAGTTTGGAAATAGATCGCAGGGGGCCAAATCTGGAGAATATGGTGGATGACGAACCAATTCGTAGCGCAATTCATGCTTTTTTGCCATTGTGACTACGGACCTGTGCGCCGGTGCGTCGTGGTGGAAGATGCTTTTTTTTCTTTGCCAAATGCGGCCGCTCTCGCTCTAATCGGCGTCGAATCGATCCAATAACTCTGCATAATATACGACTTTTCAAGGTAATCGTTATGAACTATACCGTGTGCATTCCAAAAAAACTGTCTCCATGACTTTGTTGGTCGATATGCCCACTTTGGCCTTTTTCGGCTTCGATTCGCCAGGACAAGTCCACTGTTTCGACTGTTCTTTGCTCTCTGGTGTGTTGTGTTGGGTCCATGTTTCGTCCACGGTTACGAAAAAAAGTCCTTCTTATCGCGCTTGAACATCGCCAAACACTTCTTTGAAGTTGTCACACGGTCGCGCTTGTTGTCAACAAAGAGCAAATGCGGCACTCATCTGGCAGATGGCTTTCTCATATTCAAAAAATTATGCATAATGTTGCTTACCCGTTTGGTTGAAATGTACATAGCTTTAGCAATCTCGTGCACCGATCATTCAATATCATACTATGGATTTTATCGATAATTTCTGGCGTTGTAACATCACTTGGACGACCAGAACGTTCGGCGTCCTTTGTGGTCATACTACCACAACGAAAATCAGTAAGCCCCTTGTCAATCGTTTCAATCAATGGTGAGGAGTCTCCATAATCCATAATGTTTAATATCAAGACCAGAAATTCACTTTTTTCCATATTCACAAAAATCATCAAGGTTGCTTCTTTCGATGGGTGCCAAAACAACTGAATGACACATGAGTCTTAAAATTTTAATGCGTTCTACTTAAAGATGTACATCACTAATGTCGCAAGGGATTTTCGTTTGTGGCGCCATCTGTTTTATTTTTAAGGGACTTTTCATGTTGCCCTCGTACCTCTTATTCCACATCATTCCAGTTTTCTCAGTAATATATTGTGGTCTACACTATCAAAAGCTTTAGATATATAGATGTAAATAGATAGCAGCAGTAGCCTGACTTTCTTTTAAGAGTGTAATAAGTCAGAAATAATCATATAGATTGCTCGTATAGTAGTTATACCTTTCCGAAATCTATTTTGTGAATAGTTTTAATTATCTTCTCTTTTTCAAAAAATTAACTAAACTGTCATATAGTTTTTTGCAAAATTTTACTAAATTTACTTAAAATAGCTATGAGAGAAATAGTGTAGATGTTTTCAGAAAGACTTAACACTGACATTTTCGAAAATATGGAAAAATGTTGCCGATTACAATATTTCCTTTATACTACGTACAGGGAGGGAAGTATAAAGCCTATCATCAGTGGGTCAAGGCAGACGCAAAAGGAGATCCACATCATAAAATAATCGACGCGGTGATAAAAGCCTGCCCACGTATATCGGTATTTGAGGAAGGGCCAGCACACTTGGACAAATACTGAAGGAAACATTGGTGTCTGCGTTGATATAAATATGTAGAGACGACAGTGCAACAGTCAGAAATATAATTATGAAGAATGAGCAGCAGCTTGTAATTCGTTAATTTATTTTAGATTTTGTTTTGTTTCATCGACATTAGCAGAATATATTTTCTACGAGTACCGATATTTTCTACGAATACCTGAAATTGATTGGGAAACTATGCTGTTTATATATAAGATCACTATAAATTTTGCTGTTTACACAGATATTCCCCTAGTTGATTCAGAAGATAAATCTAAAAAGTTACTATAGGAAATAAAATTCAGAATTAGGACTAACCATTTGATTGTTATTCCAAACTGGAACAGTTCATTTCCAAAAACATACAATAAGGGAAATTCAAATGTTACTTCTATTTATAGGGAACTAATTACTGAAGCCGAAAGGTTTGAGGGATCAATTTGGTATTTCCAGAACTAAGGCAAGTGCAAAATATTTCAGACATTCTGGCAAATGATTATTTATTTCACAAATACCAACAGAGTGAAGTTTCTTGGATCTAATTGGCTATTCAGTATTTGAAGGGTTGTGCGCTCAACAGTATTTTACGGATTCTAGAAAATGAGTTTTTTATCTTTACTAGTTAAATCCATCTAGATTTTCAATCGGGGAAAAGCCGTGTTGAGATCTAAAAGTGATAAGCATTTAAATTGGATTTAAATAAATTAAAACCATGTTCAAATAATCTACCTGTTAAAACAAGTTACAGTTCAACTTATATATTTAAGATTTTTTAGTTTTAATTTTTTTTTTCACATCATACAATATAATGGAAAATTTTACCGCATTCAAGTGCTATATTTAAATTGGTTTCAAAAAGAATATTAGAAATTTCAGCGGATATTGGCCCAAAATACGTCAACATTACAATCTTTTTGTCGGCTTCCGCTTTTATGTGATTCAACTGTTCAGAATTTAAACTAATAGATTATGACAAAAGAGTTAGTAACTGGGGATATACTATAATATTAAAAAGTAAAAAATATTTATTGAAGTTGATCGACGAAGGCAGCGGCAAAAATTTTTACCCTGACATATATCCTGGTATCGAGATTTACAAAATCGATTATAAGTCGTGTTTAAAATACTAGAAGGAACATTTTAACTAGGTATAAAGAACATTTTGCCCATATAAAGAAACATAATGGTGAAAAATCAGCGTTAGCCGAACATATTTTAAATACAGGTCACACCATTTTTTGAGAAAGTTCATCACTTTTGAAACCTAGTACGGACTAATATGTAGGTACTTTAGAAAGGATGGAAATGTATAAATGAAAAAGCAATATGATTCCTATTTATCTCCAGCTGAGCGTAACCTCTTGTTTGCATTATCATCCCCAAATAGTATTTAAACAGACACATTTTTATTGTAATTTAGTTTACTCTGATCCTCAGTACTTAACAGTAGTTTCAGTGGATGAGGCTGATTAGTTCTTATTTATAATGAATTATCACAGCAGTAAATGTTGAGGGTATCACCAGCCATAGATAGAGGCACACAGTGTCATCCTCAGACTGAGAGCGAATCAGGATGTCGGATAATAAAATTAGAGTTTTAGTATCTGCAGTATGGGCGGACAACCTTTTTAATACCCGAGCCAAATTTTGAAAATTAGAATTCAAAGCAAACAAGTATTATGAACCTAGCTATAACAGATTCCGCGAGAAATTGCTTTATGACAGTTAGGTTAGATTGATCTTTGTTCAATAAACCCGTTTTGACAGAGTGTGAAAAATATGGTTTGGAAACAGGTCGTGGATGACTAATTTCACACTCATTTCTCAAGGAAGTTTACACTTTTAAAACACAGTACAGATAAATATCTAGGTAATTTATAAAGGATGGAAATGTATAAACGAAATAGTACATTGTGTATCTATCAGTAAAAGCAATACATTCCCGGAAGACAATGTATATTGTTGGACGAGGCGTTAAGCCGAGGCCAACAAAGCATTGAAGTCTGGGAATGTGCTTTTACTACGAGGTACACATACTATTTTTTCTGAAATCGTAATCAACATCATCATAAATTAAGAAATTTTTATAAAATGGATAGTAATTTTTGAATACCATCTTAATGCCTATGAAAACGTTTCCTTGACAATCACGGTTTATTTAATGTTGTACAAAAGTAAGTTTCGGTTCAATACCTACTTATCGCTATAAATATTTAAAAATGTTTAAAATAGACGGTGATGATGATGTCCAGGTGTGCGGGACACCACCAGAGTTAGTAAATGCTGCAGAAAATGTCATCGTAAATTTATTGGCAAATAAATCCAAGGCAAAATATGAATTACAAACGCTTACAAACGTTTTATGGATTATTGCTAAGAAAAAAGACGACCTGCCGATCTGATAATGTTATGATTGCATACTTTTCCGATTTATTTACGAAATTGAAACGTTTATTACTCAAGCACCAGATTATATATACTTAATGAATAAGGTCCGTTCAAAATATAAGAATTTTAAAATTACCTAGATATTTATGTAGTGTTTACTTTTTAGGTTACCTTAATATTTGGTATTGCCGGTGCATGTTGCCGTGATGAACTATATCAATTGAATTTAAATGATAAAATTTTGGATCTAAGCTTTTGATTAAAATACCCGATAATAAAACGAATGAATCAAGATCATTTTATGCTTATATATTATATAACTTATATAACATTATATACAAAATATGTTGAATGTCGTCCAGAAAATTTTGAAAATTGCCGTTTTTTTTTTAAATATTGAAATGGAAAAGGTTGCAGTCAAGTAGTGGGAATACAGCAATTTGGTAAAATGCCTCAAATTGTCGCAAAATTTTTTACATTTGGCATATGCACATGAATACACAGGACATTGTTTGTGTGCTCTGCGTCAATTTTGGTTAATGCTGGAACAGATTTAATTAATTGCTTTAAAGATGCATGGGAGATGGAAATCCTCAACCATTGCCGAAGGATATTTAGAGGAATCTTTGGCAAATAAAGTACACATAGCAGATAAAATATGTAGAGAGCGAAGTGACAGAAAAATCTGCTAATACTATTAGTATTATTGCCGATGAAGAAAACAGCAATAACGTCGCTGACTATTCAGGTAACATAAAAGATAAATTTAGAGGGCGAAGTGACAAAGAGAATGGCTTTTCATGTAGAGTTAAGCCTATGTTTGATAACAATTGTAAAAACTGCAACATAACTACCGGGATATCAAAAATTATCTTGGTCAAGGGTGGTTGTGGAATCCAAAACGTGTGTCTTACGTTTGGAATAATAATGTCATAATTAATTTGAACTTTCTAAAAGTGTGAAATTTCGCAATTTTTTATACGAATATTGTAACACTCAGAAGCCTTTAGCGCTTTGGACTTTGGCCTATCGAAATTAGAAGGTTCGAATTATCTAAAAACATAATTGCATGAACGCCAGACGTCCTATGTAATTAGCTATGAACGAAATCATTTTGACATATGCCTCGAGGAGTTCGCTGCGCGTAAGTTAGAGTTTATACATTTTACCTCGTTCTTGTTAATTTGAGGCCGTTTCTTGCCCCGTGCGACCGGCGCCAGTTGTAATAAAGTGTTTTTGGCTATGGACCGCTGGCTTTTACCCGCTTCGTGTATAATTTAGTCGCGAGAAAATTCCCTTTTTTACGTCGCACGTTAGACGCGCGTAGCTGAGATCTGAGAATAGCTCAAACTGTTTTAATTAAATTTCCTATTTAATGGACATTTATCGAAAAAAGAAGGGTCCTCGGGCACGGTCGGATACTAAATTTAACTACATGGAGCGAAAACGGCACGCGAAAAGTCGTCGTAAAGCCGTATTAGGAACAACCAGTTTGCACTTTTCTAACTCGCGTGCTACGTGCTTCTCGCGTGAACGTCATTCGATTTACGGAAAATTAACTATTTCAAAACAGTTTTTGACCCGAATCGTGGCTATCACGACCTCTGAAAAGGTTCAAAGTTCACATAATTATTTCATAATTTGTAGTTCATTATTGTTTTACAACTGAAATAAATAGGTATGAAATTTGTAGGTTATTGATGATGTCAGTGTGACAGTGACCAAGATAATTTTTGATATCCCGGTATAAATATACAAAGATAGTTATAATAAACGTTCTATATGTGTAATAATATATTCACTAAATGTTCTTAATGTGAGTTAGTTGTTTGCTTGTATTTGTTTACTGTCTAAAATGTATTTTGGGGTTTGAAGTTGCTCCGAGACATTGTTGAGACATTTCAGAAAAAAACAATTTATTAAATTTCAGCTGAGGATAACCGCTTGTTTGCATTGTTATCTCCAAATAGTATTTAAACAGGCACATTTTGATTCCTAATTTAGTTTACTCTGATGGTGGCTACTTGGTAGCCGAAAGGTTCACAGTACTTTAACAGTATTTTCAGTGATAAAGGGTGATTATTTCTTATTTATAGTGCTAGATGTACGTAATTACATCTTACATCGAAATAAAATAATTGTTTGCTGTTGAAACACACCCAAGACTGCAATAAAATAAGTATCTATCCCGTGCCTTCAAACGTTCTTAATTATAATAATAAAGAAAAGTAGAAAGAGTACCTAGATGGAGACCTGCTAGACGCGCTACCCGAGGGAGACGGTGATCGGCTACCCGATCTGGACTTGGTTTTTTTCTTTGTACTTTGGTCCGACGTTCGCCTCTCGTTATTGTCCAAAGGTGTGGACGCATACCCTGTTTCGTTTTGACTATTGTAACGCGTTGCCGTGCCATCATATGTCCACGCGTTGTTGAGTGTCCTATGAGATCTGTCCATGATGGCGTTGTAGGGGCCGTTCCTGAAACCCCTATCCCTGTTCCGCCCTCTGCCAGTGTCATGGTAGCTGGTACGGCGGATGAATTCTCCTTCTGTTACTCGGCTGTTTGCTCGATCGTAGAAACGTTCCCCGAAGGGGCCGTGCTCGTCCGATGAACTGAAACAACAATGGAAATGTACTTTACACTACGGGCCGAAAAGTTTCATCGCCATACAATACATTCAGTATAACAAGCCAATTTTTTCTCAAAAAAAATGCCCACATACGTAGATTAAATTCGGGCAATTCATTCACAATGAAATGCTTCAAGGGTTTTATAGCCGGTGCCGCACTTGAGTTCCCACAAACGGTGAAGGTACAGTACGTTTCAGGAAAGAAGTGAGCCTATGGCAACACTTAGGAGAGCGTGCTATTTGATGCTTCCAAGCCTTATTTAGCCACACCGAATGAAGGATAGGTGATCGATGCAAGGGTATTGGGTCGGAACAAGTAGGATAAAACTGGACGGTAAGCCAGTCAGAACCTGGAATCCAGACCGAATCCTTTGTATCCAAGTAGTAGCCTTCTCGATTCATCATCAACTTCCCCACCTTCCTATTGTTAGCATAATTTTTAGCTTACGGACACTTGCGGGATAAATGTAAGATTGTAGAATATGAATACTAGATTTCTTAATAAGTAACATAATAAATTGGTGGCTATAGAACCCCTAATAAGTCCCGAACCAGCGTTGGGCATCTCGAAGAGGAACACCAAATAGAAAATTCACTTCTGGGTCAGAACAAAACACTCGGAAGAGTGGAAACTAGTGAACGGTTGCAGGCAGTCGAAAGCACCGATTGGTTCGCACATAGGGAAGACTGGTTCTCAGCAAGTGAGGAACATGGTTAAAACCAAATGCAAAACTGTTGACACATATCGTTCAACTACCACCTCCACAGGATGAACCTTAGTGATTCGCCTTTGTGCAGGTGGTTCAAACGGAAAAACGAAACATCAATGCACATTCTGTGCAGATGAGTAACACTGATCCCCCAAGCCGCAGAGTACTCTCGGTAGAGCTATGCGACACTGAGGAGATCCAGAAACTAGATACAAAGATGGTGTTAACCTCTTCAGGGCATTAACCACCTTCGAGTGGGAACCGCTTCACTAGGAAGAGTTTAAATAAGATATCACGAAGTTGGTGTTAACTTTTTTGGAAATCTTTCACATGAGGGAGAATGGTGAACGCTCTCAGGCGGTAACCGCCCCTTTGGTAGATAGCTGAACACTGGTGGGTGGTGACCGATCCACTAGATGACCTGTTAATCGTTAACCTGGAGCATGTTGCACATTTTCGAGTGAGAGTTGCCCTTTGGTGGCCTGGTGAACCCTCGTTGGTGGGAACCGCTCCAATAGGTGACACATGACACTGGGTGCAAAGGGCTTTAGACTGGGCATTAAGGCACCCCAATGGCGCCCCTTAATTAATAAAAATAAATAATAGGAGCTTTGTTCAGCTCTATATCTAGAGCACTATATCCAAGAGTGAATTCTGTAAATGGGCCGGGATAGGAATCAACCCAAGTAAAACTATAATAGTGGCCTTCACCAGGAGGAAGACGGAACACATGGAACCACCATCTTGCTGGAAGATGAAGTAATATATCATGCATTACACTAGACTAGATTCTCACCTACATCCCGCCCAAAGAATGTAAATAAGAAGGCGACATGTCCTCTAATGGTATGGAGAAGGATGGCAGGTAAAACATGGGGTTTTTGGCCCAAACTACTGCTCTGGATGGACGCCAGATAGTGAGACAGATTCAGGCAAATTACGGCACGAAGGAATTAATAAGACTCAAAGGCTCGCATATATATGCATAAAGGCTAGACCCCCTTACGGCTACCATGGAGATTAGCCCTCATCCATATACCCATCCGTAGGACAGCGCTTAGTATAAGCGAACAAGAATCTCAGGGAGGTGGAAGAACAATATCTCTCTAAGGAAGAAACACACATTAACTATGGCACCAAGAAGCAAGAGATGACATGAGCAAGGTATTCAGTGGCAAAAAAGGGTTGGAGGGTTATAGATTCCTACAATGAATTTAGATCTAAGTAAGCTGCCTTGTTCTACTGACGTCTAATAAATTTAATTATTTAAATGAACACGGATGTTTCTACAATCATATACATTTGATCCGCAGGAGTGTCCGAAAGCTAGTTTGCTAACAAAAGTGAGGGAAGTCACTTGACCAATTCATCGCAGTTCATTTTGATAAATACTTCATTTCAACTGACGAACATGAGCATAAGGTGCATTTTTTCCACTGCGTAGATGGGTAGTTCCGTCCAGCAGGGATCTTTTTTTTACCTAAGCTTGTTTGGAGCTGCAGTCTAGAGGTCATAAAATCAGTCGTGAGCAAAGACAATGCTGCCCGGAATGGGTTATACCCTTATTATAAATTAACTATAGTGCATGATCTATAGATTTTAGGATTATCTATATGACGAGGAGCACAAAAATGCAACGCCACTACTACGATGACGTCAATAAAAAAAATTCAAAATATTAATTTCGTTCCTTGTGCAGTATAAATGTATGATTGTGATACATATTTATAACCAGCAAAAACAATGTTGTCATAATGATACAAAAGTACCAGTTTACCCCATTTTAAAGCGATTCGCAAATACTATAGATGGATTCAGGAAGGCTCAAAACGAACATTAACTCGAAATCAAAAAATTCTTTTACACCGATTAAAATAAAAGTTTGGACGCAACTACGTAATTATATTTTTTAATATAAATATCAGTAAGTTGAAGCCAGCACAATTATAACAACGAAGTTGAGGAACTTCAGCAAATTGCGTTGGCCAATAATTACCACAAATCTTTGATCAATAGTTTAATTTCTAATCAAAAAGGAAATTGGAACGTAGCCAAGAAACCAAATTAGAGCCATTACTTTCAAGTACTTCAATAAAATTCAAAAGTTTCACTTATCCTTCAGTAATCAATAAATTCCATAGTTTGTTTTCTAAATTGGCAATACAACCAGTTTATAGAACAAGCTAAAACACCGTTGATACAGTTTCCGATTTCGACAAATCCGGGATTTACAGAATTGATTCTGAGTCTTGTTCAAAATGCTATGTGGGCCAAACTGGAAGGAACTTTTTAACTCGTTATAAGGAAAATTTTGCCCATATAAAGAAAAGTAATGGTGAAAAATCAGCGGTAGCCGAACATATTTTGAATAACAGGAGGTCACACCATTTCTCAAGTAAGTTTATCGTTTTTAAAACACAGTACAGACAAATATCTAGTTAATTTAGATTGGATAGCAATATATAAACGAAAAAGCAATTTATTAGATTCTGATTTATCTCCAGCTGAGGGTAATCCATTGTTTACATTATTATCCCCAAATAGTATTTAAACAGGCTCATTTTGATTTATAATCGATTTTACTACTTGGTAGCCGAAAGGTCCTCAGTAGTTTAATAGTATTTTTAGTGGATGAGGGTGATTATTTCTCATCAATAAGTAAGTTGGAATTGAATATTTTATTGTTAAGATAAAGTAGGAAGGTATTTTAATAACTGATGATTGGGAAGATAATTCTCATTATTAAACAACAGTATTCAGTTTTTTTTATAGCAAGCGCAGGTAGATATAATTATTTATATAAGTTATTGCCTCACAGAATAACGGTCAACTAGATGAGAGAATTGGCATAGCTTCAGTAGATTTATTTTTAGAAACAGTTTTATTCTCACGAAATTTTGGGTGCTTATAATGTTTGGAGTGCTATTACGGATATGACGACAAATTTTACAGGTTCAAGGTTGAAGCAGGATATTTCTCTAGTTATAACACCATGTTGGTGCCACTCGCGCCCACATGTTGAATGCATTCATTCCAAACAAATGCGTAAATTTGTTGGCATATTATAAAATGAATTCAACAGAATATTTACAACTATTACATAGATAGATATAGATGAATAGATATTTTATTCGTGTTATGTATATAATATTATGTTTACACTGATCCTGGAAAATTACACCATCACAAATGTAGATATTGGAAATATATAAGTACAATTGAATTTAAATGTAAATAACACTACTATCACAAGAAAATACATAGTAAACAGGAATCATGAAATCACATATAAACATTGGTGCTATGAACAATCAATGGTTGGTATATTACATACCAGGTGAAAAGTCCCTGAAAAATTAAACAAGAAATGATTTATTTCTTCAAAACTTATCTTATTTTTCTACATAATCTGATTGTAGCCCAATACACTTTGTCCAACGTTTTTCAAATTTTTTTTGATCCCTTCCAAATAATACGATTTTGCCAATCCTTCAAAATAGGCGTTTGTTTCAGTGATGATTTCATCGTTGGAGTCAAATCTTTCCGCCCAGCCATTTCTTCAAGTTTGGAAATAGATACATATCACAGGAAGCAACTCTGGAGAATATGGTGGATGATGATTTGTAGAGTAATTCATGCAATGTTACCTGGGTGGAAGATCACTTTTTTCTTTGCCAAATGCGGCTGCTTTCGCTTCAAGTCGGCGTCGAATCGATCTAACAACTACATAATATACGCCGGTGATTGTTTTGCCCTTTTCAAGGTAATCGATATGGACGATACCGTGTGCATCCCAAAAAACTGTCGCCATAAGTTTGTTGGTCAATAAACCTACTTTGTAAGTTTTCGGCTTCGATTCGCCAGGAGAAGTCCACTATTTTGACTGTTCTTTGGTCTCTAGCGTGTTGTGATGGCTCCATGTTTAGTCCACGGTTACGAAACGGAGCAAAAAGTCCTTTTTATCGCGTTTGAACATCGCCAAACACTCCTTTGAAGTTGTCACACGGTCGCGCTTGTTGTCAATAGAGAGCAAATGCGGCAGCCATCTGGCAGATAGCTTCCTCATATTCAAAAATTCATGTAAAATGCTCCGTACCCGTTCGGTTGAGATGTCCATAGCCTCAGCAATCTCATGCACTTTAACTTACCGATCGTCCAATATTATACCATGGATTTTATCGACGATTTCTGGCGTTATAACCACAGTTGGACGACCAGAATGTTCGGCGTCCTTTGTGGTGGTACACCACAACCAAAATCAGTAAGCAACTTGTGAATCTATGGTGAGGAATCCCCCATAATGTTTAATAAGCGATGCTTTGGTTCGCGTAATGTTTTTTCCACGCAAGATAGTTCTTGATTAAACATAGAAACATTACTGTGTTTAATCAAGATGCGAAATTCACTTTTACCATGTTTACAAAAATCTTCATCTTTCATCTAAAAATGTTAATGCGTTCTAGTTAAAGATAGTACATCACAAATGTCACAAGGGATTTTCGATTATGGCGCCATCTGTTTTATTTTTCAGGGACTTTTCACCTTGCCCCGTAAGTAACCGTTTAAAAACACATTTGTGGGGTAAAATATATTATTTAAAAGAATGTTTGTTACAGATTTCTTTAATTCTTCTAGTGGTAACTCTCGAATGGGGGTTATGGCAATTTACTAAATTACAGAAATGCTAAAAATGTTGGTACAGTTTGAGATCCTATTACTATTATTGCCTAACAATAAAAATGTTCACAAACAAGGTACTCATCACTGCAATTATGTGCATACTTAATACACCCATATACGTATATACAATTCCTAAAATACAGTTTTGCAGCATTCCCTATAACCAATCCCCGCAACAGTTATAATCGCTCTCCTCAGCAATCTAAGCATCTGCTTTTTTCAGAACGATGACCTAGAACTAAAATAACGTAGGGTATTTAGCTTTCAATGAAAGAAAAATATCCAAGACCACAGTCACTGAGATAAGTTTACTAAAACAACTTTTCGTTTTCATGTTGATTCTAACGTTTTTAAAAAATACTCGGCAACCCCAATTTTGGAGTAAATACACCCTAGAAACCATGGGTGTGTTTCCGGTTCTTGACCTTACATCGTTTTTTTGTCGGATATTTTATTAATTGACTCATCACAACTAATGTTACCGCTTGAAATTCAATATGTTCATATTTTAATCACATTTATGGTTAAAATAAGCTATTCCAGTTAAATTTACTTCACTATTTCCTCAAACAGTAAAGTTTTAAGTATGTACTCGTACAATGTACATACACAATGATATGACTTGTTTAATTTCCAGTATTTTAGTTCTAAAGTTTGTTTCTGAATAGGTAAGTTTCAACGAAATAATTATCTAATGTTATCGACATTTCTTAATATGTTATTATTAAAGTAATAGTAGCCTTTCAAAATAGGAAATGATTTAATCCAAACGTAATATTTATAAATATACCTGCATATATCGTCAACATGAATTTGGGAAATACCCAAAGAGTTTTTGTTGTTTCTACCCACAAAACTTCTTTTTTAATATAAATGAATATACATTCAAGTCAAGATACATTCTTAGTAAGAGAAAATAATTAAGTAAGCTTTTGTTTTGTCACACAAATTCAACACCACAACGAGACTCCAATCGGAGCAGAGTAGAAAAAGATTTTCTTAAAGTGTTAGGGCAGATTTGTTATTTTGCTGGAATTTGAAGTTTGCATTAATAAAAGAGTACGATTGAAAGTTTTGGTCTTTCCGTGAGATATAAAACTTATTTGTTGACACATTTCAAATTTGTTTTTGTCCCAATTTTGAAGTTTACGCTTCAAGAATCCACTTCGACTGTTTTTCTGCGAAAGGCGATACAATTGTTGGCGCCTGACGGCGTTGGCAACCAGTAACCTAAAATCATGTTTTCTTTCTGCACGAACCCTTTTAGCGTCCAGATGAGTTTGTTTAAAACTACCGGTTATCTTGCTTTGCTTTTAGAGAATCCATTAATAACGAACGGCGGGATTTACAGTAACGTCCTTATTGATATATGAATATGCCAACCATACTAATCACTCTTGACTAGTTGTTGTTTGTTCTCAACCAATCGCACCCCGCTGTAAGAGCTGAACGGCGTGAATGAAACGAATAAAATGAATATGGAACATGAACCCAATAAAATATACAGGTTACATGTCTTATTGAGTAAAATTTAAATTCTTGCATGTCCACTGACGCGCATTTTGACCATACAATAGTTTTTTTATTGAAATCTGGAATGAATGGTATGATAAAAATAATACTACCTCAAATCAAATTTTAATCAATTTTATTCCCAAATTAAAATGCTTAAATTTTATTAAGACGAAAATACCGTATACTAGTTTAATGATGAATAATTCTATTTTTATTATTTGATGGGGCGAGATTTTGCAAGACTTTTAATAAATTAAATTAGTAAAAATATGACTTAATGATTGAACGTCTGTTCTATGATTTACATACTTTGAGTCACGTTTCATGGGAATCATCGCCAGGATAGATCTTTTATATTAATTGGTTTCTTTAGTTAAAATATAAACATTTTTGTAAACGAATTGATGGTTATAATAAGTATAAATAAGATTATTTAGATTGCGATGGAAGTTAAACAATATTTACAAAAAAGAATGTATGGTCATAAGTATAGTATTAGAAACAAAAACCACCGCCCTCGTTGAACATGGTTTTGATTAGAATCATCAATACGATGACAAAAATATTGATATTTAAACTACAGAAATAAATTATTATAAAAGAACTATCCCGGAGATGATTCACATAAGACTCTAAGTCTGTAAATCATAGAACACACGTTCAATCATTAAGTCAAATGTATACTAATTTAATTGATTAGAACTGTTGAAAATGCCTGCAAGCGTCTTTATAATCTTAAGAGTATATTTTAGGTAGAATGCTGAAATAGTTATTTTTGTATTCAGTGCGTAAAATGAGTGTTTTTTTAATGGCACATGAGAGTGTTAATTCTCTCGAATGTGCCATGAAAACATGAATCTTATACACGAAATACAAACAACATTTTTTGTACAACTGTGAATGTGAATTTACATCGTCTGAAATATATTAAAAATAAATACTTCCAATATAATTTAACAGCACCCAGTGGTCTTTCTGTGTCGTTACTATAGAAACGATTTGTTGACACGCCGCGTGTTTGACTGTGTTTGCTCGTAGTTGCTTCAATTTCAAGTTATTTTCAAGAAGATGGATGTTGATTATGATAGTAGTAGTGATACCCCATCAGGTATATCAGAGAAAGCAAATGCAATAGTATCTAATATGTTGCCGGCCAAATCCAACGAGAGGAAAATGTATCAACCAACATGTGGGGATAAATAAAATAGGATTGCAAAATGGCTTGGAAAAGACATGTATAAGAGCTACACAGGTCAGTTTCAGGAGAAGCTCTGTAACTCTTCTGGCCAATGCAGGGGGCAACATTACATCCATAAAACGTCACGGTGGCTGGAAATCTGCCTCCGTAGCAGAAGCATATATAGAAGATAGTTTGAATAACAAAATTGAGATTTCTAACAAAATATTGAATTGTCCATCTTCTTCCAAACAAATTAAAATATCTGAAAAAATTGTGGGATCAACTCTTCAAGAAATATCTAACGTTTCTGATCAGCAGCAACATGGAACATCTTCGGGAATTTATGTTGGAAGTAATTGTTCAAACTGTACTATCAATTATTATTCCAATAAATGAAATTGTTTTATGATAAATAATCGATTAATAATTGATTCTGTTGAAAATAAATCCTTCAAAAAGTAATATTTCATGTTTATTTTGTGAATTATTTTCGCAGTGAAAAAACGTAAACATTTACGCATCCATAGAGATGCAAAAATGTCAAGATTTTTTTACAGTTGTACAAAATAGTAATATTTCTACTCTGTGAACCTTTTCCTTTCACATGGACAGCAGATTTTCATTATTTCCCTAGTTTGTAACGCACTTTATTCAGTCATAACACTCTTATACACGCTTTTTTACACGTAAAAGTACGTTCCAATCACACGAGAGCACCTTTGATGCAAAATTATCCATTTCATTCATCCTAGCATAGAGGTAATGATTAAACGGACGTACTGTAGTTATATTATGTTGTTATCCGAAATGGGACGGTTGGCTACCAATTATTTATATAATGCAACGAAAAACTATGAATAATCGATATACCGTTATTACCTGAAGGCGTAGTGGAATATTACGTACTTGCTCGTTAAAATCTTATTTACATGTGATTATCAGTATAAACTATCATTCTTATATATTGCTAGTTTTCTTTTATAATTGATTATCGTAAAATATGCGCAACCGTAATTGTTAATTCATATTGTTACCTGTAATAACTAAAGAACTTAATGAGTCATACATAGATACTGGATGGATAATAGACCATATACAAGTGAATACATTTCTTTAAGCACACACATATACATATGCCATGACCTCGAAGGAGTGGTACGATATTAATGAAATTTATCGATCCACGTGTTTATTTATAGAGATGATAATGTCACAAAAGCAATATGGATTTTTCATACAATGGAAGGATATCTAGTCCTAGAGTAATTAATACCACAAATTACAACGCTTGCAAAATAGAAACTGTCAAATTGAGATCATGAAAGTTGATGATGATAGTTAACTATAACAGAACATCTTGAACAGTAGACTTCCGCGAATAGCTAATCTTGACCATCCTGGCTTTCGGATGCATTCCGCGTCACAATAGCACGACTTGATGCCAATGTTTCGCCAACCAATACAGCTGGCATCTTCAGGGCAGGCTGGAGATTTTAACTGAAACTGATTCTTCTGTAGCGTTACCCATTGTGAGAAAAAACCCTCACCCTACATAGTTCACTGTCTTTATTCCGGTGGTTAACTCCGTCCTGGCACTTGACCCTGCCGTTGTGTGATCAAGCGCGAAGTGGAATTTTTGAAGATAGGTTTAGATTATTTGGATATTTTAGGATTTCTACCGCTCCAAGAATTTTTTCCTGATAGAAGTTTGAGGCTCGGGCTAAGATTTTAGTATTTCGAAAAGGAGCACCGTCACGTCGCTTTGATTTATTTTTTGTCAGTTTCGCAACAATAAAAATAATTTAGATGTTATATTAATAAGAGTATTATTAACACCAAACACCGGTACTATACCGAGCCCCAACAGAACAAGAGACAGAAGTTCTAGTCTAACTTTGAACTGCTTTCCGCCGTTTTCGTGTCGTAAGCTACCTATCTATTTTTTCCCAACTCGCATAGTCTTATGGCTGGACGGTGCCTTACCGAGTGCCTTCTCGCTCTGTTCAGTCATTACAGGCAATAACGTATGTATATATTCTTAAAAAAGAATTCGTCGCTGGGCTCAATATGGAAGCTGGTAATTCTAGTTTTCATCAACTCATCATCTCTTGTTTCAGTGTATTCCAGCTTGGGTTGCATTTGTTTGTCTTAATCAGAATTGGTATAATCCTCCCTCTTTTTATGTAGTTTTGACATATCAACATGAAATTCATCATCAGAACTAGCCAGCAACATTTTCTTGTAACGTTTAGATTTGTTGCCATCGATTCTTTCTCGATCCGAATCGGAATCTTCGTCCCAGGACGAAGATCGTTTCTTTTCCTCTCGTTCCGTCCTACTTGGCTTTAGTTGACTGAATCTTTTTTTTTTCTTGCCCTTTTTCCTCCTCTTGATTCTGCATATTCTTGCAACTTCTGGCTTTTACTTTGTCATACATGGAGATGCAGGCTAGTTCGTCGTCGACTATGTCGAACATCGAAGGTTTTTTTTAGGTTCGTCGGAATCCGTATTGTCGGGGCTATTCTGCTTTACTTTGCGAATACGATCTTACTTTTGGTAATTATTTTTCATCATCATTTCATAGCAAGATTTAGACCTTTCTTTCTTCATTTTTTCATCGCATCGCTTTTCTTCTTTATCTTACTAATCATCCAGATCGAATGATGATTCCTGTTTCCGTTTACATTCCTTCTACTGTTGCATTTTCTGTTTCTCTATGCCATCGTTTGATCGCAAGTCAAGCCTTGCTAAGAAGTCTCGATCTATTAATTCCTTTGTAGGGGTACTGGGTGCTTCTTTCAGAGTATCCCCTTCACGCGTTCTGCCTTTCGATTTTTGCCAATCGGGTTTTTATTTGCTCTTATGCCTTTCCTCATTCTCTTCACTTTCCCGTTTGTCTTTTGAGCTGCCTTCTGCTCTTGCTTCTGATCTCCTCTCTGCTCTTGCTTCTGATCTTCCATCTGCTCTTGCTTCTGAATCTTTGGTGTTGTTATGGTTTTCACTTCGAATTTTTTCCTCCAATACCTTCAAATTGTTTTTAATTTTGCGTTTTATCTTGTCAGAATCTTCTTGGGCAATTTTGAACCTTTTGGACTCATCCATACTTTCTAGAACATCATGTGAACTCATCCTCCTTTTGGAACCAACATGAGGAGGTAAGCTGTTATAACCTTCTCTTCTTTTAGCTTGATCGGTCTTATTGGGGTTATCGAAATCTATGGACATGTGCCTACTTTCTACTATGACTTTTTCTTCGATACAATTCTTTAGTTTCATGGAAGTTGTTATCTGTATTTTCTTTAACACATTCCTTACTTCTACGTTCAGAATCTTTTTCGGGTTGCCTAGGTTTGTCTTCTTAATTTTTTCTTCTTTCCGAGCTTCTTTGGTGTTTTTACTATCATATGAAAATGTATCTACTTCCCTGTGATTTTCCTGGTTTGTATGGAGAGACACTGTCTAGTGTTTACCCGGAGATGTCGCCACTATTCGACGATTTTAATTTGGATGAGTATTCGAATTCGAACGATGTTGTTTTTGGATAAGTATGCCAATTTTCAGCTTTTGATGTGTTTAAATTAAACTGTGATGCATTGCAGAATCGGTCGTGTTCTATGTTTTATTTAATGGACCTATTTTTTACGATCTAAATATACGGCGTCTGCGAATTTCTAACAAACGTAATAGCAACTTTCCAAACATTCAACGCAAAAATACGCGCTCTAGAATGTGCGCGGCGCTATTAATGCTTATAGATAGTCGATATTTTACGGCACACAGTAAACCTGAGGTGACAGGTACACACACACAGCGTTCCGCACTAATTTTATGTTAATAGATTCGTTGATAATAAAAAAAATACGAAACCGTAATTATCACGTGAACAAATACATGTAATGTACGTGGACCGCTTTAGAAAACTCAATCAACAATACGTTAAACAGTTAGATAACGGTTACGGTTTTATACAATATTAAATAGAACTTCTGAATAGAAGTTCTGTTTCAACACACTACGTCGGAGGTATTACTCCAGTGGCAACTACCGATTCTTCGAACTCACCTCATTAATAATAATAACAAAGAGTACTAGTCGGTAGCGAGGAATGAGGTTGTTGACACTTGCAAAAAGGACAAATTAATTAGAAGAGATATTAAGATCTTGAATGTGTATACTTATGATAGGTCGATATATATGTTACCAAGCCTATCTGGAGTTCATCAATCTCCCCTACAATCTACTACAACTTATAACGTTCGAGACAACATGTCTGATAACGGAAATGAATTCGATTGAAACAAACCCAAAGGATTTTTCAAATGTTCACAAAATTAACTGACACTACACTTTGTTATCGAATTCTAACAGGACTAACCCCAAAGCGAATGCTGTGTCCTACAATATCCCTGTTACTTGTCAAGTGAATAAAATACACAACTTCTGTCTCGGCAACAATTTTGGTTCTGCTCCATATAAAAAAAAGTATCGAAGTCTGGTGTAGAGAGAACGACCTCTCATACAGCGGGAGGAAACAAGCATTATCATCGTCTCCAGAAGGTACAAAATCGAGCCTCTGAAGAAGATGGTAATCGGGGGCAAGTCAGTTGATTTTTCCGAGACGGTGAAATATCTGGGAGTCACACTGGACAAAATACTACTCTGGCAGAAGCAACTGGAGACTAGGTGCCGGAATGCTATGATAATCTTTTGGCAGTGTAAGAGAGCAATTGACTTGAAGTGGGATTTGAGGCCTAAGCTGCTGATGTGGATCTACTGAGCTATTATTATCCCAAGATGGTCATGCAGTTTTCGTATGGTGGAAAAACCCCGAACTAGTTACAGCCCATAAACTTCTGGACAGAATACCGGGACTCGGAGGCATTACATCCACGAGGAAGAGTACACCGACTTGATGATGGTCTACAGGCAATGCCTGCAATGTCTCCCTAATGAGATGGAGTGCAGACAAAGCCCGTCAATTTAGGGAGCAGCTTGAAAGGTTGCGATTAGAATCGCAGGACAGATTCAAGGCCCTGTGGTTCGCGGAGCAGCGTGAATGGGTCGTCATCCTGTCGAGGAAGGTATGAGAAAATGGCCATACGCCAAAGCACGGCACAATTTGGTATACGAATGGGTCTAGAACAAACACAACAGTCGGAGCAGGCCTTTGCGGTCCTAGATAATATTGATGGGTACTCGACACAGTCTCCATTCCAAGCTGAGATGCTTCTGTCATCAACAGATGCCCGGGAAAGCTAATCGGCTATGGTAAGATAAATGAGACCATCTGGATCTGTTCGGACAATCAACGCACTGAAAAGCCCGACTGTGTCCCGAGGCTTGTCAGGGTTACCAAGGAGATCTTTAACAGGCTAGCCGGTGGAAAGGGAATGAGAGAGAGAGGACAAACTGGCTAGAACGGAGGCGTTTGGACGGTTTTCAATACTTCCTTGCCAGTATCCCCTACATCGGGGTATACAGATCTTGCGGAAACATCTGATAGAACAACATGCCTCAGCATGGAGAAGCGTTAACAAGCGCTGCTTGGAAATGAGGTAGGTCTAAGGGCAAGTGAGATACTCTCGCTGAGTAGCTACATCAGGATAATCTCCGAAATCTTTATAGATCACAGAAATCTGATGAAATTTATACATACAGTGGGATAAGTGAGACTCCTTTCTGTATGAGATGCGAGGGAGTCTTCAACTCATTTTCTTTGTGAAGGTTCTGTGCTCATCTGAGCCAAGTTTACATGAGTAGGCCCGGGGATCATCATGGCCGATGACATAGAGGATCTAAGAGTAAGACAGATCTTAGGATTCGGGCGAGCTGCGGGGTATCCAAATACCCCCTAAAAAACATAGCAGGAGATAGTGTACCAGGGTCTTCACCTACCATCTCAACCAATGCCAATATAAACGATCTGCTGAAAGTGACCATCTGTCTCGCCCACAGCTTTGCAGATGATGGTACACTTCATACCGCTTTTTCATCTATACCCCTATACCAACCAATGAAACGAGAGGAGCGAGATAGGTTGACGTAGTTAATAGAGATCCGACAAAGATTTTGAAATGAAGATCTAATAATCTAGTAGAGTTTAATGCAACCAAAACTCAAGTTTGCATCTTCTCCAGAAAGGCCAATCCCACAATCCCTAATATAATGATGTCAGGTACAATTATTCCTATGAAGTCTTCCATGTCCATGTTCGGGATCACCACCAACAGCACCCTCTCATGGGATGATCATGTGAGGTCCATTGCGAAAACCTTTTCACAAAAACTTGATTTTCTGTTCAGTGCCAAGAACCAGTGGGGTAGATGGGGGGATCAAGGGGATCAATCCCCCCCCATGAGTCTGGAAAAAAGAGGATCAAATCGAAGGCTTTTCAGCTACGAATCTTTATGTGAACATGCAATTTTTGCAGCGTCAATATTCACTTTAGCTTTATGTGCAATTATCTGTAACACCCTCAAAATTTGAAAAATGCTATGGATTTCGAATTTTTGATAAGTTTGCAGGTTATCAACATTGTTTTTAGCAACTTTCGTTGCCTTTGAGTCGTGAATTTCAAAAGGTTGAGTTAGACTTGGTCCAAGCTATGTATCTCGACGAGGATTTACGCGATGAACTCAAAATGATTCGAGCAGGAGAAGACGCGTTTCCCAAAATTTTCGAGCGAATCCTGAAGTTCAAAGTGCAGAAGATTACTTTCGTGTCACGGTGTTCAATCCACTTCTGGACTTCTACATCAAATATCTTGGCGAGAGATTTACGGATCACAAAAATATATTAGAAGGATTTTGGGCGCTCTTCAAGCATGATTCATCTGAAATCGACAAAGGAGCTGATGAATGTCGAGTTTTATCAAAAATTTCTTGATGCTGGTCCAACTGCTGTTCTCATCGAGTTGAAGAAGTGGAAGAAGAATTTTATCAGTGAAGGCGATATCAAGCCCAAAAATTCGTTGGAAGCGCTGGATGATTGTCCGGAAGAAAATTTCCCGAATATTTATATGTTGCTGAAGATATTAGCTACATTGCCGGTATCAACGTCTACTGCAGAACGAATATTCTCAAGTTTGAAACGGATAAAAACGATTAAAAGGAATACGATAAAAGAGGTAAGTTCATCATGTCCTTTCTGAATATCAGAATTCCATTTACAGTTCAAAACTCGAGTTACTCTAATTTTTTTTATTGTAGGAGCGCTTGAATGGTTTGGCAGCTCTGGCAATTCATCATGACATTGGAATCACAGCAGACGAAGTCATAAATAAATTAGCAAAAAAATCTCGAAAACTTGATTTTCTTCTCTGATGATTCGAGCAATTTTTAATAATGTACATATACATCTATGTAAATTATTTGACCAATTGTAAATTATTTGACCAATATATGACCATACTACATGAAAAATTATTCTCATAATATAACTTTATACAAAAAAATAACTATCTAAGCCACTGCTTAGATTGCTTAGGCATTCGAATGCCTCCTCTCCCAAAATTGCACCGCTGAGTCACACGATGTTCTTCGAACATTATAGGTTCCCCTGTCGTGTAGTCAAAGTATATGAAAAAAAACTACCTGATGGGATAACTTTATCTTTCAGTTCCTTAAGATAATCATCAGGTCCATGAATTTGAATAAATGGATATAGTTGTAGTTCGTGGGATAAATGTATACTGCAATTATTGCTTAGGGGAACCCCATAGTTTTTATATCTCTAAATGGCAAAATCTGGATATGGTGTATTTATATAAATTTGAAGGTGTGCGTCGACCAAATAGCAATTACTAAAACACTGCAACGTAAAACTTGTGCATGAGTGACCGACGCACCCGATGCCACACCTCTAGAATATCTGCCCAAGCCTGCACGTACTTTAATAATTAACAAATAGCGTCTGCAAGCCGAATTACCATTAGCCAGCCACACGACTTCGAATGTCAATCGAGTCTCGCGACTCGTAGCTCAACTCGGCTCCGGTTTGTTTAAACTTTAGAATATACATCAATCTTTGAAAAGGTTAAGGTAGATTTATCCAAGAAGATTAAAAGCCACTTAACGGTATTGACGAATACATACGATAAGAGAGGAATATATTTCAGTACATAATGGTCTTTAACCGAATAACGTTTAACGGTACAGATAAAGATTTAAATTAAGTTGACTTTTACGTAACGTTTAATCGTGAACTTTCCCTTCGCTGCATCCAGTTCGAAATTTTACTTCCAAACGTGTAAATTTTTTATAAATGGTACAATCGATTAAATTATCTGCCAATTGTATGAGTAAGTGAACGGTTATATAAATAATTCAGCTTTCAGGCTCAACTAGTACTTCGCATATAATTCTTGTTCATTTCAACTGTATTACAGAATGCCATGTACTGCATGTTTGCATTTATAGAAACGTGAGGAAAGAATCCCTTAGAATATTTTATTTATAAAGGATTCAATTCCAATGTCAAATAAGTACAGAACCTCTAGGTTAGGAATTTAAAAGTAGAGGATGAAACCTAAGATGATCCAGTTCATACCATCGATGTTTGAATTTCTGTAAACCACAGAAGAATGAATAGAATCTGTACTCAATGACCATTACATTGGCAATCTGTGAAATGATCAAGGCGTTTATTGCATAAAGCCCATTTGTCATTTAATTCAACTTTTGAATAAACTAAAGAAAAGCTATTTATCAGTTTGGTTAAAGCACTGCAAGTTTGACACAAGAGGCCCCTTTGATAATTAGACATATTTACTTAAATGAATTGATTTTTTCTTAGAGGTCATTTTTTCATTTGTTATATGGGATTGTTGCATGAACTTTTACATAATTGTGATGGAGAAAGCTTGATTTGATTGAAACTCCTTTGAATAAAGTAAGAACATTTCATTATTAAACTTTATTAAATAATTAAAAACCCCACCTGTCACACTGTGACATTTGTGGTTGTTGCTGAAAATTGCTCTTGACATTTGTGGTTTATGCAGAACCTCTGATAATTCAACTGTTTATATCTAAGACTACTGGCGTTTTTGAGGAATTTCGTAGTTCAGCTAATTAGTATGTGAACCTAAGGTGGCGCAAGTTCAATTTAGAAAAACTGACATATGGGGCTTTTACAAAGAACGCCTCAATTTTCGATGATGACATAGCTCATAGATTTTATGGATAAACCATCTGATTGATGAACCTTCATAATAGTAACTAATTTATGATTATTATGGGAATACCCGAGGTTGCTTGATTGATAAATACATTCATAATTTATTGAACCAATATCATTTAGAAGTATACTACTTATATGTCTCATAGTTCACCTCCAATATAATTCCGATAGTTTTTACATAACCAGATATCAGGCAAAAACCTTCACTTTAAATACAACTCGATTCGAGTAGTAGAGTCGATTTGATTTGGTCACGTGATGAATTATACCTCATGGCTTAACCCGTCTAATAGAGCAGGGGCTTACCAACTTTCCAGCCTTAGGGACCATACTGTTTACTCCAGTAAGTTCCAAGAGCCAAAAGCATTTTAATTTTCCTGCCATTATCTATAATTTCTAGACTAGTCGCCGAGAACGCGCCTTGAGCGAGCATACGCTTGCTAAATTCGCTAGTTCAATTAAGATTGTGTACTAACTGTACTCTATTGCTACGACCACGAAACTTGATGACCCCTGGTGGTCACGCGCGGAAATAGGTAGTGGTAGTACTCTTTATCGCTAACAGATAGCGCTAGTAGTACTTTCGAAAGCGCAGTAGCAATTAAACATTCGCGAATAATCTCGTCGTTTCGAGAAAGTTCTGGGGTATTCCACTCAGTTCTAGATGGCAGTAATTGGAGTATAAAAAGGCTAGCGGCGCGACCACGAGTCAGTCCTCGAACCTACCTAGAAAAGGCGAAGGAAGCGAAACTGTCTGTTTTGAAATAAAGTAGTGCATAACTCCTTAAAACGTGTTTGTGCGTGTTTAAAGATATTTTCGTAACAGTATATAGATTTTACTTGTTGTTTTTGTGTGTAATTTACTAGTATCGAAAAGAATCGAAAAGTAGACAGTGACTGCAGAACAGTCAAAGATCAATGGAACTTTCAATATTTCGTAATTGTATCCACTAAGAAGGCATATGTTTGATTTTCAATGAAACCATAGCCGTTCTCAAAGAATATAACATTAAACGTCATTATGAAACGAAACATTTTCAAAATTACTCAAAATATACAGGAAGTTTGAGAACAGAAAATGTTGAAGCTTTGAAGCGCGGATTGAAATCGCAGCAATCTTTCTTTACGAAACTCAATACTGAAGAAGGGGCTGCAGTTCGTGTCAGCTTTCGTGTGGCTCTTGCAATTGCGAAACGTGGAAAACTATTCACCGATGAAGAAATGATTAAAAAACGCGTAATTGCAGTAGCCGAAGAAATGTGCCCGAAAAGGTAAATTTATTTAAAACTGCCAGTTTGTCAGCAAACACCATTGCTAGGAGGGTAGAAGACATCGCAGAAAATATATCATCTCAGCTGTCTGACAAAAATGGACAACTTGTCACTAGCCATTAGCTGTCTCGGGCCGGATTGACTACACTGGCGGGCCGTAGTTTGGAGACTCCTGTAGTAGACTATACTTTTAATGGTTCATGTTTTGTATCGTATATCTAGAAGATAAGATCAATAAATTTTTCACTAGACTCAATAAGCATATTCTCCAGACTTCGGTTATTAAATGTATCTAAATAGAGCTGAAAGAATCAAGAGAGTCTGTACATATTTGATCTATTAATGAAATGGAATCTGCCCCACCTAGTTTTTGGTTCCCTTGTGAAATTTGAAAATAACAGTATTTTTTTAATGGCATGTTTGGACAGACAGACAAAAAAGCGTAATTTCTATGTAGAATAGGGAAAGAAAACAAATTTAAATGTACACGAACTGCAAAGTTTAATAATCCCTGATAATTGTTTCGTCACCCAGTGACATTTTCAAAGTGAGTCATCGTGATTTGGGAAAGAGTAAGCACAAAAAGAATTACATTGAAGAACTCGGGAGATTGTTTAGCAAAAACGCGAGTTAACCTATTTCGTGTGGTTGTTTGTAATTTACATCATCTCACAATATAGCTGTTTCGAAATGATTTACTCGTTCTCATATCAATTCTTTTACAAATATATAAGTACAGCACAGCTTAATTAACCTATTTGTAAAGATCATTACTTTTCGAGGTTGTCTTAAAACCTTAAAAGAACAAAAATAACATGATTTTTTTTGAAAGCATTGTAATGTATCTCGGCTTGATTACCTTAAAAGTTCTTGATTACTTCTTGTTTTGAAACCTAAAGTGGGAGTAAAAATGTGAATACAGGTTTGAAGTCATGCCTCGATGTGAGCGTTGCGTGTTCGAATTCAACTAAATACGAGATCTTCATAAAACCGGAATAATACGGTACATGTAATACTTACTGTACGGTTTATTAACGACGTACGAAGCCTACAAAGTGAAATGATTATTTATTGCATGTATTTTCGATGTACTTTGTGGAGGCTTACATGCCACGTCGTAACTATATTTTACATCATTCCGTATTTAAAGCGTTATAACTAATTTTATGCATATTTCATATTAAAAATTGATGGAATAATTGCACTTGAAAACATATGACTTTGAACCGATTAAATACTTTTCGAAACCATGCCTGTTTCGACAACAATGGGCATGAATGAAAATGCATGAATGATTTATTTTTTTTAATTTATTTATTATTTCGCCCAACATACAGCAAGGAGCTAAGTTGAGGAGCTAACCAATTTACAAATAAACTTAAACATTAATAATTGACACTCCAAGAATAGTTAAGATAAAAATATTATTATTAAATTATAACAACAAAATCGGGAAACTTCAGCAAATAGCGTTGGACAACGATTACGACAAATCTTTGATCAATAATTTAATTTCTAAACAAAAAAGGAAATTGGAACGCAAGCAAATAATTAAATTAGAGCCATTACCTTCAAATAATTCAATAAAATTTAAAAGTATCACTGCTCATCTTTCAGTAATTAATGAATTCCATAACAAGTTTTCTAAATTTGCAATACAACCAGTTCATAGATGTAAGAACAAGCTAAAACACCGTTTGTGAGTCGTGGTCAAAGTGGAAGGAGTTTTTTAACTCGGTATGAGGAACATTATGCCGAACATATTTTAAATACAGGTCACACCATTTCTCGAGAATATTTATTATTTTTAAAACCCAGTATTTAGGCAATTTAGAAGGGATGGAAATGTATAAACGAAAAAGCAATTTATTAAATTCCGATTTACCTCCAGCTGAGGGTAGCTCCTCGCTTGCATTATTATCCACAAATGTTATTTTAATGGGCACATTTTGGTTCATAATTTAGTTGACTTTGATGATGGCGTCTTGGTAGCCGAGAGGTCCTTAATACTGAAACAGTATTTTTAGTGGATAAGACTGATTATTTCTTATTTATAATGGATTATTACCAGCAGGAAATGTTGAGGGTATCCTCTAATGGGATAGACACAATTGACGCTCAATGCCACCAACTGTAAATCAGTGGCGGCTCCTCGAAGGAGGCTAAGGAGGCTCAGCCTCCTCACAAATTTATCTTGTTGATCATTCTTCATTTTATTTCCTGTTTCTCTAATAATTTTTTAAATTTTACAATTAATTCCCCGTTCTCAGTAGTTATTTTTAATCCGGCAACAGTGGCCAGAGGCTAGACTCTCTATATATCTCAAACGCTGAGCATGTGTTGTTCAACACAGTTGCCGTTTTTCCGACCAGTCAATCGCCAAATAAGGTGAAACAGCGAAAACGGCAACACCTTCCGGAGGCTAGCCTGCCGCCCGCCTTTAAGTTCAGTACAGTCGGTGTGGTACGGAATACGACACATGCGTGTTGCGTCAGTGCTTGTTTTGTTTTATGCGGGTATAATGGTTGAGTGACGCCACGCGAAATAAGGTTAGATTAGAATTGGTATGTTCGGTAAATTATTAATTGTAAAAATGGACAACTAGTGGAAAGATTTTTAGGGTTCTACGATGTTAGTTCGGGAAGAACAGCGGTCAATTTATTCAATTTTTTAATGGAAACATTTCAACGATTCGACTTTGCGAATAAATCAGACTTACGACGGCATCTGTAATGGCGGGACATTTAAACGGTCTTCAAACAAACGAACGTAAGTTTTAAATAACATATCCATAAAAATAAAGACAAATTAATTGAAACATTTGATTTTATATTAAACAGTGATGACTTTTCAACAGATCAGGTTTCATTAAATGCTGCTGTTGGTTTAAAATCTTATTTAGAAAATCAAGAATTTTTGTTTTTTCTTGATACTTTTAAATTAATATTTGAACAAACTGTTCTTATTTTTCAAATTTTACAACATAAATTCACTAATATAATTTATTCAAGAGATCGTTTAAAACATTTCATTGATAAAATTTCAAGTTTCCGTTATACAGAATTTCATTTTAATATTTTATTTGGAAATTATTCAACTGATGAGGCCTCTCCCGTGAAAAGGAGGAAAACATATAATTTGGTAGACAAGAAACTACATTAAAAACAACTTTTTTATGAAATTTTAGATACTATTAAAGGTCAAATATTGAGATTCGATTTTCCGATTTACATGAATTGAAGTTTTTCGATTTGACGAATAGAAGATTTTTCGAATCTTTTTCAAAAGAGTTTCTCAATACACTTTCAGATAACTTAGTTCTAAAATATAATTTTTTTGATAAAATAGCGCTGCACAATGAATTATGCGTTGTATACTGGGATAAAGATATTTTAGGCCAGTACGACAGTCACGCCGATATGATAAAATATATGATAGCTAATGATTTGCAACAAGTCTTACCTCAGTTTTATAAACTACTTTGTCTGACAGTCACCATTCCCGTCACGTCGGCATCGGTGGAGAGATCATTTTCTACTCTCAAACGAATTAAAACATACATGCGAAATACAATGGGCCAAAATCGTTTTGACAATGTTAGTTTAATATCTATTGAAAAAGATTTAGTAAAACACTTAAAACATAATGATACATTTTATGATAATATTATTGATCATTTTTCGCAAATTAAAGACCGTAGAATTTCGTTAATATGTAAAAAAGTTGATAAAATTAATTAAAAAAAACAAAATATGAAAAATTCAAAAAAAAAGAAAAAAAAATAATAATCCAAAAAAAATAAAAAACAAAAAACGAACGAAAAAAAATTTGTGGGCAAGAGAAACTCTATACCTCCACGTTGGTTCTTGCTGGGTAACAATTAATTTTGTCACTGAAGTAGCTGGTACGGTCGCTGCGCGAAGGTTAAATTAATTGACTGAATATAGTATATTTTTACAAAAACGTTTTATGTCCAGCCTCCTCTCTCAAAAAGTTCACGAGCCGTCACTGGAGGCCATACGGTGTCATCTTCAGACTGAGGGCGAATCAGGATGTCAAATAATGAAATTAGAGTCTTAGCATCTACCTACAGTATGAGCGCTCAACCTTTTTAACAGTCGTGCCAAATTCTCTTCTAGGGTTCTTTTGAGATTCCCTATAAACTAATAACATGTCGACTTTTTTGTTGTGTATGAACATTTTTCAAAGTCAAACGACAACAAAACAATATTTGTCAACCATTAATTTAATTATTGACAGATGCGACTTTGCTATTTTTTTCCAAAGGCTACTTGATTAAATAGTGACGGTTGCGAATTTTTGATAAAATAAGTAGATTACAAATATTTTTCTTCACAAAATTTCTTCAGAAAGATTAGCTCTTTTTAAATATGCTAAAATATAGGTATGTTTCTGGCAAAAAAATTGGATGACGTCAATACTTCAGTTTCGAAATATGGCAAAATATGCAAAATTTGTCTTACTCAATCCCATTTAAGAAGCTCTTTTCAGATTTCTGCTATAGTTTTTCCTTTTCTCGTAATACAGCTAAGACATCGAGTTTCGTTCAGCCTGTACAATCATTACTTTGAAGTCATTCCAGAACATTCAAAAAAGCAATTCGAAACAGTAAGTTTGGCGAAATCATAGTAGATAGAATACTGAATAGTGTAGATAATTGTTTGTTTCATATTGATAAGACGACTAAAATTCGTCATTCATAATATTTGGAAAACGTTGCAAATGAGTATTACTAATCTCTTCTATAGAATTTTGACATTGGAAATTCCTTGTAAGTAAAGAACAGATTATAGTAACGGTTCTAGTTATCACCAAAAGTAATTCATGATGATGTTCTGAAATCAATGGGAAACATATTCAAACAATAAACAAAAAAGAGCTCTATCGTAGGATTTAAAAGTTCAGAGTAATATCAGAGATACCTCGGAAATAAAATTTGAACATTGTTTAATGGGCTCAGATGCTCAGACTACACGCCTCCGGTGTTAGGCGTATTGGGTATCCAAGTTGTTTGAACAAGGATTATATCGACCCTGTTCCTTTCAATAGGTATGTTACCTTGACCATCAGAGCTGAGCTCGATGGGGTCCCACTTATGTGAGATCGTGTATTTGGGTGAGCTCCTTTTATACGGTATTATTTTCTCGTGGACGCGGTTTTTTTCTTCTAAAAATTAGATGTATTCATTGAAGTGGAAAGACATCAGTTTATTATGTTATGAAGATTGTTATTTTCGATTATTAGTGATTCATTATTAATAGATTAAATAAAATTCCTTGTGAAACAATTTCCAATATCCTAATATTGCGCATTCTGCTTGATCTCAATACCAAAAAGTCTATGGGGCCAGATGGAATTCTACCTGTCGTTCTCAAGGAATGTTCGCCTGAATTAAAACCAGTTTTAAACAGGTTTTTTACCCTTTCATACAAACTTGGTGTTTCCTTTCAGCTGGAAGACAGCTGGACTCCAACCAATTCCAAAAAAAGGAAAGAGGACCCTTCCTAATAATTTTAGACCTATTGCACTAGCTGATCTCGAAAGTGATGGAGGAAGCAATCAACATCGAGCTCATACAATACCTAAGGCGCCCCAAAATCGTATATGGACGGAATATGGCTTTCGTCGGCACAGCTCAACAGGATACCTGCTTGCCTACATAACACATGTATGGCGGAAATCCATTGAAAAACATGGGGAATCTCTATAGCTGTAGCATTGGATATATCCAAAGCATTTGACCGAGTCTGGAACTAAAGTCTTCTTGGGTAACTTCCGTCGTATGCTTTGTCAGCTCAACTTTGTCGCTTACTAGTTTTCTCTCAGATATATTACTCCATGTGGTGGTTGACGGAGTATCCTCCGATACAATGACTATCAACGCCGGTGTTCCACAGGGATCTGTCTTGCCACAACTTCGTTTCTGCTGGAAGTGACCACTCATCAAGAGGCCCTATACCATCCAATGAAACGAGAGGAGCGAGACAGAGACAGGTTGATGCAATCAATGGAGATCTGATAATCTAGTAGAGTTTTTTGCAACCAAAACTCAAGATTTCGTCTTCCCCAGGAAGGTGGATCCAACGATCCCTAATGAGGATATCAGGTACAACTATTCCTATGAAGTCTTCCATATCCATGCTAGGGATCACCACCAAGAGCACCCTCTCATGGGATGATCATGTGAGGTCCATTGCGAAAACCGCTTCACAAAAAATTGGTTTTCTATTCCGTGCCAAACGCTACTTTACATCCCAGCAGCTCCTCATAATCTACAAAGCTGGAGTATTATTCACATGTTTCGAGCTCGGCTTCCAAACATAAGCTGAAGCTCTTGGATTCTATCCAGAAAAGAGCTATTCGTCTGATTGTCACACTTACGAGTTCATTGACCTCTCCAGAACATCGTAGAAAGGTGGGAGATCTCTCCATTCTCTATATATATTGCCATGGTCGGTGTTCTTCCTATCATTCATTTTTCTATCAAGAGGTCTTTCCCTATGGATATAACCTCCAAACCTCCAAGAAACATTCGAATCTCATTTCCCAACATTCCACCGCTGACTCACACGATGTTCTCCGAACATTATAGGTTTCCTTCTCATGTGGTCTACGTATTTCTTATTCCTGATGGAAAATAGCCCTTCCTAGAAGACCAAGACTGAATTTAACAAGCCAATACCCAACTATGCAAGTACAATACCAAAGCACACCTATGATTATAAGACCAGGACCAAGAGCAACTATTTACAAGTGAGAAAGCCACACTTATGTTTCCATGTGGTACAGACCAGTGGCGGCTCCTCGAAGGAGGCTAAGGAGGCTCAGCCTCCTCACCAATTTATCTTAATGATCATTCTCCATTTTATTTCCTGTTTCTCTGATAATTCTTTAAATTTTACAATTAATTCCCCGTTCTCAGTAGTTATTTTTAATCTGGCAACAGTGGCCAGAGGCTAGATTCTCTATATATCTCAAACGCTAAATACGTGTGGTCAACACAGTTGCCGTTTTCCAAGCAGTTCAATTGCTAGATAGGGTAAAAGAGCGAATATGGCAACATCCTATGGGAGCTAGCTTCTCGTATGGAATCGTCGGTCGAATGAAATACGATTACTTGCTACCGCCCTTCCGCTAGAAGAATGCCACACGTGTCGTGTTCCGTTAGTTCTTGGTTTTGTAATTTGTACCGCGAGGCGAAGTAAGGTTAAGTAGTTAAGTTATAATTTATCTAATCGGTGAACGCTAAAATGATGAGTGACTTAGTTGCTGGGTTGTTAGAAAATCCATTTAGTGGATTAACATATGATAGAAAAGTGTTTTGTTAAAAATAAACGGCCTTTACCGGATTTGAAAGGATTAGTGGTGACGATGACAGGTATGTTTCAAAATCGAAATACACAATAAATTATATTGCTTGCTATTTACATCTGATACAACTTCATGTTGGGGACACTCGGGTTATGATGATTTGAAAAATGGTATAGATAGACATGAAAAATCGCAGGAACGTATTACATCGAGTATTAAGTTTAAATTAACCGGTAAACAGAATATTGTTAAAGGAGGAAAACATATAATTTGGTAGACAAGAAACTACATTATAAACAACTTTTTTTATGAAATTTTAGATACTATTAAAGGTCAAATTGAGATTCGATTTTCCGATTTACATGAATTGAAATTTTTCGACTTGACGAATAGAAGATTTTTCGAATCTTTTTCAAAAGAGTTTCCCAATACACTATTAGATAACTTAGTTCTAAAATATAAATTTTTTGATAAAATAGCACTGCACAATGAATTATGGGTTATATACCTACTCGGATAAAGATATTTTAGGCCAGTACGACATTCACGCCGATATGATAAAATATATGATAGACAATGATTTGCAACAAGTTTTACCTCAGTTTTATAAACTACTTTGTTTGACAGTCACCATTCCTGTCACGTCGGCATCGGTGGAGAGATCATTTTCTACTCTCAAACGAATTAAAACTTACATGCGAAATACAATGAGCCAAAATCGTTTAAACAGTGTTAGTTTGATATCTATTGAAAAAGATTCAGTAAAACACTTAAAACAAAATGATACATTTTATGATAATATTATTGATCATTTTTCGCAAACTAAAGACCGTAGAATTCCGTTAATATATAAAAAAAGTTTATAAAAATAATAAAAAAACAAAATATGAAAAGTTTCAAAAAAAAAAATAAAAAATATCAAAAATCCAAAGAAAAAAAAACGAACAAAAAATTTTTTGCCAAGAGAAACTACACCTCCACGTTGGTTCTTGCTTGGCAACAATTAATTTTGGCACTGAAGTAGCTGGTACGGTCGCTGTGCAAAGGTTAAATTTATTGGCTGAATAGAGTATATTTTTACAAGAACGTTTTATGTCCAGCCTCCTCTCTTAAAAAGTTCACGAGCCGCCACTGGTACAGACAAACCTTATTAGGGCCGCAAATATTTCATAAAGGACACCACACATTGGTACATTCCAAAACTCTATTGTTCATTAATGTCGCATCAGCATATTTATAACTACCTTCCTATATGTATATAGGTAATAACCTAGTAATTTAGTAGGCAATTTCAAATAAGAAATTGTTTAATTGCGTGTTATTAACCTTGGTAAAATTATGTATTATTATGTTCACGTTTTCTATACACATGTGCAAAACAACACGTAAGCTTTGTCATCGCGAAAACAGTGCCTGCAGTAACGTTGATTAAAACTAGAAATAATACATTCACATGGTTTACTATGCATAATACTGTAGATATAGAATGAAATGAAAATGATAAACATTGAAAATGTTATTCCTAAGAAATTGAAATCATTCCTTTTCCTAAAGAACACATGAATGTTGTATGACGTGGTTATTTTGTGAATAGTAAAGGCGATTCATCGCAATTTGCGTAAAATGTCGTAGTACAATTCAAATCAGTTTTCATTATAATTTTGTATCGATGTTTCACGTTCATGTTTATTCAAACGTATATGTTTATAAAACTCGATTTGAAACACATGTAGCTAGTCATCGTGCTGTTCCTTTGAATACAGACAAGTTTTAATCTGTCACATCACGGACGAATTGAATGTCGATAATGAGTAAATTGAAAACAGGTTAGGACGTTTTTTTTTTATTTTACGATTACACGAGAAGAAAACCTATAAAGTTCGTAGAACATCAGCAGTGGAATGTTGGGAGAGGAGATGGGAATTGGAATTTTTTCTAAAATTTTTATTGGCATCAGGAAAAACTCACTAGGCGAAGAGTTCGATAGAAAAACGAGGTGGTAGAAAGAATTTCGGCAGATCTCTATGAAGGGGTAACCAGCTTGAACTCGTCTAGTACCCCTATCTGGAATCTTTCGTGGTGGAACAACATACGAGATTTCTGATGAACACCGACCATGGATATATCTATAGAAACGGGAGAGATCTCCTACCTTTCTACGATGTTCTAGAGGTCAATGAATGCGTGTGAGTGACAACTCCAATCAAAGGAATAGCTCCCTATTGTATCGTATTATGTTGGGAATATTTGCACACTACGACCTTATAGATTGTGTCCCCTTCTACTGCTTCAGGATGTATCAACGGCTACAGCAAGAGTTCCTCCAACCCTGTAGAAAATTCAGAATGTCGGATGGCTCCAAGTAAGGTCAATGTCCCTCTTCTATTTGGTTCGCTCCTAGGTGTCGTGCCCTTGAATTTTACAAGATAGTGCATTCTGCTAGGATGTGAATGGAAGTTTCTTCCGTATCTTCGCAGAGCCTGCACTCTTCTTCTTCTACTAATCCTGCCTTCTTAAGGGGTCCGCCCAAACGGAGTTCCCTGTTAGGATTCCCATTAGTAGGTTGATGCAGTCGTTAGATATTTTCTGGTTATAGTTTCAGAGAAGTATCTTTGCCTGCCGTAGTCCTTGTTGTTCTATCCAAAGATGGGATATCTTATTGTCTATTTCTTCCTTGAGATCTTCCAGTATTGTGCTAGCGCTTATTCCGCAGAAGGAAGACTGGTCTCAGCAATTGAGGGGTCTGGTTAAAACCGATACCAAACTGTTGAAACAGATACTAACAGGAAACGGACCGTTTACCAACCACCTCCACTAGATGAATCTTAGCGATTCATCTTTGTACAGATGGCGCAAACGAAAAAAACGAATCATCAATGCACATTCTGTGCAGATGCGTAACACTGATCCCATAAGACGCGGAGCACTCTCGGTAGAGCTATGCGCCACTGAGGAGATCCAGAGACAAGATACGAAGACTGTGCCAATCCTCTTCAAACGTGTGAACAGTACTCCTGGAGTGTGAATTAGCTCTTGGCATGAATAGAAAACAAAGTTTTTGGGAAGTGATTTTAGCAATGGACCTATCATGATCATCCCATGGGAAAAGAGTGCTGTTGCTGATACCGAGCATGAATATGGAGGACTTCAAAGGAATAGTTGAACCTGACATCATCGGATTGTGGGATCCGTCTTCCTGGAAAGACGCAAGTTTGAGTTTTGGATGCATTACACTCAGATACTCATTTCAAAATGCTTGCCAGATCTTCATTCATTGACCTGTTTCTGCCTTGTTCCTCTACCTTCATTAGATGATACAGAACCTCTAATAGATAAGAAGGCGTTATTAAGTGTACCATCATCATCTGTAAAGCTTGGGACGGGACAGGAGGTTACTTTTAACAGATTGTCGATAGGGTGCAGAAACAAAGTTGGTGCCAAGATCATACCTGTGGAACACCAGGGTTAATAGCCATTGTACCATATTATGCGCTCATAAATGAATGATCACGTATGATATGCTGGCGGTGGGGTGATGCTTACAAAGCAAACATAAATAAAATAGGAACTAGTTCACTTTTAAAGTTCTTACCATAAAACTGTTATATGTATCTCAAGTTGTTCGATCATAACTACATTACCAAATCGATTATTGGCGGCATTTGGTGAAATCGGGTACACAGAAACATTTTTTTCTTTCTATTACTATTCTAAGCTCTACAACTCACTACCTGCTTATTTGAGAAGATATAATTTAAGTTATAGGAAAATCCCGTTTATTTAGTTTATTTTTTTTTTTTTTATTTTTTTTTTTTATTATTTTTACTTCATTTTTTTTATTTTTATTTTACTTTTCTTTTTTTACTCTTCTTTCGTTTGCGGTTATTGTTGTATACTTATGAATGTTATTGAAATGACAGCACACTAGTTAATTTAATTAACTCAAGCTGTCACTCCTCAATATATCACATTTATTAATTGTTTTCAATTGTTTCGAAAAAAATGTATAATTTAGTGTATAAACTATACAGCAATAAAGTACATTTGATTTGATTTGATTTGATTTGATTTGATTAGAACCTCAGGACCTGTGGTTCGCGGAGCAGTATTTCAGGGTCATCATTCCGTCGAGGGAGGAATGGGAAAATGGCCGCACGCCAAAGTGCGGCACAATTTGGTATACGGATGGGTCTAGAAGTGACACAAGAGTTGGAGCAGGCTTTTGCGGTCCTAGAAATGTTGATGGGTACTCCGTGCAAATGGGGGATGTCCACAGTCTTCCAAGCCGAGATGCTCGCCATCTACAGATGTGCGGAGAAACTACTCGACTATAGTGAGATAAATGAGACCATCTGGATATGTTCGGACAGTCAAGCGGTCCTCAACGAACTGAAAAGCCCGACTGTGTCCTCGAGGCTTGTCAGGGATACCAAGGAGGTCTTCAACAGGCTAGCCGGTGGAAAAATATCTTGCGGAACAATCTGAGAGATCAACATGCCTCAGCATGGAGAATCATTGACAGCTGCCGAACTGCCAAAGCTCTGTTTGGCAATGAGGTAGGCCTGAGGGCAAGCGAGATACTCTCACTGAGTAGGGATAGGATCAGGATAATCTCCCGAGATCTTTATAGGTCACAGAAATTTGATGATATTTAAACATACAGTAGGGGAAAGTGACACTCCCTTCTGTATGAGATGCGAGGTAAACAAAGTGGAGTCGACTACCCACTTTCTTTGTGAATGTCCTGCGCTTATACGAAGCAGGTTTACCTGGCTATCTGAGGAAGACATAAAGGATCTAAGAGCATAAAATAGATCTTAGGATTCTGTCGAGCAGCGGGGTAGTGTATAAGGGACTTTGGCTAAGTGCACTGATTTTTCTATAAAGTCCGCTACCATCTCAACCAATATCAATACCAAGTTATATTCAAGAAATCAAGATCTAAATATTGGTCTCATCAGATATAATAAGTAGAATAATAATTCAAGAAAACACCTCTCGATATCCTAGTTTTTGATTTTCATTTTTCTAGTTCTGCTCATGATTGATTCGTGTTGAGTATACCGTTCATTCTTAGGAATATATAGGGATGTTCAAGATCTAGGGGTTTATATAACATGTGTGTTTTTCTAGTTATAGGCATTTTACAACAGTAAATCCATATGGTATTACAACCACGAACAAGCCTGCTTGTAGGCTTCTGTGGATTCCTTGCATAAGCAATTTTGTCAATTTATCCTGAAATAAAATTCTATTCTATTCTATATATTAACTATATAGGTGAGTGGTGCCATACCCGGCCTTTAGGCTCTCGTCATTATTTAATAGTTTTAGTACAGAAGAAAATTCACATTACTTTGTATCAAATACCCAGTAACGGCAACATTCTGGTTTGGTCACAAGTTTTGGACAACATTCGCTTCAGTGGTTTCGTCTGGGTTTTATTAACCTCAAGTTATACACACATTTATCGAAGGTTGTTGTAAAAGCATTCCGCTTAATACTGCATTTACAGTGTAGTGAGAATCATTTCTGAAGAAACATGTTTTTCAGTGTATTACATGATGCTAGAATCAAAAGTTAAAAGCCAGCATAATTTACTAACAAAAAACGGCTTTCTAGAATCATCTTAATAATACTTAATTACGGAAATTGTGGTCATTACTAATGCAATTATGATGAAAAAGTTCTAACGGAAGATTTATTACAAATACTTGTTTGGAGCATTTAATGAGGAAGATAATAAAATATCTGAATAACCACAACGAATTGCACATAGAGGTACATTTTATATTCGCTATTGTTTTCAAATTCATTCCTAAATCTATTTATTTAATTTGTTTGCAGGAAGCAAATCCACTAAAAAATGTACTACTACTTCCTAACGTTAAACGGAAATGAATATTTTGAAAGGTTTAAGTAATCAAAGTGATAAGGAAGGAAATCAACATATTTTCTTGAACGTCATTCCAATCATTAGTTTTACCATGCCCGCCCATCCCTAATTACATACCTACATCATAGTATTGAAGGAATTATATCTCAGTTATAAGTAATATAAACTAATTCTGAGGATGCCCTTAAGCTAGTGATATAGTGGTAGTTTAGTGCCCATAGATTTAAAAAATTTGGTGCTTTAGCGTCAAAAAACGATGATGTGGCGTGGCCCAAAACAGGAAGCTTAATACAAAATAATTTAGCTAATAAATATAACTTTAGTATAACGAAATATTTTCATACACTATCGTCTCGTGTTGCAGAATCTATTGTATGAATGAAAAACAAAATACTTTCTATTTCCCTAACTATGTCTAATACGTAATTGTAATAGGGAAAATTAATTTTTTTCGGATTTTCGCGGAAATATCTGTTTTGAACCTCTGAACCTAAAATAGTTAGTGATACTTGTAGAAGATTTAATGAATTTATCCACATTCAACACCAATAAATGATAGGAAATTCAGATGAATTCAAAATAATTTCGTCAATTTTGGATCCTCATTGAAAGCAACCAGAAACCTACCCGTGCTTGTAACAAGTAAAGAGGGAAACGAGAAAAATGTTTTGGCGTATTTTCATCACTTCAATAATACCTGCTGCAGAAAATTTAGGCGTAACCTCCGCTTAGAACATTTATTGAAAACCTAGACCTTTTTTATTATTGACACTTAATATTTATTTTGGAAATTTGAATTCACACCCCAAAACTGAAGAAATCACGGAATCGTCAATATGATGATGTCAGGTACAACTATTCCTGAGGTATTCCATATCCATGCTCGGGATTACCACCAACAGCACCCTCTCATGGGATGATCATGTGAGGTCCATTGCAAAAACCGCTTCACAAAAACTTGGTTCACTATACCGTGCCAAAAGCTACTTTAGATCCCAGCAGCTCCTCATAATCTACAAAGCACAAATTCCGACCTCTCCTGGAGTACTGTTCATATGTTTGGAGTTCGGCTTCCAAACATACGCTGAAGGTCTTGGATTCTATCCAGAAGAGAACTATTCATATCATTGATGATGTCACACTTGAGAGTTCATTGTCCTCTCTAGAACATCGTAGAAAGGTGAGCGATCTCTTCCTTTTCTATAGATATTTCTATGGTCGGTCTTCATCAGAAGAGAGATTTCCAGATAGGCGGTTTAGACGAGCTGAAACTTGTTACCCCTTTATTGTCTAAAAATTTGAATGCCTATTGCCTCTCTCAACATTCTATCGCTGGCTCACACGATGTTCTTTGAACATTAAAGGTTTCCCTCTCGTGTTGTCAAAGTAAAAAAAAATTAAAATTACGGAGTTGCTTCATAAATTAAATTAACTATTATTACTACAGTTTACAAATAAACGCTCATAAGTCAATAAATATTAAGATAAGTAGATCACTTTTTTGATAATAATCATTTCTTCCCTGAAGTAGAGTTTACATACTTTACAGACAGCTAATAAGGGCTTGAAACACTAGAAATTAACAAACATAACAGTAGTCTACATCTTCATGATCAAATATAACTGACCTATTCACCCTTATTTCAAGACCAATAATGTTCTTGCTTATTCTACGAAATATTTGTGTTGGTTAATTCTACTTGTTATTTTTCCTAGATAATCATTATTTAGTGATAGTAATATTTAAACTAGCCCGAGATGCCCGCGATGCAATCAGGAAGAAACTACAAGCAGATCCATGTAAACGTAAATCCAGTTCAGTTTCGTTAAATTTGTCTGAAGTTAACAAAACAATATTGCTATGGGATTAAAATACTCCTGAAGATATTATGCGTAAATTTTACCATATTACTGCTGTAGAATTAGCGTGGCGAGGAGGAGAGGCAATTGCTGGTCTGTGTGGATTTTTTCAAATCGAGAAAAATAACGATGACTCTCCATCAAATCGCATTGAATACAATCCGGTGTTCAGTATAACGTGCGAAGGTGGTTCTAAAAGCTGTACAAGTAGTAAATGGTTGGTTTCCAATAGTGAAAGACAAAGTGTCTTTTTCATAAACTGATATCAAAACGAGGCTACAATATTACCTCACCACGACTGTTCTTGAAACCAAATCGACACTGGAAAAATGAAACTAGCAAATGGTACGATAATGTACCTGTTGGAAGAAATACAATACATGGATGGACTAAATCTGCTGCTGAGGCAATTGGCTTGAATGTAAAGGACAAAAACATAACAAATCACTCGAATAGATCAACTGCTGTTAGCGAATTGGCAAAAAGTGGAGTAGAAGAACAACAATTGCTGAAAATTACTGGTCATAGCAATCAAAATTCTATAAAACCATACTTAAGTCTCGTTCAAGAACACCACAACAAGATCATAAATATTATGCGTGGTAATAGATAGTAGAGGACAGCAACGAATCTAATGTAAAGTTAAATTTTAATAATTGTACTTTCACCAACTGTACTTTTAATACATGAATAAATGTTTCGTTGTGCTAAGTTATAAATTTTTTTGACAAAAAATTTTCCGCCAAATATCCCTCGGACATTTACAAATGCCTCATAATTTTACGACAAATTTCTCAAGCTCGTTGCTTGGTAACAGCCCTCAGCCTTCGACTTCGGGCTGTTACCAAGAAACGAGCTTTCGATTGTCATAAAATTATGTCGTCTATTATCAATGTCCTAGGGATATTACAACTGATAATTTCACTCACTATATGAATCGCTCGTAGGATGGGCCGGTAAGACCACGTTCGCATGGCAACCACTATGTGGCAACCACGAATAGAAATAGAAGAATAGCGAGTGTAACCTAAACGTCACCCCGACAATAATGATAATTATTCATTGTCACCATGAATAAAATTTGATAAATACATTTCAATTTTCCAATCTTTGTTGATTCGTGAAATTATTTCAATAAATACAATTCAAGAAAAACTGAAAAAAAATAATAGTTTTTATTTATTTTCCATCATATTGACGGGGGGGCAATGAACTCTAACTATATTCTCCGTTATTTTGAGTAATACAAGATAAAAATGAAAAAAATAATGGATCTTATTTTTTTTCCACCATATTGAAATGAATTTTCAATCCGAAGACATATTCCCTGTTATTTTTCCAATTGATGCGTGAAAGAAGATTTAGTGCACACCATCAATCTTCTTAGTAATACAGCAAAAAAATCATTTTTCTACAAACGCTTAACAAAGTAGCCTTTGACGCTTTCAGATTTCAACGCAAAGTTGACGTTTTCCGTGAAATGTCATTTTGTGACAGCATTTGCGCTCTAAAGCGGAAATATTTCGAAAACGCTCGCTTCTCCAACGTATTTCTTCATGATGATTGATGATAGTGACAGTGAATTATCAAACACTCCTCCTGATGTAGCAGAAAGTGCAAAAATTGTTACTTTGAATCTCCTACCAGAGAAATCAAGGAAGAAATATGAATTACAATACGGTAAATTCATGACGTGGTGCCAGTCGAAGAAGGTGAATAAGTATTCAGAAAACGTATTACTGGCTTATTTTGGAGAAAAATCATTGATTTGTAAGTCATCAACTCTTTGGTCTACGTATTCGATGATACGGACATGCTTGAATGTTAAAAATAACATCGAAATCAATAAGTATCCTAAACTTATCGCATTTCTGAAGAAACAGTCTGTTGGATATAAAGCGAAAAAATCCAAAACATTCACCACTGAAGATATTCACAAATTTTTACAAGAAGCGCCCGATGAAGAATATCTACTAAAAAAGGTAAATTTTAATATTTCATGCTCTTAGTAGTTTGAGAAGCGGTTAATATTTTTTTGAATTTAGTGCAATTTGGTTAGCATAGACATTTGGAATAGCTATTAATTGCAGTTTTTTTATAGGTTATTCTAATTATGGGTATTGCTGGTGCCTGCAGGCGCGATGAGTTGGTCAAAATGGAGATTGGTGACATAGAAGATAAGGATTCTATTTTAATAGTCCGAATTCCCGATTCAAAAACGAGACGAGAATAGCCGTGTTTTTACGATTGTTGGTCATAATGAAGAGAATTCAGTTGATTATCTTTCAATTTGTAAAAAATATATTGCACTCAGAAAACATTGTCTGAATAACAATACTGTCCAACGTCTATTTTTACGTTATGAAAAAGGTAGATGTATGAAACAAGTTGTGGGTATGAATACAATCGGCAAGACTCCCAGTGACATTGCTGAATATTTGAAATTGCCCGAGCATAATTTATATACTGGACACTGTCTCCGACGAACCTCTGCTACTTTATTAGTGAATGGTGGAGGTGACCTAATACAACTGAAAAAACATGGTGGATGGAAAAGTAAAAATGTAGCAGAAGGCTACATAGATGATTCAATCAACAATAAGATTGAAACTACCAAGAGAATATTCTCAAGACCATCTACATCTCGTTCTGTAGATTTCCAATATTCGGGGGAATTAATGTTAGATAAATCTACTGATCGTCCATCAGGTTCAGGAATAATAATTAAAGAGTGTCACAATTGTACATTCAATTTTAGTAAAGTCAATGATAAATTAAATCAACATTAATCAGGAATTTATAAACTGTACTTGATGTACTTTTGTTGAATAAAGCATCTGGTGTTTTTTCTTTTTTTTTTCTGAAAACTGCGTTTGTAGAAAAAATCTTGTGTGTATTTCGAGCACAAAGTGTCATTGTCGCTCTCCAAAGGTAACTCTCTTTGTCGAGCGACAATATATCACTTTGCGCTCTTAATACACAAATAGCTATTAAACTGGTTGCTGGCGCTCCTTGGTTTATCTTACTTCTACGGATGTGCTTTTGATTCGGGCATCTTCGGCTTCACCGACTGCCAACTTTGGCTGCTGTTTTCACACAAGTATTTTTGCTCCAAATAATGGCCTATTACTCGGAAATGCCCCGACCTTCGCATGTGTTTCTTCAACAACTGGTAACAATACCATACATTTTCCACCAGGTTAGAAATTGTATTCGTGCATTCCATGTACTAAATTAACTGGCCAGCTCCAAGAAATTGCCTCGATAAAAAATCTTGGCACTAGGTGCAAATGTATAAGAATTACATGCTTCTCAATATATAACAACTCCGAAAAAGGGTTCGCGCAAGAAACAAGTCCAAAATTTGAGGTGACTGTATTCTGGAAACGCCTGACAATACACGATTCGGCGGCCTATGAGAGATATTGTACATTGAACCTTTCCCCATCAATATACAGTAGTGCCAATGTGTATTCATTCAGGCCCACAATATCGCTCTAGCTCCTAGACTATCAGTATAGTTACCAGTTGTTGTTGTTATCGCATATTTATTTGAATCTAACTATTATCATGAAAATTTTTTGACAGTTCTAACAACCATTCAAATTTTGTCATTTTGTGTCATATGAAACAATTTCCCCCAATCATGTCAACATTACACTGACTATTTCACTCACTTGCGAAATGAACCAATCAGAAGCTCTAGTCAAGTTCGGATTACCGATAATACCAAACTTGACCCTTGACTCTGATTGGCCTATCAAGTTCGGTGTTTTCAGATTTGTTTACAGTGCATGTGACAGTTGAACGTCAAATATAAGTGATTACGCTGGGCACGCAGTCAAAAATGAGTAGATTTGGGATGAATTCTATCGAATCAGTCAACGAAAAAATCGATGAAAATGTACCTTTCATTTTGTTTGTGAAACAGTCTAATAAAATTCCACTCGTGATTGAATTTATCTCATAAGTCTGTCTTTCATTTGTGATCTCAACTGAATTGATTCGAGAAAACACCACTCGTCCTGCGGACTCGTGGTGTTTTCCCGAAACAATTCAGTTTCGTTCAGAAATGAATCGACAGACTTTTCGCGAAAATTCAATCATTTGTGGTATTACTACTGATAATTGCATTCAGTGCAATTATAAATCACTATGACAACACGATTGAGTTTGACAACTTCATTCCAAATAAATTTCAACATGTCACGTTTTGGCAATGCGAATGTTCAAAGTATAAATGCGCTAATCAAAGAAAAAATTCCCAGAAATACAACCTACAGTCACAAATATATTTGGGGAATATTTATGGAATTTTGCTGCGAACGAGGATATGAATTAAATGAACATGGAAGCTTAGAAGAATTGGTTCATACTTAAAGATTGGCCGGTCAATATGAGAAAGAAAGACGGGACCGAATTTAAAGAAGCAACGGTGTAGACAGTGTGGAACGTTTCGTGCAAACTTTTGCAAGAAAAGTACTATTATGACTATACTATTATGATTGACCCGTTTAACAGTATAGTATTTAAACCAGCCCGAGAAGCCCGCGATGCAATCAGGAAGAAACTACAAGCAGATCCATGTAAACGTAAGTCCAGTTCAGTTCCGTTAAATTTGTCTGAAGTTAACAAAATAATGTTGCTATGGGATGAAAATACTCCTGCAGGTCTTATGCGTAAATTTTACCATATTGCTGCTGTAGAAAGCGTCGCTAGGAGGAGAGGCAATTACTTGTCTGGTGGAGTTTTTTCAAAAAAATAGAGATAAATAACGATGACTCCAACAAATCGCATTGAATACAATCCGGTGTTCATAAAACGTGCCAAGGTGGTTCTAAAATCTGTACAAGTAGTAAATGGTTGGTTTCCAATAGTGAAAGACAAAGCTGCCCTGTACGTCTTTCTCATAAACTGATATCAAAACGAGGCGACAATATTAAATCACCACGACTGTTCTTAAAACCAAATCGATACTGGAAAAATGAAACTAACAAATGGTACATAATGTGTCTGTGGAAGAAATACAATAAACACCAAACATAAATCTCGATCAAGAACACCACAACAAGATCATAAATATTATGCGTGGTAATAGATCTTCTATTCTACGAATCTAATGTTAAGTTAAATTTTAATAATTGTACTTTCACTAACTGTACTTTTAATAAATAAATAAATGTTTCGTTGTGTTGAGTTACAAATTTTTTTGTAAAAAAAATTACGCCGAATATCCCTCGGACATTGACAAATGCCTCATAATTTTATGACAAATTTCTCCTTGCCCTAGGGATATTACTACTGAGAATAACATTACTTACATTGTCAGATTCTCAATCCCCCTTTTCACATAAGCTTGTACTTTCGAGGAACAATGTAAACTCACTGTTTTCCACGTTTACGCTTACGACAAGCCATCATATAATTCACATGTCAAAGATTCGTCTGAAACGTTAACATAAACAATGCCGCTTTGATTAAGAAAAAAACCTGTCACCTTGCACGTGACGAAACGCGCCTCGTCAAGATTAATGTTCGAACAATGCTCGCATCACATTTTTACCAGAACAAAGGAAATAAACAAATGCGCGACGCTGGTATGAAAAGCGGTATGTATCGGTGTTGCACGTTCGAACGCGTTTACTGGAAAAGCCAATTTTTAGTTATGCATACATCCAGTCGAGATATTTACGCGTGTGCTTCGTGCAACACAAACATTGAGTCGACTGTGAAGCCAGACGCTGGAACACATTCCTAGAAACTTTAAAGTATCTAAAGCAAATATTTTCCTACGGTTGAATTCCATCTGTTATAGAAGATATATGAGTAACATTAGTAATGGGAAAAGTAGAAAATGATGCACAGCACTGTTGTAAATTCTATGTGGCACGTAGTCTGTCATTAGTCAGGTAGATATTGTGTTTCATGCAAACTGTCGAGAAAGCTGAACTAATCAACTTGACCGCTGTTTCTAATCCTGGCGATGAAAAATCCTACAATATAATATACGAGTGGGTCAGAATCCCTAGTTCTGACTAGGGATGTCAATCCCCGACAATTGGTTCAATCTTCAAGACGTTCGAGATAAAGGCTAAACAAATCCTAGGAACCCGAAAAAATTTGGAGGTTTGATCATCATTTATTAATTTTAAAAGCAAAATTCAAAAAACAAGGATATACGTTTATACGTAGATACATAATTACTCAATACAATAACAACAAAATTTATACATTTTTCAGTGAAACGATCTATAATTGGTAAAATCTTTTTGATCTCGCAGGTAGATCCCTTCCGGGTTATCAGGAAATGAACAGCTTTATTTTTATGGAGAAAAACAGTCTTCATGTTTTCCTTAAAAAGGAATCGCTGATTAAAATAGATTATTTTAAATGATTAGCAACTTACTAAAACCATACTATTTGTTTTCAACGTAAAATTTGCCTGATCTAATCTTTTTTGAGAAGCTCGAAAAATATTAAATATTTGATTGGGCATAAAGTTGGTTCTTTCCTTGAAAACTGATAAGCCAGGAAAGTTTGCTACTCTAATTTTCAAATTTGATTGTGGTTGTACCATACCTTAATTATTGTCTTAAGCATCTCAAAGGGATTATATACTTGGATGCGTCAAGTTGGCGCAATTTTTTCAAACCCTTGTTTTATAAATTAAAATAGAAAAAAGGACGTGATCTTACAGCCGCATCTCATATACTATTGCAAGCATGCCAGTTCCTTTCCCTCCACACTCAACGACAGCTGCTGTGTTCCCCGTACGCGTTAACGTGTCCACGTCATAGAGATCTTGTGTATAGGATCTCTATGGTTCACGTACGCCGCATCATCATTAATGCTTTAAAAACATGTTCTCTTTTTTTACCTGCTTTGAAAGAGATACTGTACATATAATAAAAGATACTTGAAATTCTTTGATACTTGAAATTCATTATCATAATAACTGTCTAAAATTTTTCGAAACAAAATAACAATTAAAAATTGTAGTGTAAATATGTCAAATTTTCATTTTTCGGAGTTTTCCAGAAAACTATAGTTGCTTTTGATTTTATAACCATAAAATAATACTCAGTGACCACAAAAACCTATAATTTGACACGTTGCACGAGGACTGAGACAGGAATATGAAGGAAAACGACGCAAGTTTCCAGAATTTTCCTTTGTTTGGTGAAAATTGTACCGTGACAAATCACGCCATCTAATTATTTCAATACCACAGTCCGAGATAAATTATTGTTTGTTGCTAAGAAATGGTAAAATTTTCCGGGTTTTCATTTTCCTTCTTCAGATTCGGGTTTAGCGGTCAAAAAACCCACTGATACCAAATTTCAGATTGAAAGAGCCCGAAATATTCCATTTGTTATAAAAGACAGTCCATTTGTTAATTAACAGTAATAATCCCAAGCCCCTTTTTTCTAACTAACGGTGTGTAAGCCATCCTTAACACGATGCAAGAAGAATTTTGCATTTTCGTGCGACCTATAAAATTTGACCCCTATTTTTACACACTTTAGCACACTGGACAACACAGTGAAAATTCAGAAAAAACGAATTATTTTGTCACCTTATTGTTGCAGCTTCAAGTATGTATGAAATGCACACGACTTCTCAATTAAACACAATTGTGTGGATTACGGATACACTACACACAATAAAATAGTTCAAAAAATAGCAGACATTTGTATCGCGTGTAAAATCTGTATATTCGACGATATTATGTTATAAACTCGAGAGCATATTGTAGTAGTTGTATTTCTATTGTGCTTAACATGGGCTTTATTGTGCTGTCTTTTTTTAAATTTTCGTAAGTACTTTAAAACAAAAAAAAAACGATTCAGGGGCCAACTTGACGGCCAGTCGCCCGGAATATTTTGGGTAATTAATGTTTTCGTCGGTTCTTTAAATTGAGCTGGACATTTTCTTCATTGTGCTGGCAATTTGCAAAACTGCGAAGGATTTTAAAACAAAAACAAGTCCAGGGCTAACTTGACGGGCAACCCCCGGAATAATTCGAATATTTGACGTTTTCTTTGGTTCTTGTAATTGTGTTTAATGTGTTTTATTATGCCGACTTTTACTCAAATATCCAGGGGCTGAAGTCAAGTTGGACCCCGGATTCGTTTTGTATTTCAAAGTACTTTGCAGTTGAGCAAATTTGAAAAAAACGTCAGCACAATAAAACACATGCTAAGTCCACTTAAAATAATTTGGGAAAATATCAAATATCCAAAATAATCGGTGACCTGTCTGTCAAGTTGGCCCCCGAATTTATTTCGTGTTTTCCGAGTACTTTCCAGTTTAGCAAATTTGTAAAAAAAATGACAGCACAATAAAGCATATGTCGAGCACAATACCAAGAAGCAAAGAAAATATCAAATATCGAAAATAGTCGGGGGTCTGACGGGCCCCGAATTAGTTCTGCGTTTCGAAGTTCTTTGCAGTTTGAGCAAATTTAAAAAAAAGTAAGCACAATAAAACATATTCCAAGCTCAATCAAAACAAGTAAAAAAATATGAAATATCTTAAATTATTAGGGGTTTTACCAACAAGTTGTCCCCTGGATTTGATTTTGGTGTTAAATTACATTGTAGTTGAACTCATTTTAAAAAATAACAGCACAATAGAGCAAATTTCAAGCACAATTGGCGACACAAAATAAAATTTTCAAAATAGGGTGATTCCTTTACTTCAGACGATCCTCTCCTGGAGAACTTCTTAAATGGTAAAGTAAATAATAACTGTACCTAGTATAGGTACCTAGAATTAATGATTTACCCCATCCAGCTAAAAATAATTATAGTTCTGCCTCAGAAAGTTATCACAAGAAACATAAACTTTTTACAATTCAGTTGTACCGCAAGAATAAATATACTAAATTGTATTCTTGTGGTTGTACTATATAGTACATAAAGTGTATTATGTTTCTATTTATGTTCTGCGAAACGAATACATTTTGCAAAGCACTGCACAAAATAGTTTATCAAAATGTCCTTGAGAAACAGATTTGGATTACTGGGAGTTGCGTTTCACTGTGGGTTTGGATTACATTGTTGTTATTTAGTTATAGTGTGTCATGGTAAATATAGATACGTCGTTAGTCACATCGTTTGTAAACAAAATAAAACAAACTACGAAAGCTATATGATTGTGTCTATTTTTAAGCCGGTTACACGAAGAAAAATAATGAAATTTTATTCATGAGTTTACGAGTAGATCTTAATAGGATTATTAGATTTTGTCAAATCACAATATGAGGGTCTATGAGCGTCTTCTTGACCTTCAAGACTTACCAAAAACATTTCTAAAGAATCATGATTTGATCCTGGAACTACTAGTCAATGTAGACCCCTGGTAGCAAAAGGGTATTGACTATAGGAAGAATGAGGGAAATACCCCGTTCTATATAATGCATTTTGTTCAAGCATTTTTTGAGCCCAAGTTTGGTGTTTTATCAATCGATGAATGTGCTCCAAAATTAGTCCAATTTCGTTACTCGGGCTTTTTTGGGATCGCTGAATACGAATATGGTGTTTAAAAGAGTATCCAATGTACCTGGTGAACTAAAACTCAGGAACATTACTCCAATTATATGCGAAATGATTACTCGGGGGTTTTCGAAGTAGCTGATCACGAATATGTAATTTAAAAATGTCTTTCGTATACAGGACGTTCTGAGGCAATATGTTTCTCTTCGGTAATTTTTCTTTATTTTTTACTAGGGGATTTTCGAATATCGCCGAATATCGAAGAATATGACGTTTAAGCATAGAGAACAACAGCAAAAGGAACATGGGCTTCATTGCACTCTTGCATGCACAGTTTGTTTAGTCTCTAACTGCATTAAGGTGGAAGAACGAACACCCGATGTCACAAATGTAGTAGAAGAAGATATAATACAAAATGAACATAGCACAGAAGATTAAAATGCAATTGACATTAACATAAAGATTTTATCACATCAATAAATAAAATATAATAATAGTAATAATATACTGTTAATTAAAATGAATAAATATAACACTATTTAAAGATTAATTTATTTATCATTATACTCCTTCATCCTCACTCACTTGAAATTTCATATATTTTACTATAATATAATTCAGTTACATAATATAGATTTTTTTTATTACTTGAAAAATAAATAAATTTATATATATTTTATAAGTACCTATAGAAAAATAAATATTATTTAAAAAAATTTAATTTTGGTTGTGCTTTTTTGCGAAATTTTCCAATTTTAAAATTTTACATAAATTTTATTGAAAATTTCATTTTAATTTATGAATTGTTTTCTTTTATATTCACTATTATAATTAAAATTTTGAAATAAATAAAATATATCTTTATTCATTTGATATTAGTGAATAAAGTTTTATTTGAGTAAATTTTTCATGTTTATCGTTTTTTATTTCAATTTTAAAAGGGTTTTTTCATAATTTTTGATTTCAATTTTTTATAAGGAATTTCAATATTGAATTCACAAAATTTTTATGATTTTGAATATAACAAATTTATTCATATTTATAAATAGGAATTAAATTTTAAATTAATTTGTAGGCAATTATTATTAATTTCATTAATTAAATAAATAAAAATAAATAATAAATTAACCTTTTGATTATTTTTAATATTTTAAATAAAAAGTTGAACTATAATTTGGTGGATCATTTGCGGGTCCTTTTTTTGCAGCATTATTAACATAATGTTGGGGACGAACTAGCCGGTACCGTCCGTTTCGAAAATTTCAGTTGAAAAGCCAGTTATGTGGGAGGTTCTTGAAAAATTCGTATTGCAATCCGTCTTTACGAGCGGATTTTTACATTTATTTACACTTACTAGTTTATTAAAAACAGGTGTCTGGCACCCAGCCAAATAATCGGGTCAATTATACGTTTTGGATGTACATTCAACTAGAAATTTTCCCAGATTGGGTTTGGGACCCTCTTTTGATATTTCATGGTTTTCCAAAAGGAAGCCTGACATACCATTTTCTTCTTACTTTCGTTACGTTTCAGCTGGTTGCTCCATTTATGAGTAACATTAGCAATATTAATTGATAACAATTCAACCACCCACCGCCAAATGTAACGCATAAGTAGCAGATAAACAGCGTGGGACGCCAGACGATAAGTTGTGTCTCATTCGGCGTGTAAATACAGTTAATAATAGCTAATTTAATTCAACGACATTCCGCGCTCTTCAGAAATTCAGGGAACTCTTGAAAATGTTATTCCGGAATTTTGCAGATTTGATTTGCCGCCAGATTTGAAAGAACACTCATTATGTGTGTCATAGAATGTAATATATTGATTAAAAGTGTATACTCTTAGTACCAGATCATTTTTCGCATTAATTCACGAAAAATGTTCCATAAGACGTGACGTTCAAAAAAAGAAGAGTTACTACTGATCATACCTCCGAGATCTGATAGTCCAATCGATAAGCTGGGAACTATCGAAAAATGTTGTAGACGGTCGTATCGATAAATTTTTTTTTGCATGATGTTCTATGGACCATGAATGTCATTCGTGACTACTGAACGATACACCAATCGCCCCCAATTCACCCCTATACTCAGAATTAACCCCATTCTCAACCCCCTTTTCTAAGATGATTTTTAATTTACCAGAGAATAAAAACTAAGCCTAAGGGTTTTCTTCACCTCCGCAACAAAAAAAAGAGTTTACACGGTAGTTCACCATAACACTTCAAAAAGAAACAATCACTAAAAATACTGTTAAAGTACTCAGGAAGTTTCAGCTACGAAGTAGCCTTCATCAGAGTAATCTGTTTACTCGGATGGTGGCTACTTGGTAGCTAAAAGGCTCTCAGTACTTCCAACAGTATTTTTAGTGAATTTTTTATTTTAATTTATATATAATAATTTTTATCAGCAAAATGACAACTTACCCTGCGTTGGTTATTGTGGACGTAGTACATTATATTCGTTAGGTACTAACTTTACACCAACCAATGTTCAGATGACGAGTATCGATCTACCTATTATAGAATAAAGACTTACCTATGACCATTGGGAAATCTAGTGCTACCAGGGGAGGTACAGTACGGTGAGGGCGTTGTCTGCGGTGAAGCAGCGGACGGAATGGCAGCGGGTTCGTAGTACTCTGTTGTCAGAGTCCTATCGTCCATTTTATGTTCGGTGTTGTGGGCTTTGGACGCACTTTTGATGTCCATGAACGCCACCGTGCACGCCATCGTGCTCTCACCCGCCTCCTCCTTTGCACCCCTCGGCAACAATTTGACACTCTGTACACGTCCATACCTGCGAAAAAACAAAAACAATTATTCGAAAATTCCTCGTGAACACCATATGAGTAGAACGGAAATGACGAAATGATAATTGACGTGTCTATGAGTTTTTTTCAATTCTAAAAACACATTGATAACATAGCAAAAACAATTGGTGAAACATGAAACAATATTATGAAATCTGATGGCAACAAAGCGTTCGTTGACATAAATTGTACATCTAAAGCAACATAGAATATGATTCGACACCATGCAGATCTTCTATCTTCTATATTAATTGCTGGAATGATCGTAATAACAGTTCCCGCTCGGAATTTTAGATCATGGAATGAGACTATGAGTGACATCTATCTTTCAATAGAAAATCTATTATCTATTTTGCGCGAAAACTCGTGAAGTTGCACGACACGCGATGAAAGGGTTGACGAGAAAACGATAATTGACATCGGGCATCTGGATTGTGACTTTGACTTGGGCAAGTTGTATTCAAATAGTTCTTCTTTTCTGATATTAATTTGCTTTATTGAAATATTATCGCCGACAGGGAACACGTAATTTGATGTCTAATAGTGTCTAAACCTAGTTGTAGATGTGTATTTTCTCGTATCGATGATATTTTTCGATAAAATAAGAATCGGCTCATCCACGTGTTCATACCAGATCACTTTAGCTTGCTAGGATCTAAATTAGATAATCATTTACTATATTCTTTCTCTTGTCTTTATTCAGAATCTAATTTGTCAAGTTAGTAGTCAGAAAGGTTTATGTCATACTCTAAGGGTTGTTTAACCTAGCAATTATCCGCGTGGTTGCGTGATATTCCGTATCTCTTTTCTTTGTTGACCTTCCTCATATAAATTTGGAATGGTTATGTTTTTTGAGGCTGGTCTTGGTGAGATAACGGAATAATTATTGATCTGGGTGAACTTGAATAAAGCCGAAATTCTCATTTACTGCTTTATTAGATCAACGAGTAAATCATCTGATATTGAATAAACGGATTATTTATTTAGAATCTACGAGCACAATTTCAGTGTACTGTACTCAGTAAACTATCATCTAATTGTTCTCTTGCAAATTTCTATATTAATTCACTCATATTTTGTAATTTATATACTTCAATAAGTAAGTTAGTATCCCAATATTCTTTCAGATTTTAATATAGTATTTTACTTGTTCTCTCCAAGGTTTCAATCCTTTAATAATTTTGAGTACCTAAACAATTTGGGGAAAATAGCATAATCAGTTGTGGAATAATATTGACTATTCCTGCTGACTTAGTTATTGACGGTACCATTTTTCTTAGTTGGAATAACCAAATTTTCATAATCAATTGTTAATGTTCTCTAACTAAATTTGTTTCTATTTACAACTTATTTTCTTAATTTAGGTAATGAAATTATTAAGAATTCTAGTTTGTTTCACTTTGAATTTTTTAATGACAGATATTGGATGTTATAAATTGGACTACTAAACTTAGGAGGCTATGGAACCAAATGAAATAATTTATAATCAAGGAAATCAATTTGAAAAAATACAGTACACCATTTCATTAATTATCGAAGTCCTAAAACGTACCTACCTATGTCTTGAGGAGCGAGGAGGAGTTTTCGAACATCTTCTCAAGTAGAATTAGCTAATTATAAACTAATGAGTTTACTTTTCAGAACACCTGCTTTAGCTTTACACAATTTATAGTAAATAATGTATCATATTTGTCTTGCAAACAATTTTTGTTAATTACTATCTGACCTTTTCTTATAAATTATTTCGTTCATGAAAGTACACCTCATAATACCTTCCTGGTTTTTGTTTTAATATCTCATCCATGAATAAAAAATTTTCTGTCATCGAAAAAAAGTTCTTAATTCAAGAGTCGTGTGGCAATGTTTTTTTATAATACGCGTACTGTTCGAGAGCCACTTCTGACAAGGTAAATAACATTTCTAATAACAGTTATGAAATACATACTTTTCTTGGAACCATTCATAAATATACCAAAAAGTCTGTCAGACAATTTTTTTAATGATACCATATTTAGTACTATAATTTTCTACAATCCATTAAAAAACTAATTTTTACTAGTCTGGTAGCCGAAATCTCTTCAGCAATTTAACAGTATTTTTAGTGGACAAAGGTTAATTAATTCTTATTTATAGAGGTACGGTTACTGTTAAGTACCTCCTCTTCAATAGCGCTTTGTATATCCAACTGCGGAACACAATCTCACCTGTTTTAAACCTTAAATTTATTAAAAGTATCCAATAAAGCTAATTAATCACACACTTCACTATTATTGCCCTAAGGTCAACAAGTTATATTATACCATATCATTTAACAAACCACTAATCACAACTAAAAAACATTCTAACTAAGGAACTCTACTATAATTTTAAAAATTGCTATTTTGTCATAAGAACAATATAATATGATACATTATATTAACATGTCTCATGGCTAGATCGATGTTTTGCACCAAATCAGCTGTTCCTTATGTTGAAGTCAATGAAAATTCCTGTTGCGCTATCCATGTGTGATATAATATCTTTGAATTTTACTTACTTGCACTTTCAAACACCTATTCTCGGAACAAGGTATGCCCTAACAAACTACCGTTTGCAGACCTCTCTTACCCGACTTGCTATTTATTCTCCAATAAATCAGCATAGCTTACGAACAGATTCAGGGCTATCTTGACTAATATATTTTACACCTCTGTCTGTCAGATTAAACGTCTTAGGTTAAATTTCGTAATTGGAGTAATTAAATACAAATAATACCTTATTGTGCAAAACTTAGAACTGCTTTTATACTTCTTCCTGTTGATGTCGGATAGGTACAAGAAACTCTAGAAAATGGCAATCTTGAAATATAACGAACCGAATTTCGTTTTGTAACCAATTTCAATAGAATATGGCGTGGACATTTCATAACAACACGAGGAGGAGAGGAGGTGGTTGAATAACTTTCTATGGGCACGTAATATAGCTAAACTTACAACAATCGATAAATGGATGCTCTGAAACTGCATAGAAATCATCAAAACACGTTTCCGACGAAGACGGACGAAGAAATGACGTGGGGCCCGTTCTAAACTATACACTTCGTTCGTAAGTTCGTAACATCAACATCGTCGTATTTCGATACCCGGTTGCAGTGCTAGCGTGGCAGGGGTATCCGCGCATGAGTATCAATATCAACTTTCTATAAATACGCAAACAGGCAGCAAGGCTAACTTGTACTCAAGCTCGAGCAACACGATGGAAAACACCATACAGCCGCTACGCTCTCCGTTTGGTAACAATCTCAACATTTTCAGGATAAAAGTGAAGTGTTATTTTGTGTTTGGCATGCTTAAATATTAATATAAACTTTGAAATATGTTTTGACACTAAAATAAAGACACTATAAAGCTACAGATGACGTATTTCACGTAATCTATCGGCTAGGGTGTGGCTCGATCACGATCCATGACCGCCTATTCACTTATTCTAGTGGAATCAGTTGAAATAACCAACAGAATACATCTACACATAAGGAGGAATATATCTTTGGTGCATAAATGCGAAAATGTGTTATTTTAAGTGTACGTAGAAACTCCTCTGGGATTTTTAGGATACCTACTCACGCATAATACGGATTAAAACACCTAGGAGTAAGTTGGTATTTGAACAAAAAAGACTATCCTACTAATATTAACATAAAAACTAGCCTGCGAGATCAAGTTTTGAAGCGAATTATGAATCAAATCCCGGCCGCATCGATTTCTGTAAGGTCGGCCGAGTCACGCGACAATTCAGTTTCCAGAGCCCCAGCTACCTCTCACGTCTCACACCCCTTTACAACGTTGCCAGATGTATGCACACTCGAGCTTTCCATTGGTATCATTGTATCGAAGCAGTGGACCAGCTACGTTCTGCTCGTTAAAAGCATGAACTCTGGTTCGTTGAATGTGCGTTCGACTGTATGTATTATAGGACAGTCAGACAGAAAAGGTGTTTGTTTCTTTTTCTGTTCAAGATCCGTTTTGTTCATTTTATAGTCTCAATTTAGCCAACGGCTTTTACTCTAATTTTATTTTGTACATTCCCGCAGTGTAATGCCTCCAGAACAGCTAAGTTCACCTCAGTTTTTTAAATATACTTATGCGTTTTTAGTTTATACGAACTTTTTGAACTAACATTTACTAAGTTTCACAGGATTATTGCAATCGTAGTTTTACTAGAAAAGACCAAAACGTGTTATTCAAAGTGGTTCGTTTCGAAGGATGAGAGAATCGATCCTTTGGAATGTATCTCAATTAAGTCTGAAATTGATTTGATTTTACTGCCTATGTGTGTCTTCAAACTAAGCCGACTTTTCGTAACAACAATTATTTCTACTTTGTACTCGAATATAGAAAATCATTGTTTACGCTGATTCTTCGTTTTTTGAAATTGTTAAAATAGGTTTATTCAAAGTGTGTTTAAATAGTTTGTATGGTTCTATACTAAATTTACTCAGGGATTTCACGATGAAAGAAATAATTTTACTGTTCCACATGAAACGAATCTCATTTTTGGCGAAAAGTTTGTTTTTTACTAAGTCGCTATTTTCTTGTACTTCGACTTATTGAAGATAGTAATTTTTCATAGTATACATTTCCTCCTTCCTACCAGTGGCGGCTCGTGAACTTTTTAAGAGAGGAGGCTGGACATAAAACGTTCTTGTAAAAATATACTCTATTCAGCCAATAAATTTAACCTTTGCACAGCGACCGTACCAGCTACTTCAGTGCCAAAATTAATTGTTGCCAAGCAAGAACCAACGTGGAGGTGTAGTTTCTCTTGGCAAAAAATTTTTTGTTCGTTTTTTTTTCTTTGGATTTTTGATATTTTTAATTTTTTTTTTTTAAATTTTTCATATTTTGTTTTTTTAAATTATTTTTATAAACTTTTTTATATATTAACGGAATTCTACGGTCTTTAGTTTGCGAAAAATGATCAATAATATTATCATAAAATGTATCATTTTGTTTTAAGTGTTTTACTAAATCTTTTTCAATAGATATTAAACTAACATTGTATAAACGATTTTGGCCCATTGTATTTGGCATGTAAGTTTTAATTCGTTTGAGAGTAGAAAATGATCTCTCCACCGATGCCGACGTGACAGGAATGGTGACTGTCAAACAAAGTAGTTTATAAAACTGAGGTAAAACTTGTTGCAAATCATTGTCTATCATATATTTTATCATATCGGCGTGAATGTCGTACTGGCCTAAAATATCTTTATCCGAGTAGGTATATAACCCATAATTCATTGTGCAGTGCTATTTTATCAAAAAATTTATATTTTAGAACTAAGTTATCTAAAAGTGTATTGGGAAACTCTTTTGAAAAAGATTCGAAAAATCTTCTATTCGTCAAGCCGAAAAATTTCAATTCATGTAAATCGGAAAATCGAATCTCAATTTGACCTTTAATAGTATCTAAAATTTCATAAAAAAAGTTGTTTATAATGTAGTTTCTTGTCTACCAAATTATATGTTTTCCTCCTTTAACAATATTCTGTTTACCGGTTAATTTAAACTTAATACTCGATGTAATATGTTCCTGCGATTTTTCATGTCTATCTATACCACGAGCTAAATTTTTCAAATCATCATAACCCGAGTGTCCCCAACATGAAGTTGTATCAGATGTAAATAGCAAGCAATATAATTTATTGTGTATTTCGATTTTGAAACATACACATCGTCACCACTAATCCTTTCAAATCCGGTAAAGGCCGTTTATTTTTAACAAAACACTTTTCTATCATATGTTAATCCACTAAATGGATTTTCTAAGAACCCAGCAACTAAGTCACTCATCATTTTAACGTTCACCGATAAGATGACTTAACTACTTAACCTTACTTTGCCTCGCGGTACAAAACCAAGAACTAACGGAACACGACATGTGGCATTCTTCTAGCGGAAGGGCGGTAGCAAGTAATCGTATTTCATTCGACCGACGATTCCGTACGAGAAGCTAGCTTCCATAGGATGTTGCCATATTCGCTCTTTTACCCCATCTAGCAATTGAACTGCTTGGAAAACGGCAACTGTGTTGACCACACGTATTTAGCGTTTGAGATATATAGAGAATCTAGCCTCTGGCCACTGTTGCCAGATTAAAAATAACTACTGAGAACGGGGAATTAATTGTAAAATTTAAAGAATTATCAGAGAAACAGGAAATAAAATGGAGAATGATCATTAAGATAAGGCTGCTAACCGTTTCCTTGCTTGGTATTAATTTCGAAGACGTGGAATATATTCTTGTGGAATATTTCATTAAAATTACATCATATTAAATAAGATATGTTAATTTCAACATCATATCCTAAATTTTACTGCCTGAAATAGTGCAAACTCGAGTTCAAATGAATTTATTTTAGTGATCTGTATAATGACTCGATTGGTTTCCTTCGAACTCACCATCAACTGTTCGTTGATCAATAGTGAGAGCATAATGTGGCGTGCAGCTTATTCTTGTTGATACCACAAGTTAGTTGATTTGAGACCTATTGATAAAAAATATTCACCATAATTCACTAAAAATACTATTGAAGTTCTGAGGACCTTTCGGCTACCAATCGGCCATCATCAGAGTAAACTAAATTATGAATCAAACTGAGCCTGTTTAAATACTATTTTGGGATAATAATGTAAAGAATGTGTTTCCCTCAGCTGGAAATAAATCGGAATTTAAGAATTTGCTTTTTCGTTTATACATTTCCATCCCTTCTAAATTACCTAAATATTTGTCTCCACTGTGTCCTAAAAGTGATAAACTTTCTTGAGAAATGATGTGACCTGTATTCAAAATATGTTCGGCTACCGCTGATTTTTCACCATTATTTTACTTTATATGGGCAAAATGTTCCTTATAACGAGTTAAAATGTTGCCTAAACAGTGTTTTAGCTTGTTCTATAAACTGGTCGTATTGCAAATTTAGAAAACAAACTGGAATTTATTAGTTACTGAAGAATTTGGTTAGTTGGCTACGTTCCAATTTCCTTTTTTGTTCAGAAATTAAATTATTGATCAAAGTTTTTTGGTAACCATTGTCCACCGCAATTTGCTGAAGTTTCTCAAGTTCGTTGTTATAATTTTGCTGGCTCAAAGGGACGTTCAATAATCTATGACCTAGACTATTAAATGGAGGAACATTTTATATCTAAATGGTGTAGCTGAATCCGCCGGAGTATACCTATTTGTTTGAGTGAGTTTTCTGTATATGTCGAAATCCAAGTCAATCTCAGTGAATCAAATTGGTTATTGAGCGTGTTCGAAAAGCCATGTAAATCAAAATTTTTACTTGTAATCGCGAAAATATTGTCAACATATCTATACCAAACTTTTGGGAACTGATTCAATTTTGATTTTAAGGAGGTTTCAAGTTCTGTTAGAAAAATATTGGCCAGAAAAGGAGAGAGTGGATTGCCCATTGCACATTCGCTTGTTTGTTTATAGTAATTTTTGTTGAAAGTGAAATAATTTTGCTCCATAAAGATATAAGGATCACGTATTCTGTGCAGTTTCTATCGGGGATATCAATATTTGAAAGCCATTTCTTCAGAAAGTCCATCGACTCAGGAATTGTGGAGTATTTGTAAATAGTGATATAGTGTTACCAAAACGCAAGAACAAGAAGAGACTTAGCCAGTCTTGGTCTTGGTCTTGCACCATTACACCTGGTCTTGTTCTTGGTATTGCGCTCCCAGTCTTGGTCTTGGTCTTGCAGCAAGAGTCTCGCAAGTCTCGTAATAACCTATTAGTGTTTCTGTTTTTCATTTTTATTCAACCTTTTTATGTTGGCGCAATTTACACAAAGCAATTTGGGATGCATGAATCATTTCGAAAAGCTCATCAAATTTGCTTTCAGGTCTTTTAGATCTATAACTCCAACTCTCACTGCTCCGACTAGAACTATTTGAATCTTCGTCACTCGTGTCAAATTGTAAACGTGATAAGTTTTCCGAGAACAACAAGGATTAGAGTAAAATCAATTATTACATTAGACTAGAAACAAAGCTAAATTGGAAATAACTGGAATTGAAATAAATACTATTGCTTATAGTCCATTCGCTTAGATAGTGTCGCCTTGTACCGCGCCGCCTTGGCACGTGCCGGCTCTCATTAAAGGATGCCGTCGCAAACCAAAGGATGCCGCATGCGGCGTACAGACGCATGACATTGTAGCGTCCTACTTTTCGTTCTTATACCTACCTTATTATTATAAGTTAGATTTCAAATTGGTTTGTAAGATCTCTTTTTCGGCCTGTAACTTTTGAAATATTAAGAAAATAAACATTTTCTCGGTAACATACTACATATTATTTTATTACGCTTTATTCTATATACCTAGTTTATTTTTCATTTTCATTATTTTCATATTTTTATTTATTTTCATACTATATTTAACATATTATTTTTTATTTACTTATTTGGACTGCGTAAATTCCCCCTTCAACGAAAATGCACTGATAGTCATTTATATCTGTACTTTACGTTTTCCTATTTTCTGCCTATTTTCTTCTTCAAAATTTTATGTACTAGTACTTCCTTTTATTTTGTTTCGTTTGCTTTCTATGTGTCAATTCCTTGTATCATAAATTGAGCCTGTCCGCTCCCTGAAACGACACTCAGTCCTAACTGCAAGACGCAAGAGTCTCGCAGGCTTAGTCTTGTTCTTGCTCAAATCTTGCACGGTCAGTCTTGGTCTTGGTCTTGCTAAAATTACGCGGTCTTGGTCTTGGTCTTGCAAAAATGCAAGAACAAGACCAAGACCGATTTTGGGCAACACTATAGTGATACAACATCAAATGAAACCAGAGTATCGTTCATGTTTGAAATCTTTCAATTTTGTCAATATGTTCCAATGGAATTACCTGGTTTATGAATTTTAGGTAAGCAATATGGTTTAGGAAGATTAAGATTTGAAAGTCTAAGTTTTTATTTTAAATTATCGGAAATTACAGCTGTACATGATTTTAATGGACCTCTACTATGAGCAAGAATCAGTTCCTATTGAAGAAAACTGCATGTCGCATCTCGAGTTGAATCAAATCAGCTTCATAAGATCATTATAATCAGGGCCCAAACTGTTTTTTCATTATTTTTGTTGTGTCGCTTGCATCAACCAGAATTCTCCATCGGGTAAACAATGTTTTACGAAGGTGGGTTTGGCATTGCATTATTTTTTCAAGCGTTCACGAAACTCTTCTCTCTGGCCAGTCATCTTCCATTAAGAATTAACTTTCAAAAGGCTTTTGGCCGAATGAATTGTTATCACAGAAGTAAAGATTTTGACAGGGCTAATTGTACCACCCTAATCACTAATCAGGATTCAGTAAAGAAACCTTGGAATTAGATCTGAAATTAATCTTTTTTTAATGGACTGTTTGTTGTGAAAACAAGAATATAATATGTCGTCATGCAATGGGCGGTTAATTATACACTCGAGTTTAAATGTTACGCGGAGATAAGTTCAGAGTGTCAAAGATTTTTTTCAAGCACCGTATTTATATAAAATCAGCCGATGAGTAAAAAATTTACCAGACCTTGAAAATTTTAAATATATCTACAATCAATCCAAATGCAATATTCTATAGATCAACTAATTACTGTCCACGATTAATTATAAGGATTATTTATTACACAATGTGAATTTTCTGCTAGATTTATTTTTTGAATTCTTTCTCAATATAACCACTTGGATGTCACGCAATCCTGGCAAATTATTTTGTTTACATATCTGTCAACTAACCCTAATTAAGAGAAACGCTATTCATCACTAGTTACCTGAGAATATCAGTACAATGCAACAATAATAGGTAGGGTAAATTTCAAATTAGTAGAAATGTATAACACTGTTATGATTGGATGTGAGGAAAGCGTTAGTCTAGATTAAGATCGTATCATCTGAATCTGTGGGAGTTTTTGTTTTAAGTTTGAGTGCAGGCAAAGACTATGCTTATAGAGGAAATAGAAAAGAAACATAAGCCGATACTGCAAAAAAATAAATATATACCTCAAGAATACCCCATTTATCGAATCGTTTATTCATCTATTTAAAGATATGGGGCATATCTACCTGAATCAATGGATATATCCTAAGTTATTAACCAAGTCTGGTTCCTTTTTAAACTTTCGTCATATGGTTTGACGCTTCAACTTTGTCGTTTGTATCGATTTTTCTATGAGATAAATCGCTCCACGTGGTGGTTGACGGAATCTCCTCATGTACAATGGCTATTAAAGCTGTGCCACAGGAACCTGTCTTGGCACCAACTTTCTTTCTGGATATGGACTTCCCATCCCAACCACAGCTTTACAGATAACGGTACACTTCATACAGCTTTCTCATTTAGATCAGCTATATCATCCAATGAAGCCGGAGGAAGTAGACAGAGACAGGTCGATGCAATGAATGATCTGGCAATAATTTTGAAATGGGAATCTGATAAATCTAGTAGTTTGATGCAACCACAACTCTACTTGAATTTCCTCCAGGAAGGTGGATGATATGAGGTTCAACTATTCCTATGAAGTCCTTGCTCGGAATCACCACCAACAACACCCTCTCATGGCACACGCTCATGTGAGGTCCGTTGCTAAAACCCCTTAACAAAAACTTGGTTTTTATAGCGTTCCAAGATCTACTTAACTCCCTAGAGCTCCTCATAATCTTAGAGAAGAAAAACTAGATGCTTCTCCGTTTCGCAAATGTCGGGAAAATTAAAAAAACATCCATTTCTAGGTCAAAAAATAAAGGTTTCAATGTTTTTTCTCGAATTTTTTTTTATAGAAAACCTGATTACGTGACGAGAATATACGCCAAAAACCGTGTAAGAGAGCAATTTATAAATGATGATGTCTTGTATACAGGGTGAGCTAGCTGAATTTAAACTTCGCCATTTCTAGTTTTGACACCACATAATATTTTATTACTGGAGCAATCAAATCTCGTACATTAAAGAGGGGGATTACGAGTACAAGATAACAAAAAATCGTATTGATCCGATTGGAAATGCACCCGCGTTAGTCAAATCCTACCGGAAGAGCTTTGATGAATACTTTAAAAGCCAAAAAAATTAACACTTCACCTTACTAGACTCACGAATTTCACCAAACCTAACCTGGCCGGTGGACAGACCACTGAACTTGAAACAACCCTTGTTAAAAAAATTGATGGCCACTCTTTTGAAAGACAGTTCAGTTAAGACGATTTTAGACCTCATTATAGACGTGAGAGAAGTCTACACGAATCAACATAATGAATTGTAGTTCGCCTTCAGTGATAGTGATGAAATACAACTAGATTTAATGTGAAAAAATTGATAAATTGCGCTTAAGCCTCGTTCAAGCCAACTAAATCACGCCAATGGCAACACACAAACGCACCGTCATGTTTATAACGAGGTTGACAACTCCTGATTAGTCATTATGTTGAAATGGTAAAACTATTTCGAATGATCCGATTTATTTTCATTGGAAATCGAAGTTTGTTATTATGATTTCACCTTTAGCGATATTTCCTGATATGCTGAAGGATCAACCAATCATCTGCAACCAAAAAAGAGGATCCTGAAATTAATTATAGGTTTAAGAAGACCGATTTTATTGTTTTAGATAGTGAACCATTGATAGATGTAATGGATTAAATCATTATGCATTGATTTCAAATCGAAAAAAAAAAAAGAATGTTCGGCAAACGAGATTTGTTGATTTCCTGGAAGTGGTTAATCGAATAATCGAACTTTGAATCCAATAATTACATATAACAAACTACGCAAATTGGCTTTATCATATCCTTCCTACAATGCATATAGACAGTTTCCTCTAAGACACTACGACTACAACAACAACAGACAAAACAATCAACATGTGTGCACATTCAAATAATAATCGAATAAATTATTTTGCTGGTTGTTATTGTTCATCGAGTACCGAGTCGAATACGCAATTCAATACCAATTGTCCGAAAAATTAACTTTACTAGCATGACAGGCAGATTTCTTTATTTTCTAGTACCAAGTGAAGAAGTTTTGTTATTTATCTAAAAACATACTAATTTCCATAACCGCAAACAAAAAGCCGAAGAAATCGAAACAGAAAAAAATTTAATCAACATCTTAATTTATTTCGTTTTTATTAACGCATTTTTACTATCCTTCTAAGATTGATATTTTAAGGTTTTGACTTCTTTTGAAAAATTACATTATTATATTAGATAGAAGAGTATTCAAGTCAATAACAAATCGAGGGTTATTGCAAAAGTTTTATTTTTGTTAAATATCTAGCGATTGAAAAGTAGTATCCGTTTGACATGAATCACTTGTTGCTTAAATAAGAAAATATCTTGTTGTGTCTCAATAGTTTTATGACATTCATGCAGTTCTATTGAATCTTTGTTATTTGAACCTGGTACGCCTGTTGGGTAGATTCCAATAAAATTTCAAGATTCCAAGATGTTTTATTTATTAGTGTTATATGACCTATTGCTGTGCAAGATGACAAGTAGAACGCCTTCAATTGTTTAGAAGGTTGGGTCTGGTCATGTGAGAAGATAAGGACGACCTCTAGAGGCATTAAAGGGGTTGTAATTAAATATTTAACTAGTATTGTCGCTTGGAGAATAGATAAATGTTACTCTTCCCAACGTTTGATTTTGGTTTTTTATAATTGTTTCACATTTGTGTAATATTTTGAAGAAAATGTTATTACAAAGCCAAAGGCATATCAGTTTTTATCAATAACGTTCAATTTTCCAACAAAAAGAACATTGCATAAAATGACACAAAATGTAATAATTAATGATGGCTTAGGTAAACTGAATAGTTTTACCAAAATGTGAAGATAAGCAAATTCACTGAATCCAGAAGAAAAACATTGACTATTACTTATGGATGAAGTGGCTCTGAAGACACCTGTTCTATAATATTAATAAACATGTAATAATAGGATTTGAAGATTTGGGTGGTGAACAAAGAAAATATCTAGCACAAATTGCATGTGTGTATTTTGTATGCAATGGTAAGAAGATTTATTTATTATTTTTCGATTTACCACATACGTTAAAAGCAAAGTGAAATAATTTAATGAATAATGTATTTATATGTGAAAATGGATGAACATCTTGGAGTTTTTTTGGAACATTTTATCATACAGATAATAAGTTAAACTGAGTTGCTCCAAGCTTAAGCGATGATCACATCGTGGCACTGTAGCAGGATGCGGACTAGGTTAGTCAGGGGTGTCTAGTATACTGCTTCCTTGAAGACTATTGCACCCCCTCACAGTACACTGGCGAGTTCTAGCTTTCTCAGAAAAGCAAAGAATTTCTCCGCTCCAGTGGGTAAATTTCCTTGATGGTGGTTGTTTCAAAGAATCTGCCTCTGCTCTTTTAGGGTTATGAGATTTTTGAACCAACATGAATCAGAATTTGTATAAGCTACGCACATAAACTAAGGAAAAATTCTTCGGATATAGAAGAAAACGAGGAAGACATTGTGTCAACCCTACTCTTCATTTTGAAAGAGCTTTCGAACAACACTTTTGTTGGAATTTGCCAAAGGAACAAGAAAATAAAAGGGTGCATTATCAAGCTAACAGCAGTATAGAATGAATCAAGTTTCAAGTTTATTCAATCGAATTATACTATTACCTTATGTGGATACTTAATGAAAATTTGTCTGAAAATAATGTTTCTGTCGAATATCCTAGTCCCTAGACCATATCTTTGGTTCATCGCCATTTGTTATAAACAGTTGTTATGGAACGGTTTTGTTGAAATTTGGGTGAAAGCCAGGGTTCGTAATTATCAAGATAGTTATTTTTTTTTGATAATTATCAGATAATTATCGGATAATTATCTGACAATTATCTGATAATTATCCATACTGACAGACAACTTATTTTCGTTATATTTTTACTTACAAATTATTTTTTCAGTTCAAATATGTTGTGTATAAAAATAAGAAAGGCATTTATATCAACTTTTTTATTATTTGAAACTACAAAAATAAAAATAAATGAATAAAACTAAATATGAAATAAAAAAATAAATAAATTCAAAATTTCTTTTTCTTAGTACCTAGTATAAAATTAAAATAATAATATGTTAAACAAAATAATATTCCAAACTTCTTAAACAAAAAACAAATACAAAATAAATAATAGTATCACATTCTAACCATGTTAAGGAAATTATTTATTATTTTAAAATCAGTCTTTATATTAAGTCTTTGTTAAATTACTTAATGCCCTTAATGGTATGTTGTCTTCTTCATCCGAATCATTTTCCACTGAAATTATTGTGGGAGTAGGAGTACATGTTGAAGGCAGCTCAGATTGAGGAACTGGAGAAGTTATCCAAGTCAAATCATTCTTTCGATTTTCAGGGTTTTGATTAAAATATTTAAATAAAAAGACAAGTTTGGCAGCTTTTTCGTTGCCTAATCTATTGCGGAGTTTAGACTGAACCAAGCCAAATGTTGAGAACTGCCTCTCAAGCCCCGCTGTGGCGGCTGTAGCAGTTAAAAGCTTTTCGCAAAAAGTCAAAAATTTTTCCTTATCTGGCCAATCTTTTTCATTTTCTAAAATCATTGACCTCCACCATAATAATGGACTGGTCATTACGAACTGAGCCCCAAACATATATTCTGGAAAAGGAAGAGTTTTGGCAACCAATGCCATTATGAAGGAAGTGAAGTTTTTGTCAGCTGCTGTTATATATTCATAAGCTTCCTTTTTTTGAGCATTACCCAGATTTCGACCTAAAAATCGATGATCCAACATGTTGCCAGCATAGTGCTCTCCAGACAGAGCCATTTTTTTTCTCGCCAGAAATGCTTTTTTTACAGTTGATGTCTGATGTGCTAAATCATTTTCTAGTACATTCCATATTTCTACAGCTATGGCTATAGTGGTTCCGTTTCTTTGCATTCTGTCCAAAGCCACTGCAATCGGTAAAAGTATTTTTAGCAAATCAACACAATTCATTGTTATGTGAGAATCATTCACAATTTTAATAATTTCATTGTTTATCGACTCTTTGTGGTCTTGACAAACTTGCACTAATATCCCTCTGTTGTCAAGATATGATTGCAATGAATCATTCATAGTATTCCATCGAATTTCTAAGGGAAGAACTAATTTTTTACCCCCTGCATTTTTGTAAAGAGCAGATGGAACCTGTTTATTTCGAAAATATTTTATTACTTTCATAATCGACGATGTCACTGTAGGCATTTCTAAATCTTTGGCAAGCAGATTCAAAATGTGTGCGGAACAACCATAGTGAACAAAATCTGTTTTTTGTTTTTCAGCCAGATCTCTTCTCATTTTTTGCACATTGGCTGCATTATCCGTTACAAAACTGCCTATCTTAATATCAAATTTTTCTTGGGCGGATTTGATAGCATTCATTGCAACTACACTTAAATTATCAGCACTATGTGGATTGCTCTGTGTGTCCACCGTGTCAATTAAAATAGATTCACCACATGAGGTGGTGATGCTTGAGCAAACTAATGGACAGTTGTGAATGTTGCTCCATCCATCCAACGACATAGAGACTGTTTGTCCCTTAATCTTTTTTCTTGTTTCTTGTGTAGCTTCATTATGAACTTTATGTAATATTGAATTACCAATTTGATAAACCGATGGAGGCTTGTAGCCAGGCCGAAGCAGTGTACAAAGTTTTATAAATTCTTCGTGTTCCACATGATTAAATGCTGTATTAGTGGCATAAAAATATTTTCCAATCTGTAGATCAATTTTTTCTTCGTAATCTTTTGAAGTTGCTATCACCTCTGTATTTTTTGTAATTGCAAGCTTGGTTTGAATTATGTTTGGTTTACTGGAATCTGTCGCTGGTGACTGTTGTGGTTGTGATGCAGTTGCAGGCGTAGACGAATTATTTGCAGGTTGTAAGTTAGTAGATACTGCCGCTGTTGGTGTATCTGTCGATGGACTACATATACTTGAATGTTTTTTAAGTCTATTAAGGATGCCTTGCATTTCCTTTTTGCACTTCCGGCACCTTGCCCACATACCACTGTTTTTTGTTTTGATACACACATATTGGCTCCACACGGAATCTTTAAGTCTCGGCATTTTTGTATATTATTTTTAAATTTTAATTTAACATACGAACGAACACGTTTGTTTTCAGTTTTGACACAAATTTTGAGGTTATTTGTGTTCGGTGAGTTCGGTCGGATACGAGGGTGCGTTCCGAACTTACGCTCAAGTGCACTGGAGTGCGAAAGGGCAGTCCAGTGGAAAACGCTAATAATACAAAGTACAACTAGAGTTAATGTGGATTTTCATAATTATCAAGATATTTATCAAGGTATAATTATCATCGATAATTATCTTGATAAGATAATCAAGATAATTATCGATGATAATTATCACTCCGAACCCTGGAAAGCAGTTTTAAATTAACTCAAATTCACTGTAAACGTTTAGTGTTGGATTTATTTATTTCTAGTTTTACTATTTGTAGTTATATAAATTTCCCAACTTAGGATGAAAAATATAATAGACTGCAGAATGTAGTTCTGTTTAGTATTAAGAGGTGTTGTATAATAGTTTTGATTTTGTTTTCTAATCAGATTAATAATTTGCATTCCAAGATTTATTAGAGAACACTGAGCTCCAAGCAATACCGCCATAATTAATGACCCTTTTAAAGATTATGAAATTTAAATATAAAATACATATTCATAATCCATTATTCTTGCCAATCTTGAGAACACGAATATAAAAATCTTTGTTTTATTAAGTGAGTAGTTTTCATTTTTAAAACCACTTTAAAGCCATTAAATACCCAATTCCGAGCATTTTACCAAATTTGTTTTGGAAAACGGTCTAAAGATGTAATAGATAAATATGATAATTCAAATTTAACGAAATCGGGCGGAAAAGACCCGAAGAATTCTACTGTTCACCATTTCACAATAAGTCTGAACACAGATTTAATAATTGCCAATTAGAAAATGATTAGCTACAAATGGTATGTATTCTTATGAAAAAGTACATTGAAAAGATTCTCCCAGCAAAATCTGCCAGGAGAAATTATTTCGACGTAAGATCTGAATCCAAATACAACATTATTTTGATGATATCCATTAATCACTACCATCAATATGACAAACATGATAGACATTTTTCTAGACAAATACGATAAAAATAGAGCGTGCTATGAAACGTCAAGTCAGATCGAATTTAATTTGAAACGTCAACAATTTGTTGGTTCGACTTGTTTCAACAGCAAAGTTTATTAGTATCAAAGTAATATTTATGGGTCGTGGACAAAGTATAGTATTCTAGCATGTTATGGCTATTATATGCTCGTTAAATAATAAACTATTTTTGCACCTTCTATGTTAATTATCGAAAGAATCATAACCTCAAAATACATGAATTGCAGGATCTAGAAAATTACTTTGGTTTTATACCAGCTTTTGAAAATATAAATTGGCTGAAGACGGATATTTACATGATCACGCAACGCCTTGAAAGAGTAGAATTGTAAATGTTCCTTCTTATGATAAGCGCTTCTTTTTAATCTGTCTTGATAACAAGGAGCTATTTCAATTCAACGATAATATTATTTATCACTATGAAAGGGTTCATTTTATTCCAGAATGACCTAATTATCTGATATGAAACCCACTGCAGAATAATATAAATATTATCTAAAGTGCCTGGGTTTTATAAAAACCGGCATCATAGCATCCTCCCAATGAATTTATTTACAATCAGAACGAAGACGCAGATTGTCGAAACTGCTTTCCGTTCAAGTGGACTCATATTACTACATCTTATAACTGGGTATACCACATTAGGACGGGCCAAACAACGGACCGAACGTATAAAGGAACTGATAGGAGCCAGATGCGAGAGCAACTTCGTTGGGATACTGCCTCACTGACGTCAGAGAACTCTTGTTGATTTATAATGAGAAACAATGAAACCTGCTCTTAGAGGTGTGCGCGGGGTCGGTATTGAATACGTCCATGCGGGAGAGGATCTTACAACGGGTTTCGAAGATAACGTTCACAGGTTCAGTATCTGGGAATTATTTTATTCGTAACAGAAATCATCTGTTTGTATGAAATGTACTGGTGACCTTGGTTATTTGATAAAACTTTTATATAAATATTACATTTCTAATAACATTGTATAACGTGCTAAGCCCAATCTTTGTTATCATGAAAAGCTGTGTTTTCTGAGCGTGGAGATAACGCAACTTTTTTCTCACAACAAAAGATAGTTAGTTACAAACGTGCGCCAATTTTCTATGTTATTTGAAAATCAAAACCTTCTAAACGTTATTATTCAATCGGAGCAATAAATACCATAGATTCCCCAAGTTAATAAAATTGGAACTTATATTTGACCTGCTTCGAATAAAGATAAGTCTTAATGTCAAAGCTGATTGATGAATTTTGATATGAGGAGTTTGTACTGCAAGGTTACATTATTACACAGTTCACATTAGTATACAGTATCATGCCGAAACGTTTACTTAGGAATAAATCTTCTACAATTCATCAAGAAACGCATGTAGTCATAGCTGGATTCATTTCACTATTTTCTGTTTCAGAACAGATCGGTTACAACTTGCGAGTATATTGGAATGATATTAACAAAGACATACTGTTAAAATTAGTTTCTGAACGATTCATCTATTCCCTGATCAATTGTATCATTCTAACATTTAGAAAACCAGTCTTTTTTCTGGAAAACGTTGTTTTTTCTACAATGAATATCAGTTTGACGGCAACTAAATTCTTCAATATTTCTTGCACACTGCAAAACTATATGTAATACTAGGTAATAAACTGTCATACTGAAATATAATACGGAGCAGATCTACGATTTCACGTATGATATGCCTAGTGATTCACTTAGTTATGTCACAAAATAAATAGAAGGAACGTACATAGAACATTTGGCAACAGTTTTGTTCTGAAGAATTCCACTTAAAATACTTTTTATTTTTAAAATGGTCAAAAGAACAAGAGAATACATAACACAATAAGACATATATATGGTTATCAAACAGGGACTTGGATATTGTGTAGAGCTAACTCGTTGACGTCATGTTACGATGAGTCATCAGTATTCCGGCCTTTTATTTGAGTACGTCATGACCACTAATTCGCAAGAGGATCTTTCTAAGCGAACTTTGATGCCAAAAACCTTGAACAGGATATACCTACGACACGTATAACCGGTTGACTACCATGAATATAGATCAGTACAAAGTATTTGGAACATTCACAAAAACTTTAGTCAGAGCTCTACCTATAGAATGAGGAATATTTAACTATTTAGTTGGGAAAAATTGAATTTGTAGTTTTCAAATCTTCCATAGATTCAAATGCACTTTTTATTGATCTAGATCTAGTGTTTCCGCTGCGATATAGTTCGTTAGTTGGAATAAAACTTCTGTGAATTCAATTCCAAACAGTCAATGTTCAATTAGTAGTTGCTCAATCAATTTTTGGTAATTAACAATTTCCAGTTCCTCATTTTTAAAATAGTTCTCACGGTGGAAAATGTATTCTATTGGCAATAGAATGAAATAATTTTTCTTACGAATATATAGTTCCTTCAATCCTCTAGTACATTAGGCCTCATTTGCAACAATATTAAAGGTAAGTAACCAATCACATAGTTAAATTTCGCTAAAATTCAAAATTTTATGTAGATTTACTATTTAATTAAAGGACGTGACCGCTAATTCGCAAGAGGGTCTTTCTTAGCGAACTTTGATGCCAAAAGCCTTGAATAGGATATTCCTACGACCCGTATAACCGGTTGACTATCTACCAAGTTTTATATAGATCAGTATTCGGAACATTTACACAACCTTTAGTCAGAACTCTACCTATAGAATGAGGAAGATTTAGGTATTTAATTGGCAGAAATTGAATTAGTAGTTTTTAAATATTTTGTTTCAAATCTTCCATACAATCACATAGACATTGTTCAATGATCTAGATCGCCAAATCAAATCAGGTTTCAGGTTTTGTGGTTTGGGCTGCAGCCTGTGCACATTTTTCTGCAAACCCTCTATTAAAATCGATCAAATTGTCATGCAAATAATATTTGTGGGGAAATATTAAAAATAAGAAACTCCCCCATTTAGAACGATTTCGATCTCGAGTAAATAATGCCTATCCCAGTTTGTACATCTCGTTTATTCAAAACGAAATCATTTGACTTGCCTCGTATTCACAAGAGTTGTAGATTCAGCTGCTTTATTGATGCTGCTAGAATATAGCATATTGATCCCATCTCTAATCGAACCGTACTCCGCTTATACACTCTTGAAAAACCAGGACCAATCAGCTGCTGGGAATCCGTTTGGCGCTATCTATCTGTTCTCTAGCAAAAACAAGTCAGGATACGTTTCCTCTGATTCTTAACTAAATTGCGAAATTATGCAGCTCCTACTTCGGGTTAAAAAGATATAAGCGAATTCCGACTACGGTATACATTTGATATATTCGTGGCGATTAATCCGTTCTACATAACCGGAATTAGAAAATCCGATTGCGACTCTATATTCCCAACGTTTGTATTGTGTAATTTTGTTTACATCCCGAAAGTTAATTAAACGTTACTTCAGGGAATTTGAGCTTTAATTTCGGCTTATTTTTCTTTGGAAAACTATTCCCATCTAGTTTCAGATTGAAAAACTGATGATAAAAGTTTAGCACGTTCAACTTCTATCTAGAATCCAAATCTATAATATATAAAACGTGATTTAATTAACTTAACTTCTTGCTCGGATTCTACTAATTGGTCCTAACATAGCAAATGTGAATAATTGTTGAACTACTAATGTACGGTTCAAGAAAGATGACTGGTGGGAACAATGTCCAGAATGTCACAGGCTGTCCACAATAGCTACTTAGCATATACTATTTTATTTGTTTTTTTATAGCGCACCTTTAAGACGTAACGTCATTACCATTAATGTGCTGCACAACTATATAACCCTACTGAAAGCGGCTTGTCGCCGACAAAGGCAAACACAATAGTCATTGGCGTGGAATATTCTATAGCGTATTCAGAATAGTTTGGATTAATGATTAAAACACGATATAATTGAAACGTGCATTTCAATGATTAGCGATATAAATTAGTGTTTAGTAATTATTTTATTTCGTATCAATTCAGACAAATCTAATCTGAAATTGAATTTAATTTCTTCATTTTCATGAAATATTTCGAAATTAGTTTCAGCTTCTAATTATGGAGTGATCAGCTTGTACGTATTTATTCAATTATAGTTTCAATTCGTACAAAATTTATGCGATAGCAGAGATACAAAAAAAATCATATTGAGAAGTCGCTGCGATATAGTACGCTAGTTGGAATAAAACTTTTGTGAGAATTTAATTCCAAACATTTAATGTTCAATTAGTAGTTGCCTAATCAAATTTCGGCTATCAATAATTTTCTTGTGGAAGATATTTAATCAGGTGAAGAAATGTATAATTATTGCCAGTTCCTTCAATCCTCTAGTACATCATGCCTCATTTGCAATACTATTAAAGGTAAATAACCAACCACATAAATAAATTTCGCTAAAATTCAAAATAATTTGGTCCTTCGAGCCGGATTTTATTGGATAAAACAGATTTTTAGAATAGTTCTCAGGATGGACTGATTTTTGAACATTTACTGAAACCTTTGGCACAAATGTTTTTAATTTTCTTAAATTATGATGATCACTAGTATTCACAGATATAATTATTATAGAAGTGCCCATATCTTCTTAATAAAGATAATACACACCTTTATATCAACATTTCTTGAAATGAAATGTAGTTTTCATTGCCAAAGTTTGTAATTAATGAATTCCCTGTATAGTTACTAAACCTTTAACATTTAAGATCTTGCATCCTTGGAAGTCAAAGAAATTCGATAAAATTATATTGCAAGGAAAAATTGTTATCTCAGCTCTAGCCGTCAAAGTGATTTTCGAATAATAAAAAAAGATACGTGTGGCACTCGGGGACTGCCGCGGTAAAGCTATTGCATAGCATTTTTTCTCAACTTATGCAATTATAATTTTTTTTTTTATTTATGCAGTATTTTTTTTCTTTGATATTTTAATTCAAGTTTTTTTCTTTGATATTAATTCAAGTTACTCTTGAGCGTGGTGACCGATAAGAAAACAATTTTTTTTCTTTTATTGAATAAATGAGAAGTTAATATCGTTTAAAATATTTTTATTATCTTACGATACATGTAGGTTATTCAGGAATTTGTTATCATTGAAACTATAGGTTTATGGTAACTGAAATAAGAGACATAAGTTTGAGACTTGATATCCTCTAAATATCTGGAAAATACCGCGTCAATGGTGGTCCCATATTTTGTTGTGGATTCTTGTGGATCATTATTAATTTTCAAATTCAATTTTTCCGAAAGAAAAGCTGTCAAATGCTCTGATTTTTTATCAGCGAAGTTGATGTTGAAATCGCCAGCCAAGATAAGTGGAAATTTATTACTATTTGTACCAAGTATTTTCGACCCTTCTTCAGTGTACTCCAGTAAAGTGCGATGAATAAAATGCTCTATCTACCTCGTCCAATTTTGGATTCGGAGAAATGTAAATTGCTACCATGACTATGTGTAGGCCATTTCTAAGTTTGCATAAGCACGCACAAATATCTCCAACAAATGAGCGCCTAACATTAACATCGCTAACGTGTGCAATATGTATTTCAATATTCGGAGTCATAATATTAGTAACATTATTACTATGTTGGTGAATAGCCAACCTTTTGGAACAGTATCTCGTTTGAATTGAACAATACAATTGAAATTAGGTATTTCAAACGGATTATCATGCGCCATGCAAGTTTCGGTAAGAAGTAACACATTTGTTTGTCTCGTAACTGAATCTTGTAAATCGTATTTGTGACTATTTAGACTTTGGCAATTGAAAGTCATTATTGAAATGTCATTTCTATTACTAATGAAATCTAAGAGACTTTGAGCTGTCGTCTGAACACTATTTAAAGGCAGTCTTTTGAATTTTTGCAACAAAGATGCAGTCGATGCAGCTTGCCTTCGATTATTATAAAACTTGAATGTAGAATTATCGTTTTTTGTCGTGATATACAATTTTTCAATATTAGTCAACATAAACATAAACGAGTTCCTGTTATTTTTCGTTACGGAATTTCTTCATTCGGTCGCCGCGCTCAAAGCCCGCGATAAAAGCTATATGCAATATATGCAATAGCTTAATAGACACAGGTACTCTCAGGTCTCTGCTACGCGCGTCTAACGTATAAACTCTAACTGACGCGTAGCGAGCTCCTAGAGGCATATGTCAAAATGATTTCGTTCGTAGCTAATTACAGAGTACGTCTGGAGTTCATGCAATTATGTTTTTAGATAATTCTAACCTTCTAATTTCGATAGGCCACGTGAAAATCCCGGAGTCTAAAGCGCTAGAGTGTTATAACATTCGTATAAAATAGCGAAATTTCTCACTTTTAGAAACTTCAAATTAATTAATTAATTTGACACATGTTAGGTGTATAGGTCTTACATTATTTTTCGTTACGGAATTTCTTGATTCGGTCGCCGCGCTCAAAACCCGCTTTAAAAGCTATATGCAATAGCTTAATAATATTTAAAAACGATCCCTCGACTAATACGTTGTTCATTCACCTGGACGTGATACAGCTTCTAGCTTCCTCTTTTCATATGTTCGAGCTATTAGTTCCTGCCCGACCCTTGTGCCCCATGACATAATGATCGTCATTATTGTTTAACTTTCTGTAGGTTGAATTTATTTACCTTGAATTCGTGTATAACCGGTATTTTTTGTAGTTGCTGACTAATTAGTAATTAGTGGAAGCTATGGTATAACATAAATACATTAATGAAGTTTCGTCGATACTATGACGAGACGATAACCACTTAGTACATTCATGCCCAACTAGATAATATAGAAATAGTAGTTCTTACAAAATAAAGAGCGATGCATGTCATAGTTGATGTCATTGATTCAGCGCAGTAATGCAAATCTACAATATAAAACTGTAATGTAGTACTTTCATTTATTTTTGAATTTCGCGCATATTTAAGTTGGTACCGTTTACGATGTTGTCAGTTAGCGCAGGTTTAGCAGGTTACCAGAGCGTACTTTTGAAGATTGTTGTCACCAAAAATTGTTCTTTCTATAATTATTATTGTCAATTATGTTAAATGTCGCTGTAAAGATTTTGTGGCATCTTTATTGCGTTATTTTGAACAAGAACGACGATGAGAGTTTGTAAAATACGAACTGTATAACGGCTATGAACAACGTTAGAAGATTAAGCCTCCCGGAACCAGTACCCGAAAAAATCCCGGTGGGAACTGTTGTAACGTAATATGTCACTAAGGCAAGGGAAATCAATGATAGAATCGGTACAACGAACTTTTAAATAAACTACTAATCTAGTAAATATTTAATGAACTAACTCGTGAAAAATTTAAGAAAAATACAAAAGTATATATAACAGGGTTACCGCTTCGGCTAACACTGCTGATGCAGCATCAACATTGAATTCGTTACATGAGATAGCGGTTAGACTATTTTACGTCTACCGGGATCTATTCGGGTACCGGTAAGCTAGGCACTACCTTTTTTATAATATTTTGCAACTCTGAAACAATATTTTCTCTACCTTTTTTTTTTACTTTATTTTCACATCCGCCCACCTTCTCACCTGTTAATGTACGAATTAAATTCATTTCCCTGACAGTAGGAATCCCACCTATTTCCGCTTAGTTACTGTTTTAGTGATATTGTTCATCGCGACAAGTGATTCCTGTTTGTGTTGTGTTCATTTATGTTGAAATAATATTGATTCAACATGGATGTATTAGTTGTTAAAACCCAAAGACCATAAATATAAATACACACGGCTATACTTTACTATAGCGGTGTTTGCGGCCATTATCGTGAGGGTGCAGGCAAGAGTTTTAACAACTCGCACTTTCATGTGAACAAATGTTTCTATTTTAGTTTAAGTCAATATTGAAACCACATCATAACGCGGTGAACTCAAAGCTTAAGTTAGGTTAGGTTAAAGCGTTTTTCGAGCGTTTTTCTTTTTAGGGGCGTTTCCGACAGATGGGAGTACTATCGTTGGGAACTGCTCATTATTAAAATCGTGCAACGCGTCAGGTCATACGCTGCGGATATGTTTTTATATATAACTTACAAATTATCATGTGACGCTCTTAACATCGTGATAAAAAATGCCTTGAAAAGAATAGCTGTATGTCAAATGATGGAGTACTTTATACAAATGTAAAAACTATTTAAAACTACAATAATCAACTTCCTGTATCTCCGATACAAGACCACCTCAAACTACTTAAGATTTTCCACAAATTTGTCATGATTAAATAATTTGGGTCCTTGTTTGGGTTCAATCGTTCTTTTTATTAGAAATTTCTGAGAATATTTACCAATTTGTTTCTCTAGGTCTAGATTTGTTCCAATGTTCATTTTTAACTTGATTGAGTAAAATATTCTCAAGGTCCTTGGAATAGGTTCATATTCCTAAGTCTAGCCAATATTTACCAAAGACAATGTATATGGTCACAATTAATGCACTATAAGAGATGATAATAGGGATAATTATATAGTTTTTGTATATTGTTCGATGATCAAAACCTCCACTTGACCCCAACTTTTGTATTTTACGCCACCAAGACTGAGTAAGATGGAAGCGGCAACCAATAATTGTAACGTTATCACACACTTTACGTGATTATGTTGATTTTTTAATGACAGACAGTTTCATTAGTTGAAGATCGATGTTTAGAAAACTTATAACTATTTGGGTGTTTCCGCGTTCACTAATAACTTCTTTCACAAACGACATTTTAAATTTTGAAAAGAATGTAACTAGTACTTGTTAGCACGTACAACACGAAAAATATAACGATTATAAGTTTGGAAACAAGCCCCTGTCAAACCTTAATAAACAATAAATATTCAATTAGCCGTAATGATCAACATCCGCCCATCCTTTCTGTTCTTATCAAAGAAAGGTCTGTGTGACGAGTTTCAGCCACCCTTAAAAATTACCTGACACCTTGACCGGTCCCCGTAATCAAATTGTGACCAATATCATGCCGTTCAGTAGTTCGGCCAACAACATAACAGATGTACAAGGGCTCAGCCATGTATAAAATGATTTTATTGAAATCTAGCTTGCAGCTACACTAGTCGGTACATTTGAACTATTTTATGTGTCGTGCAAAAACTTCCAGGCGGATAATGAATATGCGATATAATGAGAAGTTTTACGTATAATTTTAAACCACTAAAGGGAAAGTTGCATTTATGGAAGATTATATCGTTAGAAAATTAAAACTATATTTTCATGGAACGTGGTTTACCTTAAGTGCGCATTTGCGAAATGAAATACCTTATTGTACGTACTTACATGGTAATAATTGAAAAATAAATAGTACAAAGTAAGAGGTACAAGGTTGTCGAATCACTACAAGCTATTAATATTCGTCGATTTTCAATGGCTATTCATATCGAGATTGTTGTTCTGCACAGGAACATGTGGTTTTGTAGAAGATGCCGGAAAGCAGTCGTAAAACTATGACTAAGAACGATGTGAGAAGGGAAAAATGCAATATTTATAACTGTCTTAGAAAGTGATACCTCCAAGGCGACGGCATTCTATAGGTGTGGCATAAAAATTATACCGAAGGTAAGAAAAGAGAGTTTATAATAAGGATCAATGAATATCGCCACCCTTTTCAAACTCGATGAAATTGTAAATCCGGTAGAAATTATTATACGAGGGCAAGGTGAAAAGTCCCTGAAAAATGATACAAGAAATGATTTATTTGGTCAAAACATTTTATTTCTCAACACACTTTGCTTGTCCAACGTTCTTGTAATTTTTCGATTCCTTCCAAATAATACGATTTCGCCATTTAGGGGTTTGTTTCAGCGATGACCTCATCATTGGAGCCAAATCTCTTTCCGCCGAGCCATTTCTTCAAGTTTGGAAATAGATAAAAATGGCAGGGGGAACAAATCTGGAGAATATGGTGGATGACGAACCAATTCGTAGCGCAATTCCTGCAATTTTGCCATTGCGACTGCGCGCTGGTGCGTTGTCCTGGTGAAAGAGCACTTCTTTCTTTGTCAAATCCTGCCACCTTCGCTTCAAATCGGCGTCGACTCGATCCAACAGCTCTGCATAATATACGCCGGTAATCGTTTTGCCCTTTTCACGGTAATCGTTGGCCGACAAACCCACATTGGCCTTTACCGGTTTTTATTCGCCAGGACAAGTCAACTGTTCTTTGGTCTTTGGTGTGTTGTGATGGATCCATGTTTTGTCCACGGTTACGAAACACGGCAAAAAGTTCTTATCGGGCTTGAACATTGCCAAACACTCCTTTAAAGTTGTCACAAGGTCGCGCTTGTTGTCAACAGAGAGCAAAGCGGCACACGTATCGTCGAAGACCTTTCCAAGACCTAGCTAGTTGCGTCGGTATCGGAACCGGCTCAGTTATGCCTTCGAATGCAAAAGGTGCTGTCCAGGGAGTTACAAAAGTTGCGGCTTTCGCAAAACGATGCCCATGGAGCAATCATTTGATGAACAATTCCTTGTCAACGTCTTCGAAGGTATCGCTGTGTCGCAATGCTTCAGCGACGATGAGAAAAGTTGTGGCTTTTGCCAATGCATCTGCAAAAAGACACGACTATTCGTTAATTGACGCGATTGGATTTTGTGCGGTATTTGATTGGAAGAGCTGTAACCTGACCTGACTGAAATATGTGATCACTGATACCTTCTTAAGAGAAAAAATATCTGTTGGTGGGGGGGGGGGGTCCCACTGTGAACATGACCCCCAAAAGGAAAGTCTGGATCCGCGCCTACACACATAGTCACAGGGGATTTTCGATGGTGGCACCATCTGTTTTATTTTTCAGGGACTTGCCCTCGTACTATTATAGTAATTTCAGTATCATGAACGTCCATGATATTCACTCACTGTATTATCTTATACATAACGATTGGTTCGAGTAAGTATATTAAAGAAGTCGGTATGTATGTAATGCACATTTCATGATTGAAATATAGGGTTTATTTGAGAATGAACGAACGAGACCTATTGATTCGAACTAACCATGTCGGTCTGTCGCGTTTGTGAGTTTGATACAGGTTGCAATTCTATAGATATCGATACCAGATTATATGAGATAACACAAAAATGGAGACGTCTGGCCCGCAGAAGGCTCCTAGAAGAATAATAAAGTGGGAACCGGGGTGTATGGACTTATATGTCACCGTTTCCGGCAGAGGTGGAGGCCATTCAGTGCTGGATTATAGCATAAGCGACATTTTGAGGGCCCCGCGGAAATTGTAAAAATTAAAAAACTAATAATGACAATTTTTCTGGGAAAAAATAACGAAGTAAAGAAATTACTCGAATATAAAAGTTTGCGTATGCATAACGACTGGTAATATCTAAAAGTAGTCAAGAATTAGTTGATTTTGTATTAAAGGCGAATAATTCGCGCTTATAACTACTCTTAATCTTGGAAGTGCAGTGTAGTGGCAAGTTAAAACGCATTAAAAACGCTTTGAGGACAAATATGCGACAGGATAGGTTAGACTCGCTTGCACTACTGTGCATGGAAGCTAATGTATTGCGTCGAATCAGCTTTGATGACCTGATAAAAGATTTTTCGGCTAGAAAGTGCAGGAAAGGATTGTTCTAAGTCAGTTAGATATAAGCGAATCATTCAGCGGATAAGTTTCCAAAAGTGCAATTGTAAAAGTGATTAATGTAGTTACGCATTGTATATTATGTCAAATTAAGAAGACGTACTAATAGTGTAAATATTCATTTATGTACTTATTTTCCTGGCAATAACCTTCTCCACGATTTAGAGCATTATATTGCTCTACAAATTATTTTATTCTATGAATAAAGAGTGATTTAAAAAAAAGGGGGGGGGCCAAAATCTGTTGTGCTTAGGGCCCCTCATAGTGGTAATCCGACCCTGAGGCCATTGTAAAAAGGGGACGACAGTTAATCATCTGTTACAGCAGCTCCAAAAATTACACAGGACTGGTGACGGATTGTCGTACTGCCTTGAAAGAATTAACAGAAGACAATCAAACGTTCCTGTTACGAGTTCCAGGCAATAGGGGCAACGAAGTGGCAGATCGGCTTGTCGGAGAGGCTTCGGAGCAGAGTCCCTCAGTTCCACAGTTTGGTAGTAAAAAAATTATTCCCACTATGCACCATGTTCCCACAATGTACCCCTGATATACAGTGGGGATTTGTCAAAATAAATAGAAAAGCAAGAAATGGAATAGTATGTGCTGTTTTTTCTTTTAGAACATTTATTTAACAGTACAAAATAGTATTCTCTTCAAAAATATGAAAACCCATCAATATTTGTAGAAAAAGAAACGCTGAATTTATCTTAACATGTAAGTTTTCACTTGCAAAAATCACACAACTTCATTCAAGGTATTCATAGCTTGCAATAATCACTTCACAGGAAACCTCATCTGCAATTCCCAGATAATAAAGAGATGCATACTTATCCGACTAGAAATAAAGATTGTATAATTTCAGAAAAACGTCAATTTCATGATCTCTAAGATATAAAACAAATTACTAAACACAAATGAAAAACCTGCAAACCACACAGTTTAAAATCAAGCTGAGTCGATTTCTTAAATGGAAATGTCACTTACTACACGCTAAGTGAGTATTTGGATGAGAAATTTACTGTCGACGATTTTTATTAGATGAACTGCCCACTCATGTTATATCTATAACCTGGTATTTGGAACCTACTTGTTATTTTTAATGTATAATTTTAATGTATTCTGTAATGTGAATTATTCCCTTTTTAAAAAATCGATGGTGGATGCCGTTACTTTATGGTAATTTATCATTTTGATTATATGAAAGAATAACTACTTTGTTTTTATACCACTTTTATTAATAATAACGTGAAAACGTAACTATAGTTTCAACACCGAAGTGCCATTATCGAACAATTAGAAAATTATGAAGAAATCAATGAAACAGTTCAAGTATAAATAGAGTAGAGTAAAGTAGGGTTGAGATTAAGGGGTCAATGGAAATTCCAAAAGCAGGTAGATCTTAGGAAAGTATAGTATTACATAGTGAACATAGCAACAATTTGTGAATTAGTGAGATTATAATTTAATATTCTAAGAATTAATTTAAGAGCGGTTTGAAAGACACATGAAAAGATCACTTTGATATAGGTCTAACTGATCATTGAGTTTTTGACACCTTTATAAATCTCTATTGATTCTAATATATTCAATTTAAAACCTCTGGTTTGGTTATGTAGAATGCTTAGACTATCTAAATTAGGGAAATTATGACCAGTTTGTAAAAAATGATTAGTTTTGTGGAGTCTAAACGAGCGAAAATGTTCTTCGTATCTTAATTTGAAATTACGACAAGTTCTACCTATATAAAAGTCATCACAGTCTGGGCAAATCATCTTATAAACTCCAGGTTTTCTATATTTATTGATTTTGTCTTTGGCGTTGTATATAAGATGGCTAAGTTTATTTTGAGGTTTGAAACTGATTTTAAAATTATGGCGTGATAAAATGTTAGCAATATGTTCGCTTACTGTACCAAAATATGTCAAAGAGATGAATTTAGTGGATACATCTATGTGTTTTATTCGCGGATAAATTTTATAGAAAGTTAATTGTTGTTGTTTGCGATTTATTAGTTCAATTATTTGATCTAATAATATAGTCCAGTAAACGGGGGACTTGATAAGAAATTGTTCATTATCTAATTATATCACCAACTAATTAAATAATGGACATCAAACTCATGTTTAGCATGTCCTATTTATCTGAAAATGACTCAAATGTCGAATACTTAGAAAGTTTTTATTTGGTTTGTTAATTAGTTAACTAAGAAATTGTATATTAACGAATAGTCAATTAACACATTGAATAAATACGGTTTATAGGTCAAATAAATAAAAAAATACACTTTACCTGCTTAAAATCAATGGAAAATAGCGTTCAAAACTTTTTTTGCCACTATTTATTATTTATTAACAAAATAAACAATTTGTCAAAGACCAAAAGTGGTAAGCCTTGATCTAGGTGTCAAGACGAATCGAATGAGCCCTCACAGATCATAATCGGTCCATGAGAAAAAACTTTCCTTAGTCAGCTCGATTTTGGACTTCATTTACTGGACTAATAACTATTATTGTATTGACGTGTGCTACATCCACACAAAGGAACAACTTTTGAAAGAATAAATCATGTATGTATCTATTTATGGAATACATGCCAATAGTATTAATTTGCGTATGAAATGAGTGATTTTTAAAAGGTGCTGGTGTAAAACTCTGCATTATAAAGCAGTGGGCTCTACTATGATTGTTAAAAATGTATAGTTAAAAGTAGGTAATGTTTTCGCTCTGAAGGAGAAAGCATGTCGGCGACATAAGTATATATTTCCGTTTTCGTGTACTGGAAACACATGTTCACCACCATACCGATAGTAATCGTATCTTTGCCGTTTCACATACAGGTTACGACGAGTTTCGTTATTTTTAAAAAATCATTGGAGCTAGAAACGCATGCACCTCTGATGTAAATTGGTGTTTCCAGAGTTCAAAATTATTAAAACTTTAGAATCTATGTTGCAAGTGAACAAACCTATATTGTAGAGATTCTGTTCAAAGTAATGCATGAAGGCAATGGAAGAACTCACAGAGAATGTGATGTTTATTTCTATGTTCAAGTTCAAATAAGTTTGCTATTGTTAATTTAAATTGGAGTATATCATCAATCGCTATAATCTATAATGGAATCTTCCTGAAAATATGTTACCCACCTGGACTCTCTTTTCAGATATATGTGGAGGAGGTAGGTCATGCATGCTTGTCTCTGAAGGCTAACGAGCTTAGGCTATGCTCGTTTGCTGTAATGCTTCCGACCACCAGACTATGGCATCATGCGTTTTAACATAATATATTTGTATACGTCTACATGTCCACAGGGATTTCATATCTTATGTTTTGTATATATATTCCAAATGCGAGTTCCGTGTCAGCTTTTTATCTAGGGTCCCCCCCCCCCATATTTAGCCTTTTCATGCAGCAGGGAGGGTGCAACACTATGTGTGTTGTTAGAGCTTTGATGAAAACAATACAGATATTTGCTTTCATATTTGAAAATCATGGGTTTGTACAGTGCCCACTTGTTCAAGGCTGTTGGCCTTTCTCATTGGATTTACAGTTTGGTAGGTATGGCATGATAATTTGGTTTTTCAACTAGTTGAATAAATAATGAACCTGTGGTAAAAGATAATTTGCTATATAGTCCGGTCGCTCAAGGATTTCAGGTTAATATTTTTGAACTTCTTTTTAAACAACTTTTTTTCATGTATTTCGATACACTGATTACGATTTTTATCTTATAAAGCCGTAAAGTTGTGCTAAAAAAGATACGGCACTCTTTTACGGCAAAAATATATATAATAAAATGTCTTAAATAACAGTTGTGCCCAAAACTCAATAGGATTTTTCTGAAAAATCGTAAAAACGCGATTACTAGAGAAGAAATTTCAAAGTGCATTTTCTAGATTTTGCCATCCTCTAATACTAACTGATAGAATAGATGAGTTTGAAAAAGTCTGACCCTCAAAAAGTCGATTTCTCTAGTAATTGCGTTTTTACGATTTTTCAAAACAGTTCAAGTTACACTTTTTGAGCGTGGTGACCGATAAGAAAACAAATTTTTTCTTTTATTGAATAAATGAGAAGTTAATATCGTTTAAAATATTTTTATTATCTTACAATACATGTAGGTTATTCAGGAATTTTTATCATTGGAACTATAGGTTTATGGTAACTGAAATAAGAAACATAAGTTTGAGACTTGATATCCTCTAAATATCTGGAAAATACCGCGTCAATGGTGGTCCCATATTTTGTTGTGGATTCTTGTGGATCATTATTCATTTTCAAATTCAATTTTTCCGAAAGAAAAGTTGTCAACCGCTCTGATTTTTTATCAGCGAAGTTGATGTTGAAATCGCCAGCCAAGATAAGTGGAAATTTATTACCATTTGTACCAAGTATTTTCGACCCTTCTTCAATGTACTCCAGTAAAGTGCGATGAATAAAATACTCTACCTCGTCCAATTTTGGATTCGGATAAATGTAAATTGCTACCATGACTATGTGTAGGCCATTTCTAAGTTTGCATAAGCACGCACAAATATTTCCAACAAATGAGCGCCTAACATTAACATCGCTAACGTGTGCAATATTTATTTCAATATTCGGAGTCATGATATTAGTAACATTATTATTATTTTGGTAAATAGCTACCCCACCTTTTGGAACAGTATATATACCTACATGTATACTTACGGGGCGTACATGCGGTGAGTGTGGCATTATAAAGATATGATAGATACCTATACACCTATATACTTTCTAACAAACAGCTGCTTACGTATTCGTCCGATTTCGGAGCAGCTCGTCTCGATCCGTGCGAGCTTCGCACAGTCGTACCATATACATACACGTTAAGCGAACTCTCGGCCGAGCTACATGGTAGGCGAAGTGGGGGGTGTTAGGTTATTTTCGTTACGGAATTTCTTGATTCGGTCGCCGCGCTCAAAGCCCGCGATAAAAGCTATGCAATAGCTTTAAAAATGTGATCATTTGACTGGAATAACTGGAATGAAATATCTAAATTGGTAGAGAAAATAATTTTTCAACATTCATGAAAATACAAAAGTTGTTATTAAAATTTATTCGATTTCGCTCCTTGAGCGACTGGACTAATATCAAGTTTGGTATGTTTTATGAATTCAAGGTTCCCATACCTGCAGATTCCGAAAAACATTTGTTCCCTGCAATAATTGATTTTTGCCACTGTTTATCCTTGGAAGGGTCGAAGCAACGCCTTTTCCGTTGAAGGGAATTCTGGATCACCACATCCAAGATCGCAACAACTGAGGTTCAAATAGCTTCAGGGCAGGCTAGGCTGGTTCCGAAAATCAGAAGCATTTCTGGCGCGACCTAATAAGGAATCAATCCACAACGCAAAATCACTCAACAATCTCTGTCCGTGATTGCCTCTAGTTATTCGAAATTTTGTTATATCACAAGAGATTGTTTTGACGAGATATTTTCTCATTATAACGTTTTCAAGGTACCAAGAAGACACATTGGAATCATACATAGTCAGAGCTACCTCTACTTATTCTATTTCAGTCATTCCCAAAGTGGTCTATATCTTCCCCAAGGGTCGACTACAAGGGGTTCATGCCAGTGAAAAAAATTGGGGGGTACGTGACATGTAAATGGAGATCTACATGTATGTGTTAGACACGATATAGTTAGCTATTGGAAGACGACCAAGAGTGGAAGAGCGTGTATTGCAGTTACGTCACGAACTTTCACTCTTACAGTAGGTTTGAATACTAATGTATTGTGTTTCAAACGTTATTAATAATGTTGTCTTTAATAATTCAGCTCAAACTATCTTCATTAATAAAATTGTTTCCACCGAATTGAGCTCACAAACTATCTAGGATGTTGTGATGTTGAGAGTTGAGAGAGTGGGGGCTCAACTAGAACGTCTATATATAGGCTGTTTGTTTTCAATCTAACCACTAGACGTATTTCCAGATATTACAAGGAATATCGTTTTGAACTTTTGGCGGAATGTTTTTCCGAAAAGAACCTACATTTCTAAAATATTTTCAGTCTTCCATCACTTCTGGGTATACCGAAAGTTGATATCAATTCTAGTCGAATAGCGCCTCATACCTTTTCGAATAATCGTTCAATCTGTTGGCGGAAAAAGATGTGGGTGCTATTTAAAGTTATTGAGGTTTCAGATTTGCCATTTTCATGTCATGTAACACTTTTTTTTCAACTTTTACAGTCCCATAACTTGCTGAAATATAAGTAAGATGTCTAAAAATCATCAACTTTTATAGATTGGTTATTAGGATAATTTCAATAAAGTAAGACCCTCCACACGCAAGATTATTTTTTTAATTGTAATATCTCGAAGACAGTTAAGAATCAAGGTAGGATAGTATTTTATTGCCTTTTAATCTTGATGGAGAAACTAAAAATGCAAAAAAATTGGGGTATTCTATTTAAAATAACAAAGTTGATATAAATTTTTGGTATAACAGGAGGTGATGAACAAATGGAAATATTTTTGAATTGTGGAGCCTTTTCGAATAAACATTCTACCGAAATTTCATAATTTTTTCAATAAGCTGAGAGGTCGACGTTTCAGGGTTAGATAGAGTAAAGCCTCTTGTTTGAAATGAATCTTGGTTTTTTCAAAAAGGGAAAAAAATTGGCCCACTACGAACTGGAACATACAAATAGAGATATCTCGAGTTCTACTTATCAAAAAAAAAGCGACGAAGGCTTAAAATACGCGTAAAATGGACCTCTATTTGGATACAAAATTTGAAGTTTATACGAGTTTACTACCCTGAAAATTTTTGAATTTTTTCGGACTCAAAATTTTTTAAATGGCCTAGTTTTTCTTGTTTACAAGCAAAATGGTTGGATTTTGGATATTTTACAGAGGGCATCAAACTCTTCAATTTGCATTTTGGTTTGGGTCTAAATACCGATTTTTGGCGCCGTAATAGCAAAAATACCATTTTTCCAAGATGACAGATTTTCGGGCAAAAAATGAGATAGAGAAAGAAAAATTGGGTCGAAAGTAAATATGGAATGCTACCTCTCAGCAGAAAATAAAGTTCCTAAAGCAAAATCTGTAACAGGAAATTAAATTTTAATTTTACCAAAAGAAAACCTGAAAATGGGCCTTTGATCGGGCCCCTCTTGAATTATAAACTTCTAATTAGGGCCATTCGATGCGTTTTGATGTCCTGTACAACTTTGCTACAAGCAGTTTATCCAATAAAATGCGTTCTTTTCGTTTAAAATGGCCAATATCTTTGAACGCACCAGGTTTTCGCATTTTTAACTAACATTCGTGAACATCCCCCCAAAAAAACATGAAAATCAATCATAATATAGAGATGTGGAGAAAATAATAATCACAATTGCACAGTGACTGGACTATTTAGACTATATAGCCGCGCACTTCGATCTGTATCTTTCTTCTTAATCATTGAATTTGGAGTAGCCTTTGATACTGTATGCTATAGTTGGGTAGGCACTGGTTTAGCGTTATATGGCAAGTTTTTGCCTTGTGGATAACGAGGATCTAAAATATATTGCCACTGTTGGTCACATACATCCTACTTGAAACTAGTGAAACAGACTAAAATCGTGTTATTATAAATACATACAGGTTGAGTTTTAGAGACTGGTATTATATTTAGATAGAATAAGTGCGATGTATGAGCGTGATTCAATAAGGCGCCTGTCGACAGTACCTCAACTGGCGAAAACTAGACGATGCATTCGATTGATTCATTCCGCTTGAATCATTAGTGGTGAGCATAAATCATAACTGTTAGCAGGCCCAACCTTCTACGTCGATGGCATTTCACTTGTCTATCTTGTAAAGCAATACAATGCGTCTAGTTCACTCCAACTCACAAGACTCTCGTATATAGCGATTCTTAAACCACAAGCTGGATAAAGATTAGCTATCTAGAGCTTCTTCAATGATCTATTCTTTAATTATCTATATTTTCGGTTGAGAAGTATAGTTTGGAGTTTGTCTAAACAAAGAAAATATATTGCACCTTATCATGTACAACGAATTAACTAAATCTGGAGTCAAATATTTATTCAGATATATATTTTGTTATAAATTGTTAATTTATTATATAATGTTGATGTTGTTTAGAAATAATAATCACCTTGTTATTGTCGTGTTCAGTGGATACGACACGGAAATTGTCATCGGAGAAAAAATTAGGTGTTATTTGTTGCGTTTTTATTTGAAGACCTTGTGAAATCGAACTGAATAAAATAAAACATGCACATTTAATGAGAGACACCAAACACTATCCTTGTCGAACATACTAGGTATATGATAAATAAATGGGCCACGTATCTGTGATAAACCAAGCAAGTCACACCACCAGTCAGTGGCTAAATAGTAAGGAAAAAAATCCCCTGCACTAGTTTATGAAAAACCCACAATACAGCACATACCACATAGCCAACCATTCATTTATGCGTTGGAAATATATTTATGTTTTTATTTGTAGCGTCATGTGGTAGAAATTATTGCCACAGTAAATAGCAGATAAGATAACTCGCCATATAATTCACCAGGGGAGTCATCTATTAATCAGGATATAGTTTCAACATCGCATATAAGCCGAAACGAAGCATTTCATATTATTCGCGATATAACGTCGTAAACCAGTATCTGGTCTCGTCGTAAATAAAACTTTCCAAATAATAATACAAAGTACAATGCACGATGTTTTCACACTGGCTAGTACGGATGACTCAGCAACCATATTACGGTTCGCTCGATCCGTAGAGTGCCATGCGAAAACAAGTGCCGCAAAGATCTGCACGTCCATTCACCTAAGTCACGTAGGCCATGCACAATCGTGTCTCTTATACAGATAGGATTTGGAGTGGAGCTGTCAGATACAACGTTACCGGTTGTGTAGTTTTATTTGTTAATAATAATTGTTATCCTTGAATAACGAGAAGTTGACGCTGGTGGGTTAGGTGTATAGTGTAGGAAATTGGTATAATTCAGGTTTGGATTTGTTACGGCTTACGGCATTCTATTTTGTGATTTTAGTATCAGAGATATATTAGGCGAAGCCTTGCATTCGAAATAAAACAACATTCGAATATTCGTTATGATTTATTTTAATTATTTGTTATTCGTATCAAATACAGAAGCTATCTTGTACGTTTTGTTGGTCAAGTACCTAAGTAGGTGTCTTTTCTTCGATTGGAAAATATCATATCTTAGATAAGATAACAAATAATACGCCTTGTAAGAAATGTCGATATGAGAGATTCACGATGAACAAATCTTGTATAGATAAATCTTGAATTTTTGTTTCAAATGTTTCATATCATCAGGTGCAGATAAAAAATCGAATTATAAATCTCGTAGGCAAGGCAAGTTAAGCAAAAGACGTGGGAATATTCACAGAAATAAGAAAAATGAGTGCCAACAAGTAGTTCATCTATAAAATTATGTAATGATTCTTGATACAGGTATAAATTATATGAAAGTTTTGGGATATAGGTCACATTAACACGAGTCTACTATATTTTCGTCTTTACGTACGTTTCGCTCCATGACCATCATCAGAAGACGTTGGAAAACTAATTTACCTCAACTAAAGTGCGGGATTTGTTAATATAATTGTACTAATAAGCACTGAGCGTCGGTATCGCATTAATTTCAATTAAAGGTGTCTACGTCGTAACAACAGATTGTCATCGAGTTCCTTGAAAAAAAGTAATACCTCGATTAGATTATAATGTAACCTTCTTCAAACGATATGCTGATTGTATCGCTGCCATCCCAATGTGATGAATTTTTTAGTTCTTTCAACTCTTTTCACATTAAATTACAATCCACAATTGGAACTGAAAATAATGAAATAAATGTTTTAGATTCAAATTTATTACGAAAACTAAATGATAATGGCAGGTACACCAAAATAACTTATTGAAGAAGATATAACTATTTCAATTCTGATATACTTAAAAAATATAAAAGACCATTATCATGAATCTGATAGATAGAGCTATTGAACTAAGTTCTGACCAAAGAACTATATCTATTGATTGGAAATACGGAAGAAACATCAGTAAAGATCGTTTTACAGTTCGCAATTCTTGTTGCAATAGTATTGCAGCAATACACTGGCCTGCAACTTTTTATGGCAAAAAGTTTTACATTTGGCAATTTTTACTTCCAATTGCATACTTCAAGTTCTCTACCAACCTTAAAATATACTAAAATAATGAAAAGTTAAGAATTATTAATTTGTTCGTTGTATGTTTTGAATTTATTTAGTTTTATGTAAAAATGAATAGAAGCTAACAAAAGAAAAACGTTTCTGCTGTCCAAAAATGCTCATCCGGCTGCAGAATGGTTAGATATTGCTAGGAAAATTGGAACACTGTGGAATGCTTTTTCTGGTTTTAAACTACAATACAACAAAATTTACAATTTACAGCTAGATTAATCAAAATAAATCATTCAAATAAATATGAAGTAAGCATACATTATGTTTTTTTACTTAAAATTCGAAGAATATTTGTTATTGTCCTTTTCTTTTAGAAAAAGAGGCGCAAAGAGTCATTATGCGGTGGGGGGCGGAACGGGACTTGGGTACGCTACTGTCTCTTGGCGAGATAGACTGGAGAAAGAAGACAACGAAGATGGTGGGTAAGGCCAAAATATAGAAGATATTGGTTTAACTGAAGAGCACATTGCTTCAGATATAGAAAAGTTCTCAAATTTTCTAAGTATGAATACAAACACATTAAAAAAAATTGTTGTCCAAAATTGCTCACGCTAATAATAACATTATCTGGCTGCAGAATGGTAAGATATTGCTAGGAAATTTGAAGCAATACAACAAAATTTACAATTTACAGCTAGAGTCCAAAGCAAAAGAATAAAACGAAACACAAGAATCAATAAATCAATAGGGATAAATCGTTGGTCTGTGTTATAAACGTCAACGTCAATAAGCGTCCTTGTAGGAACTTTTGTTCAGTTGGTTACTAGAAAGTCCCCAAAATTTTCCCCCATAATTGCACGAAAATTGCAATTAATATTGAGGCGGCCCGATTCTGTGCAATGTCTTGAAATGGTAAGAGACTTGCACGCAATTGCTGTATTGCGTATTGCAACAAGAATTGCGAACTGTTAAACGGTCTTAAAGAATAGTTATTCCAATGACTTGGTCAATTCAATAACAAGGGACAAGATTCGTGAAATGTATAACTCCTCTAGTAAAATGAAAACCAGTAATCAGAAATCAGAGGAGAGACTTTACATATCACTACCATATATTAATGGTTTTTCGGTCAACTTAAGTATCTAGTAAAACCATATGATCTACATATATGTCATAAAAGTTGTTTAAACGAGAAAAGTATTTCTACTGATTTGAAAAGCAACATGCCTTTCAAAAAAATAATCCATTCTGTATATTCCATCCATTGTAAAGTTTGCGAAAAATTATACATCGGCCAATCTTTCCAATACATCGATAAAGTATTGAATGGACACAAATATACAAAGAATTCATCCACTGCACTTGGCAAACATATAAAGGACACAAACCATTCATTTGACTACGACAATAAAACAATTTTGAATATTGAAAAAATAATGATAAACGTTCCATATTAGAAAGTATCCAAATTAAGAAAAAAAATGAAACGTGTGGCACTCGGGGACTGCCGCGGTAAAGCTATTGCATAGCACTACGCCACTGGAAAAAGTTGGGCAGAAAAACATCCACTACCCCTTCAAAATCTTCACGAATTATGAGTAAAAAAATCTTTTGATCGCATAGAACATAGCTTGCTATGAGTAGAAAATGTTCGCAAAAGATGTTTTCTGTACGATAAACAGTTCCGGAGATATTTGCAAAAAACGAAATTTTTGTTTCAATTTCAACACCCTATATCTCAAAAACTAAGCGTCTGCATATATGTTAATAGGAACTTTTTTCCTCAAAATCAAATTTTCTATTGACTGTTGAATATATAGTGTAGTACCAAAAGACGCCACGTAGGGGAAACATAAAAGGCGTCACGTAAGAGTATCATCTTGATCTCTATGAAGAGTATTCTGTGACAAGCATAGATAACTCTACTACCGGTATGTAGTAGATGGTTATCTATGGTGACAGTTACTTGCAAACACAATTTTATACGAAAGTTTTAACGTTCAGATCTAGATAACGCTTCTGGCTCCGGGATTTTCACGTGGCCTATCGAAATTAGAAGGTTCGAATTGTATAAAAACACAATTGCATGAACGCCAGACGTCTTATGTAATCAGCTACGAACGCAAACATTTTGACATATGCCTCCAGGAGCTCGCTGCACGTTAATTAAAGTTTATACATTTTACCTCTATTTTGTTAATTTGGGGCCGTTTCGAACCCCGTGCGGCCGGCGCCAGTTGTAATAAAGTATTTTGAGCTATGGGCCGCTAGCTTTTACCCGCTTTCGGTATATTTAAGTTGCTAGAAAATTCCCTTTCGTACGTGGCACGTCAGTTGCTAGTAGGTGACAGCTGAGAATACCTAAAACTGTTTTAATTAAATTTTCCTATTTAATCGACATTTTGGGGCCCGAGACTATGCTATTTAGTTGGCCCCGTTCATAAACTAACGACATGGAGCGAAAAGTCTTCGTTAAGACGTTCTATGCAATTTGCAATTTTCTAACTCGCGAGCTACGCGCTTCCCACGTGAACGTCATTCGATTTATCGAAAATTAACCGATTCAAAACAGTTTTTGACACAGTTTGGGACTATCACGACCTTTTAAAAGGTTCAAAGTTAACATTTCGAAACATTTCGACAATTTTAAGCTCGGCCGAGCTCCATGGTAGGCGGAATGGTGGGTGTCAGGATATTTCGTTGAGCACTTTCCGTTACGGTATTTGTTTTTTGTTTTAAGCTATTTCCGTTACGGTATTTGTGTTTTGTTTTTTTTTCTTGATTCGGTCGCCGCGCTCAAAGCCCGCGATAAAAGCTATATGCAACAGCTTAAAAAAATTGTGTTAATGATAAAATTGATTCTAATCTTTCAAAACTTTATAATAACCTGATACAAAAATAACCAAATTGAGATATTTTGAATTAGTACTTTCTATTGTCTATTTAATTTAACCACAAAAGATATGTATTATCTGGTACGTTTTAAATTTTATAGAAATTCGGGACACTCAAATTTATAACTTCAAAGTTGATTAAAATATATTTTTGGTCGTCTAGTATCTACTGGAAGGAGGGGCGCAAATTAATAAACTTCCCCAGGGGCGAATTGCCCTCGCTACGCCTCTGGGTGTATTGCACCTTATTGCACCTTATTGCAATCTGTTGTTCTAGGCCACAAATCTATACGATCAATTAGAGAAGAGAGGGTATTCGAAAGTTTTAATTGTACCTGCTACATTCAGTAGCTTCTTCATACAATCTGTATGAATGCGGTACAAGGCTGAAGAACAATATGGCCCAGTGTGGGCTCGTCGTGGGAACCCCTAAAAATTCACGGTTTCTCAAACTGGGAATTGAACCTAGGAACTCCCAAACGAAAATCATCAAAGGGTCGATTCAGACACGTGTCATAAGCTTACCCTGTAAACAATAGTAATTATGATATGCAGAATATTATCAACTTGACCTTATTATAGATATAGATAACCTTTCCTTTCTCGAATTGTTGGATCGGCTATATTGGTTGCTCACAGATCTCATCTCCATATTCTATACAATGGATAATGGATTAGGAAATATTTCTTCTGGGCTATTCTCTTTTTTCAATTCAATCATTTGTCATTTATAACCAATACAACTTATTGAAGGCAGATTTTTTCGTACGGTTTCGTTTTCTGTCACACATCATAGAACTCCGGTGATATTTTTTAATAACGATATTGTTAACAAGATTTGATTTTCTTAATTCTTCATTTTCATGGCAACTATGATAGCATTATCATTACAACTGTTGTGTAATTTTCTTTCCAGAATCTCAAAAGCACATCTTTATCTGAAATCACATATTTCGTACAAAAACAAAATCCTTCCGCAATGACCCCCATTCATTTTGTAAATGGATATGACATACATTTCATGATTACAAAACACACTGTCTTGTCTAGCGCAGCACAGGCGAGATTCTATTTTTCTAAATGTTTCATATATCTATCAACCTTAAAATTTTATTGCTATTACAAAATGTCTTTTATGTTTTATTTACGACTATAGTAGAGAAATTTGGGACACGAATCATGTGTATACTCAATGCATGGATTAAGAACAACAGTTAATAGTTACATAATAGTTTCTAGGTTTATTGAATTCGCAAAATTCCAAATTCGTTATTACAATAATTTTAATAAAGATTTTATTAAACGCTTGTCGAAATAACTGTAAATTCCCATGTTGCTTAGATTGGCGATCCTAATAACGTTATAATGCTGGAGAGTTACACCTTTACGAATGTTCTCAGTAAAATCCTCTATATAGGATGTTCATAATATATGCGCAGGACTTCAGGATGTGATAGCTCATCCAAAAATTTGAAAAAAAGTTTCCATTAAGTTACCCTCTAAAATGCACAATTTTCGAGATGAAATTTTGCACATTTCAGCGTTTGTGTAAAAAAATTTATAATTTTTTTCATCAAGTAGGCTTCAAATTTTAAAACAAAAGCTACCTCCTGTCAAATTATCAATTAGTTTGTACATGCAAAAAGTAAATTTGTGTTACAAAATTAAAAATAAATTATACAAACGCTTTTTGCAATTATGAAGTTAACGTTTGGTTCTGTTACTTGTTTTAACGTTTAAATAATTCTTGTTCTTTAGAGCTTATGACCAGTACTTTTTTTGTGTAGAAAACATTGGCGGTTCAAATGTGCGTCTCAAAACCGTACTTTTTCCAGTGGCGTAGAAGTTGGGGAGAAAACGTCCACTACCCCTTCAAAATCAACAAGAATTATGACTAAAAAAAAAATTTTATCGCAAAAAACATAGCTTACTATGAGTAGAGAATGCTTACAAAAACTGTTCTTTGTACGGTAAACGGTTCCGGAGATATTCGCAAAAAACGAAATTTTTTCTTCAATTTCAACTAATCTCGAAAATTGTGTATTTTAGAGGGCAAGTTAATAGAAACTTTTTTCAAATTTTTGGACGAGCTATCACATCCTGAAGTCCTGCGCATATATTATGAAACACTCTGTATATACTTAGTCCGAGGAGTTACACAAGCAAATAAGCAACATTCTTGGAGTCTGTGCTTTGTTTCCTTTTTCCAACAAGACCGATAGGTCCTTAGTTGAGGATATGTTAAGTCGATCGTGGAGCTTAATGTTAATGGTACAGTTACTATTTATATTATAAATGTAAATGTATTTTATTAACCTCAATGTTTTTTCATCATTTAATTTTCAATCTCATTTTGCCACCCTTTAATGTTTTTTTGTATTAAAACTAGTAGTAGTCACAATCTTTATTGTAGTGCCCTGAGGATGACTTTATAAAAGTCGAAAGTTCGGTAAAAGAGCCTAAATGGTTTCAGTTATTTGACCTCTCCCCGATCAACTCTAAATCTTATTAGCCAGCAAAGTCACAAAACATCACAGAAAATATATAACAGCTTCGGAATTCCACAGAACTTCCTGTTTTTAATTCCACCATAAAATTGAATTCGTATATCTCTCGAAACAATTGAGGTTATATAGTCTGAGTGACATGTAAAAAGGTCCTCATATCTTTACCAAAATAAATCATGAGCAGACGACGCCGGCTTGTCTTAGGTTCCAATACCAAATCAGGACGAGCGTATTTAGCAATTGGTACTGTCATCATTTACCTCAATTTGATTTTGGTTAGCACATAATTCCGGGACCTGAATAAATCTGCTTTCCGCGAGACGCGAGAAAACGTTATCATTTTAATTTTGGGGAGCTTGAAGCGATACTCTAAGGTCTTCGCTTTGTGTGGGTTTCTAGGTTGCCAGCTTTTATACTGGGATATCAAAAATTATCTTGGTCAAGGGTGGTTGTGGAATCTAAAACGTGTCTTACTTTACGTTTGAAATAATTATGTCACTGTCACACTGACATCATCAATAATCTACAAATTTCATACCTATTTATTTCAGTTGTAAAACAATAATGAACTACGAATTATGAAATAATTATGTGAACTTTGAACCTTTTCAGAGATCGTGATAGCCACAATCCGGGTCAAAAACGGTTTTGAAATAGTCAATTTTCCGTAAATCGAATGACGTTCACGTGAGAAGCCCGTATCACGCGAGTTAGAAAAGTGCAAACTGGTTGTACCTAATACGGCTTTACGACGACTTTTCGATAAATGTCCATTAAATAGGAAAATTTAATTAAAACAGTTTGAGCTATTCTCAGATCTCAGCTACGCGCGTCTAACGAGCAACGTACCAAAGGGAATTTTCTCGCGACTAAAATATAGCGGCCCATAGCCAAAAACACTTTATTACAACTGGCGCCGGTCGCACGGGGCAAGAAACGGCCCCAAATTAACAAGACCGAGGTGAAATGTATAAACTCTAACTTATGCGCAGCGAGCTCCTCGAGGCATATGTCAAAATGATTTCGTTCGTAGCTAATTACATAGGACGTCTGGCGTTCATGCAATTATGTTTTTAGATAATTCGAACCTTCTAATTCCGATAGGCCACGAGAAAATCCCGGAGTCCAAAGCGCTAAAGACTTCTGAGTGTTACAATATTCGTATAAAATTGCGAAATTTTGCACTTTTAGAAACTTCAAATTAATTATGACATAATTATTTCAAACGTAAAGTAAGACACACGTTTTAGATTCCACAACCACCCTTGACCAAGATAATTTTTGATATCCCGGTATGAGTATTTGTGGACAAACATGTGTATTTATATGAAACTATAATCAGCTTCGACTGGGGCATTTGTAGAGTTGCAGCTTCGTCTGAAGATATATCATAGGTTCACAGGGGAATACTAGAACCGATCCCCTCGAATATAAAACCATGACCGAGATGTGTTGTGGTGTTATGGAAAATACCAAGAAGATCTATTTCTGTTACATACATCTTTGGCTCAAGAGAATGGAATATAACAGAAGCAAAACTAATAACAAATCCATCAGATAAAAAAATCAATATACCTGATTCCTTACTCTGGGTAATAATAATTCTCGTTCAATACGAACGGATTATGGTGTTATGGAAAACACCAAGAAGATCTCTTTCTGTTACGTACATCTTTGGCTCAAGAGAATGGAATATAACAGAAGTAAAAGTAATAACAAATCCATGAGCTCAAAAAATCAATATTCCTGATTCGTTACACTGGGTAATAATTCTCGTTCAATACGAACGGATTAGGTACTTCTTTCGTTTCGGGCTAATTTCATGCTACGCAATTTACATTTCTTCTCCACAAGGAAATACCCTTGTACAGAGATTTCTTCAAGGCAGCTGTTCTTTCTCAACTGGTGAAGAATGAATCACGCGCACAAAATGCGTCATGACGCAACCTATTCTAATTGGGTATGAAGTACATGCTTTATCGTCTCTATTAATAAATTCGTAAGCAAACCAAAATGAAACTTTGTATCATAAAATTAACATCGTCGAAACTTTAGGTATACGGAGGTCAAGGCGAAACCAAATAACGCGCGTTTCGTTTTATTACTACGATACTCGGCGAAATATAAGCTTTGTTTTCGTTTTTTACATTCGGCTGAGCACATCTGTTTATTGTGGTCTACTTCCGGTATTGCTGCCAACTGTAGTTACGCTCAGTGCCTGGTACATCATCCTGTCTCTATAGTATCGCGTCGTATAATATAACAAAACGAGGGTTAAATGTAACGTTTCACGGCTTTAACGAGCGTGAACTATTGTTTATCAGGTTTTATTGTGATTAAGGAAAAAGTTCACAGTCGACAGGCATTGTCAGTTTTGTATCGACTTTACTATTCAGAACATTCAGGTCGAAACACAATGATTAATAAATTGAAAGTGCTGAACTGGAGAATATTCCAAACTATTGCTAGATACTAAGCCAGCAATATTCAAGTGGATGGATATTTGAGATTTACCAAACTTCTGTTTTGTATCAAAGTAAATTCAACAAGCAGCAATGTTCCTGAACTTATTTACATAAGCAGGTTTGAATCTGGCAGAAGTAGCCTATTTCCGGGGAATATGATGGTTACATCAAGCGTAGCGAACGAAGTCTTCTCTTGAATCGGGTTATATGGCACAAGGTATGTTATCGTGTTGCGGCCAAAAGGTAAATGCAATGCCGATTGTAAAGAGCAATACTAGCGATTTGTTCACGTACCGCAGCGCCCTCTACAATATTTAGTTTAAGGGCATTTTGAAGAAAATCCTAGACAAAGCATTAGAAAGGCTTCACCGGCATTTGTGTATGCGAAATTATACAATCACCAGGATTTTAAATAGGAATGGACTGCACCTTATCATTTTAAGAGAACCCAAGAACTGTACCCTCAAGATTTTCCTCTAAGACTCGCATTTTGTCGCAGAATGCTTGTAGGATGCTTTAGATAATCTCAGTTTCTCGCTAAAATTCTTCTTACTGATGAAGCCTTGTTCACATCTTCATCACTTGAGGGGAGGAGGCTTAGCCCCCAAATACACTTAGGCCACTTAGTTGGGCCCATTGTGCGTCCCGTAATCAGAAGCCTATTTTATTCTAGAAGGTCTGTGGCCCGCCAGAAACCCAGAATATTGCCAATGCTGGCTCCCATAAATTCTTCTGGGAGCAGTTTTGATTCATATAAGTGTCGGTGCCTGAGGGATAATAATGCTGGACATTCCAACAGGATGTGAGAGGCAGTTTCTTCCGCATCTCTGCATTTCCTACATATTGGGTTAGGGTTCCAGTTATCTCTCTGATGTCCCTTCGGTTCAGAGAAAGGAGTTTCTTTGAGAGCCTAGGCACAGGCTCTTTGGTAAAGAGCTTGTCTGCCTCAAGCGTAGTGATTCTCGCCACAGTTCAGACCACTCTTTATTCAGTTGACCCAAAAGAGCGAGACCCCTCACGCAATTTGATAAAGCGACCACTGGCTCCGGCCCGACGGGGGCGCTAGACGACCCTCGCCAGGCCAGAGAGTCGACCATTTCGTTTCTTACAACTCCACTCTATCCAGGGACCCAGATGAGTTGAACTTTATTTCTGGCTAGTTCAACCAGTGTATCCCTGCATAGTGATGTAAAATTCCTGGGAATTTATACTTGGGGGAAAATTCCCAGGGAACATTGCCGGGAATATTCCCAAAATTCATAAATTCCCGGGAATTTATGGGAACTTATGATTTTCTCTCAAACGCATTTTTTGTGAATCCCTTAGAACTAATCTATTGATATGAACATATAAATCAATTTATAAAGAGTTATATTCAAAAATAAAAATTATTTAAGTCTTAAGTCCTTCACATAAATTTTAAAATTTTGATACTTGTTGTTTATTTTAACAGTAAACTGGCTGTGTTCATCTTTAAATGTTATTGAATATCACATGATTGCTTGTTGGATCACTATCATGTTTTCTAGTATCAAAGAAAATGATCAAATTTTTAAACCTATTACCAATTCTTGTATATTTGTTATAAACTAGTGCAAAATACTCCCAAATTTAACTTATTAAATTAAACCTTAAATCCAAAATATTTACATTTTTAATAATTTTGATTTATTTAAGTTAGATTTGATATCTTCACTATTTGTTCAGATCGGGTCTTCCAAGAAAAAGGCAAATATGTCTGTATTAACACCGAGTCCGTTCTCAAAATTTTTATCACGGTTAAAATAAAAGTTTTTGCCATGGCATATTTTTGATTATTTGGCTTTGTTATTGATCATTTAGAATCAATTAAGGTTCCAAAACAGTTTTAAGACAAAATAAAACCCATTTAGAGTTTATTCCATAAATTCCCTCGTTTTGGGAACTTATAAAGCCTTCGGGAAGTTCCCTGGAAATATTCCCATTTATAAATTCCCTTCCCACTGGGAATATTCCCGGCTCACATCAGTATCCCTGCATTCTTTAATGAGCCTTGATGTGACTCAGGGTGATTTGAGAGCTCCCAGAGCCAACCGGCGGTCTGTGCAAATATATATGCGCCTATTTACATAGTTTCTTTGCAGGTTTGCCATGACACAAGTCAATATTGCGTAGACCTCCGCCTGAGAAACCGTGCAGTCTGCCCAGAAGCCTGACCTACCTTGGACCCATCTGGTGGCAGTAGGGCGAGAGTTTCGTTACTCCAATCTCCTCTATCCGGGATGAGCATTTTGGGAGAAGTGAGACTTATAGCTGGAATCATGCTATCTTGCTTCATTTCTAGTATGGGGCATTTAGAGATTGTCTCACTTAAAATCGATGAGTGTCCACGAGAGCCTTGTTCACACTAAATAGAATATTCAATTTCCATAATACGCATATACTTCTTAACCATGAATGGGCTTTAAATTGACAATATCAATTTTCCTCATTCATAATAGACAAAAGATTTTGATATCTTCTAAATGAAGAATTATTATCAGTCAGAAGATGTTTCTCTATTACTAAAGTGTATTATATTATTACTTGTACGATTTGTTATCCAGTTCCCAGTATAACTTTTAGGTTGGGCTATTTATTTTGTGTCAAATGGAATTTTTTAAGATGTATTTTTGTCGAAAGCAGGTGTATTCTTTCTCATGTGATGTAATGAATATTATAAAATTTTATCAAGATTTTTTTGTTTTACAAGAATTTGAAAGTTTCATTTACATGGATAAATTAAGTATCCTGATAACTTAATTATTGATTTATGACAATAATCTGTCTAAATAATAAAAAATAGCTTGATTTCAATTAACTGATTTAAATCTTTTAAACTCTGTATTCAGGATACAAAATTTCTGTTTATATATTATTATAACGAATATTATAAACACAAATTAACTTTTTTTTTTGGAATTTGAATGGTGCTGCCCGTTACTTTATGATATTCCATTTTTACAGATAAAAACTAGAAAATTTACTTCGTTAAATTTCACTTCATTAAAAAGAAAATTGATTGAAATTACGAACTTTACAGTTCATTATCAAAACATACAATCGACTAAATGTTTTGATAATAAACTGTAAAGTTCGAAATTGCTATCAACTTTCTATTAAATGAAGTAACTGTTTTTTTATATTAAATTAAAGAAATAATCGATTTTGTATCTGTTTGATAATGGCACTTCGGTATTGAAACTATTATAATGTTTTTATTTATTATTAAAAGTGGTATAAAAACGAAGAATTGTTCTTCCATTTAATTAAATTTTAGGTTTATTTTTGATTTAATGATTTTAATCGTTGATTTTATGAACTGATTTAAATATTCTCAACCCTTTTATTGGGCCTCTCTATAACTCGAATTTGGTTGAAATGATTCCTTCCGTTGGTGTATTATTAACTCCTCAAATTTCTATTTTGAAAGTTGAGAGTTTTGACACAGATGGCGTATTGCGTATTACATTTACGCATTTTAATTACAATGTCATACCGTAAGCTGAAATATGTAGCAAAAAAACTTCCCTCATGTTCGATCGCAACGCCTTTCTAGTTTTTGTTGATAAAGGTTCATACTAAATAAACGTTAACATTGTAATTACGTATAATGATGTATACAGCTTGAAATTGCGGTCCAGTTTGCCTTGAATTAGCAGTTGTTTGGTTGTTTCATCCCAACAAAACAAAGGTGACACGAAAATCAGTAGCTAGGGAGGGCGCTCGACGCTACTGTTAACTCATCATATCATGGTTTTTTGCAATTTGAGGGGGTCACCGCTGGACCAATCGGGTTCATTCGCAGCTCATTTTTTCCGTCTTTTTACGGCGCATAAGCTTATTAAAAGCTTATTTTTAACTCAATCCGACGATGTCCGACGCGAAAAACCGGTTTTGGCCATTTTTACCATTTATTTTGGACCATTTTCGATGATCAAAAAGTGTTCGATTTTAGTTTCTTCAATTTGTATCACAATTATCTACTTAAAGCAATTTTTTTCTCCGAACTCAGAATTAAAAACTCCAAAAAGTTAATTCTATCACTAATATCCAACAAACTGGTGCTTTCATTAGTTTCAGTATGCCTCGAAAATATGAAACATATCACGGAGTTTAACGAAATCAAACTTGAAAATATTAGAAAAGTATTCAGTGAAATTTAAGTTTTGAATTTGAGAACAAATTATTCACCATAAAAAAACTTAATCTTGATCAATCTCGAAGCAGACGTTCAGCTGCTCAATTTGCTGAAGGCTAAATTAATCCAAGAGCTGTAGAATGTTAATATTTAATGGAGGCGCCGCCACTCGAGCTATTCTATTTAATTATTGCAAAATGTTATTTGTTAATTTGAGTTGGACTCAAAGGTTTAACAGTTTGTCGTCTAAAGGTTAATGTTCTATCACGATTCAAATTACGAGCTACAACATGACGGTTGTTGTATATATTGAATCGAATTGAAACGTATTGTTGTAAATGTCAGGAATAATATAAATGTCTATCAACACATGCAATTATGACCGGCAACGTGTTATTTTATATAGTTCATCGTGTTAAATGTGCTCTAATGGCTTTGTAGATAATGCAACATTAAATAGATGTCGAGGTAAATGTACATTACCTTATTAGCTACACATATTTCATAATACAAATCAAAATAAAAAAGGGAATGACGATGTGATTGAAACAATTCAAGCGAAAAGGTACATTATTATTGAATGGATAGAAGAAGGATAACTATTATTCATTCATATTGCATTGCAGCCGATTAAAACCTAAAATCGAAACAAACTACTCCGAACTTCGAACGACCAGTGGCGTAACTAAGTGAAATCACGCCCATGGCAAGGGTTATAATTGCGCCCCAATGACAATTTACAATCAAGTTCATTTGTTTCTCGCTTCAGTTTACGGGATATGGTGAATTTCACTACATAATGAATAATAAAATAAATTTTGCCATCTTATATACAACGCCAAAGACAAAATCAATAAATATAGAAAACCTGGAGTTTATAAGATGATTTGCCCAGACTGTGATGACTTTTATATGGGTAGAACTTGTCGTAATTTCAAATTAAGATACGAAGAACATTTTCGCTCGTTTAGACTCAACAAAACTGACTCAACCTTTGCTAATCATTTTTTACAAACTGGTCATAATTTCCCTAATTTAGATAGCCTGAGCGTTTTACATAACCAAACCAGAGGTTTTAAATTAAATACATTAGAATCAATAGAGGTTTATAAAGGTGTCAAAAACTCTAATAAAAATATCCTCAATGATCAGTTAGACCTATATCAAAGTGATCTTTTCATGTGTCTTTCAAACCGCTCGTTAAATAATTGTTAGAATATTAAATTATAATCACACTAATTCATAAAATTGTTGCTATGTTTACTATGTAATACTGTACTTTCCTAGGATCTACCTGTTTTTGGAATTTCCGTTGATCCCTTAATCTCAACCCTACTTTACTCTATTCTATTTATACTTGAACTGTTTCATTGATTTCTTCATAATTTTCTAATTGTTTGATAATGGCACTTCGGTGTTGAAACTATAGTTACGTTTTCACGTTATTATTAATCAAAGTGGTATAAAAACAAAGTAGTTATTCTTTCATATAATCAAAATGATAAATTACCATAAAGTAACAGCTTCCAACATCGATTTTTTACATAATGAATCATTTTAAGCGATTGGTCACCAGGGCACGTGCCCTTTCTGTCATATCCTACATACGCCAATGCAAACGACGACGGTTATATTTATTATCTGAGTGTTCTCTTAGATGCATAAAGCTTTCAAACTCAGATAATGTATCTGGAGATCATGTGAGCCCCTCAAGTGTTAGGGTGTGAGAAAATTGTGAGCGAAAACCGACAACTATTGATGAGTCAAATGTAAATTACCTGATCATTTCAGTATCTCACACACAGTAGTCGGAACAAGAGATGATGATGGACATGTCTTTCAAAGATCACTTCACAAACCATTATCAATAATGTCTGCAACAACAATTTGACAATAAATGAATGTATTTCGTTTGTGCTGGATCCAAACATAGCTGAGAATATTATACAGATTGTATTATATCGGGATATCAAAAATTATCTTGGTCAAGGGTGGTTGTGGAATCTAAAACGTGTGTCTTACTTTACGTTTGAAATAATTATGTCACTGTCACACTGACATCATCAATAACCTACAAATTTCATACCTATTTATTTCAGTTTTAAAACAATAATGAACTACAAATTATGAAATAATTATGCGAACTTTGAACCTTTTCAGAGGTGTTTTGGAATAGTTAATTTACCGTAAATCGAATGACGTTCACGTGAGAAGCCCGTAGCACGCGAGTTAGAGAAGTGCAAACTGGTTGTACCTAATACGGCTTTACGACGACTTTTCGCGTGTCGTTTTCGCTCCATGTAGTTAGATTTAGTATCGGACCGTGTCCGACGGCCCTTCTTTTTTCGATAAATGTTCATTAAATAGGAAAATTTAATTAAAACAGTTTGAGCTATTCTCTGATTTCAGCTACGCGCGTCTAACGTGCGACGTACCAAAGGGAATTTTCTCGCGACTAAAATATACACGAAGCGGATAAAAGCTAGCGGCCCATAGCCAAAAACACTTTGTTACAACTGGCGCCGGTCGCACGGGGCAAGAAACGGCCCCAAATTAACAAGACCAAGGTAAAATGTATAAACTCTAACATACGCGCAGCGAGCTCCTCGAGGCATATATCAAAATGATTTCTTTCGTAGCTAATTACATAGGACGTCTGGCGTTCATGCAATTATGTTTTTAGATAATTCGAACCTTCTAATTTCGATAGGCCACGTGAAAATCCCGGAGTCCAAAGCGCTAAAGACTTCTGAATGTTACAATATTCGTATAAAATTGCGAAATTTCGCACTTTTAGAAACTTCAAATTAATTATGACATAATTATTTCAAACGTAAAGTAAGACACACGTTTTAGATTCCACAACCACCCTTGACCAAGATAATTTTTGATATCCCGGTATTAGAAATACGAAGTTTTTATCCAGTAACATTGCAAACTTTCTCTTTCTACTGATGAGCTCTATGAGAAAAGTTGTCTAGAACTATTAGTTTGTAGAGTTACTGATCGATCATTAAAGCTTTATAATACAATGTAGCTTAGAATTACTTAATTCCAGGTAAATTGATCCTAATCTTCATTATATACCATTACCTTTAGAGTGACTTTTTTATTATCTTCCATCTTTTCTCCTTTATTGTCAAATACAATTGACGAACATTAGATTAAACACAACACCAGATTCTTATCCAGAACCAGATCTGGCATTATAACAATTTAAAACTACAACGCGTAATAACAGAACTCTCAAAGCAGATTCGATCAGGAACATGATACTGTCTTCCGAAGAAATATATCAACATGATGGATGATCTCATTTGCATATTTTGACCAGAGAAAAATGAAAACAAAGCCACCAGAAGCTTTTTTTTTCAGTAACATTTCAGCTGAAGGTGATATGGAAAACACGTCTACTCAATTCTAAAGTTTTCCCAGAAAAAAGACAATAGTCAATACTTTTTTGTCATTTTTCTGGATGTTTGAAAGGAAGTTATGAATCATCAGTAAATCACAGTTATCAAAACGAAAACTTTGTTCTGACATTGTTCTAAAACTTACTTCAAATTAGCTAGAAGAAATTTGATAGTAATTAAATAAATTAAGGCTTAAATTAATTTGATGCAGACTCGAAAAATTCTCCGAACAATAATTGTTATAATTCAAATAGGAAATGAGTTAAATCATCCTAAAAAGAAGTTCCTCACGGATAAAATCAAATATTACTTAAATATTTTGTTTCAATATATTTGAAATAAAATATTATAAAATATCTCCCATTTTCGAAAAAATATTTCAATAATGGATCCTACTTAGACGATATGGAAAATATCGAATCTATGGAAAACTGTTGATACGAATATTATATATAATGGGTTCCGAAGTAAATGTGAACTGATCGAAATAAGGAATGGATGCCTCTAGAAACAGTCAACTAATAATTGACATTAAGTAATCTCGTCCTTCCACAAAATTACTTGCTAATTGAGCGTTTGGAAATTCATATAATACATTCTTATAATTTTCATTTAGTGAGAATTTAATAGGTTATAAAAAAATGTTTAATATGGGTACGCTAAATGTCATGAAATCTATATTTGAACGATTTATGATTCTCTTGACCCGCTCATACACATATTTATACCTTCTTGTTTCTTCGATAGAAGAAATTGGATTTCGCGTTTATATTGCCATGTAATGTTGGCATTTTGCCTACGTTTTGGGCTTCACTCTCGAATTTACTACAGTAGAGTCTCGGTAATGTGAACCATAACGTGAACATCCACAAATGTGAACACTAATTTTGATATTATACATATTCCAAAACATGAACAAAAAGATTTTCTTATTCTAAAACGTGCACAGTTTTTAGACAGAGAGTGTTTGCCGGGGAAGTCCCATTTTATGTAAATAATAAAACACAAGATTCATAGTGGCGGAATAAAGCTCCGTAAGTAAATAGTAAGCATTTGTGATTTGATAAGGTATCTGATGAAATACTGGATCATACTGAGGCTACCGTTCGAATCAGTAATACTGAAGCAGCTGAAATTTTTGATGAAGGTCTAGAATGGGCTGAACAAAATGATTGTTACTTTGATGACATTTAAACTCTCAAAAAATTACGTGAAAAGCTTGAATACTTTCCACGAAACGAACAAAATGATTGGACTTTTTCAACGGAAACTAACTGTAAGTTGTACATATGTATGTATGTAGTACATACATGCATACATCAGTAGGTGTAGGCAGCACGTGCATTAAAAAACCAACTTTCAAACAAACAAAATTATTGGACATTTTTAACGGAAACTAATTGAAAGTTGTACATAATATGTAATGTACATCAGTAGGCATGGGTAGCATGTGTATTAAAAATTGCATGAAAAAACTGTCATACTTTCCACTAAACAAACTTTCAAACTGAATATTATTGGACTTTTTTAAGGGAAACTAATTGAAAGTTGTACATAATATGTAATGTACATACATACATACATACATACATCAGTAGGCGTGGGTAACATGTGTAGTATTAAAAATTGCGTGAAAATACTGTCACAGGTACTTTCCTCTAAGCAAACTTTCAAACAAAGAAAATTATTGATCTTTTTTAACGGAAACTAATTGAAAGTTGTACATAATATGTAATGTACATACATACATCAGTAGGCGTAGGTAGCATGTTTATTTTGAAATAGCGTGAAAAAGCTATCATACTTATCTACGTGAAAGCCTGGTTTTCTTGTCCAATTGCCCGGTTGGTTCCAAACCATGACTTACAGCTTATAAAACAATTAATTGAATACAAGATTACAAATGAAGCAATAGGAAAATCAGCTATAAATAAATTTATCAATCATCTTTGGTATCTTTCACCGGAACTAGCTGCATTATCCTTCTTTGATAAAAATGTGTCACTTGAAACGCAAAAGAAGATGGTTGAAAAATTGGAGGATGAGATGGATATTATTGATGAGATGAGGCGATTCAAGATCAATGTGAAATTCTTAGACAGTTTGAAAGATGAAGATGTTGACTTTTTTGTTAATAAAATATCTCTCCGATTTTTTGAGAGATTCCAGATCAATACGGAATTTCTGAATCTTGATCCAAAGAGAAGAAAATGAGAATTATAAAAAAGGATATGATATTGTAAAGAATTTGAAAGTCATAAATGATACAGCAGAGAGAGCTGTAAAATTGGGTTTAGATTACAACAACATACTCACCACAAATGCTGATCAGAAACAATATATTTTACAAGTTTTAGATGATTTTCCCTAACGCAAAAAAGAAAAACTTATTGAAAACTTACACTTAATTACATAATAATCTTATTGTTCAATAATATCTTCGTAATTCCATTACTTATTCTTTACTACTAAATAAAACTTTTTTTAAATATTGAAACATGTAATTTTTTTTTTATTTCAACCCATTATTGTCCAAAATGGAAAATTTTTGTAAGTGAAAGTCACTTGGCTGCAACTACCTAGGATTATCTAGAGAACCATACCTGGAAGACGTATGAACGCACTAAATTCAAATTGATACTCAATGTTTAACCATAATTTATGAATTTATTATGTAATAAAAACCTAATTTCACGTTTAGTTGTTGAGGCATGGTTTAAAAATTTGTTTTCCTGTCCGGACTGTGTTGATTATTTTTTATGTATTAGGAACATTTTCCATGGGTGTAAATTGATAAAAAAAAATTCTCTCTTTAAGCGGGGGTCTAGTGTACATAATATGTATGTAAATGTGCATTACATACATCAGTAGGCGTAAGTAGCCTGTGTACCATACTTATGTACTTCTTTATTACATATAATAATTATGTAATTATGTATGTACATATTTTATTTCATTTCTCGAACTGAGCATGTATTTTTGTAACATATCCAGTAACGTGAACTTTCCGAAACTACTGTATTCTGTCGAAGAGTGTAGCGGCAGAGCATAATATGAACTAATCCTCCTACGATATACAATAAGAGAATAATATTATGCCGGTTTGTTCACACCAACATTGTATAATTCAGTTCAGTTACAAAGAAAACCAGTTCTGGGACCCAGGAAGCTCTAATGGCAAGTCAAAACGATGTATTGAGAGCTAGAGTTCAGGAGCTAAATATAAAACTAAGCGGAACGATTTGACTTCTGAAGGTACCAGATAATGTTGTTTTCAAGATCGAAGCACTTATATCACTCCAACTTATATAAATAAAATCCATTAGAAGGTGCCGTGTTTCGTTGCCTCTCCTTCAACATATTGTCCATCATTTTGACATCCCAATTCCGGATTTATAATTCTTAATTGAAACATAATTTTTCTACAAGCGTCAGTAAAAGAATAATTATCAACGCTTTCAATGAATCAGTGAGTCCCAAACTCACAAAATAAAATAGCACTTATACCGGGATATCAAAAATTATCTTGGTCAAGGGAATCTAAAACGTGTGTCTTACTTTACGTTTGAAATAATTATGTCACTGTCACACTGACATCATCAATAACCTACAAATTTCATACCTATTTATTTCAGTTGTAAAACAATAATGAACTACGAATTATGAAATAATTATGTGAACTTTGAACCTTTTCAGAGGTCGTGATAGCCACAATCCGGGTCAAAAACTGTTTTGAAATAGTTAATTTTCCGTAAATCGAATGACGTTCACGTGAGAAGCCCGTAGCACGCGAGTTAGAAAAGTGCAAACTGGTTGTACCTAATACGGCTTTACGACTTTTCGCGTGCCGTTTTCGCTCCATGTAGTTAGATTTAGTATCGGACCGTGCCCGACAGCCTTGTTTTTTCGATAAATGTCTATTAAATAGGGAAATTTAATTAATACAGTTTGAGATCCTCAGATCTCAGCTACGCGCATCTAACGTGCGACGTACCAAAGGGAATTTTCTCGCGACTAAAATATACACGAAGCGGGTAAAAGCTAGCGGCCCATAGCCAAAAACACTTATTACAACTGGCGCCGGTCGCACGGGGCAAGAAACGGCCCCAAATTAACAAGACCGAGGTAAAATGTATAAGCTCTAACTTACGCGCAGCGAGCTCCTCGAGGCATATGTCAAAATGATTTCGTTCGTAGCTAATTACATAGGACGTCTGGCGTTCATGCAATTATGTTTTTGGATAATTCGAACCTTCTAATTTCGATAGGCCACGTGAAAATCCCGGAGTCCAAAGCGCTAAAGACTTCTGAGTGTTACAATATTCGTATAAAATTGCGAAATTTCGCACTTTTAGAAACTTCAAATCAATTATGACATGATTATTTCAAACGTAAAGTAAGACACACGTTTTAGATTCTACAACCACCCTTGACCAAGATAATTTTTGATATCCCGGTATCATAAATAACTATTTAGTCACCTTAAATGGTATTGAATACTTCCGGCATGTGCACCGAATATTCACAAAAACAGATGAAGAGAACAACGTTGTCACAAATCAGTGCAGCAGAACATTACATTAAACGACTTTCGCGAAACCTTTATGGACTGTTTAAACGTCTGTGTCAGTTTTTTACAACCATCATATGGGATTGTTACATATTACGTAGAATCTTGAATTAATCGATCTAGAAAATTTGAAATATTGATTTAAATTTTAAAAATGTATGTTTTACAAATTAAAATAATATTCAGCCATTGGCAGTCGCCCGATTTCGCCCTCGTGGGCGCGCGACCCTGTAAGACTCTACTTGGCTCCATAAATATTCAATTTATTCTCAATATAAAATACTGAAATGTATCTAATATAAATATTTGAACTGCATCATAACTAATCACATGAATATAAGTCACTGCAGCTATGGCGTCTTTAGGCAGGATACATCGATGAATTAAAAATCTAGTTCGGTTATATTATATAGGTACCTATTTTCGAGCAACGCGCATTTCATGTTCTCGAGAAGACAAACGACAAACTTCGTTGCAAATGAACTTTCATCATGGTTTCTGGGTTTGTGGTTTTGTAGATTACATTTATTCATCATCAACAATTTCAATTTACTTATTCATGATGCAACGAGGTAAAAGCGTCTCGAATTTTCACCGAGATTATATTTCCTTCAAATCTTTCAGATTGTATGCATAAGGAATTATCACGGATTATGATTTCATCTTGTAATCTTTTATTTATTTATTTATTTATTATAACGACCAACGAGAAAATCTTATATTATGAACTAAAACTATATAACTTGCCTAAATGATAATATACACGTTGAGTTCAATATACCTATATAATGAGATTTAATAAGATAAAGATGGAGATTGGATGTGCGTGATTTATAGATTTAATGACCCTTCAACCGAAAAAGAAAGATTCGTAGTTATATCTCATATTATGCAATAAATTAACTATGAAAATGAATATTTAATTCTGGCTAAGCTTGTATACGGAAAGTGAGAGCGCATCGCACATGGACATGGCTAGGCCCAACCTTCTAAATAATGTGTAGCGTTTTACTTGTCTATCTGTAAAGCAATACAACACGTCTGGCTCTCTCCAACTCACAAGACTCCTTTACACTAATTAGTAAAACTCAGGGATGTATTAATGAGTTACTCTATCCACTTGGATTTTCACGAAGTGATTTGGAGAAAAATTTTACATGAAAGACTCCTATTATTTTTAGAAGTGCTATCGTTTACCGAAGTTACGAACGAAAAAACTGAAACACCCTGTATAGGTAAGTCTAGGTTTAAACGAAATATGTTGATCACAAAACACTTCATGTAGCGTCCTTTATATGTAGATATGATGGATCATATCTAGTAAAATTTGAAGCTGATAAATAATGAGACATCATTCTCAATGTTTCAATTATAATTACATCAACATTTCCATACCTGCCAGCTTGGCTCTTTCCATCAAAATGTACAAGGTATGTTATTATCGATGTTAGGTAACGTCAACTTTGGACATTCGGATAAAGTAATAATTAATGAATTACGGAGATAATTGCCAAATTACCAACACATATGATCCGAGGAATAAATACATAATAACAGGTTGATCGTTGCATTACGAATCAGTAATTATTTCGGTATTATAATAATTTCACAGGCAAAATTCTAGAGATATTTTCGTAATTGGAGTAATTCCAACAATTTCACTGTGAAGAAAATGTGTTTGCGTTCATGTAATGGCCATATGTTTCTAGATGAGGATGTCAGTAAAAAACTTTTGACCACGTAAATGACGTATTGGAAAGTTTCATCAATTATTGTATTATCGAATGATATTTTGACGAATATTATGCAAGTACATGATATTATATTGGGAAATTATTCACAGTTTGATGAGAGATAAAATATTTGTATGATAAATTGTGCAAATAACCTTAATGGCTGGAAAATTTAGGGGTGAATGTTTCAATGTAACTTGGTTGAAGGCAATTCTAACAATTTCAAACTGAAGACGGTTGAATTAACTCATTTAAAAAAATTTCCATTACTACCAAAAATTCCTAGGGAACATGTTAAATTTATAATAAAAATAATATAATATTTTCATAGTTTAATTATTGTTTGGAATTATTTGATTTATAATAATCTGGAAAAAACCGGACGCAGATTTTATTTCTCGAGATATTTCTACATCAAATGTTTAAAATTTTTGTCATAATCAATTTTTCAAGTTGATACTTACGTAGTTATGAACAAAAATATAACTGTTAATGGAAACATTAATTTTAATTCGAATTTATAAATGAAAACATATATTTTTTGGGTTATTAGGTAATCGTTATATTTCATTAAGCTGCAGTCAAATAAGATACAAAAAGTCAATTATTTCATACTGGGACGAACTTTTTTATAGAGACTTGGGACCCTGTTCATTCTATAATTTTTGAGAAAATAGGAAAAATGTTTTATAAAAATAATATCCGCCATTTTTCCACTTAATCCATAGTTTAATCATTTTTGATCATTTATTCAATCAATAATATCCTGTTGATCTTAATCTTTTGGACAATAAGGAAAATGTTTAGGATAATAATGTCCACTCTCCACCATTTATCTACTTAATCTATGGATTAACCATTTCTCATCCTTTATTCAATATCAATATTTAAACATTGCAATTTCGGCTAATATCGACTACTAAATTGACTGCAATGGGACGATCATGTGAGGAGGAAACTGAAGACCTTCATATTTTTCCAAAATGTTGAAGTCAAAAGAGTCAAAATTTTTTTGAAAATTTTTATTGAAGAAAGGTTAATGAAATAATTAAAAACGAATTGGCACTTCAAACTTTGATACTCTTAACTAATACTTCCAAGTTTGATAACTGTAACCTCGTTTTTGATTCCTTTTAAAAAACTTTCCTCTGTGATATTATGGATTAACATAAAGTCGAAGCCAACCATCAAATATATAGACTTGAAATACACGTTACGCAAGAATATTATCACATAAACACAGTCACTTAAAAGTGAGGCGCAGTCGGTGGGATTTTCTTTCAATAGAAATGAATGCTACTTATACCAACTACAAACAAATCGGAAGTAGACTGCATATTTTCAACAGAGGAGAATTGTACAAGTAGGTCATATCAGTTAGGACAATTGTTTAGAAACTCTTTTGACGTTTTGTGGAATTGAAATCAGTTTAATACAAAAAAAAAGGTGTGAAGTGTTCATGGATCTAAGCAAGGCATTTGACCTTGTTGATTACAATCTACTCCTTGCTAAATTGTCTGGATATGGATTTAAGGGGAAGTTGTATGAGTGGATATGATCATATTTGTCTGATCGTTATAAGGTTTTTGATACTGATGATATAAAATCTAACCGATTGAAGGTTGTGAATGGTGTACCCCAAGGGCCTGTTAATGGACCCTTTTTTTGATACTTGTCAATGATTTGCCAATGGTACTGAATAAGGGATTCTAACGATGTTTGCAGATGATAATTCAACGTTAAGCACCGCATCTGACACACGCGTGCTGGTAAAAAATACACAAAATAGTCTGAATTCTTGCGTAGAATGGTTTGCTGCGAATTAACTCATTCTGAATACCTATAAAACAGAATAAATTACAATGATTGTTGCCTCTTAAAAATTGTCGGACATTCTTGGAGGCAAGTTCAGACTGTACGTTTTCTGTTATTTTCGGCTATGTATAGATAACGCTTTGAACTGGGATGCTCACATTGACATGTTATGTAGCAAATTATCAACTATGTGCTATGCTTTGAGGAGGCTGCACATTCTTACAAGTAGATGTATACTCCTATCCTATTATTATGCACAGTTCTATTCAAGATGTTTTTATGGCATTATATTCTGAGGATCTGCATCTAAATCGGAGTGAGTCTTCCTAATGCGGAAGCTTGCAGTAAGAAGTATGGTAGCAGCAAATAGAAGAACCTCATGTAGAAACATCTTTCTACAATTGCATTTACTACCCCTTCCATTTATGTATATAAAGCAACTTTTGATGTATGTCAAAATAAATGTTGGTTCTTTTCCCCGCAATGATTTCAATCATACTTATCCTACTAGAGGCCGAGCAGACCTGTTGATACTCAGCATAAGATGTCCCTGTATGAAGAAAGTCCACGATATAACTTCCGCAATCGCTGAAAGATAATGCTAACTTAAAGCAGTTTAAGAAGGGAGTTTATGTACTACTTTTGGAAGAGCATGTATTTTACAGTGTTTTTGAGTACTTGGCACCTATAATAACAGATGATCCAAAAAGTTTTGCTCATTTCGTTCAATTTCAATTCTAATTTAATATTCATAAATAAGTATAGTAGATACTGGGCTATAATTATAATTATTATTTGTTACATTTCGAACAGTTACTTATGCTTTCCAAAGAAAGTATTATCTTTGTATTTCTTTATATCATTTTTTCTTTTGTTATCCTTTTCTGTCTTATTTGTTGTACCAAAATACGTGTTCATTTATCTATTTAATTATTTGTTTACTTACATACCTGTATATTCTTGACTTATCTTATATCATGTTATATCATTGGTCTTATGGACAATAAATTATTATTATTATTACATCAACGTTCAAAATGTTTAATCACATTTCCTTAATGATTTATATTAAGTCGAAACCAACTTTAACAAAATGTTAGCAATGTTTAGTTCATTTGAACTAAAACTAATATTCATATCATGTTATCATAATCTTCATTCGACAAATGATGGGTACGGGAAGATTTTTTTCATGCTGATTATTTTTAACGCAGATGATACGATTTTAATAGCAGAAATTTGTGTGTGTGGGAATCACTATGGCATGTCATAGTTTATCCGTGACGATGGGAAATTGCGATGTTTCATTATGTAATTTGAAAGTAATATTGTTTTTTTAGATTGCGGTATAGGGTTAACGAGCTATAGCGTACGTTTCATATGAAACTCGCGTTTCTATATTCTCCTGGATGGATATAGATGAATTTGTTTCAACTTCTGACCATCAGGATTTCACTATCTTTTATACTGTACATATTAATTGGATGATAAATTATATTTACATCATTTAGAAATAGCTTCAGTTCATTCATTAGGTCGCGCAACTCTCTAGATAAAACATCCCGTGGAATTAATTATTAACCATAATCATGTATTCACTTGGTTTTATTGTAACATTTCTTCAATGTTTTAAATTATACAGGTTGAGTGACTGGTTTATTGAGATTTACTAAGTGGGATGAAGATTCGACAAAGATGGGCGTGTTCTGTAGCACACCTTCAACCGAAAAAGAACGTTGAATATTTGACTAACGCTGTGTATTCAAAACTACACTGACATTTTTTGGGAAAGCCTACCAACTTTGAATGTATATCCCATTATATCACTTAATACTTAATTCTGCCTATAGTGCAGTCGAATGGGTATTTGAGGTCTAAATCCTTGGGAAATGGACCGATTTTGATGGGACAAAGTGCATTCTCTTCGGAATTTTATCAGAAACAAAGTGTACCTCGTTTAAAGTTGCGCAAAAATTTTGCATCGTCTATAAACAATAAATTAACAATTTAATTAGCGTATTTATGAGATTACATAAAAATTCATAAAAAATGATCGGGTAAAGACTATTTTTGGTCAATGAACATATGAAAATAGTAGAACAAGTAGTTGAATCAACTTCATTTGTTATAAACAATTTATTTATTAACAAATAGACGAATTCGACCAAAACTACGAGTTTAGGATCGTTTTCGAATAATTTTAGCCTTCTCAGTTCGATTTTGTCGTCAATATCGTCGAATGTATACCCGCTAATTTGTTAATTTGTTATAAACAAATTATATTTATTAATAAATATACGAGTTTGAACAAAATGTTGAGTTTATAGTCCTTTTCAGCTAGTTTTGTCCTTTGAGTGCGATTTTATTGTTATTATGGTCTTTAAATGCATACCTATATTTTTGAATTGTTATAAATAAATTATTTATTAATAATTATACGAATTTGACCAAGATGTTGAGTTTATAGTCTTTTCAGCTAATTTTGGCCTGTTGAGTACGATTTTATTGTTATTACAATAGTCCTTGTGTCAACAGTACTCCAGGCCAGGTCCAATCTGCTTTGCAGATTATGATGAGGAGCAGCTGGGATGTAGAGTAACTCTTGGCACGTAATAGAAAACCAATTTTATGTGAAGCGGCTTTCGCAATGGACCTCACATGATCATTCCATGAGTGGGTGCTATTGGTGGTGATCCCGAGCATGCATATGGAAGACTTCATAGGAATATTTGTACCTGACATCATACTAGGCATTGTGGGATCCGACTTCCTGGAGAAGACGCAAGCTTGAGTTTTGGTTGCATTAAACTCTACTAGATTATCAGATCCCTATTCGAAAATCTTTGCCAGAGCTCTATCAATTACTTCAACCTGTCTTTCTCTCTCTCGCTCCTCTGGCTTCATTGGATGTTATTGGGGCTCTAGAAGTGTACCATCATCTGCAAAACTGTGAACGGGACAGGTGATCACTTTCAGAAGATCGTTTATATGGAATAGAAACAAAGTTGGTGCCAAGAAAAATCTCTGGGGGACACCAGCGTTGATAGTCATTGTATCGGATGATACTCCGTTAACCACCACATGGAGTGATCTACCCCATATGACGGAAGTTTCCCAAGAAGGCTTTGGTTCCAGACTCGGTCAAATGTTTCTCAATGTATATCTGTCACACATGTGTAACGTAGGCAAGCAGGTCTCCTGTTAATCTCTGATGACGAAAGCCATTATTGTCATTCACGATTTTGGAGCTCTCTGGGTATTGGATGAGCTCGATGCTGATTGCTTTCTTCATCATTATGTTTTATCTCCGGGTAAAAATTAGAGATGCCACGAATATTCGGCTACCATTCGGTATTCGGCCACTTTTTTATTATTCGGTATTCGGCCGAACACCCATTCAATACCGAATACCAAATTATGGAAAAAAAACTCATAATAAATATTACAATTTTTATTTTGATAAAAAATTAGCATATTTAATACCTAAAATCTATCAGTGGTAAGTTATGAAGAATGAAAAAAATTTTTTTAGGCATTTGTTGATAGCAAACGATTGCGTTCCCCTCATAATTATTCCTGCAAATGATAAATAAATCTTAGCAAATTCTGCTAGACTTGGATACTGGTTTGCGTTTGCTGACCACCACTTGTAAGGGTCTGTGTCCGATCTAGGCGAACTAGGCAATCAGTTAAGTAATTTAATTTGATGTAACAATCAACAAATAATGCGCGTTGTGACACGACCTACTCTAAAATGAAACAAATACGCCCACGGCGAAAGCAGTTCAATGATGCAGGTTGCCACCTGTTGCCCCCGAAATATACTAAGCGTCGCCGAATACTCTGCCGACGAATATTCGGCGCTTCGGGCGAGATCCTTGCCGAAGATTCGGTATTCGGTATTCGGCAGAATCACTATTCGTGACACCTCTAGTAAAAATCATAAGAGTCATGGAACCACTTTTCGGTATAGAGGACTTGTATAGCTCCTAATTAAGTCATAATTTTACGATCAACTACTGTGTGAAAATCTACTTTGGAATGGCGCAAAATAGGTCAAAATAACATAGGAGCGGTTTTTTTTTAACGGTATCATTATAACTGGGTCAAAATTACAAGTGTAAAACACTCCAAAACTAAGTTTGGACAACTTCAAGTTGTTTTCAGTGAAGCAGTGGGGGTTGGGTTTGCACTACTCTATTACAATTAGCTACTAGTTTTGTTGGAGTGTAAAAATTGCAATGGAAAAAATTTTAAAAAGCGAATAGGATATTGACCGGTTTTTATTCCAAGATACATAAAATTTTGTATAGAAGTGAGAATTATTCACGGAATATGATATCTTGCAATAACAACGGCTCTAAATAAACAGCACACAATTAGCAGCAAGAACACTAAAGCAGTAATACATTCAATATAGCTACTGTCACGTTTTGAACACCTAAAATCATCGAAAACCGAATAAAGCCGAGTAATTTTATATGCGAAGATAATACCTGTTACTAAATAAATACACCATTATTCGAAGCGAATCGCATAATTAGAAACGCTGGGAAATTCTTCGTATTACGGACGTAGGCTATGTAAATCAAATCCATTCGAACAGGCAGAGCCAACCCAGCCATGAGCCACAATCCACAATCATCAGATGAAACATGAAGCGAAACCATGAGGTGAGAGCGAGCGATACGCCCACTATTTGACTCATGCACTTTTCAAGTTTCTACGCAATACAGAATAATAAAACGTGGTGCGGTATACGCTGAACTGTTTGGTATTCGTTCGTGTAGCGATGGCAACACCGCCAGCCACAACACAGCGTTTCGCTAGAATTATATCATTATACGAATAATTTATCACACCTACCCCGTTTTAGTTTCAGTCGCTGTACGTAGTTTAATACGTGCGATTAAACCTTGCCGTCTATGGAGGATTTGAAGAATACATCAGCTTATCCAGAAAGCGAACACAACTCATCGTAGTATATACAATGCGGAAATGGCAGGCAGCACTGCCCGAATTATGCGTCAATTCCGAAGTAGTTTGCGTCCCCAAAAACTGGAAATTTATCAGGTCAAGAACTGGACACGTTATCAGGTGAACCGTTTGGAGAAAACAATAATATTATGTGCATACTTGAACTATTGATCAAATGTACAGTTATTTCTGAACATAGCAGTTTCATTATATCCTGCTATTCTCTGGTGAACTACAAACCAAATCAATACACATACGTTAAGGAAAAAATTGCGATTGCATTTAGAGATTTTGATAATATTTTGATATTGCTAAGTGCGTGAATGTCAATACTATTATTAAACGAGGTGGAATATAATTTATAATTTTCAATGATATGCAATCAACCTGGACAACAAAATCTTTGTCTATATTGATTCTAAGACTGTAAATCTGTGAACATAGATTTACAAGCTGCAGTGAATCAAAATAGATATATCTTGTTGATGTTCAACGATTTCGACTATTTCCTTTTTCTTTTGTATAGATACAATGCGTACTTTTCTGAATATATTATTATACTAATTTCCACTACCAGTGGCGGTTTTACTGTAGATGCTTTTGTGCACTCCCTCAAAAATTAGGTTAACTATATCGATAATGACCTAATAATCGAAGTTAATTACCCACTATTTGCTTACATTTGACACACATAATTAATTGCTTCCTGGAGATGGGATTCTTCTCGACCTTATGGGAACTCTCCATTTTGAAACCTTTGCCTAAAGTCACTGATCCTGACTCATATTTCGATTCAAGACCAATAAGTATTATACCACTGTGTGGTAAAGTCCTGGGAAAGATTTTATACAGACAGATCTACACATATATTACTGGAGTAGGAATTGTTTCGGATCTGCAATCTGGATTTAGAAGGGGGCCACAGTACGGTAACACTCTTGGCTAATATTGTGGATGATATCATGAGAAGTATAGACCAAGCACTCCCTTCCAGTAGCCAAATTGAGATTTTATGGTTTCAGCGATACAGTTTGTAATTTTTTTATGTCTTATCTTGGTGAGAGAAACAGGTTGTTGAGTGCAGGGGTGAAAGGTCTTCGGTTCGTTATATTACTTCTGGGTTTCCGCAGGCTTCCAGGCTTGGTCCCTTATTGTTTCTGATCTATACGACCGATATGTTTGAGAGTATTCGGCAGTCTAAGATGCAGATGTTTGCTGATGACACTCAGATTCGGTCTGTCTTTTTACCTGGGGACGTTATACGTGCTGCTGCTGCTTTGAATCGTGACTTGGCTTGGCTAATTCTGTTTATGCGCGTGAAAATAATCTTAAATTGAATCCAAAAAAGTGTATGTATGTATATAGTATTCTGTCCTAGGAACCGCAGAACACATATCCTGCAGAGCTTAAGGTTGAGCTTATTAAGTACGTGGAGACAGGGAGAAATTGGGGCGTTATTTTTGACACTAACTTGAGATTTAGAGAGCATGTTGTGAAAAAAGCCGTTCTTGCACTTAAATTGATGTACTCATTAACTTCAAAATGCGAAAAAAACTTTGTGAGTGTTTAGTAATTCCACTACTACATTATTGCAGTGTGCTATATTTTACCTGTTTGGACAAACTATGCAGGTATCGTTTGCAGAAGGTTGTAAATACATGTGCTCGATTTGTATTTGGTTTTGCAAAGTTTGACCACATCTCACATAAGATTAAGGAGCTCAGATGATTTAGCGTTGACCAGTTATACAGTTACCACTTCTCAATGTTTGTTTGTAAATTGTTGTCTACCTTGTCACCACTTTACTTGAGACAAAAGCTTACTTTTAGACAGGATGTGCATGATCTTCATTTGAGACATGTAAATACATTGTCCTTGCCTAAGATTTCGTTCTTCCATGTTTCGTAGATTTTTTTCGTACAATGCGCCGGTAATATTTAATAAGTACGGTTTACAGCAGTGAACAGCTTTCGTTTGAGGCTGAGAGACAGAATATTTTCGAAGGGCTGAGAGTGTGTTCTCATTTCTCATCGACAGACTGGATTGTCATTTTTCTTCTTGTTTTCATCAGTTTAATTTAGGCTTAGATTTAGAATCTGTATTTAATTTTTTTCCTGTTTGTTTTGTATAGAGCGAGTTTACCTTCTTTTTTACCTGTGCACAGCGTGGTGTAATTTTGCTCGTCTGGGGAGTCAAGTTGAGTAGCTTATGCTAGATCTTCGCCTCCCATTAGAGTATTTGTATTCTTAATAAAGTTATATTAATATTATATCAATCAACCTGGACAACCAAATCTTTGTCTATATTGATTCTAAGACGAAACTTGTTTGTATTTCACTTTGCGATATTGATCTTACCAGTTTTGGATTTCAGGAAGAATTTGGAAAGGTTCCTGTGAACATAGGTTTACAAGCTGCAGTGAATCAAAATAAATATATCTTGTTGATGCTCAACGATTTCGACTTTTTCGTTTTTTTTGTATAGATACAATGCGTAATTTTCTGATTGTATTATTATACTAATTTCCACTACCAGTGCTTTTGTGCAGTGCACTTCCTCAAAAATTAGGTTAACTATATCGATAATAACCTAATAATCGAAGTTAATATCAATACTTCATTTAATATGTTGAAACTTGAGACTAAACTTATAAAATTATTAGTAATGAATCTGCAACCTGCAATTCAAAATACATAGGTAACTAAATAATAACGCTGGCACAACTGTAGCTACTTCGATTTTCGAATAGCATCCAGCAGGCATTCACTTAATCATGCTTTAGAAAGAGACCACTCGAACAAGTGAAACGGAGGTACGTATACATCATGAGATTCGCGTGCATTGCTCAATGCACACTGACGCAGTTGGTTTGACAGTTGTTCAACGCTCACTCGTTGTTTATATTTAATCACGGCATATTGGTAGAATATATTAAAGAAAACGCAAAACATTTCCAAACTCGTGTAGAAATAATTGCTTTTTGGACAAAGTCAAACTGAAAAGAGAATTAACGGTTATATATGGCAGGGAAGATTTTCGTGAAGCAGCAAGCTGCTTAGCAATTTTGACATTATTTATAGATCGAAACCTCACTGGCTGTTTTGGTGAAACTGTTTTATTACAAAAATTAATTTGTACGATACCGATGACAAGTGTTGAAAGTGAACGCTATTTTTCAACGCTTAAAAGAGTTAAAACCTTTACGAGGAATACAATGGCCCAGGATCGAGAAAACACTAATTGCAGCTATTGCAGATTTTAATAATTGTGTAATTAAAGCTTTTGCGAATTCCAGAAGTAGACGAATGGATTTTCCATAAAATAACCTCAAACTTGGATATATCAGTGATTCACTTAATCGTGCTTTAGAAAGAGACCACTCGAACAAGTGAAACGGAGGTACGTGTAGATTATGAGATTCGCGTGCATTGCTCAATGCACACTGACTCAGTTTGTTTGACAGATGTTCAGCGCCCACACGTTGGTTATATTTAACCACGGCGAGGATAAAGCGATCGCAATGGAGACATATTGGTAGAATATATTAAAGAAAACGCAAAACATTTCCAAACTCGACGAATAGATCTTTTATACAAATAACCTCAAGTTTGGATATATCTAGGGATTCTAGGGTAACTTTACTTTTATCTTAGAAGTTAAAGACCTATAATTTTTTGATATTTAAATAATAAATACCTATTTAAATATTATATTAAATAATTTTTCTACAGATTTCGCATCAAAGAAAGCGATATTTGGCTAACGAAACCTACTTCTTTGAGCAAATATTTTTGCTCTGCGAATTTCCCATTCATAATTTTAGGGTGTTTGACCTTGAAAAATGCAAATTTTTCTATTTATGCGCCCCCCATACCCAGCCGCCACTGTCCACTGCCCATAATTTGAATAAACCCCTGTTGAATTTATGCTAATGATAAGGCATTATTTTTACCTAGAAGAAATGTAACAAAATGTTCTATATTCAATGTGTCGACAACGTGAAAAATACAGAAGATGGAAGTATTTCAGTGCGCAAGAGTAGTTAATAAATGTCCTACTGTTCTGAATGCCGCGTATGATAAAACGGTAAAATATATTGGGCAAAACGACTTCATAATAATACTGATTTGTTAAGTATACCGATAACTTAAATCCACATCATTTAGATCGCATCAATTCATAAATAGAATGAGAAGGTACCAGACTGATCAACTTGGAAAACTTCCCAGTATTTATCTCTAAATACTATTTATTTCGCAGTTATTTACAGATAAATCCTCATAATATTCCTGCATAGTTATCGAATTCCAATAATTTCTAGTATTTTGTTTGGTTATCTCAAATATGTAACAAATAAACAAATAAAGTGATAATGTATAAATGGTAAAACGAAACAACTTTGATTTTTGTGATGTTTCTTCTCGACGTCCAACGTTTCCCAAGGAAGATATGAATAATTTATAATGTGCGACCACTATTGAAGCTGATAAATCCAATTAAATAGATGATTAGATGTAAATATAGATGTAAATATAGATGTAACATCTAGTCAGACTAAAAATACCGAACAACAAGGTTACCATGATTAACATGAATCATTTTTCATAATTGTTTACCTTTGAAATCTCAATTTACCATCACTCATTTCACTCCCCTTAGAAGTAGAAGTAGATGATTACCTGGAAAAGAAGAGAAATATATTAATAATCAGGACTATTGAATTGAAGGAACTAAAATATAGTTTTTTTTTAAAACAAATCTATGAAATAAGCCAATAACTTGAAAAACGCGCATTGTGTAGAAAAACCTTTACAACACGTCGATATTTACTGTTTAGATATGCTACACCCCACCTAACCCAACTGTTTTTTTAATTACATCCAACCCTTTCTTACACCCTAAATGGAAGGCATTCGAATTGACTATACATGGTATAAAAAAGTCAACATCCATAAAATCGTTTTTGAAATTGATGATATTTTCCCCACATGAATGTGTTAGTTTTGTATTAGCTGATTAATTAAAGATGTTCTAGGGTAGAATATATAATCAATGAAAAACAGTTCGTTTTTGTGAGGTGTGATTATACAAATTCAAACATTATAAGTTACACCAAATGTTGCGTACCTAAATAAAAATAAAATCAAAGATGTTGTTAATACAATCCGCATTTTTCAGGTTATGGCTTGTTTCATTACTTTTTACTCATACGGTATAAGGTTGAATGCACGCAGGTATAAAAGATTATGATGACCTTCTAAGTTTTTACTGCTATTTTATCAACTGGTTTTCTTCCATCCGGATTGAAAAGAGCTGAAATGATTGCTGATTTAAAACCGGGTAAAACTTCTTGCTTGATGATTGCACAGCTTATTGCCCGATCAGATACGTTCATCATTATTTATTTACTGTTGATTAGAACAAATTATCCTTTCATACAACCTGTCAGTCTCAGAACTGCTAGATTTCATGGTTGTATCAAATATATGATTTGACTCGATATCAATTAAATTTACAACTTTTTAGGTATAACATTATATTGAACTAGGGATGGAACGGACGTTCGGCCGAGTACCGAATCTGGCTTCTTTACAGGACGTCCGGTTTAGCCGTTTTTTTGGGCGGATTTTTTTTTAATAATAAAATTCATTTAAAATAAATAATGATACAAGACAAGTACAATATTAATTTTTATGAATCTATTTTAATTACTCAAAATAATATATAAAAAAATTAAGAAAATCAAAATATTAACACTTCATAACAGAGGCGAAACGAAAAGCTATACTATGTATTTTATTAAAATATTTTTATTTAAGAAACTGGTAGTCAAAGTTTATCTTTTTTAAGTTATGGTGAATAAACAAAAGCTTTTCTGCATTCTGTGGAGTCAGTCTGGAACATTTTTCTTCATAAATATTTCCCATTTCTGAAAATGATCTTTCAGAATACACACTACTAGCTGGGGCACTTAAAGATTGTTTTGAAATCTTTGTCAGGTTCGGAAACACAAATCGGTGATCTTTCCACAAAAAAGTGGATGAGACAGTCTTTCTTGTAAAGGTTGTAAAGGTAAAGGTAACCTGTATGAACAAGTTTTGAAGGCCTATTCGCCTTATATGAAACACAATTCCGGGTGTATAACAACTTCAAATATTAAATACTTTATACTTTTGAATTTCATTGAATTATTTGGCTCTAATTTGGTTAATTGCGTTAAATTTTCTGGTTAGAAATTAACTTATTGATCAAAGATTTGTAGTAACCATTGGTAAGTATTTGCTGAAGTTTCTCAACATCGTTGTTAAAATTTCTCTGGCTTAAAGGGACGTTTAATTATCTATGAAAAAGTCTATAGAATGGAGATAATCTTATGATTATCTAGTGTGTCTGAATCCGCTGGAATATATCTATTTGACTAGGTTTTACGAATAGTATGTCGAATTTCAAAGTGGCTTTGATAATGTTAATGTCAAGGAAATGAAGTTGATTATTTGTTTCTATTTTTGCAGAGAATTTGAGTTAATCAAACTGGCTATTATTAAGCCTGTTCAAAAAACATGTAGATCAAAATCTTCACTTATAATGGCGAAAATATTATTAACTGATTTAATTTTCATTTCAAGGTTTCAAGTTCGCTATATTTCTTACATATTGCATATTGGTGTTATAATAGTATATCACAGTTATGAACTTTTATAATTTATAAGGTTGAATATTGAAATAATAGGGGGTATAGATTGAATTTTCTTAATCATTAAAAACATAGATTATTCAATATAATACTATGAAGATGAATAAACGCAAGTTGAGTTCGAACTCACATTCCTGGATCTCTAGTCCAGTGCCTTAACCAATTACGCCACTTTGGTATATACACTTCAAAGTTCTATATTTTTGTATTTCTCATATCAGTTCGCGTTTTATATTTCGTTATCACTAGATCAGATATTATTTTTCTTTCATTATTTATGTATTTACGTATTAGTTCGCATTTTACATTTTGTTGTAGCTAGATTTTTCTTTGCTGAAACAAAATCACTAATTTGAATCAACGAAAAATAACAATCATTGGGTTCACGAGGAAGATTACAATTAAATCAAAACGTTGACAGATTTATCAATATGTTGTCACATTTATACTAATGGGACAGCAACTACTGAACCCCTAGTAAGTAAGTAAAATTGCGAAAAATATGGTTGTATTATATCCTCAATTTATTAATTTTCAAACTTAAATAAAATAAGTATTAAAGTTAGATTATTATGACTAATTTGGTGAATAAATGTTATAATTTCGCTAACCCCGTAGCTTCTGCAAACAAATATTACAAAGTACTTGGTAATATTTATTTATTAATAGTGAAAATCAAGCTTTCAATATTTATTTATTTGATCACATATATTATAGAAACAAATCGTGACTACAGTTTCGACAATAGCGTGCCATCTTCAAATTATACTAATAATATATGATTTAATGATGGCCCAATAAAAAGTTACGTTGATTAAAAACTATTGACTCCTAATCTGGTTTTACTTTCCCATAAACAATTGAACTTCGTTTAACAAAAAATATATGTCGTCCTCGCTTCAAAGACGAACAGAAAAATGGTTGTTGGTTAGTAGCCATGGAAGTTTTTTTAATATTAATCATTAACATGTTAACTGGAGCAAAATGGTATTTCTGTCCTCGCTTTTTCTCTCCCGAACGGGACACTTTGATGGCACTACCAATTAAAAAATTACACGCTTGTTGGCTTTAGAAAGTAATAAGTTCTTGCGGACATTGTTCAGTGAAGATGAAACCAATCCTTGACAATCGGTAAGAATATCAGAGCTTACGTACAGGGAAGTATTCAAGTTTCAACCAATGGACTCGCTAAGGGAGTTGAAACTATAAGAGCATCTAGTGAATCACTTACATATTCACTATCTTCCACTACATCTTTATATATATGGGATTCGAACCCACAATCCTGGAAGTCTAGTCCAGCATGTTAACCAGTTTGGTTCCGCCAGAGTCCTATATTTTTGTAAATATAAACCTCTGAGGGATAATAGTAGAGCATTGATGAACACAATGAGATTCTATGCCCTGTCATAGATTAACTATTCACGCACATTCATCTAAAAGTTCAATTAAGCGAGGAAATAAAGCAGAAAAAGTCGGAAAAAAAATCGGATCATTTAGGAAAAATGTTACCATTTTTTTTCTAATGTGCATTTTAGCATTTCTACAGAGGAAAATGCATCTCTTTGAATGCACTTTCAGGAGATAATATTGAAAATGTTGAAAACATGTCCAGCTATAGCCAAAATGTCTCACCCAAAGGGTTTTTGGGGTCGCTGATCACGATTCCGGTGCCAGATTTCAAATACAACGCACCTGGGGCTCAGTACATCCGGGTAATATCGTCGTCTCCAAGGAATTCGGAAAATCTCTTTTGCAATTGAGTGAAACTTAGTGGGGAGGTTCTTTTGTGGTTGCCGGTTGTGACCAAGACTTTCAATAGTCGCCTGGTGGTCAGGATACCCTGATGATCTGTGTCATCTCCATGGATCGATTTTTAATATGCTATGAAAAGCAACCAAATTCGTCTCTCAGGAGTTTTTGGGGTCGCTGATCACGATTCCGGATTTGAACTACGGCGCACCTGGGGATCAGGACATCCTGGTACTATTGTCGTCTCCAGGGAATTTGTGAAACTATTTTTTGGAATGGGATGAAACCTGCTAGGGAGGTTCTCTTGAGCATACAGGTCGTGACCAAGACTTTCAATAGGCACCTGGTGGTCAGGATACCCTGATGACCTGGGTCATCTCCATGGATCGATTTTTAATAACTGTGAAAAGCAACCAAATAATTGTTAAGAAAACTCTTATCAGTTTTATTTATTATTGATTATTATGTTTGAATTTTTAATTTTACTTTATTCCGGCTAGCTTTCTTTATTTATTTTTGTTTTGATTTGATTTTAATTTGGTTCGAATTGAAAATGTTCTTTTTATATATTCTATGGAATTAAACAGAATATTTTTGTTGGAATGTTAAAAGTTCTATATTTAAAATTAAAGATTCTATGTTATATCTTACGATTTGTTTTATGTTCTACAATTCTTTGCTTAAACTCCAAAACTTATTATTTATAAACAACAATCTCACTTTCAGATATACAAATGATGATACAATGATGATATTATAAACAAACTTAATTTTAAGTTATATCCAATTATATGATGGAAAATGTAGGCAATGTTCAGTTGATTCTATCTTCTTGATGATTTGATTTAATTATTTATTTTCAAAAACACAATTACTCTGCTTTGAAACATTCACAAACACAGGTAAACTAGTAAACTACGTTGTTATTTCTTTTGAAATTCAGGAACTGTTGATGATAAATTGTTAACTTGTTTTATTCTTTCAAGATGTAAAACATATAAAACTTCTTCAATTATATTCTGGAACTTTATCGAAGACTGGACACTATACGATGCTATTTATTAGTTGTGGTTATTATAACCTTACTTTGTTATGAAGATTCAAGAACACTACTTGATTCGTAGAAATATTTTTCTAGCTTCGGTTACTTTAACTTATCGAAGCTACTGAGACTACTTGAGTTCTCCGATGTTATTCAAAAACTAAGGTTATGGAAATATGCTTGAGCTGCAGAAGATGCTTGGATCTTAGATGTTATTGCAAGACTGAACTAGCTTCCTTCCTGTTTCCTTTTATAGGGCTTCCAAAAGGACGCCAGTTGATGTCATAATTGACCAATGAAATGTTTTCTTTGCTTATCAAGGATGCTTTGGTGATTGTTGAAACTGACATAACTTCTAATTGTTGACCTATTTGACGTTTCTTAAATGTCTCGACCAATCAGAATAGAGTATTCTATAAATTTTGAATAATTGAAGATTTTCAAATTATTTAAAGTGATTATGCTTTCTGCTATCTGAATTAATATTGCCTACATTTTTCCACACATTTTGGTATAAGATAACCTATGATTAGGTTAATATTAACTTGATTATTCCAATATTTATATCAAATTTGACATTTGCCATTTCTTAAATCTAATACATAATATAAACTATCAATAACATTTCTATAACATTATATAACTCAAATTTCCTAATTCTATCTTAAATCTATAACATGTTTTAATAGTTTGTGCTATCTTATGATAGTCTGGGAATCATTTCAATTATGATTTCTTCTTTCGTATCACTGTACGTTTATCCACTTTCACTGTTTTCTTGTTTACACTTCTTATTCTATTTACATTATGGTTTATTTTGTCCTACATTGTTTAATACCTTATACTATCTATAATTTAACTTTTAATAATGTTTTTAATTCCATATTTTATATATTTTATTATTCTTTTCTGATTTTTTAATATTCGGTAAGTTCAATTTTTATTATTTTATCTTGTTTAGGAAATGAAATCATAACAATATATTAATGCTTGTGTGTAGTTTTTTATTTACAAAAATATGATTATTTACAAATTGTATGAAATTATGCTCCGAGCGTTTATAAATAACTTAATAAATAGGAGCGATATAATCGCCTCATTAACTCTTGAATAAGTTTCGTATTTTATTTTATTTTTTCTCTTGAGCATAAGGGTCATAGTCATGACCCGAATGCTCAAGAGAACCTCCCGAACAGGTTCCATTCCTTTGGAGAATGTATTTCTGCGAATTCCCTGGAGACGACGATAGTACCCGGATGTACTGAGCCCCAGGTGCGTTGTAGTTGAAATCTGGCATCGAAATCGGATCAGCGACCACAAAAACCTCCGGGTGAGAAATTTTGGCTATATTTGGACATGTTTACAACATTTTTAATATTATCTCCTGAAAGTGCATTCAAAGAGATGCATTTTTCTCTTTAGTAATGCTAAAATTAACATTAGAAGAAAAAAATCATAACATTTTTCTAAATGAATTCCTGAATCGATTAAATAAAAATTATCAAAATCGGTTCATCCAATTTTTTTTTTACTTTAGCGTTTTTTGCGCTTTATTTCCTAGCCTAAATCGTTTTGAATTGAGGAGTATATGTATGAATATTACTATGGTTGGCAACTACTCGACAGTACTCATTCAATGACAGCATCCCGGTTCTTATATATTTCAATAAAACTGACTGAGAATTGTTCTGGGTAAGTATGAACAAGTTTAAGGTTTCTTTGCTTAATTGGCCACAATTCCGTGTAAGTACATTATTTATCTTGATACTCCTATATGTTAAATTATCTAAGTTATCGTCATAATTCGAAAAAATTAATTCTATATCTCAGCACAATGTGGTAAATTTGTATGTGATGAATAAAATTAAATTTATGACATTATTTATATCATTAGTTTAGTCCTCACCTTTCTTAAACGTATCTCATTCATAGAAATATAAATATTCTTGTACCCATCGTTAGTCATTAGTAGTCAAACATTTATCTCTGTATGTACGAGTGAAGTTAGATAATGGTTATGGAGAGTTTTAGGCGATAAAGACATGAATTCGACCTTATAAATGGAACTGTAATCTAATGAACATTTTGTTCAAGGAATGGTATGAAATTATCTACATTTTTAGTAGTCCCCGAGCTAAGTTAAACGGACTAATAAAAGTTAAAATTTTGAAATAAAAGGCTAGCCATTGTTGTAATTAACAAATTTAAAGCTTCGAAGCTTCGCGCGCAGCTACGTTTGCAATAAAACAACGCTATCGAACCAGAACTGAATTTTTAAAACGCATTTCCTCTTTGTACATGCAAACGGAATTAAATTAAACAAAACCTAGGAAATGCACGACACTATTTCGGAATGGAATAAATAAAAAATTCACTTGGAAATGTCATTTCACGTTGAAAGCTTTTATTAAACTGAATGAATGCACAAAAATTCTCCTATAATTAAAAATTCGTGAGTCAGTATTCTGCATCGAATTTTAGATTAAAATAGAAGCCAGGTAGATTGTAAAAATCCATTATATATTTGAATAATTTGTAATATATTGATGGGTTTTATTACTTTTTGTTTGTTTTACCCAATCGTTTCGCAAATGATACTACAATTGGAAGGAATTATTATGAGCAAACCAACCCACTAAACCTAAATATAATTCTATGTGAACAATGACAATGAAGGGTGACTACTGACTAGTTTGAGCTCGTCTAGTCCGCTTATCTGGAATCTCTCGTGATGGCACAACCGATCATGGAAGTATCTATAGAAAAGGAAGAGATCTCCCACCGTTCTAGAGACGTGAATGAACTCGTAAACATGTGCACAGTACTCCCGAACAGGTCGAATCTGTGCTTTGTAGTTTATGAGGAGTTACTGGGATGTGAAGAATCTCTTGCCACGGAATAGAAAACCAAGTTTTTGTGAAGCGGTTTTCGCAATGGAACTCACATGATCGTTCCATGAGAGGGTGCTGTTGGTGGTGATCCCGAGCAGCGATATGAAAGACTTCATAGGAATATTTGTAACTGACATCATCATATTAGGGATTGTAACATCAGATTATCAGATCTCCATTTCAAAATCTTTGGCAGATCTCCATTAATTGCGTCAACCTATCTCTGTCTCCATCCTCTGGCTTCATTGGATGGTATAGGGGCTCTAGATGAGAAAGCGCTATGAAGTGTACCATCATCTGCAAACCTGTGGACGGGACAGGTGATCACTTCCAGCAGATCGTTTATATGGAGCATAAACAAGTTAGTGCCAAGACAGATACCTGTGGAACACCAGCGTTGATAGCCATTGTATAGGATGTCCACCACATGGAGTGATCTATCTGAGACAAAACGACAAGTTGAGGCCACAAACCAACCAGAGTGAAAGCAGCCATGAGTTTCAGCCACGAATCTGCTGAAACATTAAGCGTGCGTCCGGCCGGCATAGGTTGTTTAACAGTGTTCTCAACTCGTGGCTGGTCACGAATTTAGAAGCTTATTTATTATTGTGGATGGATTTTTTCTCATCAAATATAATGAAAAGGATGCGATTCTTTTCTATATAATATATGCTCCTAAGGAAGCTCTATAAGACTTTTATACCACCTGATTTTGTAGGGCAATAATTCACCCTCCACAACCCTTTTTATGAATTTCGAAGAGCGTATCATAAGTTACTTAAAATGTACGTGGATGAGATTTTTTTTCTGTCGAATATATGCTCCAAAGAAAGCTCTAAAGACTTATAAACCACCTGATTTTCTCGGGCAATGATTCACCCTCCACAACCCCTTATATAAATTTCGAAGAATGTACCACAAGTTCCTTAAAATGTACGTGGATGGGATTTTTTTCGAATATATGCTCCAAAGGAAGCTCTGTAAGACCTATATATCACCTGATTTTGTCGGGCAATGATTTACACTACACAACCCCTTATATAAATTCCGAAGAATGTACCACAAGTTCCTTAAAATGTACCTGAATGAGATTTTTTTCTGTCGAATATATGTTCCGAAGGAAGCACTATGAGACATATACCACCTGATTTTGTCGGGCAATAATTTATCCTACACAACCCCTTATATACATTTCGAAGAATAAATCATAAGTTCCTTAAATTGTATGTCTAGGGTGAATTATTGCCCGACAAAATCAGGTGATTTATAGGTCTTATAGAGCTTCTTTTGGAGCATATATTCGACAGAAAAAAATCCCATCCACGTACATTTTAAGTAGCTTATGATACACTCTTTCGAAATTCATAAAAAGGGTTGTGGAGGGTGAATTATTGCCCGACAAAATCAGGTGGTATATAAGTCTTATGGAGCTTCCTTAGGAGCATATATTATCTAGAAAAGAATCCCATCCTCTTCATTATATTTGATGAGAAAAAATCCATCCACAATAATAAATAAGCTTCTGAATTCGTGGCCAGCCACGAGTTGAGAACACTGTTAAACAACCTATGCCGGCCGGACGCACGCTTGATGTTTCAGCAGATTCGTGGCTGGAACTCATGGCTGCTTTCACTCTGGTCACAAACCATATGCTTTGGAGTTATCTAATGCTACAGCTAGAGATTCAGAATATCTTTCGTCCATAAAGGATTCGAATTGATTAACAGGTGGATAGACAAGTTATGATTGATAAAGATTAAAGCAACGAAGATTCCGGGAATGAGGCGAATAAAAAAAACGTTGATGGCTAGAAAAGGCAATCAAGATATAAAAAACCGGCCTTTTGTTTGTACTGTTTCAGCTGCCGATGGTGAGAAATATAATGTTTGTGATAAAAAAAACGATAGGATATCACTTTGAAGCGGATAACGAAATGGATTCTTAGAAGAATATCCTCTCACATAGCCCATATATTCTGTAACTTAATGTCAGTTAACTGTGACATATAGAAAACAACCTTCTCACCTTATACAAATGAATCAACTGTACTTTTATTCTTTTTATTGATTATCCGCGGCACTATCAAATTAGTTGGAAATTTTGCAAAATGCATTCTGCTTTGTGTAAACATACGAGATTAAATTAGACTAGAATAATAAAATATTCGAAGCGGTATAGATGCAGTTGGAATGCAACAAGAAAAAAATACCATTCCATGTGAAAGGCCTTCATTAAAATGAATGAATACACTCAAAGTTTTCTATAATTAAAAATTCGTGAACAATCCAACGTTCGTCTTCTGCAAAAAGATTGAAATTGAATTGCTGACGCCTAGTCGTGTTGTTTTGTTACTTGAATTCTATTACTCTTTTCTTCTATTTACCCCTTTTGTTTTGACGGATACACCCTGTGAAATTCGAAGTAGGTAGGTGTCAGCAGATGAGGAATCACATTCACAATGATCTTCACTTTTTGGGTTTAATTTAATGATATTTAGGATTATAGATTAAAATTTACGATTATAACAAAATTTATTACTTTTAGAATATTACTTATTGATCAAAATGTGATGGTAAGAATTGATTGAAATACCTGTTTAAACGCTAATCCTTATAGTCGAAAAGAGGTTCATCTAGAGTGCTTAGACGTTTAGATCATCATATTGATACTGTGAGATTAAAGCGGCTTTCTTGAAAAGGAAAAGATATAATGGAACTTTTTGAACTGTTTTCTACATAATTAAAAAAAAATTAAGCACACAAGAGTAAATATTCCCTATATAGTCATTTACATCGTATTTATACAATTTATAAAAATAATTAGTTAAGTTCTATCTTAGCCGGAGCTCCATCATGCATAAAGCACATGTTTTGTCTTAGTTGAAGCGGTACATCTTCCAGCAGTTCCGGCAGTACTTCTTCTAGAAATTGTAGAAATTGTCGATAATTTGCATCGTTTAATCTGTTCGGTAAAGAATGTGGGCCTATCAAATGATCACCGACGATGCCGGCCCAAACATTCACGGAAAATTGTTGCTGATGATGGCCTTCCGCAATTTCATGTGGATTTTTTTCAGCCCATATGTGGTTATTGTAAAAATTGAAAATACCATCTCTCGAGAAACATGCTTCATCGGTAAACAGAACTTCGGCTCCAAACTGAGGATTTTGAGCTATTTTGTCTTGCATCCATCTACAAAAAGCCAATCTTGGCGGAAAATCTCTTGGCTAAAAGGCTTGTACTCTTTGGATATGATAGGGATACAAAGTTGTCTTCTCAAAATTCTCCAAACCGTCGGGTGAGGTAAGTTTAAGTTGTGAGTAATTTTTCTGGTACTTATGGTCGGAATTTCTTCAATTTCGTAGAGGACAGCCTCTTCTAATTGGAGATTTGCAACTTCCATAGGCCACCCATTATCTGCAGTACCCGTTTTAAAACTTCCATTTTCCCATAGTCGGTGATGAATGCGTTGAAACAAGTTATGGTGTGGTACTTGGCGATCAGGTAAATAAAAATCAGGTAATAAAGGTAATGCATTTCGCACATTTCAGCGTTTGTGTAATTCATTTTTAATTTTGTAATATAAATTTACTTTTTGCAGGTACAAACCACGGTCGTACATACAGGTCTGGGCACTCGTATGTTTGACATGGATCTCTTACGCGTCGCCAAACTCGTAGTCCTTCGCTCAGCCACTAGCTAGCGCTTGGATCTCGAAGTTTTTTTTTAAATATAGAGAATGGCATTGAATATAGATTCTTTAGCCACGAAAGTTTGGAAAATTTGTTCTTTCCCCTCCTTTCCCCTTTCTTTCTTTCCCCCTTCCCTCCTTCCTTTTTCCCCCATGCCCAAGTAAATATAGCCAGAAGAACCTGGCCACATTTTGTATAGAAATACAAGGGAGTTGGAGGAGGATTTACACTCTTCAAGTCCTGGGCCGATCAGGACTACTGAGGATCTCGAAGTGGTAAAACAATTTCTTTCCGGAATCGCAAGCAGTGTTACTAAGTATTCTGATTTGAGAGAGGAATAGAACTGTTACTCTTGTCAAAATGTATTACTCACCTCAAAAATAACTTCCCCTTTTTCGTTATACATGCTCGCACACATAAAAGACTTCGTTAAAACGATTTCTATACGGAATCGCAAGCATCCGATTTTTTCGCATTTCCGCATCTTTCGGCTTTAAAAACAGAAGTTTTTTGCTTTACACTTTTGTACCACGTTTTGCATTTCGGCACAATGCACAGTTTCGTAATTTGTTTCTAAAAACGCAGGTATTCCTTGTGTTTACAACTTAAGAATGACAGTTGTCAGAGAATACTCTCACGTGACGTCTTTTGGTACTATGCGACAGTCGACGCCCACTTCTCACATAGGAAACAGCCCCGAGTCTCCAGACCTGTATGTACGACCGTGGCACAAACTAATTGTTATTTTGACAGGAGGTAGCTTTTGTTTTAAAATTCAAAGCCTACTTGATAAAAAAAATTATAAATTTTTTTACACAAACGCTGAAATGTGCGAAATGCGTTACCTTTACGGTTTGGAGAATTTTGCAGACAACTTTTGTATCATTTTTTAATTTTTTTTTAATTTTGCAATTATGAAGTTAACGTTTGGTTTTGCTACTTGCTTTAACCTTTAAATAAATTTCGTTTAATTAGTAGCATAAAAGTTGATTTTTCTCGAAAACGGTCAACTTTAGAACTTATAAGCTTTCTTATGTAGAAAACATTGGCGGTTCAAATGGGCGGTTCAAATGGGCGTCTCTAAACAGTACTTTTTCCAGTGGCGTAGAAGTTGGGGAAAAAACACCCACTACCCCTTCAAAATCTTCACCAATTATGACACAAAACATAGCTTACTACGAGTAGAAAATGCTTACAAAAGCTGTGTTTTCAACACCATGCATCTCGAAAATTGTGCATTTTAGAAGTTAATAGAAACTTTTTTCCAATTTTTGAACGAGCTTTCACATCCTGAAGTCCTGCGCATATATTATGAAACACCCTATATACTACGTATAGGGAGGGGAGTAAAATGTCTGAGGTAAGTACAATTCAGGTGTTCAGTGCATACTCTGCTTTGTTTCTTCCGGTTAACCAATAATAAAGGATCTCGATTGTAAACTGAATATTTTACATCCATACTTCTTACAAACAGTGTTCTCGTTATGCCAACATGATACTTGTTTGTACCATCCTTCATATATTTCAGAGTGAAGGAAGCTTTCAAGTAAAGCGATTAAAATGTATAAACAACAGTCTTATGTAGGTTTTGAGTGTGAAATAAAAGTATAACTACAATAATAATCAATGAAAAGTATTTAGGTACCTATAAAAATGGTGACATAAACAACCAAGTCAGTTGCTTTCGGGTCACGCGTACGAGGGAGAGCCAGATAGGAAGAGATACGAGATACGGGACCTGAAACTTTAGCAAGAACTCCTGCAAAGTCGTAACTTGCCAGGATGAAGACGGGAGAGGGGTTAATAGATGTACCGAAAGAACGGGGTAATCGTGCGATTTCGGGGCAGGGACGAATGATGAATTTCCCCCTCTTCGAGGCATAAAATGCGAACGCGAGGGCGGATCGATACGGGGCGACGTTGCAAGATGTGTGTAAGCAAGGCAACGATGTCGCCCGTCGCTGGGGCCGTAACTTCCTCCTGTTCCTGTCTAACCGGGAAATAGGATTCCCTAGCTGCTGCCTTACTTTCCGCAAAGCAGCCCCCGCCTCCTCTGCCGCCACACAGCACAGAGAGAAGAGTTCGATGAAACGAACCGAGCACGCCACGGGAAATTGGCCACAAATTTTAAATGCGCCACCGCCGTCGACTCGAATATGAAAAATATTCAGGGAAATTTACGGATGTGGGTGAAATATGGCAACATTTATCCGTTTTTACGATTGCGAAATTATGAACTATGTTTTCTAATAAAGAAACTTCCGCTATTTACGAAGAAGCGGGCTGAGATCGGGCGATATAGCAAGGAAACATACTAACATTCAGGTCAACTGCATTTCGTTTGTTATCCATTTTTATAGAAACCAATGGTATGGAACGTTATTTCGGATAAAATAAGATTGGATGACCGCGAGTGACGAGGAAAGATAAATTATACAGATAGAGAAGATTCCATTACAATGTTATTCGAAGAAAAGAGTTCTTCTTCGGGAATTCAATATCCAGTCAAAATGACAAAATGCTAGAAGGAAAGAAAGCGAATTAAACAGTGGAGATGCGTAAATAGTATAGAAGGAGATATTGGTAAAAACAAATGGCTTGGAGCTTCCAAATGAGTACCTATTGTAGAACATAAAATTATACTAAAGAAATAGTCCAGTCAAATTAGACAAATAATGCCCAAAAGAAAGAGAAGTCGAGTCGCTGGGTTTTTCCTTAAAAAAAGTGTAGTTGATGTTGTCAATTAACATAATAATAATTATAATAAATTGCCTTCATTTTGTACAAAGTAAAAAGAAAATACAATGTAAAATAGAGAGGCGAAGTTTATCTTATGCTACTCATACTTAACCTCTAACAAAGACTCAACTATCAAGAAAGAAAAATAATCTAATAATCTAAAGTTAGTTGAAGAGAAATTAAATAAATTTATGCAATAGTAAATAAAATACTTCACAACCCATTTTCTTTAAACGGTATGTAGACGATTGCCTAATGTGTGTTCCCAATGATAAAAAATTCAATATGTGATTAATAAATGTAACAATTTTCACTGTAAACTTCAATTTACTTATGAAATAGAAGTGAGCAAAAACAAATTTCCTAGATATAAACATTAGACATGATGCAGATGGAGAAATAAAAACTTCGTGGTTTCCTAAAGAACTCTCAACGTTATCTTCACGTCAATTCCGTTGCACCAACAAGTTATAAAAAAAGTGTTATAAACAGCCACAGATTACAGATTTGGCTGTTAAATTGTCCCACCCAGAGGACCGTCCTAAAAATTTAAAAAATGTTCGTAATACACTGGAAATGAATAGTTAAACAAAAACATTTTTCAATCCCATCATTAAAGAAAAAATAAACAAAATCTATAATGGAACGTCATATATAAATATGATAAACGGTAATACAGATAATTTTATAATATTACCATACATTCCGGAGACCGGAGAGGAAATTAAGAAAAGTTTAAAAAAGTATGACATAAATGTTGCGCATAAACCTACTAACTGTGTTGAGAAATATTTATCAAATCTAAAACCTTCAATACCTAAAGATAAACAAACCCACACAGTATACAAATTAAATTGTTTAGATTGCGATGGAATTTATACAGGAATGTCTAAACAATATTTACAAAAAAGAATGTATGGCCATAAGTATAGTACAAGAAACGAAAACTTAGAAAATTCCACCGCCCTTGCTAAACAATGTTTTGATTATAACCATCAATTCGATAACAAAAATGTTAATATTTTAACTAAGAAAACCAATTATTATAAAAGATCTATCCTGGAGATGATTTACATAAAACGTGACTCCAAGTCTGTAAGTCATAGAACAGATATTCAGTCATTAAGTCAGATTTATTCATTATTTAATTAATTAAAACCCTTGCAAATTCCTACATGCGTCTTTATAATGTTGAAAGTATATTTTAGGTAGAATACTCAAAAGAAAGTTCTAATAAGGTTTGACAACCTTTTTCTATTACCTCATAAATCTTCAACATCTGTTTCGAAAGTGGATCCTCGAAAGTTATAATTTTAGTTCAGTTCTTTAGTCGTATTACATACTCCAATTCGAAATGTATATAGAGCTTATAAGAATATTGCTTAGTAGCGGATTCTTAATTTATAGACTCAAAACATTAATTGTGTTATAATTTAGATTGTTCGTGTTTCTGTTCGTTTTGGCGACGTGTGCATTTTTAATTGAGATTAGTGCGATAAATACGCCTTGTGGTGATACAATTAGTTTTAAGAAATCAGGTTTATACAGTTATACGTCTTCTGATGATGCTCGTGAGACCGAAACGTACGTAAAGACGAAAATAATAAGCATGTGTTAGTGTGACCTATTTCCCCAGAATTTTATATTTAATAGTGAATAATATACTTCCCAAACTGCAATATATAGCCAACTGTTCTTTTTGTAAGTTCAGTAGCGTCGATTTATGTTTTCTCTTGGGAAACTTGAGTGGAGCTGGAAAGTACACGAAAAACCAACGAACTCATATGATATCTGAACAAATTTTCGATCCTAAGCCAACCTAGATTGTTGATTTTAGCTGATACTCTGTCATATTTACGGAGACCAAAAACAAATCTACAACAGCAATTTTGTATTTTAGAAGGCGATATTTAGTAGTTTGAAGCAAGCAAGGGAAATACAAAACTAAGCCGTAATTAAAAATAGATAACACTAAGCATTCATACAGTTTTTTCCTCAAGTTAAAACTTATTAATTGTCTTAAGGTAAGGTAGGACTTTTTAACCAATAACTTTATATACTCCTCGAAGCGTAGTTTGCAGTCAAATATCACTCCAAGATTCCTAGCGCTATTTGAATCTTTCAGAACCTGGCTTCGAATCTTAAGCCGGATATCAGTATCTTCCTCCTCATCAACCATCAGACTAGAATTAAATATAATATGGCAGCATTTGTTCGGGTTCAGTCAGATTGTGAGCGTTTGAGTACTTGCACCGTCAGATTTAGATGGGTCATATGAAAGATGCAGCTGAGTGTCATCAGCAAAAGACTATACTGGCATATTTAACAGAAGACTGTATGTCGAAGACATAAATTAGATATAGAGTTGGGCCTAATACCGATCCCAGTGGCACCCCGAACGTTACCTCTGAGCCTCGCGAGTTGGTACGTTAATAGCAATATGTGTATATTAGTAAATAAATAGTATATTACATTACTAGAGTGGATAGCGACTCATTTCACACGAGAGGGAGAATGTTGCCGCACGAAGCACCAGCCGAATGCGACAATCCTACGAGTGTGAATTTGCATTTTTCACTGAGTAATGTACACTAATTTTCCTACGACCACAGATTAATGCACAATCTCAAAAAAAATATATATTTTTCCGACTTTACAAAGAATGATAGAATAAGAAAAACGTTGAATAACAACTACTTAGAATTGTAGAAATTGAAAGTAATATTATTATTTCTACAATTCTAAATTGTAATGGAGTTTGCAATAAAGAGATTTATCTTCATTTGTACATTGTGTACAGTAGCAGACTCGATGTCAGTTTTTGGAAGAGGTGGAGTGACGGTTTTCGAATTACTGCTGATGACACTCATAATTTTATTGGCAATATTCTCCTGCAACTGTGGACGATTTCCAACTCCCATGTCTTTCCTCCTGCATCTACTAATATCGTAGCAGATGAACGAGTGTCCAGTGTATTTTTCAGGACCCTTCAGATTTAAAAATTTAGCCACTACCCTAAGTATATTTCCAATTTTGTTAATGCCCACCACTTGTTTTGTGCATTTTTTATGATTAAAAAAAATTGTGTTTCGGTAGTTGGTGGCCTAAGATTGGCGTATTTCTTATACATGCTATAAAAGTTTCCAGCATTAGTGAACTTGCGACAGCATTTATTTCAAGAATGATCCAACTACAGCAGCAATTCCCAAATCTTCAATGTTATTTATACATAACTGGGTGAGCTCTTGCTTGCGACATGCACCTGATATACCCATAACGAACACAACCTTAAAAAGTTTTAATTAAGTAAATTGATAGTCTTTGATTGAATACTGATGACTTACCTTTGTAAGTAAGTGAATCTCATTCATCATTTTCGGTTTATATCCGTTACTTTTCCTCTTTAAAAACGCCTTCAGTTTACTATATTTGGAGATATCTACATTATAGTGAATGGATAAAGTGGTACGCATCATAGAATATAGTTTCCATAATGTTGAGCATTATTGAATTCTATTGGAAAGTTCACTCATATATGCAAGCAAAACATTTACGGAAAAGGATATTCTTATTTCTTCATTTTTTCGCCATGAAAGAAATTGATCGTAAGCGTATTCGTACCGCCTTTAGACTTTTCAAGCAGTAATTTCAGTGATGTTAATTTCGCAGTCTCTTTAATTTCAGGTGGAGTACATTGATCATCACTGTCAATCTCTATATCCATGTTTTATAGAATTTTAGATACTATTTTTACGGTTTTTTATACAGGGTGAGACAAACAGATATTATCACTGTATGGGAGACTAAACATTTTCTCCCAAATTAAAACATGGCGTCCTGATATTCCATTGAGGAAAGAAGGAAGATAGCTGCCTGGATGGAAGTCTTCCAATCTTCAAGCATCGTAGTCAGTCCAACCAAGTCCACGAGCAGACTTTCTCGAGAAACTAATATTTCGCAAAGGTCACTGGTTGGAATTTTGCATCGTGTATTAGGAATGGAGCCATATCTTGCCCATTACAGTCTGATGTTTCGGGATTACCTGAACGACACGTGCGGTAATCGCTGGATTGGTGGTCCTCTCCCATGACCAGCACGTTCACCCAACCTGACACCATGCGATTTTTGGCAGATGCGTATTATTAAGTGAATACTTTACATACCCTTTGAATACGTCATACATAATATACACATTATTTTTCCTACACTTTAACTACACGAGAGGAAAACCTATAACGTTCGAAGAGAACATCGTGTGTGATGCATACTCAAACCTATATTTATCCTGCTATGCTCTGCTCTGCAATAATTCTTGTTAAGTTAACTACAATTGCATAATAATACTGATTTTTCTATTCGTGGTTTTGATTTGTTTGAAGAGGCACTGCCTCCATTACCTACTCGGTTCTTTCCAGGGGGTAGGTAATTTTTCCCAATTACCAAGAAAACGCTTGATTTAGTCTTTCCAATCAACTAACCTGTGTGAATTATTCCCTCTACTAAACCATTTACAGCAATCTTACACAAAGTGTACGCATTGAGTGAAATACTTGATTTTGCAATGAGAAGGAGTTTGTCAGCCTTAACACACAAAACCTTTCGTTCCTCATAAAGTACAAGTAACGACGATATAACTAAAATGCAAAGCTCGCTTACGAATGACATTTCCCAACAATACCATTCCGTAATAATAGAATCAATTGCTTTTACATAGACATAACTAACGAATGCATTTTTATTTTAAGACCACATTAGACATACTGCTCGTAACAATTGCGCCATAAATATGTCACGGGCCATTTCTGTTAGACACGTTTGATTTACAAGGTTAAGAAATAAACTGCGGACAACAATCTCTTCTTAACGATAGTCGGTCCTACATACTGCCTTATTGAATATTGATTCAACGTTATTGACAAGTTAAATTTTTACTTATTCAGTTGAATCATGTTGACTCGTGAATGATATCAATTGAAACCACTCATCGCTCACAGAAAACATGTCGTTGCTTATTAATGCTCACAGGCAGTGGCGGTTTTACTGTAGGTGTATTTATGCAGTGCACTCTTAAAAATTAGGTTAAACATAACGATATTAACCCAACAAGCGAATCTAATATCAATACTTAATTTAAAATGTTAAAACTTAACATACAAAATTATTGGTATTGAATATGCAATCTGCATTCCTGCAACCCAAAATACATAGGTATCTAAATAATAACGCCGACTCAACTGTACCCAGCAGTGATTCACTTAATTATGCTTTAGAAAGAGAGCACTCGGACAAGTGAAACGGAGGTACGTATACATTATGGGATTCGCGTGCAGTGCTCAATGCACACTGAATCAGTTTGTTTGACAGTTGTTCAGCGGTCACACGTTGTTCATATTTAACCTCAGCGAGGATAAAGTGTTGAAAGTGAACGCTGTTTTCCAACGCTTGAAAGAGTTAAAAACATTTCGAGAAATACGAATTGCAACGATTCCAAATTTCAATGATTGTGTAATTGACGTTTTTGCGAATTCCAAAAATAAACGATTAGATTTTCTATACAAACAACCTCAAGCTTGGATATACCTAGAGATTCTAGCGTAAGTTTACTTCTTAGCTTGGAAGTTGAAGATCTCTGAGAGCGTGCACCTATAATTTTTTTGATTTTTAAATATTATTTCAAGTAATTTCTGTTAATCTCATCAAAAAAGGAGATATTTGACTAACGAAACCTATTTCTTTAAGCAAATATTTTTGCTCTACGAATTTACCATTTTTAATGGTACGGTGTTGGACCTTGAAAAATGCAGAATTATCGTCTGCGGGGCATTTTTCTATTTTTGCACACCCCATACCTATGGGTCACCAGCCGCCACTGGCCACACGTGTGCGGATAAGGCAATATAATCTTAGTATGCCATCGATACTATGTCGTTTCTTCAGATCTTGATTGAACTCCCAAACCAAAGGTGAGCCACTCTAATGGATGATGTTCCTCAGTACATATACTAGAACATCACCTTTTCAGCTTTTATGAAGGTTGCTCTCCGTCTTACGATTTTATTTAGAAATTTGCTGATGAACTACAAAACCAAGAAAGTATTCCCTCTTCCCTCGATGTAACTTTTAAAACGAATAGTAGATTCACTGAAGAGCTTGCGTATGGCATCATTTCAGAAAAAAAGAAAATAAAAAACACCTCTTGGGGTTCAACATGGCATTCCTGCAACTGGAAGGTCTGGATTAGAGGTCCCTGAACCTCTAGCGCAACGTCTCTACATAATATTAATAAAAGCTACATAATGTTCCATCAACGCAAACTGATCGAAGGTATACTTAGAACTTATAAGTACCTTTCCACCATAATATTTTTTTTTTATTTCAAGATTTTGATAAATATAGAAAATTCAAGACTATATAAAAAAACAAAAGGTCAAGTACTAATTATGAACTTCTTTCTCCACAAACTAAATTTGAAAATAATATTTTAAACGCCACGATCAGAAAAATATGTGTATTTAGAATATGTGTCAGTTTGTCTTCATGGCAAAGACCCTTCTCATCGGGTTCTACAAATCATTACAGTGATTTCCACATGTTCAAAGTTTCAAAAAAAATGAAACAAGAAATGATTTATTTGGTCAAAACTTATTTTATTTCTCAACATAAGCTCTCCTTGTAGCCCGATATACCCCTCGTCCAATGTTTTACTAATTTTTCGATCCCTTCCAGGAATACGATTTCGACAATCCATCAAAATAGGCGTTGGTTTCAACAATGACCTCATCCTTGGCGCCAAATATCCTTCAGCCAAGCCATTTCTTCCAGTTTGGGAATAGATAAAAATGGAAGGGGGCCAAATCTGGAAAATATGGTGGATGACGAACCAATTGGTAAAGCAATTCATGCAATTTTTGCACGAATAACAACCTGTGCGCCGGTGAGTTGTCCTGAAGATCAATTTTTCCTTGATCATTTGTTCCAAAAACTGTCGCCATGACTTTGTTGGCCGATAAACCCAGTTTGACCATTAAAGGTTGATTAAGTGCCGTAATTAGAAATTAAATACCCTGAGGATTTTTTTGCAGAAACGACTGATCTTCCTCAAACTCAAGAGAACAAGAACGTGAGTGAAAAAATTTTACAAACACATTTGACTTTGCTCTTCCAACATTATAGAAGTAACATTTTCTATTCAGCTATCTCCAGAACTGGCCTATTTACTCACTTATACGAAGAGAATCAGGTTCTGGTATTTTGGTGAACAAATACTAACAAAATATTTCTTCTTGCTAGAACTTCAGCTCATATAAATTAGTTTATATTTTTGTTCACACGATGTGGAACGTTGTAGACAATCAGTTAGGCTGAAAACAATTAAATGTTTGTTGCAGGGTCTACTGCAAAAAAAGAAATCAAGCGATAATCATCTAATGCAATTACATAAACATTACAACAAACGTAAGATCGATGCCGGCGTAACTGAAGCGTATAAATCAGGATTTTCGCCTTACCATGCGTATATACCATGTGAATATTTCTTATAACCAAGGAATATAATAGTGGAATGCGTTAAGCATATTTAGATTCAGTTAATGTGGGAAGTATCAAGTTACCGCATACGTAATTATAACATTTTAATTAGCTTCTTACAATTTGCCCTCCCTCATAAATAAATCCACTGTATATGCATATACATATTGTAAAATTTTCTTCTCAGGTCAATTATACCGTGACATTTCAACTCGTCTGATATTCATCTTGCGCGAGTTGATTATAAATTGTGCTCTTCGTAATAAATCATCGGTCATTACGTGCTATTAAAACGATTACGCACCATTTAAATTAGATTAACTTATCGATATTATATCGGCCATGAGAAAAATGCTATTTCACTTGTATTTTCAGAAATTTGTCTTGTTCGATACAATATAAAAGCTACATGTTGTTTCCTTCTTCACACGTTTTTCGATACTGAATTCAAATCAATTTGGTTTTCGGACCGGATATTCCACAATTGATGCAACACATACTGTCATCTGTGGTACATGATCTAGAGAAGGGTAACCTTAGTGGCCTCATGCTAGTCGACCTTTCCAAAACATTTGATTGCGTCTCATAAACCATTCTTCTTCAAAAATTAGAACATTATGGAGTTCGAGGTTTACCTCTAGCTCTACTTCATGCTTATCGTTCAAATCATCAGCAATGTGTGAATATTAACAATAGTTCCTCTCCTACAGCGTTCCTCAAGGTTCTCGTTTGGGTCCAGTCTTGTTTCTAATTTATATATCTATATTAAAGATCTTATTTACTACCTTGAACTTGGTTAATTATCTGCTTTGGGGATGATATATCCTTAAGGGACTCAGCATCAACCAGTAATGAACTGACAAAATGAATACCCTTGAAGGCAACGTAGCCACCTGGCTCTGCTGTAATAAACTTGAAATGAACCAAGCAAAAACTCAACTTGTTATTTTTTCTTCTGACGTACGATCTACAATTGTTCAGGGGCAATCGGCAACACTACTAGTGATAGTGGTCTCCGCACATCAATATATTAAGATCGAGGCTTTCCTCAGTTTATATCTACTTCGCAGACTTAACTGTATTAAATACCGAAACAGGAATTGCTGCTTTATTTCTCTTTATTTCACTGCCAAATTAGTTATGGAGTATCGTTCTGGGGAAATTCTAGGCAATCTACATCAGCATTCAGTTTTCAAAAAAAGGCAATTGGAGTACTATCTAACTTGGGTTCACGTAGCCCTTGTTTATTTCATTAAACATTCTTAGACTTCCCTCTCGCAGTTTGGAAAACTATAAGGTTAACTCTTATTTCCATACCTACCCTATAAGATCTGGCCAATAAATCAGGTCTTCTAAATTACGCTGAACGAAATCAATGGAAAACTCTTCTAAAACGAGGAGAAGGTGAACAGTACCTGAAAAATGAAACAGATGGTATCTGGTATCACAACCGAACGGGTACGGATTTACGGAACATTTTGCATAAATTTTTGAATATGAGAAAGCTGTCTGCCAGATTTGTGCCGCATTTGCTCTCTGTTGATAACCAGCGCGACCGTGTGACAACTTCGAAGAAGTATTTGGCGATGTTCAAGCGCGATAAGATGAATTTTTGCGCCATTTCGTAACTGTTGACGAAACATGGATCCATCACATCACACCAGAGACCAAAGAACAGTTGAAACAGTGGACTTGTCCTGGAGAATCGAAGGCGAGAAAGGCCAAAGTGGGTTTATCGGCCTACAAAGTCATGGCGAGAGTCCTTTTGGATGCACACGGTATCGTCCACATCGATTACCTTGAAAAGGGCAAAACGATTACCGGCGTATATTATGCAGAGCTGTTTGATCGATTCGACGCTAATTTGAAGCGAAAGCGCCGCATTTATTAAAGAAGAAAGTTCTCTTCCACCAGGACAACGGACCGACGCACAGGTCCATTGTCGCAATGGCAAAATTGCATGAATTGCTCTATACGAATTGGTTCGTCATCCACCATATTCTCCAGATTTGGCACCCTGCGATTTTTATCTATTGCCAAATTAAAAGAAATGGCTAGGCGGAAAGAGATATGGCTCCAATGATGAGGTCATCGCTGAAACAAACGCCTATTTTGAAGAATTTCCGAAATCGTATTATTTGGAAGGGATCGAAAAATTAGAAAAACGTTGGACGAAGTGTATCGGGCTACAACGAGATTATGTTGAGAAATAAAATAAGTTTTGACCAAATTAACCATTTCTTGTTTCATTTTTCAGGGACTTTTCACCTTACCCTCGTGTAAAAGTATACAATATGCTCCCTCAGCAAATTAAAGACCTACCGCAAAAGCAGTAAGGAATATACTTATATTGCAAGCATTTTATTCTTAGGAGGAATTCTGAGATGCTTCATTCTAAACAAATTTACTGCTTAATTTGACTTCATAGCCTTTACTTAAACTCAATTGTTGTAAAAAAATGTACTCATTTATACCTAATTTGACATACTGTAAAAAAAATTATTAATGTAACACAGTGTAAATATATCTGTCTATCTATTCATATAAAATATAC